>CM029767.1:13134148-14334148 GCA_017562165.1 Ectropis grisescens | reverse complement strand
ATACTAAAGATGGAAATATCGGAACACAAACTTTTTGAATTTCGTGCGACGACGTGAGCCGGCTCTTAAGCACATAAATAATTTGGTCTACGAGTATCTTCAAAAAAATCATAATCTATATTTTACCTTAACTTTAGGGAAAATAATTTCAGTTTAGTACAGGAACACTAAACAATTTTCGTTGAGGTGTTGTGTTTCTATTCATCAATCGAAATGAAATCGCCTAAATTATACAAAAAGCAGTAAAAATATTCAAACTTTCCTATGAAATGATATTCCTCTTTCCTTTTCTTATTTTTGGGAACAATGTTTGCAATGTTTGAAGACACAAGACGGCATAATCTTGTACAAAACTTAAAATCACACGGGACTCCCGTACGAGACGGAAGTCCGTTTCATACTGACTGGAGTTTGTATTTGCTTTGGCGTTTGATATTTGCTTTCTGGACCTAATGATCTGTGTTCCGCACGTTCCATCTGCCTTTTGTTTTAGAAATCTGTGGGAAAAACAAACATCATTCGGTTATAATCGACTTCAAACAAGGAGGATGTTCTCAATCGGGTTGCATGTTTTTTTATTTAGTTTTATTTTACGCGATAACTCCGCTGATTGTTAGTTGATTTTGATAATTCCTTTTTTGTTTGGTTGAAAATACTTCAGAGGTGATCTTAGATATCGAAAACAGGGAGGTAGTTTTTCAAATATCAACAAAAAGCTAAAATCAGCTTATATTTATCTGTACGACATAGTTATACCTTCTTATAAAATTTAGTCGAATGACAGAATTAAATTACCTGTCATTGAAGTAGATTTTTGTATTTTGGAGAAAAAATATTAGCATAATAAGTAGCAGCATAAACAACCCATTAAATGTTCCCACTGCTGGGCGTCGGGGCCTTCTCTCGCAAGGAAAGAGACAAGGCTATAATCCACCACGCTGGCCCAGTGTCGGTTGGTGGATGACATATGACTTAGAACTTAGAATATAGGTAGATTTCGGTTTCTTCACGGTGTTTTCCTTCACCGTTTTAATTACCGGCATTACGAACATGACTCTGAAAAGATAGTGGTGCGCGTGGTTTTGAACCCTGGGTCTCCGGATCGACAGTCGCCGTTCTCCCGACTAGGTCAGCTGTAACTTACTAGACCAGCCGTAACTTATTAGAAAACGTATTATTTCAATCCAAATACTGCTTAAAATTTAAAGGTAGTGTTCAACAAGCTTCGGTGACCGAAGCAGACCGTTGTTAGGGTTCCGTACACAAAGGGTAAAAACGGGACCCTATTACTGAGACTTCGCTATCCGTCCGTCCGTCTGTCACCAGGCTGTATCTCAAGAACGGTAATAGCTAGACAGTTGAAATTTTCGCAGATGATGTATTTCTATTGCCGCTTTAATCATGGCGGAACGTATCAAGTGATCGGGTTGAAATTTGAAATAGAATTAGATTACATTCTGGAAGAACACATAGGCTAAACATTGCCTATGTATTACGTCACAAACATCCAAACAGTGACATTTATAATATTTACAGGACAACGTTGGAACGGCTGAACATATTTGGAAGGAATTCGAAACACACGTAGTTTGAACTCAGAAATAACAAATCGATTACTTATAGGTTACTGTGACGTAGGAAAGACTAAGCAAATTTGGTAGAAAATTGAAACAGAAATAACTCATAGTCTGAAATACCACATTTATGTATTTATTACCTATCAACCTGAAAAGAAGCATGGGCCCTAAGGAAACAAATATTAACTATCACGTCAAACCGGCACAACGATATGGGTTGACATACGACACACATATAGTTTAGAGTCTAAAATTACACATGGGCTAATAAGTCTACATTTTCATTCAACTCCATATTAATATAAGCATAATATTTTCGTAAGGAACTTGATGTGATGGTAAGGTAAAAGCCAAAAATGAAAAATATATGCACCCGTTTTGGCGTAGATAATATAGGTGATTTGCGTTCACAATCAAAATAACAAGCAACAGACGGCGCTAATGCCAGTTTAAATCTAAAAGCATTAAAGGCCATTTAAATCGATGCTCTGCTATTGTGGTATGTATTTTTTCTTTCATCACTAGGTGGCGTTACTGGTATTCTAAATTGTACTAATAAGTTTTTGCTGCTAAAAGGATAATGATGCCAAATTTGGATTCTTTCGTTCTTGATTTTTTTCTGTGTTACCTACAATTAAATTCATACATTAACATTTCACTAGGACTTGGCTTAGACTTACGGGTTCAACTTGCTTGAATATCATTAAAACTCAACATTTTAATTATTCTAAACTTAAAATTTTACACACAGGCTACGTTCAAAATTTTACGCCGGCGAAGTCGCGGGTAACAGCTAGAAAACAGCTTGCGGATAAAAAGAAATAGGTAAGAAGGTATCAGATCATGCACATTAGCTTCAGAGTTTTCATAATGTATCCTATAAAAATAACTAATAGTAATAAACTATATGTTCGATACTACCTACGAAACCTTACTAAGTATGTTTGATTTTGTTTAAAAAAATAAAAATAAAGATGATAAAATTAAATAATTTTTTGGGTGGAAAAACAAATTCACTCAAAGTCAAAGGTTTTTCAATGACTACTTATCCAAATATTTGACGTACGATACTTCCAATTAATGTATAAGTCAGTAACATCTGCTTACGCGAACGAAGTAGCGGGTTCAGCTAGTACACAATATAAATGTATTAATATAATGTGATATAAATCTTTATTCACACAGTTCACTAATTTTACTACAATTAATAAACTAATACTAAACAATCACAAATAATCAATGTCCCATATATTTATGGTAATTATCACACGCTAACTTTGGCAACACTGGACTATAGTTTTAGCAAATGAAGATTCGTTTTAATATTTAAAATGTGGAAATAAGTAACTGAATTATGTGTCTACCTGTGAAACGTGATTCCTGGATGTTTTTTTGCGTTATTTACTACGGCTTTTACAGCATTTCACTACACAAGACATCCTGTGTGTTGAAATTTTTCTTTAACCCAAAACGTGTCGGCTGGCTGAGGTTTGCGCGCGTAATGGCCGACTTTTGTGAGTATGTATGAGTGTCAACCTGTATGTGACAGGGAACTGGCCGACTTGACTTGACACAGTGCTTGTGTTAGCGAGACTACGTCCGTTATTTTCATACGTCCATGATATATACCCACAAGAATTGGGCGTTTAAAGGTATAAGATCCCCGCCAGTTATCTACAGGTGTCACTTCTGACCCAGTAAACAGCACGATAATTTGGGGATCAAAAGAAACCTATAGCAATCTCCTTAGTATAAACTAAAGTCATGCCATGTTTCAGCTGAATTGGATCAATAGTTTCGGCGTGATGCGTGATCCCTATACAGAAAGACAGACAGACAGACATGAAAAAAATGCAGTTTCGCCATCAGTATCGACTATGGAGTACTACAAAACAATTTTTTTTCAAAATATTTCAATGTACAGAATTCCGTCCGGTGACAGTTTTATTACAAGTATAGAAAGTTATTTGTTTGAACACGCTAATCTCGGGAACTACTGGACCGATTTAAAGGAATCGTTCACCGTTTTTTCGTATGTACGTAATCCTTGAATGCTGTAGGTTATATAAATGTATGTACCACGGGCGAAGCCGGGGCGGGCCGCTAGTTTTTTTAAATATATTTTTATATTAGGGCATTGATTCCACCTACATGTACTACCAAATTTTTTGGCTAGATAGTTTCAAATTCGCCTTAGTACCTAAGCATTCTACAAAAGCTGCGGGCCCGCAACCACGACGTTCGTAGGGGGTATCAAAACGTGCAAAAAAATGCTCACTTATAGGAAGACTGAATTTTTTTTAAGTGAAAACTTTTTTTGGCGCACAACACTCAGATTTTTCGTGGGCTGTTATTGAAGCTCAGCGTAACGCTCGGAAATAAAAGAAATGTTCGGGTTAACTCGGGACCGCCGAGTGTGCCAAAGAAGATAGACAGCTGCTGCTGTCAGTCAGCTGTCACTGTCTTTTGTTTAAAAAAATCTTGGCTTTGGATACTTGTCCTTCAGCCGCATCTATTACTGTCGAAGGTGTCGTACTTCCCCAAGCGGACTCTGCCAAGAATCCTACCACTACAAACTGTAGTACTGTAACTGTGGTACTGGTGCTAGCTCAGGCAGAATCTGCAAAGCGTTCTTCTATCTATAGCCAAGTACGCACACAACATTTGCTCAATACACATTATGCAAGTCAAAAACCTGTCACGTTTCGACATTATAAATAAAAATATATATTTTTTATCGGTAATAGTGAAATTGGGAGTGTATTCTTCTCGTTAGCTGTAAAAATAAAGAAGGAAAACTCGAATCGCTTTAAATATTTTACTTTTCACGTTTCACGATAGACGTGACGTCAAACGTACTCAATGACATAATATTGAGTTTATGTCAGGTTTGTAGTTGGGTATTGCCTTTATTAACAAAACTAAAATACAATGAGAACTACACTACAAGCCTACCTAACTACTTATACTAAGCACACCTGAATTGTCCATAAACAACTGTAGGCCTACAACTAATCAACATGTTCAAGCCCACTACCAATTGGAATCGTACCCAGCATGCTGGCGGCATTACCACGCTGAATGGCAATGCTTATGCGTTGGGCCAAATAACGTAGATTCGATACGATTCGTCACGAATATTTTATCAGGTTTTGCAATACGGTCGAAAGATGCCTACTAAAGCGACCCACATTTATTTTAAATGACCACTTCGTCTAGACATAACGATAGGTACCTACTGTGAAAGAAAAACTGTTTACGGAAAATTTTACCTACACTTCTAGTTATGTTGATTTTTTATATCTTACTATTTGCGCCCCGCGGTACCTATAACCCGTGCAGATATTTGTCACAAGCTCACAAGTCAAAATTTGTGTTTCTTTTTTAACCGACTTCAAAAAAAGGAGGTTTCTCAATTCGACCGTATGTATTTTTGTAATATTACTTAGTATACGTTTCGACGACAATCCACGAGCTGTATGTAGGCAGAAGTTTTTTTGGTCAATGCTTTTTCGTACAGCGCCATCTGTTCCAAACTACGGAAACTTCCTAAAGTGTAAGCCAGTTTACACTGTGCAAGCAAGCTCTATTATCTATTCTATGACACATCTATACTAATATTATAAAGCTGAAGAGTTTGTTTGTTTGTTTGTTTGTTTGTTTGCTTGAACGCTAGGATCTCGGGAAGTACTGGTCCGAATTGAAAGATTCTTTTTCTATTGGATAGTCCATTTATCGAGGAAGGCTTTAGGCTATAGAAAATAACTCTACTATTAATTGAAGCGGAGCATGAAACAAGAATGTAACAAAATCGGGAAAAAATATTCCCCTTTTGAGAGTTTTCGTACGTTTCTTGCTTTGACATGACACATGACAGCATGTGTCAAAGATTGCGTCATTGAATTTCAGTAATGTGTGCCTTGAATATAAACCTTTGCTAATTTTTTTTTCTAAATCTGATTTGGTACGACCAATTTCCGACAGGTGGCGTAGCAGGTAGCTGAAGAGGTTTTTTGTTTGAAATCGATATTCTCAGGAATGAGTGAACCGATTTCAGTCATTCTTTCACCGTTGGATATGTACGGGATCCCGATGAGTGCTATATAATATACCACGGGCGAAGCCGGGGCGGGCATCTAGTCATATTATATATCTGACAACAATCAAATTAAACCAACAATTGCCTTTATAGTATTATTCTAGTGTGATAAGATGTATTAGGTAATTATCTATTCTATGACATTACTGTTTGACGGTGGAAAAACTGGCAAAGGTGTGACATTTCCCCAGAAGGACTCTGCAAAGTGCAAAGGACCACTACTCAAAAATATCGTAATAGATGGCGCGTCTAACATAATTTGAAACACATTTTGTCAAAGTTAGGTATGTGTGTTTTAATTGACGTAGGTATATTTTTAACAAATAAACTAAGTATTTTCAGAATATAAAATACTGAACTACATACTTACTAGATAGTAGATAGCGGTAGTGGGGGGAGGGGTTTAGTATTAGATTATAACCAACAACCATTTGCTTATTTAATTTTATATATTATACTTATACATACTCGTATATCGTATATATATAAATTGCAACCAAACAGCAGTTTGTTTTATAACTTTACCGTATATATGAGTTAGAAGCTTAAAAGTAAATGGAGAAAAAAAAACATTAGCCCCTTAGTAACAAATATTTCAGTTAAATTAATGTTATTTGTTAAAATATACGCCAAATAACCCAATTGAGATTGAAAGTACGTTTTTGGACAAAATATACTCAAATCATGTTAGCAGTGAAGCACCTTCTATTACTCGAGTAATATACCTACTAGCAGCGACCCGTGGGTTTACCCTCGTAGTTACCGTTCCCGTTATTTCCTTGGGATAAAAAAATAGTCTGTTTTCTTCCAGACTCCAATAATGTTCGAAATTTCAACCCGATCTGTTCATACGTTACGACGTGATTGAACACCAAACATTGACATTTATAATATAAGTAGTGTAGGATAGGCTTAGAACCATTTTTTGTC
Organism: Ectropis grisescens; assembly: GCA_017562165.1. Lineage (NCBI taxonomy): Eukaryota > Metazoa > Arthropoda > Insecta > Lepidoptera > Geometridae > Ectropis > Ectropis grisescens. Next base: position 14,327,542 of record CM029767.1, on the reverse strand, counting down.
TTGTTTGAGAAAGGCTGATTCAATTTAAATACATAAGCACCTCTGTATGTATCTTGAGTTTAATATTTGTAGACGGGCTTTTGGTATGAAGTTGATCAAAATAAGCTAAACAGCTATATTTTTTAAGTGAAACCTTTTTACCCCCGACCAAAAAAGGGGTGTTATAAGTTTGACGTCGATGTCTGTCTGTCTGTGTGTGTGTCTGTCTGTGGCTGTGGTTTGGTTAATATCGATTCAAGATGGCCGCCGCCACAAAATGGCGGACAAAATATTTCTTCACAACCTACCTCAATATGGGTATCAAATGAAAGGGCTTGACTAGTAAAATACTATAAATTAAAAAAATCTAATATAAGATAGCCGCTACCACAAAATCGCGAATTATATTATTTTTTTCATTACTTCCTCAATATGGGTATCAAACGAAAGGGCTTGACTAGTAGAATACATTGCACTATGACAAATTTCAAATACAAGATGGCCGCTTCCACAAAATGGCGAAATACATTTCTTTTTTCACTCCCTTAATATGGGTATCAAATGAAAGGGCTTGACTAGTAAAATGTTGTACAGATATCATATCTGAGGTAGTCGGGGGTTGTTCTTGTTTCGGTCCGTTGAGCACTTTTCAAAAATCATGAAACACACATCATTGCCATCTTTTCAAAAAAAATAATTCTTTTATTACAGCGCCATCTGCGGCTTTAGCAAAGCACTACAATAAGCGAGCTATCAAATTCTAAGATGGAAGTTTTCACTTCTATCGGCAGTCCCTATGACTGCCATATTCTTTTAAATCTGTAGCTTCAGTGAGATACAATGCTTAAGGTTCGTCCCCCAGCAAAACCAGTTGTTTGTCCAGTTTTTAGAGCTATCTACTCATTAGCCAAAAATATCAACTGGTAAAAAATACATTAAATTTCTAGGGTTTCTTGGCTTTAAAATGTGGTAGTGTCTTTTTTGTTAATTAATTTACTGTTTGAATCTCCTCACAACGTAACCATAAAAAAATAAATAATTGTACTTATCATGCATATACACGAAATCTAGCCATCATTTGGATTTTAATAATAATAATAATAAGCCCCTTAAAAACCAACCACACGTACGGACCATCAGATCATGTGGGGGGCGGACAACGCAATTGAATTTACTGGTGCGGCCAACGTGGCTCTGGAGTAGGTAGGTAAGTACAAGTACTTACGTAAGTAAGTAGGATGGGTAGTAGTAGTAAGTTAAGTAGAAAGTAGTAAGTACATGTAATATCTACATAACAAGCTATCTGGAGCTTGTGAACTTGGAAGTTCTTGTAAGGTTTAGATAGAACAGGCGACATTAGTATAGGATGTCGGCTTTGGGTGGCGGCGGATGAGGATCTAGCATACCAACGGTGGCGCTCGCGAGCTCAGTCAGAGTAGCTCACTACATACTTGTATACTTTGGGCAAGTGATACAAGTTATTTACTGTCCACAACCGCGTAATGATGATAAGCACAACTATAAACAAGCCCCAAGTGCCTGGCGACGCTGCGAGAGAGGCCGATGACAGTAGGTTGCGATCTCGTAGGGTCAGGGGCGAGGTGAATCTCCAGGCGGGATTCTTAAACTGTCAGACGACCATTGCTTCACGTAACCTGGATTCCGAAATAAGCTCAACGACATTGGCTGAGGATGTTGCACAAGAAGCCAGTAAAGGCGTTCTTGTACCCTCCAAAGTTAAACCTAGTGTGCAAAAAAAGGGGACGGAGGAGATGAATAAATTTATACTGCACACCTACAGAATAACCAATATGGAAAACAATACTAGATCATACTTAACTGAATTACACGAAAAGTTTACAAATAAATTTCCAGATATGCAAGTTTCTAAGCAGAGAGTAGGAGACCAACGGCGAGCAATTTTCAGGAGTAATCTTATAACTATAGATCAAATACAGCAAATAAAACATGAAACCGAAAAATATCTAAATCATTCACAACATAATTATCGAGACAATATGTTAGAAACAGGGCCAAGAAACTATAGTCTGCAAATCATCAACGAGATTAATTACGAACAGGCTCAAACAGAACTACTAGAAGTACATCAGTCTAATAGCATCAACAAGGAGCCGCAAGAGGGTTCCCCAGCTAGAAGTGCTTCGCAAGTAGCCTTATCGGCACTGACACCTGCGACCACCAAAGCTGGTAAACCACGTGTACGCATGAAGTGGACATCAGATATTAACATATTCATAATGCGTACGTACTTCAAAGTTACAGAACTAGAAACAAACTTAACAAGTTACAGGCAACAACTTTATGACCAATTTTGTCAGCATTATCCGGATCTCAATGTTTCAGAACAGCGACTCTCAGATCAAAGGAAGTTAATAACAAATTTCTTACAGATGCACAAATTAAAATTATAAGAGATGAAGTAGCTAAATAACTAGAGAATAGTGAAACACACAATCGAGTCACAAGTCAAGTTAATGCGCAAACACAATACCGAAGGAACAGACAACATCAGACTAACATCATTGATAACACACAGACAACACCTGACACACAGACTGTTAAAATAACTGAACTTGACATTGGAACACAGAGAACCACAACCAACTCTGACATGCAATATTCTTTTACACCATTACCTTGTACAGATCAAGAAACATCGTTTACAGTTGATGACAGTTTAACAAACCAACTGAGCAATAACTTTTGCGCAAACCTAATAAAATATCTCGATACTGATCCCACAAGAAGACCTCGTCTTCCAAAAATAAAACAATCCCACACACTTACTGAAGTAATTTTTATATTCAACAAAATAATTTTACCAAAACACACACCCCACTTAATAGATATACACCAATCGCACACTCTTATATATTGTTGTGCCTTAACTATTACAGAAAACTTTCAACTCAAAACTCACGATAGAACAGGATCTGACACACGAAAGCAAACTAACAAACCAAGATGGCAACTGAGACTAGAAAAAGATATTGATAATTTCAGAAGAGATATTGGTAGGCTAACGCAATACAAGAATGGAAATAGAGGGCATAAATTAACTAACAATGTAAACAAAATTATAGAAAATAATAGAATACATAGTAGCCACGAAGACTTCAATGAAAAAGTTGCAGACTTCTTAGACATTTTGAAACAAAAATTATCCGTTAAGAGGCACAGATTATCGAGGTATAAAAATCATTAGACAGAAAAGAAAATAATAAAATATTTCAAACAAACGAAATACAATTCTACAGAAAACTTAAAATAAATACCGCAATAAATAAGACTCCTTCAGAAAATGACCTAACAAACTTTTGGTCAACAATATGGTCGAACTCTAACAACCAAAACAATAGACATCTCAATAACGAGTGGATAGATAGAGAAAACAAAAGAGTTAATAATGTAGAAGAAATGTTATTTGAAAATATAAGCTCAGAAGAATTAACCAAAATAATAAACAGGACACACAATTGGAAAGCACCCGGATGTGATCACATCCAAAATTATTGGTTTAAAAAACTTATTAGCGTACATAACATTCTAGCAAAGCAAATCACCGAAATAATTAAAGGTGAATCGACATTACCCACATTTTAACCAAAGGAATAACATTTATGTTACCCCAAAAAGCAATAAAACCAAAGACCCAACACAATATAGGCCCATAACGTGCCTCCCAACTCTATACAAAATAATAACATCATGTATCGCAAATAGAATTAATAGTCACATAGAAGAAAACAATATCCTAGTAGAGGAACAAAAAGGATGTAGACGTTATCACATGGGATGCAAAGAACAGTTAATCATAGACTCAGTAATTTTAAACCATGCTAATAAAAACAAAAAAGATCTTTACATTACATACATAGATTATAAAAAGGCATTTGACAGCATACCACACACTTGGCTTATAAAAATATTAGAAATATATAAAATAAACTCAAATATTGTAAATTTCATAAAAAACACCATGCAACACCAGGCAATACTTACGAGGTGAATCAAGCATTATAATAACCAAAAAAATAGCTATCAAAAAAGGAATATTTCAAGGAGACTCTTTGAGTACCATCTGGGTTTGTCTGGCCCTAAATCCATTGTCACATGAACTCATAGAAAGCAATAGTGGATTTGACATAAAAAATGGAAAACAAAAATTAGCACAAATAACTCATTTACTTTATATGGATGATATAAAATTATACTCTAATAGCAATAGCGATATGACACACCTGTTAAACATTACAACACAGTTTTCAAAAGACATTGAAATGGAACTAGGGCTTGATAAATGCAGAAAGCTGAACATTAAAAAAGGAAAAATAATTGAAGGAGAATACAACATCGATGAAGATCAACAAATAACAGCAATGAACAACGAAGAAATGTACAAATATTTAGGTTACAATCAGTCAAAAACTCTAGATTATACCATCACTAAACAAAAACTTAAAAATGAATACCTTAATAGACTAAACATTCTTTGCAAAACCCAACTAGTAGGTAAAAATCTGTTTAAATCCATAAACACTTACGCCATTCCAATTCTAACTTACTCATTTGGCGTCATAAAATGGTCAAAATCCGATTTAGTTACTTTAGAGACCAAAACTAGAACCACCCTAACACAATATAGATATCATCACCCAAAATCAGCAAAAGAACGTATAACCATCCCTCGTCGAGAAGGTGGAAGGGGCATGATTGACATAACTCTACTACATCATAGACAATTACAGAAGCTTCGACATTTCTTCAACTATAAAAAAATCGTTTAGTTCATTGCATAAAGCTACAGTTGTAATGGATAAAAACTTCACTCCATTAAATTTAAGCGCTAATAACGTAGAATCAATATCATACCAATATCATCAAGATAAGATAAATTCATGGAACATCAAGGAACTACATGGAAGATACTTAAAAGAATTAAACCAACCCGGCATCGATAAGATAAGAAAAGAAGAGATTTTACAAGCGCAGTTTTAGTAGTAATCGGGAGAAAATTTCGGAGTCTTCTCAAAGTAGCTGCTGAGGCAAATATCATACGACGAGCTGCCAATAACTATAGTTTGTGTTTTTTTTGGATTCACTGTGAGGCCAAATGATTTGCTCCAAATTAGTAAGCTATTTAAATCTGTATTAGTAGCGTTGATGGCCTCATGCAATTGTTCAGGAGATGCTTGAGTGTAAATTTGTAAATCGTCTGCATACAGATGGTAGGAAGAAGTTAATTGTTTTGAGATAGCATTTATGAAAATTGCAAAAAGCAAAGGAGATAAAACGCCGCCCTGTGGAACACCGGCAGTGACACTACACCATGAGGAGTAAGAGTCATCGATTTTGATTCGCTTTCGGCGTCCTAACAGGTAATTACGAAACCATTCAATTGCCGATGGAGATATGTTAAGAGAGCGAAGAATTTCCAACAAAATGTCGAAATCGACATTGTTGAAAGCACTGCTGAAATCCAGTAGCGTTAGTACAGTCAGTTTACAGTGACCAATCCCATCTCGTATGTCGTCGGTGATTTTTGTAAGAGCAGTGGTAGTGCTATGCCCCGTACGAAAACCAGATTGAAATGGGTTGAGGAGATTGTTCTTGGTAAGGTAAGAGGAAAGTTGTTGGTGGATGAGACGTTCTAAAACTTTGTATGTTGTTCTATGTATTTACACCAACGGATAGGCAATTCCATTAGGATATTTTTTTCAAAAGACCAAAATCTAATTTTATAAAGAGCGTAAATGAGCGTAGAAAAATTTGACCGTAAAACAGCGACAAATCCGCGTTTCGCTCTTGCTCTTTCTTGCGGTGTGCGATGAGGTAAGAAAAATTCAAGGTCATTTGCTCGGGGTACGCCCTTAATTTAGATGTCATTTGACAGGATAATACATACTAAGAGAGCGCTAAAGCAGCCCACTATAAATGCTGTCATTGTTGGGACTCGGAAATGTCTAACTCGAAGAGAGGGTCATAATGCACGACGCTGGCCAAGTGCTTGGCAGATGATGATGAAAGATTCTTGGAACAAGCGGTCTTGATGGGATGGTCTAGATTCATGGAACGGTCTACTTCTTCACCGTTAAAACCGTGCATATACAACTGCATATGCACGGAGATAGAAAGAGCCATAGATCGTAGAACTCAAGATTAGCCCTCACAAACTTCAAGGCGCACGGAATCATGTTAACGTTGGGAAGAGTGAGCTCACTCTTTCCGTGCTAGTCGGTTGTAGGGAGCGGGGGACGCCGGTCGTTTATACCTATCACTGATTTTGATCATTTTGAACATAAATATAAAAGATTATGATTTCCTGTGCATTCAAAAAGTGTTCTAATAATTCTAGAAACTCAAATAAATCTAATAGAATTACATTTCATGCGTAAGTACAGCATTTAAATTTGTTTTAAATATTTTCTAATTACATACCCATTACTATTTTAAAATGGCTACCATCACCGTCGCCGGTTACACTTCACCGTGTGACAGAGAGAGAATAATACCAATTATAACTAGCGCGAGCGAAATAGATGTCTTAGACAGAGATAGAGACGTCTTAGAGACAGATGTCACAGACGCAGTTTGTTACGAATGTTAAGATATTCAGGGCAAATCTGGAGTTCAACAATCTTTGGAAAGAGCAGCAACCTATGACCTAAAGATTGTTAATCGCAAGCCATTATATCATAACGAGTCGATGACCTGGAGAACTAGTAGCGAGAACAGAGTGATAAAAGTTTATTTACGAGTTTTTTTTTGCTTTAATTTTGCAACTTGTACTTATATTAGGTATTCGATTGTTTGTTCGGTTATCTGTTTTAACTTCTCTATACATAAACACGTTATGTTGGTTTGTGTACGCTTCATAAACTCGAATAGTTCTGCACCGATCAAGCTGAAATTTTAGAATGATATATAATCCGCATCAAGGATTGTTTTATCTAATTTTTGCATCACAATGTGCTACAGCGAAGCGTGGCAGGGTGCATCTAGTATTATATTTTAAGTATATAATTGCAATGAGAAAGGTCACGGACCCGGCCGACCCCGTAGTCTGTGGAGTGGCTAAATTAAAAAAAAAACATTTTTATTTTAAACATTACTTGGTAAAAATGGTAAAAAAATATAGTTCCCGTTGTAAAAGGAAGAAATTATGACAAAAATGAAAGGCAAAATAATTTGCTGGCGATTTGAGATCGGAAAGTGGAAGGGGGTTCCGTTTTAAGGGTAAATATGGTTTATCTCGATTTCCGGCAAAACTACTAATTGTATGGAAAAAAATTGTACCACAAAGTTGTAAGTAGGTATTAAAAAGATCTACAGCTTTTGTTTTAACGCTTTTTTTTAATAACCTTAAAGTTTCGTGAAAAATTCAAATAAGAAGTTTTTGGTTTTTAACTTTTTTCTCATATTAAACAAACAATATTCTGATCTAAATCTAATCTAAACTATATCTGAAATTTGGTAAAACTTGCCTATACGCCTATAATAGCACTCAGGGATCACGTACGTATCTAACGGTGAAAACATTTTTTAAATCGGTTCAGTAGCTCCTGAGATTAGAGCGTTCAAACAAAACACTCCTTCATATAGTATAGAATAGATTTTTATTGAAGTGAACACTTCCTTTGGAGCTCAATACATGTCTTTCGTTTTTTTTTATTTCTTCTTGCCCACGTATACTCCTTTAGTCTCATCAGACACTGTCGTGTTGCTGTGTTAACTATACTTATTCAATTTATTTAAAGTAAGTATTCGTTTTTAATTTGAGTTATTCAAATTATTAGTAGTTTTTAACAGTTATTTCTTAGTTTAGTTTTCACTTCTGCCGTGTGGTCTTATTTTTATTAGTGAGAGTAACAAGACGAGCAAAACCCGCGCCTGATGGTAAACACCGCGCCCACGGTTACTCAAAAAAGCGCAGTGCCTCGCAGTTATTTGAACATAATTTTTTACACTACTGCCTAGAACTGGAACATCACCGTGCTTGTCACCCGAAAATTAAGCTGAATTATTATTTTACCCTGTAATTTATCTTACCCTTCAATACAATGAACGGTAAGTAATGTTTGTACATTACGAAGCGGTAGTGAGTATAGATTTTCGGGGAAAGCTCCCATCCGAGGATCTAACGCCCAATTAAAACTGGCTTAGCTTTGATATTTGGAATGAAAGAGACAGCAATAGCAAAGCTATAGCCGATTTCGCTAGGCGGTAGAAGAGCCGGACTCTGCTGAGAGTCCCACTAGGCACAGAAGTTCTCCATAAACCGAGATATAAAATCTGTTTGAAATGAAAAAATACTGGCTTTAACTGTAAAAGAAAATATCGTAGAGAGGATGGTTGTATTCCAGTTTTAAAAAAAAAAAAAATTGACGAGCTGATCAGGACATGTTACTGATGGTAAGCAACATGCCTGTCATATAACAGCACACTGACACGCAGTTATTGGAACATGAAGAGTCCAAATCATTACCTAGCACTGCACTGCGCTCATCATCTAGAAATTTTAGAGATGTTATATCTCTAAGCCCTGTAATTTCTCTGGAAACATTAGCCTTCAAACCGGAACACAGTAATGTTTTCACATTACTGTTTGGCGGTAGAAAAACTGGCAAAGGTGTGGTACTACCCCAGGCGGACTCACGAGTCCTACCACTACAAAATCAAGTCAAAGAAGAAGTTTCGAGTAACATGCATCTATCTATCAGTGGTCGGCATTGTTGACAGGTCGTTCTCTCTTTGTGAGAGATTACCCTTAGTCCCAGTGGTGGGTATCTATCACAATACAAGCGTGCGAATTACGAAGCCCTGCTACTAGAATATCGCCGATGTTGCAGATCCGCCGGTTCCCAGGCACCTTTTGCTGATGCGGCATTGCGCAAGCGACGAGTTGTCGCCAATTTTAATTTAGAATAAGCATTCCATTTTCCCACATCGAAGTGGTCTCACCTTTTTAGTTATAGTAATTAATTGTAATTTTATATTTTAAATAAATTTATATTTTACATTTCGGTTGTTTTTCGATCCTCCAACTGCCGCTAACGTAATTGGCGCAGTCGGTAGGATACTCACGGGTAGATTTCGGGACTATCTTATATCGATATTCGCGTCGTGAGCTACCCGGGTGGCTATCGAGCACCAGCACCGAGTATCCAGAACTTACGGACCTGCAGCAGCCTGGAAGGAGAATCTAATCCTCGATTCACGGAGGGAAACCAGAGATGAAATCCATGTAAGTACACTTGAATTACTCTCGTGTTGCTTTCCTTTACTCCTAAGTCCAAATCTTAATCGTAAAGATTTACCACCCTAGAGCCTCTAGTTCTCGGGAGCCTGAATCACGCCAGGCCCGCCGACGTGTAATAGATAGCAGTAGAAATATTTTAGAAGTAGATAATTTTAAATTAAATAATAAAATGGCTGTTGACCCGGACACTATCTTCAAGGCCCTCCGCCTCGTCCCGGAATTTGACGGCAACCCAAACATCCTTACAAGATTTATTACTATATGTGACCAATTAGCAGTGCAGTACTTAAGTTCTGCAGCTGGCAGTGACTTCCCGAATTTGTGTCTTTGAACGGGATACTCAACAAAATTACTGGAACAGCAGCTTGCACTATAAATTCAAATGGAATTCCAGAAACCTGGTTAGGCATTCGAACTGCCTTGATAAATAACTTTTCGGATCAACGTGATGAAACAGCATTATATAATGACCTCTCTTTAGCTTCCCAGGGTAACAAGTCACCCCAAGAATTTTATGATCATTGCCAAACTTTGTTTAGTACGATAATGACTTATGTGACACTACATGAGACGATAATTAAAACTATTGCAGCTAAACGTGAGCTATACAAAAAGGTTACAATGCAAGCGTATGTGCGCGGATTAAAGGAACCCTAGGTTCACGCATACGATGCATGCGCCCTGCTACCATAGAAAAAGCGCTTGAGTATGTACAGGAAGAGCTTAATATTATGTACCCACAATCTAGGAACGACACCCTAAAACTCAAGTAGCTCCGAAGGTCAGCCCTACTTTACCTGCAATACAATTTACACCCCGCGACTACACAATTTACAGATGACAACCCCTAACTGGCCTGTTCCTATGGGACACCGCCCCATGAGGCCTTCGCCTCAACCATTTAGATTTGATAACCAACATCGCGTGCCCACGAACACACAGCGAATGTTCGCTGCCCCGCCACCTAATTATAACGCACGTAGTAACGTTTTTAGATTACCACCCCGCGGTAATCCACCACCACCTCAAGGCCCTCAGCCTATGAGTGGAATTCAGCGGTTTACTCCGAAACAATTGCCTCACACAAAATGATCACGGCCCATGATTGGAGTAAATACGGTAACCCGCCACCAACTAATTATTTTAAGACTAGAGAAATGAATATGAACGAGTGCGCGGCGTACAATGACCCGTATTATAGCTGTTATCAGCCGGAGTCGGATTAATACACCGACTATAGCGATAGCGGTTTAATCCCCGACTTCGCTTGTCACCCGACTTATTTTTACGAGATGACTCCAGACAGCCAACTGCCAGAAGGCTACCAGGTAAGCTCTAATAACTGTGAAGATCAAAATTTTCAGGAGATTTCGAATTCACCAAAACCAACATAGAGCTAAATCTCCAGACGCAACGGCGTTTACCATACATACAAATCGCGAACCCACCTTTAAAATTTCTTATAGATACCGGAGCCAACCAATCTTTTATCAGCCCCGAGGCCGTTGAGAAGTACTTTACAGACTATCCTCTTAACTTCGACCCATTCGAGGTAACCAACATACATGCAACTAGTAAAAATAATTACTCTATTACGCTACCGTGTTTCCAAGAATTTAATGACGCTGATAGTATGAACTTATTCATTTATCGGTTTCATGACTACTTCGACGGGCTCATAGGTTTAGATTTGTTAAGTAATTGGGAAGCCCGCATAGATTTAAGGGAAGGTAGACTTTTAACCCGTACAGCGTCCAACCCCATCAGGATGTATAACTCATGCAACGTGAACTTATACGAAGATATAATTCCAGCGGAAACCTCTATACTCATACGTATTCCCGTGGATACAACAGACGGCGAAACTTTCATAAGGGAGCAAGTCCTCTGCAACTGCATGGTTCACGAGTGTATTACAACCGTAAGTAATAACCGTGGCTACTTAGAAGTCGAGAACTCAACGCCTAACGACGTAATATTCTCACTCGACCGGCCAGTGCACGCGGAATTATTTAATACTGAGTGCACGCGTACCCAACAACTGCCTCGCGCCCAAGATGTTATCTCACGGTTATGAACGGATCATTTAAACGAAGAGGAAAAGGCAAACCTTATAACCCTTTGCTCTCGTTACTCCGACGTGTTTTATATTGAAGGCGAAGCACTTACCTTCACTAATAAAATCAAACACCGAATTAGGACCACTGACGAAGTACCAGTGCACACTAAGAGCTATCGGTATCCTTTCGTGCACCGCCAGGAGGTACAAGACCAAATAGGAAAAATGCTAGACCAGGGTATTATACAACCATCTGAGTCAGCTTGGAGCTCACCCATTTGGGTAGTGCCCAAGAAGCTCGACGCCTCTGGAAAGCAGAAATGGCGCCTCGTGGTCGATTTTCGTAAGGTTAACGAAAAACTCTAGACGACAAGTACCCCATTCCAGATATTAGCAATGTTCTTGATAAATTAGGCAAATGTCAGTACTTTACAACTTTACATTTGGCTAGTGGGTTCTACCAAGTAGAAATAGACCCTCAAGACATTGAGAAGACCGCATTCAATGTTGAACACGGACATTTTGAATTTATTCGAATGCCCACAGGACTCAAAAAATTTCCATCCACGTTTCAACGTGTAATGGACAATGTCCTTCAGGGCCTTCAAAATGAAATTTGTCTGGTCTATCTAGATAATGTCATAGTGTTCAGTACATCCCTACAAGAACATATGACTAATCTTGAAAAAGTCTTCCATAGACTTCGAGAGTCCAATTTAAAAATCCAACTAGACAAATCTGAGTTTCTTAAATTAGAAACAGCCTATCTCAGCCATGTTATCACCCGAGATGGTATAAAGCCAAATCCCGATAAAATCTCTGCCATTAAAAAATACCCCATCCCTAAGACTCCAAAGGAGATAAAACAATTTTTAGGTCTTATTGGTTATTACAGACAATTTATACCAGATTTTGCCCGTAAAACTAAACCACTTACTCAGTGCCTAAAAAGGGTAGTAAAATCACCCTTAACAATGAGTACGTTAACTGTTTTGAGAGATGTAAGACACTTTTAACTAACGACCCCATCTTGCAATATCCAGACTTTAAAAGAGAATTCAATCTCACGACAGACGCTTCAAATGTAGCTATTGGAGCTATTTTATCACAGGGTTCTATTGGATCTGATAAGCCAATCTGTTACGCATCTCGAACTTTAAACGAAAGCGAGATGAACTATAGCACTATCGAGAAAGAGCTTCTAGCGATAGTCTGGGCCACAAAATACTTTAGGCCTTATTTATTCGGACGGAGGTTTAAAATTTTAACTGACCATAAACCTCTACAGTGGATGATGAATTTGAAGGAGCCAAATTCACGTCTCACAAGATGGCGACTTAGACTGAGCGAATACGATTTTACAGTTATCTATAAAAAAGGCAAGTCTAACACAAACGCTGACGTTCTTTCGCGTGTAGAAATACATACTAAAGAAGCTATGTCTTTAATAGAGGAAATTGACGAACTAAATTCCTTAATGGGCAACCCACCTGAATCAATACGTGCCCCAACCAATTCGTCTACTGAAACGGTTCATACTAGTAATGAGAATCCTATTTTAGAAATCCCAGTTACTGACGAACCTCTTAACAAATTTAACCGACAGATACATTTCACTCTTGTTAGTACCGTTAAAAAAACGACCCACCGTAACTAAACCCTTTGACACCCACACACGTGTAAGTATTCAATTATCAGAGTCTAATTTAGCAGAAGATGTTGTAAACGCAATTAAAGAGTACGTCAACCCTAAAGTCAGGACAGGTATCTTAATTAATCCCCCCCTTAGCTATGTACTCAATAATCCCAATTTTACAGGACAAATTTAGAAGTTCATCAATGAATCTTAAGCTATGTAAAATTGAATTAGAAAATGTCAAAGAATACCTTAGACAGCAAGAGGTTATTCGCCACTATCATGATGGTAAAACCAACCACCGTGGCATTAACGAATCCTATTTAGCTCTATCCCAAAAGTATTATTGGCCAAAGATGAAGGAACACATGACTAAATTCATAGGTGAATGTACCATCTGCGGACAAGCTAAATATGATAGGAATCCAGTTAGACCTCAATTTAACGTTGTGCCCCCAGCTACAAAGCCTTTTGAAAAAGTACACATAGACTTGTTAACCGCTCAAAGTGAGTGAAAAGTACATAACGTTCATGGACGTCTTTACAAAGTATGGTCAAGCCTATCACTTACGCGACGGAACAGCTGTTAGTGTTTTACAAGCCCTTTTACAGTATTGTACTCATCATGGCGTCCCTATGACTATCATTACAGACAACGGGACAGAGTTCACCAACCAGTTGTTCATGGAGTTTACAAGACTCCACAAGGTCAACCATCATAGAATACTAGCTCACTCCCTTAACGATAACGGCAATATAGAACGGTTTCACTCTACACTCCTGGAACACCTTAGAATCCTTAGACTACAGCGTAAAGATGAACCCATTGTGAATCTTATGCCCTATGCCATTATAGCCTACAATAGTTCTATCCACAGCTTCACAAGATGTAGACCTTTTGACTTATTGACAGGACATTTTGACCCTCGAGATTGCTTAGACATTGATCTGACACAACAACTAGTACAGCAGTACGTTCAAACTCATAGAGACCAGATGAAGGAAGTCTATGAAATAATAAATTCCTCTACTCTCGCTAACCGCACAGCACTCATAGACAAACGAAATACGACTCGGGAACCCGAAAATCAATATGCACCCCAACAGCAAATTTTTATTAAGAACCCCCTCGCTAGTCGACAAAAGACCGCTCCACGTTTTACACAGGACACTGTTTTAGCTGACTTACCTATCCACATATATACCTCTAAAAAACGAGGCCCCGTAGCAAAATCAAGGCTAAAGCGTATCCCTAAAGCAGCCAATTTGTTACAGAATCCTGCTAGTAATGATACTCCTAATGATACGACCTCAGGAGATAAAACTTGAGAGTTTTGACAATGGACCAAGACTACTATCCCACAGACTTAGACTCATGAACTATTAAGCTACCAAAACTAAATGACTTATGACACTTACTGACTAAGTATACGAAATTGAAATAGACTCTCTTACTAAAAAGCTTGGCAAAATTTTAGATCAATAAAAATCTATAAAACCTAGAGTTAAAAGAGGTATTATAGACGGCTTTAGTTTTATCATTAAAAGCATTGTCCACAGATTTCTAAACAGATGAAACCTTCGTGAACGACACTGTGAGGCCAGCATTAGTTATGTATGCGTGACAGCTCTCACCGACGTTGTCAAATTACTCACGTTGGTGTGCGGGTAATGTTCCCAGTCTTAAAAAAAAATCCCACTATATTGTTGTCTTAGCTTCGGAAATCTTCGCGTATAATAAACACATATATTATAATGTTAAAATAATTTATTATTACACCGATTATGTATTATGCAAGGATTTCTTGTTATTACTATTTCCATCCTATGAAGTTAAGAATTTTGATTTTGCATGCAACGAAAAATTCGAATATTCGTACAGAAAATTCGGAATAAATAGACAACGTCTAATAATAGTAAAAGTCATGTGTATGGTTATTTTGAGTATTCTATCGGAGCTTCTTGTGAAATTTTGAATATTATGCTTGACAAAAGGTGGCAACTACCTACTCATTTAATATCGGTGAACACAGGAGGTGCAGAAAATTTTTGCCAACTGATTTGATGCTGGGGGGCCAATTTGTTTATTATCCAATCTTTGTCTGGACGCGTGTCGCAAACGAAAAGTTCACCTTTTCAAAAATGTTGATACAAACCAACGAAAACCGTCTAAGAGTTTTTGTAAATCAGTTGAACATTATTCACATCGCCACCCAAAGTTACGTCGTCCAAATACCTAACGTTTATATTGGACTAGAGACGTTAAATGATAGAGCGAATGGCCAGAGCGAAGGTCGCATGGCCGAAGATTCACCAAGTTGATAGCCAACGAAAAATAGCATAGGATTGTTTTGATAATTTTGTGGGTCTGCCATAACATTGCCAAAGAAAATTGTAGAAGTCAAGAATTTTATTCTTCACTTCGGACAACGGGGCTCCACGATCAACCAAATTAAAGGCGTTTTTGACGTACACCTTTAACAGTCCTCTCCCCAATTTTGGACAAAGAAAGTCAGGACAGAATGAACAGCAGCCTCACGTCCACTCAGAGAACCAAAATCAAGTTTGTTGGGACAGGGAGCTTGAAAGTGCAACGTTTTTTACCTACAACCCACCTTGGCAGCAAGGCCAGTATATGTGGTGCCAACAGCGATTGGCCTGATCCCAACATCTTTTTTGGGTAAGTATGTACGCACAAATTAGCACCGTATAAAACTTCGACAATGTCACTACTGACTCGACCAGATAACATGAGGTTGATTAAAACGATTAGATCTCTCAAAAGAACTCGCCTACTTTTTTAAGCTCCACTATACCTACTTACAAGTATTAAAACTTGTTTCATAACAATCGTTTTCATCAACACTATTAGTATTTTTATAAACACTACTAGTAATGACGTGGATTTGTGCTAGGCATCGATTGACATTAAATTAAAAAATTACGATTAAAAAATAGGGTTTAAAATAGAATAATACAATCTACTTGAGTACATAAATAATTTGGTCTACGAGTATCTTCAAAAAAATCATAATCTATATTTTACCTTAACTTTAGGGAAAATAATTTCAATTTAGTACAGGAACACTAACCAATTTTCGTTGAGGTGTTGTGTTTCTATTCATCAATCGAAATGAAATCGCCTAAATTATACAAAAAGCAGTAAAAATATTCAAACTTTCCTATGAAATTATATTCCTCTTTCCTTTTCTTATTTTTGGGAACAATGTTTGCAATGTTTGAAGACACAAAACGGCATAATCTTGTACAAAACTTAAAATCACACGGGACTCCCGTACGAGACGGAAGTCCGTTTCGTACTGACTGGAGTTTGTATTTGCTTTGGTGTTTGATATTTGCTTTCTGGACCTAAGGATCTGTGTTCTGCATGTTCCATCTGCCTTTTGTTTTAGAAATCTGTGGCATTGTCTATGATAGCAGATTTTAGATTTAGAACTTAAAAATATTTTAGTAATATTAGACCGGGATCATACTATTGGAACAAACAGATAGTTTTAATTTTCAAGTTCCCGATAGTTTATCAAAATAATTATAATTTAACTATAGTGCCTAACTCGACACGCTCAGGCTCTCATCCCATCCTTTCCCTTTATAGCAACTAACGAGATGACATTCGTGTACATAGAGGCTGAATGCCCGAAGTAAAAAAAACTGGTACCTCTGTAAAAGCGAAGTCACCCACCATATCCGCATTTGATCTACTTACATTCAGAAGCTGATGATCAACCAAGTACTGCAAGAATCCTGCCATTTTAATACAGTCGCCCTGAAGAAAGAAGCCATAACACTTCACTTAATGGAAGCTGATGAAGATGTCACCTGAAAACCTGAAGAGTTCACCATCGCCAACGAGAACGACAGGAACTCACATCAATCTGAACTCTCCTGACCTCCAGGGACTACACAGCATCTAAAATAAAATTATGTTCCAGATCCCTCTACAAACAGACAACGTGCAACCAGATGTTCTAGGCCACACGACAGTACCATTCTACTCAGTACTGTTAAGTGCGGCTGTACTTACTATCATCATAAGATTCCGGAACTACCTATTCAGATATATAGTAATAAAGCTATGAAAAGGGACCAGCAGCCTCCGACTATAATCCTGAAGGAAGAAGATCCTGGCAACGTCCCGGCAACATTTTCACTGAACGTGCTAAATAGTCGCCCTTCTAAGGGTGGAGGAATTACGAAGCCCTGCTACTAGAATATCGCCGATGTTGCAGATCCGCCGGTTCCCAGGCGAACACCTTTTGCTGATGCGGCATTGCGCAAGCGACGAGTTGTCGCCAATTTTAATTTAGAATAAGCATTCCATTTTCCCACATCGAAGTGGTCTCACCTTTTTAGTTATAGTAATTAATTGTAATTTTATATTTTAAATAAATTTATATTTTACATTTCGGTTTTTTTTCGATCCTCCAGCTGTCGCTAACGTAATTTGCGTCTAACAATAGGCATGGTACCGAAAGAAAACTAATTAGTCTGTAAGTTACATTAATAAAAAATATTG
Organism: Ectropis grisescens; assembly: GCA_017562165.1. Classification (NCBI taxonomy): domain Eukaryota; kingdom Metazoa; phylum Arthropoda; class Insecta; order Lepidoptera; family Geometridae; genus Ectropis; species Ectropis grisescens. Next base: position 14,310,051 of record CM029767.1, on the reverse strand, counting down.
AGCGTACTTATTTATTTTTTGTTTCATAAATAAAAATGACAAAGATAAAAATATAGCGCTTAGAAGTTTCGAATGACGTCACACATACATACGATTTTTAAGTAAGTAAGTAGATGTGATTTCACAACCTCACGCCTCACGCCGGAAGTTCATTGATCTATATCTATACATATATTTGATAAAACATAAAATACATGTCCCATATTTTTCGTACCTGATGAACTAATTCCAATAAAATTTTATTACGTACTAGCTGTACCCTGCCACGCCTCGCTGTGGCACATTGTGATACAAAAACTAGATAAAAACAATCCTTGATGCGGATTATATATCATTGTAAAATTGCAGCTCGATCGGTGCAGAACTTTTTGAGTTTTTGAAGCGTACACAAACCAACATAACATTCTTAAATATCTTTGACCCAGTCGAGTTGTCATCACAATTACAGCAGAACCTCGATAAGTTAAAGTCCAAGGGAAACAAAAAATATATTAAGTTATAGAGGTTTTAAGTTATCAAGGGGTTTGGGATTGGGCTCTGATGGGAAGGGACTTATTATTTTTTTTAGGTAAAGAGGTTTTTAAGTTACCGAGGTTTGAGTTATCGAAGTTCTACTGTATTAAACGAGCTTAAATAATAACACTCGTGAATAACAGCGAGCGAGCGTCCCGGACTGAGCTGTCAATGTCCGAGACGCATCCAGTTCTAGCAACCTAGTATTCTAGATATTACCTCTAGAATAGGAGACCTCTAGGTTACTAGAACTGGATGCATAGGGCGTCTGGGTAGGTTACTAGGTCTCCATATCTATATAGAGAGTGGTTGGAGAGGATTGGCTTGAAGCCAACCCTCTCCAACCACTCATGCAATCCTATCCCCATAGACTTAGAGGGCATTTTAGTATGATTTTATTGGATAATTTCAGTATGCGATTCCTATTTTGGTCGTTTCCTATCCACGTATAATGGAAAATTGTGGACCCAGTCTGCATTATAGGTTTAGTGCCGCCGCGCTGCGCACCCTGGGATCGAGCCTCGTCGCGGGTGCTTTTGTTTTGACTTGATTTACATTTTTTCTCGTAGACAGGTATCGTATGTAGGGTGATCGTAACAAAACTGCTGTATAATGTAAACGGCACTAGCATACATCCCTGTCCATAACAACACGGTGACACACAGTTATTGGAAAATGTTTCATCTCTTATGCCAAGTCATTTCACAAGAAACATTGCCATTCAATCCGGAACACATGATGATGATAAGTATTTCACATTACTAATTTGGCGGTAGAACTTACCACACCACCTGGAACTGTAAGGTGGATCTTGCAAAGGGTCTTAGTACCACTACAAAAAACTAATATAGAACAAACTCAAATCATTAATAACACTTACATATTATGTCATGCTTTTTCTTTGCTACCGGTTAACTGTAAAAATTTTAAAATTTATAATTTTTATAGTTTCAATACCTCTTCTAATCTATTATTCCGCAACGCCGTACAAAAACCATGCGACAACTAGAAATGATCGAGGTTTAGAACCCCCCCTCTTCAACAGCACTCGGTTGGACAGCTTACAAGTGACGGCATAGTGCTCAATCTTATGACTTTATACCCTTCTATCATCCTACATAGGTCTCCTGCTGTATCAGATGACCCATAAATTTTGTTCACGGGCCTGCAGTCTAACAGTACAATAATGTTTTGTTCAGAGGTGATTCTGCAGAGCGCGTCATCTAGCGGGCCGCGCGAGAAACACGCGTGATACAAGAGAAACCATTGAGATTGTAGGTATTTGGTAACTTTGTAGGCCAGTATGTAGTGTGTAGTTACGGTTTTTGGGCAACTTTGCTCTTTTCCGAACCAATTCTTTTTAAGTGAAATGTCTTTTGGCGCTCTACACATGGAATTTTTTGTGCTGTGAACTGACCTCAAGTGTCTCGTTCGTAAGTGAAAGATTCGTTCGGGTTGCCTCGGGTCCGCCGAGGGTGCTAGCCTATCCGCTTGATAATCAGGCCGTCAGGCGGTGACTCGCGTTTACAATTTTGACGGGAAAACGGGTTCAGGCTACCTAAGTACGTTGTTTACGCCAGGCGCGGTCCCAGCCTCGAATTTTGGAGGGGTCACCAGTACCAATGCCTCAGACTTCCCCAAGTCTGAGGCATTGTACTGGTGACCCCCTCCAAAATCAGGGGTCCAAAAGGGGGTCACCAGTAGCAATATAATAAATCGAGTAAAACATACTTTACAAGTAGCGCCCCACGGTTTTACCCGCGTAGTTCCCGTTCCAGTTGTTTTCCCGCGTTAAAAATATTCTATTTTTGTTTTTTTAGATTTTTAGTTTAACGCATACCATTTTGGGGGGGTCATGTCCCCTGTGACACCCTCCTTCGGACAGCGCATGGTTTACGCTTCCGCATATGAAGTCTTACCTTATTTATACCTCTGTTCGGCGCTCGCTACGATTCTAGCGATATCATTTGTTTATAAGTAAGTAATAGGCTTGAAAGGTAAACTAACAATTTTGACACTTGAGTCAGAGATTTTTCGGGTTCCCAAGTGGTCTAAGAGCTACCTATGTAATAATGGTAAGGAAGGCATAGTGATTTTACGTTATAAATTAATTGTACACAATAGAAACAACCTCTGACAAACAGGAAAAAATTAAAAAACTGCATTCGATAGCACAATATTTTTTTTTTTAATTTTGCCTACTTATAGACCATTTTCCCGCCAATTTTTAATTTGGCGAGTTTTCTACGTAAATTATCTTTGATTTTAACGTGGTTTACGTCAAAATAAAGACTCGTTTAAGTAAATGCCATTAAATACAAATTTATGGGTATCCTAAATAAAAATACCGAAAAAATCCCGTCCAACACCCGATTGTTGGTTTTCTTAAGAAAACGTAATTAATTACGTATAAATTTTAATAAATATATCGGTGTATCGAGCGGATATGCGTCCATAGCACAAAAATTTGTGAAATCGGTCCAATAGTTCCTGAGATTAAAGCGTTCAAACAACACATTTCTTCAGCTTTATACTATACTAGCTATTCCCTGCCCCGATTCGCTGTGGCACATTGTAATCCAAAAATTAGATAAAAACAACCCTTGATGCGGATTATTTTACATTTGAAGCACAATAGTATATTCAAAATTAAAATCTAAATGTGTCTTATACCAAAAAATCGAATTCGAATATATGTCCTTCATGTTTATGTCCCTAAATATTTTTTGTTAGATAAAAATTTAAAACCAAAAACTTTGTTGTTTGATTTTTGTGTAAATTTTGAGGTTATGTGAAAGAAGTGTTACTGCGAAAGTTATAGATTTTTTTATTACCTACAGCTTTTTTCTATAGGAGTTGTAGTTTAACCCGATTTTACCCATAAAGCGGGTGAACCTCTCCTCCTCTCCCTTCCACTTCCCGACCTCAGATCGCAAGTAAATTATTTATCCTTTCACTTTTGATAAAAAAAATATTGGTGGACAATTCACACACAACACCAGCTGACCCCAAACTAAGCAAAGTTTGTAATATGGCGGCCAAATAGCTGATGAATAATACTTATATAGTTGTAAATACATACTTATTTTACATAGAAACACCCAGACACAATCCAAATATTTGAATTCATCACACAAATAATTGCCCAGGGTGGGAACCGAACTCACGACCGATGGCCCCGCAGGCAGACTTACTACCAACCAAGCCATACTATAAGCCATACATACATTTAAAAATAATGTTATTTTTTATAGTATAGAGTGACGACACAAACAGGACATGTACCTGACGGTAAGCAACATGCCTGCCCCATAATAGCACAGTGACACGCAGTTATTGGAACATGAAGAGTCCAAACAATTACTTAGCACTGCGCTTGATATCCAGAGATCTAAGATCTAAGATAATATGTATCTAAGCCCTGTAATTTCCCTGGAAACATTGCTCTTCAAACCAGAACACAGTAATGTTTGCACGTTACTGCTTGGCGGTAGAATAACTGGCAAAGGTGTGGTACTTCGCCAGGCGGACTCTGCCAAGAGTCCTTTCATTACAAAAATCTAGAAATATCCACTAGAAATATCTGGAGAATGTTCTATGATGCTGGAACAATGATACTCGTATCTTGTTAAGTAGGACTTAAGTCAGTACTAACGATATTAATAAGTCCTCGATGCGCAATTTGCTTAATGCTCTGATAATTGCCCTGAGTTTATTTGATGCATAATGCAGAATAATACCATAGTTTTGTGCAGACTATACAACAATGCCTTAGGGAAGTACATATTTAAGGATCGAATTATGAAAAAAAACTTACTACATGTACTAGAATTTAGACGTATTACAGACTTTATCCACAGTGAGCTTAAATGCTTAAACCATTATTGCTTTATTTATTGCAAATATTATAAAGCATGGTCACCACCACAAAATAATTGCGAGTTACATTTCTTTTTTCATTCAAAAGATTGAGGGAGAATCTTTTTCTTCTCTGTCATTCATTATCTTCATTGCTGAAGGGCGCGTCTAGTCTGAGGTATTGATCACCCGTTGCACCATGCTCTTCCAAGTCTTTCTGTCCTCGGCGGTCCTAAGAGCTTCGGCTATTGGTAGTCCAATGAGTGTCTTTACTAAATCTGACCAACGGGTAGGTGAGCGACCACGTAGTTTTTTTTCCATCAACCTTACCGACCACGCTTCTCAAGGCTGTCAGGTGGTCCCTCAATATGGATATTAAATGAAAGGGCTTGACTAGTAGAGTTTTTGACAAATTACAAATCCGATGTAGTCGGGGGTAAATCAATTATTTTTTTCTTGTAACCTTACTATCTATGATTCGGTGCATACGCATAGCATGCCATACTCACTTACCGTACTCGACGAGTACTAGGAGTAGATTTCCTTCGAGGACTAGTGTAAGGGCACCTCAGACCGGTACGACCTTGCCTTGGGCTGCTGACCGAGGTTAGGGTCAACAAAGGTAATAATATTCCTTGGTTTCACTGGTTTCATAATACAAATTGTCCGTACTGATGAGTACATAACGACCGTTCCGGATTAGTACAAATATTCTACGTATTACGTAACTATTTTGTTTAAGGAGCAGAGCCTTTATAAACTAAACTAAAATACATACAATACTAACTTCACCACAAAACTACAGCCTTTTATTTGAGGCACTGCCACTCAGCGTGGTAATGTCGCCAGAGTGCTGGTAACGTTTCAGATTAGTACACTAAAAGAGTTCCGCGAAAACAAAATTGCAACAAAGTTGGTTGGGCTAATCACGGTAAAACAATGGTATGTGATAAGAAGTTCCCGGGTTCAGCTAATTATAATAACAAGAACAAAATTAAAAATTTTGATTAACCCCGACTACCTCGGATTTGTTATCTGTACAACATTTTACTAGTCAAGCCCTTTCATTTGATACCTATATTAAGGTAGTTGTGAAAAAAGAGAAATGTATTTCGCCATTTTTTGGAAGCAGCCATCTTGGATTTGGAATTTGTCATAGTGCAATGTATTCTAATTATCAAGCCCTTTTCTTTTGATACCCATATTGAGGTAGTAGTGAAAAAATAATATAATTCGCCATTTTGTGGTGGCGGCCATCTTGGATTGGTTTTTTTTTCATCTAATATATAAAATTCTCGTGTCACAGTTTTCGTTGCCATACTCCTCCGAAACGGCTTGACCGATTTTGATGTAAATTTTTGTGCTTTTCCGGTATCTATGAGAATCGGCCAACATCTATTTTTCATCCCCTTAAATGTTAGGGGTAGTCCACCCCTAAATTTTTATTTTTTAGTCAAAATTTTTAATTTCTATTTTTTTATGATACAACATCCAAAAATACATACAATCCTCAATTTTCACCCTTCTACGATCAACCCTTATTTTTTAATAGCCATTTTAGTAATTTAATCGAAAACTGATCAATCGTCATTTAATTAGTTATCCCCCCCTCGCCAGATCTCTACAGGTGTCAATTCTGACCCAGTAAACAGCACGATAATTTGGGGATCAAAAGTAGCCTATAGCATATAGTATATAGTTTGAACACGCTAATCTCGGGAACTACTGGACCGATTTAAAAAAATCGTTCACCGTTCTTTCATATGTTCGTAATCCTTGAACGCTGTAGGTTATATATATATACCACGGGCGAAGCCGGGGCGGGCCGCTAGTAATGTATAGTATTCTACTAGTCAAGCCCTTTCATTTGATGCCCATATTGAGGTAGGTTGTTAAGAAATATTTAGTCCGCCATTTTGTGGAGGCGGCCATCTTGAATCAATATTAACCAAACATAGCTAAGAACATCCGCGCGGATGTTAACTTTCAAATAAAAAAACCGCATCGATATTGGCCCATCCGTTTGAGCTCTACGGTGCCACAGACAGACAGACACACACAGATAGACAGACAGACAGACATCGACGTCAAACTTATAGCACCCCTTTTTTTGGTTGGGGGTTAAAAATCGGCCAGGTACGAGTGGGATTCGCGCACGAAGGGTTCCGTGCCATTAGCAATTAAACGGCGAAAACCTCTTTTATTGTATGGGAGGGGAGCCCCTTAATTATTTATTTTGTTTTAATTAATTATATTTAAAACTAAATATTCTACGAATAGTTAAAGCGTCTACCTGTCACCGTTGTTGATATCGAGCAAGAAACGGTAAAAAATCAAGTTTTTTGTATCGGAGCCTCCCTTAAATATTTATTTTATTTCTAGTATTTGCTGTTATGGCTGCAATAGAATTACATAATCTTTGAAAATTTCAACTGTGTAGCAAACCCCGTTCTTTAGATACAATCTGGTGAAGTCCCAGTAATGGGGTCCCATTTTTTACCCTTTGGGTACGGAACCCTAAAAATGTAAAACTTTGGTCGACATGTTCTTATCAGGCAACAAACAAAGTCAAATGATGTAAGTGGCATTCTCCATAGTACAACTAATTTATCTATAGATTATAACGATAGCGCCACGACCGAAAAGTGCTACCAATTCCAAAATAAGGCAAATTCGGTGGCTGTGTTCTGTGCGCATTAATAGTTCCGCTTTTGGTCGTTCTGCAGTCTACCAATAAGTTAGTGACACAAATAAGTACAATGCTACAAGGATCTAATGGTACGTGGCTAAAATGGGAACTAACGCTGCCGCCAATCCATCCAGTGCTGCCAATGCCTGATTTCCAAATTCCCCCAGAATTTGATGGAGAATAAACTAATCCGAGCTGCAGTGTGTCGCAACTGCAACAGCTATGTGATACCATACCTCGTAAGAGTAGCCAATCAACCTCATTAATGTGAACTTTTCTCCCAAAATAAATCATCCAACATAGTCATTTCGCGTTTTTGTACCGAGTTCCCATACCTATCTGTCTCGGCGCCCTCTCTCTGCTTAGGCACTAAGTGCGGAGCTTGATCTCGGCAAAATTCAAATCGATTTATAATTTATCGTGATGCTAATGTGGTGCATTTGGACCCTAATTTAAAACACTTGGACGGACACTTTTTCATGTACACAGATAACACTCCTCCATAGTAGAGTTGAGTAAAGTAGAATAGAAAAAATAGAGTAGGGTAAATGAGTGTAGAATATGGTAGAATCGACAAAAATCAAAATATTCGAAGTAATGTGTCATCGGCTTTCTAATACGGCGATTAGAGTTCCAGATATTTTAATAACTGCAAGGCTTATTGACGGAAGGTTATGGCTGGTCTAGTTGGGAGAACGGCAACTGCCTATTCGGAGCCCTAGGCCAAATACCACGCGTACCACTGTCTTTTTGAAGGCATGTTCAAAATGCCGCTAACGGTCGCTAACTTAAAAACGGTCAGGCGTCACCCACCAACCCGCACTAGACCAGTGTGGTGGATTAGGGCCTTGACTCTATCCTTACGAGAGAAGGTCCCGAATCCCAGCTGTGGGAACATTTAGTGGGATGTTTATGTACGTTATAGTATAACAGTGTAAAGTAGATTTAGGTAGCGTACGGTAGAATAGATTATTGTAGGATATAGTGGAGTAAACTGGGGACGACTAGGGTAGGTTAGAGTAGAATATATAATTTTTTTATCATGGAAGTCACATTCTTGAAGATATCATTATATTAATTAAGTATCTTAATGCTTCTACATGGACTTATCACGTACATTTTTTCACAACATATCGTGTGTGTTCTGATCAGCTGAGTATTTTGTATTTTAGTTTTTTATATTCGCAGTAAGTCCACAGAGTTGACACATAGGTACACCAGTCCATACTTGCATTGAAGGATACCTCCTTCTTCTTAGAGTCTTGGGTAGCACTAAGCTACCCAGACTAAAAAGATACTTTTTTCTTCTTTTCTGCTTTAAATGAACTTTATGGAAAAAGGTAGTAAACAGTAATCATTCCATTTTATGAATTTTTAGTTATGTTACTAATGTTTGTCAAAAAACACAGTCGCTATCATATATTATCTAATATACATAAATAATAACGACACTGTCAAATCTGAGAAAAGCTTTTCTGTAACAGGAAAATTATTTTAATTATATTTTGATACCCTCTAGGGTATAAGGATTAGTGTAATAAAAATGACACAGTAATAAAAACATTTTGGACAATAATATCAAAGACAATACCTTAACGTCTGCGTTTTATTTCGTTGTTTGGTTCTAAAATACTACAAACAAAGGTACGTAAAAGCAAGCCGTGACAAGCTAGTAGAGAGAGGGAGAGAGAGAGAGAGAGAGAGCGTATGTTTTTTTATAGAGTGACGAGACGAGCAGGACATGTACCTGATAGTAAGCAAAATAGCTCCCCATGAAAGCACAGTAGCATACAACTATTGGAACAAGAAGAGTCCAAATCATTACCTTACATCCTACTGCGCTTGTTAGAATATCTTTGAATTGTGTGCTGTTATAACCTTAAATTATGTCAGGATAGCCTTAACTATGTGAGCTTAGATGCGAATGTGCTGTTAATTACTCAAAAGGTAGCACGATGAATAGAAAAAAACAATTGATGATATTTAAATGTTATTTAATTATAGTTTATCGTTATAATTCTGTTAAGTTCATCTTAAGAGCAGTGAGAACGTAAAGATGGCTGGTTAGGCTAGCGGTACGTACCGAAACAACAATACCTACCTATTGAGTTGAAGAAGACCTAATAACTTGTGTAACGACACACTAGCCCTGTCTTTGAATATTGTATGAAAACTATCTGGAGGTTAACCATAGGAGGAAGCCATACTTTTTTTTATTTGAATTTAGCAACTCCACAGACTTCGGGGACCGTGATCTTTGTCATTTGTTTTCTTTATCACATGAATCTTGGATTAGGAGAAAAAAAGAAAATAGGGGGGAGTAGGGACCATTTTCATTCTTATTCTAGGCCTATTTTATTTTCTAAATCGCCTCCTCCCGGCTCAGCACCTTCACCGCGACTGCATTTCTGTCTTTGATGGCCATATGCAAATTGAACTCTCGGATAGTCTTCGGTGTTGCAGCCAACGCTCGCCGTACGAACCAACCGATGGTGTCGTCGGTGTCGTCAGCATAGTACGTGAAGTCCCTTGTGTGCCGTGAGATTGCGACGTCCGCATGGGGGTACGCTCTCGTGTAGATTACATAGGTAGGTAGCCATACTTTATATGCCATAGTATAAATAGCCCAAAAAATTTTCTCTCTGCTGAGACTCGGGGCCTTTTCTCGCAAGGAGAGAGTCAAGGTCATAATCCACTACCCTGGCCCAGTGCGGGTTGGTGGCATGGTGACGCATGACCGTTTGTAATGTTTGTTTGTGGTGTGTTTGTTTGTTTGCGACCGTTAGCGACATTTTGCACATGCCTTCGAAAATACAGTGGTGCGAGTGATATTTGACCTAGGGCTCCGGATCAGCAGTTGCCGTTCTCCCAACTAGACCACCCATAGCCTTCCGTCAACAAGCCTTGCAGTTATTAATATATCTGGAACTCTAAACACTTAGAAAACTTGATTGAAGCTAATTTTTACTTCAGTGAGTTCTTTTGACATCATAAACGTCGAAAATTTCGACAGTGCTCTAATAAGGATCGAATAAGGATTTAATGGCACGTGGTCAAAATGGAAACTAACGATGCCGCTCAGAGTTGCCGATGCCCGATTTCCAAATTCCCCAAAATCTGAGAAAATATCCTAAATTTGAGTAGAAATTAATGCAAGCTACAGCGTTTCGCAACTGCAACAGATATTTGATACCATACCTCGTAAGTGTAGCCAATATTACCAAATTGATGTGCTCTTTTCAAAATAAGCCAGCTAACATACATATACATAATATAATAATAATATAGCGCATTTCGTACCAAGTTACCGAGTACCGATACCTACTCGTCTTGTCAGGTGTCGCAGCCTCTCTCCGCTTAGGTACTAAGTGTCGAACTTAATCTCCCGGTGGCAGGCCGAGTCGAGACCGTGCCGTCCGTCGCACTTTCCGTCGAAACGCGTCACAACTTGCAATGCGAGTACGCTCTGTTAGCACTTGACAGAGTGGTTGCACTCGAAATGTATGTGTGAGTCAAACAGTTGGATCTTAGCGTGGGCTTGGCTGGAACTCTTTTTCAGGTATCAGTTGTATGCTAATTAGCGTAAGTTTCACAGGTTTTGGTTTCGGGTCCTGTGCCTCCGCGTTAACCCAAAAGTCCGTCACATAGTAGGGAACCCACCGCCACCTACTTATAGGACAGTTGAAAAAAAAGTGAACTCAATTTTTTTTTGAAATTTTATTTCCTTTGAAACATATTTTCTCCTGCAATTAACGTGATCCATATATTTTTTAATCATATTTATAGTTTTTTGTGTTGATAGAGTTTATTTAAACTCCCCCAAAACTTGTGAAATCTTGTTGTCGGGCAACCCTTATTGCTCACCGAGGCCCTCCTGACAATGTCATCCAAGTGCCAATAGAGCCTCGTAGCATTGTACGAGTACGAGTATATGCTTTGATTTTGTTGTTCAATAAATTTGTCAATTTTTTGGTTGATGTAAGTTTTGAATAAATTGTTTGAACTAGATATCGTGATGTTGCTTGTTATATCACATTCGAACTAAACCCTTCAGCTTGATTTTATTAGGGATCTCCAGAGTTTTTTTTTAAATATCAACTTATTTATCCAGCACAGGTAAGCTTCAAAAATGGAAACATTGTCGTCGCCCCAAAAGCCCACCCAGTAAAACAATAGCAAACTTAATTAGCAAGGTCCATACAAATTAAACTAGTTAGATAAGCCAAATAAAATTACAGGGCAAATTGATTTAAGCTCCTCACACATAACTGTAACTAGCACCTGCTTGTACGTATAGAGGTGGGGTCTAAATTGCGTATTTAAATAAGTATCTATACAGGAATACATGAGTTTATAGATGTTGGCACCGAGTTAGTTCTCTGTATGGTGTATACTATGAGGTGGGTCCAGAGGGGGCATATCTCCCGCCACCCACAGGGGGCAAGCGCGCCTAAGGGGCCTCGTCCAGAGAAAGTAAAATATCCTGGTATGAGGGAGGCTAGTATTGTCAAGCCGACGTATAGGTATAGCTTTAAACTATATATCGGCCCTCTATACTATGGACGTACTTATTTACATACGTACCTATATAAGTTTATCTATTATGCAGACATGGGAATGGAGCAGGCTGGGTGGACGGAAAATTTGCGTATATTGGACGTTATCCGAGTCGACTGGTTCATATCGATATTGGAGTCCGAACCAGGCTCGGTGGAGACTTCCTCGACTTACGGAGAGTGAAACTGAAGCTGTGCCCGTATTTATCGTCTTGATTGGTAAAGTAAAGCATTTTTTTACTTTAGATTTAAAAATGATGTTTAATTCAAATGTATCTATTTATCTATGAATGTGGCTTACGTATATGTGCACTGTGTATCTGTGTCATGGTAACTTGCTTCTAAAATAAACAGATTTTGATTCGTTTTTTTTTACATTTGGTTCCAAGTGGCCGCTACTGTCTACCGAACTTTAGCTGACATGATAAAGTTGTAGGTTAATATTATAGTAGGATTGTAGGATATTCTGATTCTAGAAAATGTTTAGTCCGTATCAGTGGATCTGTAATGTGTGTTGAGACAAGCAAATTCACTTGATTGTACGGAAAACGCCTGTTCAACGTAGTACAGGACACGCAGTATTTTGATATCTAGTTGAAATTATTACGTGAAATGAACTGCGCTCGTCACTTGGATTGTATAAGTTAAATAAACTGGAACGCAGTACATTACATTAATGCATAGCGGTAAAATAACTGACTAGATGCAATGTTTTCCCGGACGTATACTGCAAAGAGTTTTATCATTGATGCGTAATATTTGTAGCACTAATATTTTTAATTTAATGCTGTTACAATACTTTCTAGCTTTTCTTAAGAGATATCCTAAAATTGTGATTTGGATGTTAATAATGTATTTTTTGTTTTAACACAATTTTATTTAAAATTTTGTAACTTACTCCACACTAGACTGTCTTGTGATCTTTATAAGTACATACCAATATTTACTATGAATTTGATCGCATACTCGCATAGCATCAAATAAAATGACAGTCCACTTTGGTCTTGAGAAAATCGGATATAATATTTTTCTATTGCCCTAACGTATCAATCATATATACGAGTATCGTAATCGTAATAGTTTTGAAATAAAGAGGACATAAATTAGACTTTTTTACCTATATCAACAAGCGAATGTTCAGTTGTGAGTGGATTTCTGATTCACAGCGCCGTGCTATATCCAAATAGACCTTATTTTGTAAACGTTAAGGTACAAAGATGGAGTCCCCGCCACTACTAAAGTCCTCTGGCCAAATTGAAGGACTACCTACTTTGTTTTCATACAATTTCCTTAAACATTGCTGAATACGATTGTAGCTCCAATTATTTAGTTCTCGTAATGGATAGTGTTTAGGTGAAAATGTAAAAATAGATAATTTTAAAGCATTTTTTTCAGCAATTGATATTTATTTATCAAGTATCAGTAGCAAATCGGCTGGGTGATAATTAATTTTAATAGATGCCAGTATAACAGTAAATATATTTAACAGTAGATGAACTTTCTACCTATAATGTAGAATATCGTCTAAACTACAATTCTACTATGTTTCGATGCTCATAAATTTATAGCATTTTTAACCCCCGACCAAAAAATGTGTTTTATAATTTTGACGTCGATGTCTGTCTGTCTGTCTGTCTGTCTGTCTGTCTGTGTGTGTGTCTGTCTGTGGCACCAAAGAGCTCAAACGGATGGGGTGATTTCGATGCGTTTTTTTTATTTGAATTTAATATCCGAGCGGATGTTCTTAGCTATGTTTGGTTAATATCGATTCAAGATGGTCGCCTCCACAAAATGGCGGACAAAATATTTCTTCACAACCTACCTCAATACCCATATCAAATGAAAATCATCATCAACGTCATCCACAGCCTTCTCTATCCCATTGCTGCGTATAGTCCTCTCTTTTCCCATGCCATCTTCTTCGGTCCTGTGTCCCCATTCAACAACAGCGTTGCGTACTCCCCTATGATAGTGTCTTGCATCGTAATATCCTGCAAAAATTACAACAAAAAAGTTAACAAGAACAAAATTAAAAATTTTGATTAAGGGCGTGTGGGCTGTAATTTTGAATTTTTAAAACAACTTTAAGACCTTTAAAATAGTGTATTAAACTCTGAAAAAAATATATGTAATAGTTAAGGATCTAATCTAGTGCAATTTGCAGTCAGTAACACGATTTAATGAATTTTACTTGATAGAAAAAAATCCCAAAGTTACCCCTTTTCAAAAGGTTTTTTCAAGTTTATGACAAAACTAATTAATATTTTTACTAAATTTTTATACTCATCGAAAGCCACTAAAAAGTTATAGATGCATTCGCAGAGCTTGACTTGATAAAAAGTATCAGTTATTCACTATGTTTTAATATCTACCATATATATAGCGCGCCGTTCGGCAAGCCTGATCAGTCGCGTTTCGGCGCTCACGGACGACGGGCCTGTGCTTGATTTTGCAATTTTGACAATCGATAAATTTTAAATATTACGATCATAGTGCCACAGTATAACAATATCAGTAGGTATTACTAGTGAAGCACGCTATGATCTTGATTTTTGATACCGTTTTCATTGGAATTGCAAATAGACGCTGATACTAATTAGTACGTTGTTTACTTTACGTTGTAGACCAAAAGGGGAGTCTCAAAAAACTGACGTCGATACCACATCAGTAAAAAATTCAATGCGGGATGCAATGGAAAATAGATAAGTATCGATAAAATATTCGTCCGTTAAATCAGAGATCGGGATAAGGAAATAATGAGAAGGGAGAAATCCCCTGCGTAAATCCCCTAATATAAATGCAAGTTAGGTATCATAAATGATACCTAACTTGCATTTGTATGCCATTTAGGTAAATTCTTTGGTAGTAAGGTACTTAGTACTTGGAAGAAAAGTCCTCGTATACAGATTTTACCACTTTGGAAGAGACTTTCGCGCAAACTATTCAGTTTAGAAAAAAAATGTTAGGAATTTCAAAACAAATTTGAACACTTTCCATAGATACACGTGTGGTTTTGTTAGAATTTTTATTTTTTAATTTTTTTTCCAAGTTTGTGACACCACCAAAATTTATTGTTTTTTCTTTTTTTTTTGTATGAAAATGTTAATATTGTTCATAGAAATTTAGACACTCGACCAAATTTGATAAGAAGCCTTTTAGGCAGTAAAATTACTCGTAGAATTTAACTCTGCACTAAATTTCCGATTCGTATTTTTTATATAGGTAAGGTTTAGAATCATTTCCTGAGCATAAAATCACAAAATAATAACAAATCCAGGTGGAGCTTTCAAGCGCCAGCTCAAAAAAAAACGTTTTGGCTGATATTCTGAAAAAGTTATAAAGCCTATTATTATAGTAGAAAATAAAATTTCCCATTTTTTGTTGCCAGTAAACTTTTTTTTCGAACTTACCGATTACGACTTATTATGTCAAATTTGATGATAACAATGTAAAAACAATAAGATGTGAATTCTGTTCCCAGTAGCATAAACATGTCCCTTTTTACCGGAATGGAAGATGGCTTATGTTTTTCGCGCGTATCTATTATGTTTGTAAATCTTTTATTTCCACATATCTTCCAAACGGCTGGATGGATTATGGTAACAAAGATATTCTAAGACTAGTCTGACTCACCAAAGTGTCCTTAGATAGTAGGTAATATTTTTTACGTGTAGATTTTTGTAGTCGGGGTTTTAAAATAAAGTTATTCTATCATATTGCTCGTTGCTCGAATAAACAGCACCGTTCATCATCATGATTGTAGAATTGAACGAAGAGTTTGGTCTCCACTTTTGTAATAAGAACAACTAAGCTGTGAAACGCATTGCCAGTGTGGGTTTTTGTCGAAGGTTTGAACCTTGGGGTTACGAGGTATACTGTGCTTGTTTCAATTAGAGAAGACCACATCATTTACATCCACTATTATCGGCATCATCGCAATCGTATTATTAAAAGGGTTATAAATCGTAAACGGTAAGTTTTACAAAAAAAGTTTATTTGCAACAAAAGATGCAAAATTTTATTTTCTACAATTATTGTCAAAATATATAGTTTCCAAAATATCGACTAAAACAGTTTTTTTCAATTGGCGTTTGAAGCTCTACCTGGATCTGTGAACATTTTGTAATTTTATGCTCAGTAAGTGATCTTTACCTCATAGAAAAAAATTGGATTAGAAATTTAGTGCAAAGTTGACCAAAAAACCATCTATTTTTCCTTTCATTACGTTTCAGCACATTTTTTGTAATTTTTGACGAACTTGTGAATTATTAGGAAACATTTTAAAAAGATGCATGAAATTGGAAAAGCCGTTGTCAACTTATAGTGTGACCAAAAAGAAAAGGTTGAGTTTTGTGTATCTACGAGTATAGATAAATTTAGTATTTCTTCATTTCACTTCACAATTCACAAAATTGTTATCACTAGTATAAACAGTATAAACAAATCTTGAACAAAAAATGAGTTTAAATTACATAGTCCAATATTTTAATGTTATTTCTGCACTGTGGCACCGATTCCGCGGTCGGTGACGGTCGCGAGAACAAGACAGCGTTAAATGCCTAATTTGACAGAACTACCTGGCCTTAACCCCCGACTACCTCGGATTTGTTATCTGTACAGTGTTCTACTCGTCAATCCCTTTCATTTGATACCCATATTAAGGGAGTTGTGAAAAAAGAAATGTATTTCGCCATTTTGTGGTAGCGGCCAACTTGGATTTGAAATTTTTCACAGTGCAAAGTATTCTACTAGTCAAGCCCTTTCGTTTGATATCCATATTGGGATAGTAGTGAAAAATATAATATGATTCGCCATTTTGTGGTAGCGGCCATCTTCGATTTGAAGTTTTTTATAATGCATAGTATTTGACTAGTCAAGCCCTTTCATTTGATATCCATATTGAGGTAGGTTGTGCAAAAATATTTTGTCCGCCATTTTATGGAGGCGACCATCTTGAATCGATATTAACCAAACATAGCTAAGAACATCCGCACAGTAATTAACCTTCAATTAAAAAAAACCGCATTGAAATCGGCCCATCCCTTTGAACTCTACGGTGCCACAGACAGACCCACACACAGACATACATACAGACAGACAGACAGACATCGACGTCAAACTTAAAACACCCCTTTTTTTGGTCGGGGGTTAAAAAAAGAGATGGTTTATCATATTTTCAGTAATTACATCATAACTTTGTTTAAAGTAAAGAGTGACGAGACGAGCAGGAAATGTGCCTGCTGGTAAGCAACATGCCTGCCACATAACAGCATAGTGACACGCAGCTAGTGGAAAACGAAGAGTCAAAATCATTACCTAGCACTGCACTGCGCTCGTCCCCCGGAGATCTAAGATATTATATCTCTAAGCCTTGTAATTGCTCTGGAAAAATTGCCCTTCAAACCGGAACACAGTAATGTTTGCACATTTTTCGAGGGCTGTGAATGAAGTTCGTCGTCACGCCCGTACAAGAAATAAATGTTCGGGTGAACTCGGGACCACCAAGTGTGTCAGAGCAAGAAAGAGATAATGAGCTGTTGCTGCTGCTGTCTGGTTGCAGTCACCGTCTATTTTTAATTTTTTTTTGGGGAATGTGTCAGCTTCGTCCGTGGGAAAACACCTGTAAATAGAAACCCCACACGTGGTCCCTGGGTGGTGCTAAACAGCTGACAAAAATACCGGTGGTAGGCCTCGGCCGTGGCTGGTGACCACCCACCTGACTAAGTCATGCCGCCAAGCGGCCTTGCCGTGTTCCGGCATGTAGTTTGGTGACGCCATTAGGGAAAACGGGTCAGAACAGTTGCTGCATAACTGCACGACTGGAATGCCGCACACCGATACTTTGCATCGGAAAGCTAGTCGTGGAGGGTAGCGGGATCCGAGGCACGGTTGCCGCGACCGACCGCAGACAGTAGGGGGCCCAAGTAGTGAGCTAGCCCCTCATGAAAGGCTGCCCGCCATCTAGCGAAAAATCCCGGGATGCGCTATCCTGCCGGTTGGCGACCGGATATCAAGGCCAGATAGACATCCCGGGGGCTCTCAGGCGTCCCCGCAGTCTCCAGACTAGTTTCCCATATATGTATTTGTGTTGTGTGTTGTGGCCGTTAGTCAGCAGTATGTAGCCTCGTTCTACTTCCGTTTGCCTACCGTAATTCACCCTCAAGTATCATGAACAAAGTCAAAAATAGAAACAACGTTAATATGCGGCTGCACTCCTTGATTCTTAAAGTGCACCTCGAGAACATCCGAGGTCTGCACTCAAATATCACAGCAGTCCACCACCACCTGGAGACTGAGCAGCCATCACTGTTGTTTCTTACGGAGACGCAGATAGGACGTCCATCAGACGTGGCGTACCTAACATATCCTGGGTACACGTTGGAGCACAACTTTAAGCCACGTGCTGGAGTGTGCCTGTACGCCCGTGACGATATCTGCTGTCGGCGTCTCCGTAATCTTGAGGACACCAGATTCTTTGTTGTTTGGGCGCTGATAGACACAGGCATAGACAAATTTGTATATGCCTGTGTCTATCGGTCGCACAGTGCAGATCTGGAGACGACTAGGCTCATGGAATATTTAAGTGAGGCGGCGGATGCGGCTCAGCAGAAGTACCCATCAGCCCAACTTGTGTTGCTGGGGGATTTTAACGGCCATCACAAGGATTGGCTGTTCCCATACCGGGACACTGACCACGCTGGGCTCAAAACGAGAAAGCTAGCTTTATCGTTAGACCTGACCCAGCTGGTCCAAGAGGCCACACGGGTACCTGACGTTGAGTCGCATACTCCTTATTGTTTAGACCTTCTGCTAACTACTGACCCAGACCGATATTCTGTGGCGGTATCTTCGCCCTTAGGCAGCTCCGACCACTGTCTGGTGAAGTCAGTATCAATGTACCATCCGCCCCATCCCAGCCCTAGAGGCAACCGGCGGTTGTGGCGATACAAGTTAGCAGATTGGGATGAGATGCGTTCTTTTTTTGCGTCTTACCCATGGCAGTCATTGTGCTTCTCTTCTGGTGATCCTTCAACTTGCGCGGACTGAACTGTGAACTGTGACTGAAGTGATACAAACAGCTCTGGAATATTTTATACCGTACTCTGACGTCCCAGTATCCAGCAAAGCTCGCCCTTGGTTTGGCTCTCAGTGTAAAAATGCTGAAGCATTTAAACATGGGGCTTACCTGGCTTGGGTTGATGCTCGACAACGTAAGGCAAAGGACACACACCAGAAGAAGAAAGCGTTTAGCAAGGCTGCTAAGGCATGCAAAAAGGTTTTACAGAGGGCTCGTTTTGACCATATTAGTCGAATAGGGAACAAACTAGCTTCATACTTAACAGCGAACTTCTGTCGCCCCTCACTACCTCCAATGCTAAAACCTGATGGTACGTTGGCTCACACCGCAACAGAGAAGGCAAACTTGTTTCCATCTAAGTTTGCGGAATCTTCGCGTCTAGAAGCTGGTAGTGCGATACCTCCTTCTCCACCTGGCAGTTCGACTGTAATGTCTGAAATACATATTCGCCAAAAGGAGGTTATCAAAGTGCTACGCAATCTGGATGTGAATAAAGCCAATGGCCCGGACGGAATTCCTGCCATAGTACTGAGGGTTTGTGCACCCGAATTGTCTCCAGTACTAACGCGCCTGTTTAGACTTTCTCTCCAAACTGGGAAAGTGCCGAAGTCATGGAAGCTTGCTAACGTGCAACCTGTGCCCAAAAAAGGTAGTCGTGCTGACCCTGACAACTATAGGCCCATCTCAGTCACGTCCATACTCTGCAAGACTATGGAACGTGTCTTAAACCACAGGCTCCTGACATACCTAGAATCGAACGACCTCCTCAGTGACCGGCAATACGGGTTTCGCCGGAACCGGTCCACCGGAGATATTCTAGCGTATGTCACCCATTATCTGGAGTGAAGCCATCGAGAAACACGGGGAAGCACTTGCAGTCTCCCTGGATATCTCGAAGGCTTTCGACAGGGTTTGGCACGATGGCCTTATAAGCAAGCTTTCTGGCTATGGTTTGTCTTCTGGGTTTATTGCGTGGATATCGGACTTCTTGAGGATCGATCCATACGAGTCGTCATTGATGGCTGTTCGTCGGATCAAATGGCTATCAATGCCGGAGTTCCTGAGGGGTCGGTACTCTCTGCGACGCTCTTCCTGCTACATATCAATGATCTGTTGAAGCCCGGTATTTTTGGGTACGCAGATGATAGCACTGTCGTAGAGAGTTATATATCTAGCGCAAGAGCCAGTGGGCAACAAACTCAGCTACTGAGAGAGAATATGATCGAGCGTTTGAACTTGGCCCTTCAGGCAGTCTCTAAATGGGACGATGCCAATTTGGCCAGGTTCAACGAAGGAAAGACACAGGCGTGTTTGTTTTCCGCTAAAAGGAGTCCGTTCCAACTGGCTCCTACTTTTCGAGGCGTATCCGTGCCGGTCTCTGACCATCTTGAGGTTTTGGGCGTTTCTTTGTCATCGACGCTCAATTTTGGCACGTATATTGAGTCTAAGGCTAAATTAGCCGCAAAAAAACTTGGTGTTCTCTCAAAGGTGCGAAGATACTTCAATTCTGAACAGTTGCTCACGTTATACAAAGCACAGATTCGCTCCTGTATGGAGTACTGTTCGCACCTTTGGGATGGATCGGCTAAGTATCATTTGGAGACTCTGGAATCGATTGAGAAACGCGCCAAAAGACTCATAGGCAATGACACTCTTGTGCGTAAAAGACTTCAAAGTCTTGATCATCGCCGCAAAATTGCTAGCTTATCGGTATTTTATGGGATACACTTCGGAGAGTGTGCAACTGATCTGCATGATCTAATTCCACCTTGCCCTTTCTTCTATCGGACTTCTCGTTCCACAAAAGGGCGACATCGTTTCATGGTTGATGTTCCAAAAACACTAACGAAGCGATTTGACTCCACGTTTGTGATAAGAACGTCTAGGTTGTGGAATGCGTTGCCTGAGTGGGTTTTCCCCGATGGTTACAATCTTGGTGTCTTCAAATCGAGAGTGAATCGGTTTCTTCTAGGTAAGCACGCTCTATCGTAGATCGCATCATCGCTTAACATCAGGCGAGATGGTGGTCAAGTGCGAACCTATTCTAGTTAAAAAAAAAAAAATCAAATCTTTGCCGTAGATACTGGTCCTTCAGCCGCATCAGTCACTGTCGTGTTGCTGTGGTCAATTCAAATTCAAGTCAATTTTCTGATGATTGATATTGATTATATGATATGATATCGAGATCAATCCTACTGGGTTCAGAATCGCTACGTTGTTCATTTTAAACTTAAAAACAATAAATATTTTACGGTCAAAATCAAAATGTAAATACTCGTACATTCATTTTTAAGCCCCGCCTTTTTTATACATACTTATACTACACTTGACCAACTTAATAATAGTTAATTTTAAACCGAAAAATGAAAATCATCCCGATTTAATAAATCAGTCTAATCGATGGGGAAATCAGCCGGATCCGGCCGAACTAAAAATTATGCCGGATTACAATCACTAACGCGATAGTACGAGTCAGTTGTCAAAGTAAAATGACTTTGACAACTTTGGCAAGTTGAACTGGGGGCTTTGTATTTGTAATGTTTTGTCTAAGACCTGCTGTCCTTTTATTACTTCGTCAATGGTTTTCCATCAAATACAGATGGCTCAAAATTAAAAGTACGAGTAGATTTGATTATTGCTATGTTGATTTTAATACTGTATTGTCACCAATGTTGCTAGAGTTATCTAGCCATACATCATTATATATACATTTTTTTTACCTTAAAGCTATATTACCTAAAGGTTTTTTTTTCTAACGGAAAAAACACGGATTCAGAAATTTGAATATTTCTAAACGTACTATATATTCTAAATATATTTAAGCTTCAACTTACAATAACGGCAACAATAAATAGTAAACATTACAAAGAAAACAGCTGAAAATATAATATGTTTGTAAGTTGCAGGTTGCGTAACAGTTCTCACCAGGATAACCCGTGTTGAAGGCCATTGCCCGTTTCAAGTTCAACACGGAGTGAAACATCGAAACATGCCGTAAATAATGGTAGTAAAAATCTTATGAATAAATAAAAAAATAGAGGTGAGCGTCACTCTTAATACCCATTTACTTATATTAAAAATTTAGACAGCACTAAAAACCACGTATGTCAATGTTTGGTGTTTTTAGATTTTTTAACTACTACACTTGACAGCTATCTCGCCTGATGCTATGCGACGATGCAATCTACATATGAAGAAATGTGGTTATCTAAAAGAAACCGATTCACTCTTGCGTTGAAGATACCAAAATTGTAGTCATGATTTGGACTCTTTGTGTTCCAATAGCTGCGTGTCACTGTGCTGTTATGTGGCAGGCATGTTGCTTACCATCAGGCACATGTCCTGTTCGTCTCGTCAATTTTTTTATAAAAAAAAGTCATAGGGAATAAGCCAGTCAGATAAGATTGGTGTAAACTGATTATCCGTCGCCAACAATTAAAACACTATTGTATTTAATTATAATAATAAAAGTATAATAACACCATTATTATTTGAATAAACGAGAAATAAAATAGTACTGGTACAAACTAAAAAGTTTGCCGACGAGTCTTAAAGTGAGCGAAAGTTACTAGGTAGAGTAAAACCTACTATGTAGGTGGCGTACCTAAGCTTCCAATTCTGGATCAATTTGACGTTTAAATTTTTTCATAAAGGTCTAGTAGGAATGGAACAGTTTTCAGACCATTAAAGTAATAAACCATTCTGATCAGGATTGATTTAACAAACACCGTATACAGTGTGCCAAGGACGAAAACTTTGCTAGGTTTTTTTTCATTTCCTAGAATCTTATTTATTCAGTTTAAAACAAAATCTAAGGACACATGTTGATGTGTAGATGTACAGTTTTTTTGTCGAATACAACTTAAGGGTAGGATTTCATGGAGCGGTTTCAAACCGCGCCCGCGCGCGACGATTTTTTTTCAAAACTCACGAGACCGCTGATTGTAGCGGTTCGCGCCCGCGTGCGGGCGCGATTGGAAACCCGCAACGTTCGCGGGCGAAAACCGCGCGGACGTGCGGTTGGAAGTCAGTAGCATAGCGTAGGGAGGGCGGTAGGGGCGGCCCGCTCGGGGCGGCACTTTTGAGGGGGTGGCAAATTTTAGATTAAATAATAATATATTTAAGGTCAGGTTTTTCTGCCAAGGTAGGCATTTACGCTGCCTCGCGCGCTCTGATGCCCCGCTTTGTGCGGAATCGGTGCCACAGTGCAGAAATAACACTAAAATATTGAATAAATTGAAATACGTATTTAAGTACTAGCTTAAACTTATTTTTTGTTCAAGATTTGTTTATAATTGTGATAAGAGTTTTGTTTCTTTATAAACCAGGAAATATTTCTCTACACTCGTAGGTATACTCAAATTAACCTTTTCTTTTTTGACGCTTTAAGTTGAGACCGGCATTACCAATTCCATTAATTATTTAAAATGTTGTCTTATACTTCGTAGATTTGTCCAAAATAAAAAAAAAAGAAAATTGCGCAGAAACTTAAGTAACGATTACGTTAATGCCGATGATGGTGGATGAATATGATATGGTCTACGACGGGGCTTACTTCTCTAACAGAAACAAATTCACTCTCGACTCGAAAACCCCAAGGTTCGAACCATCACGAAAAACTCACTCTGGCAATGCGTTTCACAGCCTAAGTAGTCCTTCTTATTACAAAGGTGGAGATAAAACTCTTTATTAGATTCTTTAATCAATGATGAACGATGTTATTTTTTTCGAGCAACGAGCAACACGATAGAAAAACTTTAATTTAAAAAACCCGACTGCAAAAAATCAACACATAAAAAACATTATGTACTATGTGATGATACTTTGGCGATTAACACTAATCTAACAATATTAGTTATAAAAATCCATCCAGGCGTTTGGAAGAAACGTGGGAATAAAGAAATTTACAAACATACCAGATACACTCGAAAACCACAATTCTTCTTTCAGTCGGGTAAAATGGCAATAAAGGAAATAAATATTATTTTTTATCGCAGCCGCAAATTAAGAAAAGCTTCTCTGTAATCTGTATATGTATTTTATTCCACAAATTGTTTTAATTTCTTATTCTATGACGATTTCTGAGAAACTTTTTTTTTGACTCCGACGATATTGACCAAGAAGTTGTCAGAGTGAATCTCTACTCGTAGGGTCTTGCGGGAGGAGGCCACGAAATGTTTTGCGATAAGGCGTAAGAGCAAGATTAAAGTCGAAGCGTTCGAAACAGACTCTGGAAATGATGGAAGAAGAATCTATTTAAGCTGTGTGGCAAATTGTATAGAAGACCAATGAGTACAATCAGCCCCTTGACATAGCGTTTGTGGGCTATGAGAAAGCATGACAGATAACTCGGTGAAAGTCTGGTTGGTCATGGAATCCCTACAGCGATGCCAAATTGACAGCCGAGAAGCCGAGATATATCGAGGTAATGAGATATTTGTATATCGCCGCAACTATGACTGTTCAAGTTCGAAACTCGCTGGATTAGACTAGACGTGACATTTATAATTACGGCAACAGGCGTATCTCACCAAACGATATCGTCGTAATGGCCGAAATGCTAGGGGATCTACAAGAGATACTGATGGGCCTTGTTTACGCCTCCCAGCGCATCGGTCTCCAAATGAACCTATATAAAACCGTTCACCAGTTGAAAAGCGTGCTGTGAAACGAGCAATGGTTGGTGTTTTTCTGAATGATCGTATACGAAACAAAGTCATCCGTCAGTGGGCCAAAGTAATTGACATAGCTCAACGTATTAAAACAAGCGGAAGTTGACTGTATCCTCGAGGTCAACCATAAGTTTAGCATGTTTCAGTAAAACTTGACATAACTGATGCGTTGGTAATGAAAAAGTCACTAAAATAAACACAGTTTTTTTACCTTAACCTTAAATCATACAAAAATGTTCCGCCAGGCATTAAAGACTCACTAGTTCTAGTGAAAAAGTCAAATTCATTTAGCCATATTACATTATTGCTACATAAATACTCCGCCCCGCTTATTAAATCATCGGACCATCAGCACGGGTTCAAGAGTGGAGCGTCGACCAGCACCGCCATATATGTGCTCAAGCAGGTGGTGGGCTACTATAGAAGCAGGAAAACTTCAGTTATAGCGTGCTACCTAGACCTCAGTAAGGCTTTCGACAGGGTGAGTCACGATATGCTGTGGCAGAAGATGTGTGACCGCGGTGTGCCGAGTCACATAGTACGAGTTCTGAGAAATTGGTACCTCCAGCAAAGAAACCGAGTGAGATGGCAAAACGATTACTCTGCCCTTCTGAGCTTAAATGCGGTGTAAGGCAAGGGGAGTATGTCCCCATTGTTCAACCTGTACATGGATAAACTATCCGAAATGTTGTCGCGGTCAGGACTAGGCTGCTCGGTCAACGGGGTGATGACGAATCACATAGCCTATGCTGACGATATGGTTCTGTTGGCACCATCGATATCCGCGATGCGCAAGCTATTGGGCATTTGTGAGACCTATGCGGCTGAACACAATATTCCGAAATATACATACAATTCCGAAAAATCAGTGTACATGATATTCTCTACGGGTTGTGACGAATTACCTCCGCTGGCGCTCGGTGGGATAACGCTGAAGAAGGTAAAAGAAGTCCGGTACCTGGGTCATATGATCACCTCAAGCCTGTCGGATCACGCTGATATCGAAAGGCAGAGACGAGCTATTGCCGTGCGGAGCAATATGTTGGCGAGAAAGTTCAATCGCTGCAGTGACGAAGTAAAGACCCAACTATTTCTTAGCTACTGCACGAGTGTCTACACGGTTGAGCTTTGGACGAAATATACGAAGGCCACCATGAGCGAGATGCGCGTGCAGTACAACGACGCGTGGCGCGCGATGTTCCGGCTGCCGCGGTGGAGCAGCGCCAGCGGCATGTTCGCGGCGGGCCGCGCGCCCTGCTGGCCGGCGCTGCTGCGGAGCCGCGCGGCCGCCGCGCGCACCGCCCTGCACCGCTCCGACAACACTCTGGTGGCTGCCGTCAGAGACTGGGACAACAGCCCACTTCACAATACGTGGAGGGCGTATCATGCGCCCATCACTTAACAACTTTCAACATTTGTAATATAATTTTAGTGACTATTGTTAATATTGATTTTATAATTTAAATTTTTCAAAAATTTATTTAGGTAATTTTAATTTATTATTTCAATTTAATTTAATCTAATCATTATTGTTTTTAACCAATTTAATGTAATATGGATTTTTAATCTGGAATAAAATTACTTTCATTTCATTAAAACTAGTTCCCGTTATTTTCATGTGATGAAAAGTAGCCCATATGTAATCTATTATCTAATCTGCAATAAACTTATATTTTATTGCAGATAATAGATTACAAGCAAGCAAATACTTGATGTATTCGAGAGGTAGAAAAACCCTATTCTATTTTACAGAATAGCCTACAAACACTAAAAAGTACAAAAGTTAAAATAAAAAATCATAAAAAGTTACGTTTAAAATAACCGACTTCAAAACCACAAAAAGGCATTCAAAAGCGAAAGGTAAATTACTAAGGGCAGCACTATTTTTGTTTCTCCCGCCCCTCAACCGACTGCCAGAACATTGACTTATATAAGTAAGGACCAGACCAACCGTACGAAAAAAAAAACCACCACATTGGCTCTAAAAACATTTTTAGGGCCAGTGTGACTCAGTTCACAGCGTTCAGTACGCGGAAGTGAACGAGTATTTGGTAGGCATTAAAATGCATAATTATGTGCTAAAAGGTTGCAAAAACTACGACACAAAGAAAGATGGGATATGGTATCATCAGTAAGTATTTAATCTTAATTTCCTTTTGTTGCTGTTAGATTAATAGGCATACATTTTTAAAGTGATATTATTTTTCTACGGATTTCCACAAAATAACCGCCATTGAACGCGTGAAGTGGACGATGTAGCCTTGTACAAACGTGATTTTTGTTGTTGTTTTATTGTTATCGAATTTAGTGCAAGTGATTTTGAATTTTGGGATTTAATAATATAACAAAACGTAATCTATCTTATTCCAAAACACGGACCAATTATAGTACTGGAATTAAGCCAGGTTTAAACCAAGTCTAAGTCTAAGCGTTATTACAAAACGAAGTTTTTCTTTAAGCCACGTACTATCTATGATCCTAAAGATTAACCATCGAACCCCTAGTTTAACTATGGACTTACTTCGCATCTGTCATTTTAAGGTTAGGACAACACTTGTTTCTTCCATATTTAACTATTTGAACTCTCGCAATAGGGATGTTAACACTAATCACACATTAATGTTTAATGTTAATTTTATGATAGTTTGCATTAATAGAATATCGAAAATCACATTATTATAATTTAATATTACGTAGTAAATTTATTGTAAATGATTTTAAATCCTATATTTTTAATCTGCTGTCACGTGACTAGCTACACCAATATGAATTATTACGTCACTAGTCTCAAAACAAACTGTCAAAACTGATTAAACTGTTTACATTTCTGCTTTTTTATTATAGTTTGCGATCTTAGCGACAACAATTTTGATTGTTTGTAATCAAGTAATGATAAGAAAACACATAACCTGAACATACAGTCATGAATCGCGAACAGTATTTTGCGACTAGTGACGTCATGTCAGTTGTTAGTGTTTCAAAATGAGTCTAATATTGTAAATTTACTCATCGAAAATACTAACATTTTGAAATTAAATGTATTTTTTTACGGTAAACAAGGATCAATCTTCAAAATAAAAGCAGTTCCAAAAATTGTTAATATTGTTGTATAACGTTGGGCTATCTCAGGCTTAACCTTGGACTAAGTAGTCTTTGGATAGTCTGAGTTTTGTAATAGGAACCGTATCAAACCTGGATTAGTTAGTCCTGGTTTAAACCTGTACTACGAGTATCTTAGTTTTTTATAGGTTTAATCTACACTTAGGTTTGAGTACATTACAAAGAGAAAATATTCGTAAATACTTTCGAATTTTTGTGTTTGCATTGAATAGGGTTCGAAACTAATGAACCGATTTGAAAAAAAAAATGAATGATACTCGTACATTAATAAAAATACTTTTACTATGTTTATTATTGTATTTAAATATTTGAGAAACTATTTTGAATACCTATACATATGTAGTTCGTTTAGAGTTTTCACAGAAACTTGAAAGACATTTTAACAGCTACATGACGCTTTTTGGCTGCTTGTGTGTTATTCACATATATTATTCCAATTGCAAGTAAAAAAAATATGTATGAAATTACGTTTTTTTTGTACAATGCTATGCCGTCTTTTGTCGTCAACGCGGCACTAACGTAGTTCGTATGATTTACAGATCTCGCTGTTTTAGCTTGTATTAAGAAGTTTTCTAAAAAGTGTATAGTAGGGCGCATCCTTCCTTTTGAAATCATTGGCTGCAGACGGCTACCGCGCGGTTGCGCGCGCAGCGGCGCGGTAGCCACGCGGGTGCCGCGCGGCACCCGCGTGGTAGCGCGGGCGTAAACCGCCTCGTGAGTTTTGAATTCAATTTTTACATACAAATCTGCATCCTACAGAGGACGCGGGCCCGCGCCCGTGCGCGGGCGCGGTTTGAAACCGCTCCGTGAAATCCTACCCTAAAAGTTCACTATGGAAATAGTGTGACATGGTATGTTCTGCTTTGTTTTATTTTTCTATTTAGTACAAAGAACTTAAAACTTGGAAATACTTATGACACTGATTAATTTCACGAAAGTACAGTCGTCATGGTAACAGTTTTTCATGAGTGGTACACAGCCCTGTCGGTATGTTCTGCATTATATTACAGATTACTATCTAACTACTTATAGACGTAAACCGGCGCATGCTGGTGGAATTACCACACTAAATGGCTATACTCAACTCATGAAAGCTTTAGTTCAGTAGCTACGTTATAAATTAGGGCGGCTTACGACGAATCAAGCCAGAAAACCATTTTAAGTAAGTTTGATTGAAATGAAATACCGAGAACTGGAAAAGAAAATGTTATTTGTACAAAATTAAGCTTTACCATTCAATGTTCACGTCCCGAATATCCGTGTTCACGTCTAATATTATATTATTCTATGATGTATTATGAGGCATAAGGACACTTTAAATTTATTGTGTATATCATAGACTGTCTTAGTTTTCGCATTAGATTATGTACCTCAGTCAGAAAAACAATCTAGTATTTGTACCCAAGTATTAAGGTTTTTTACTCCAGAAAATGTGTACTATATTATGTAGGTAAGTACTATGTTTATATTAAAAATATATAGAATAGTTAATAGTTTATTTGTTTGAACGCGTTTGTTAAGCTCAGGAACTACTGGATCGATTTTTTTTATAGCATAGAGTGACGAGACGAGCAGGACATGTGTTGGATACTAAGCAACATGCCTGCTACATAACAGCACAGTGACACAAAGCTATTGGAACATGAGAAGTTCAAATCATTACCTAACACTACACTGCGCTCGTCACTCAGATGTCTAAGATGTTATATCTCTAAGCCCTGTAATTGCTCTAGAAACATTGTCCTTCAAACTTTATATGGTATAATATTAACTACTATTTACTTTTCAAAAAAAATATATGGTACTTATAATATTAACCATTTATTTGATTAATTTACGTATAATGTAAAACCACTGACGTAATATCGATAATATAATGACAAAGCCTCAGTATTGTCCCATCACTATTTGCACGACCGGCTTATTCTTACGTTATAGTAATGTATCCCTTATTTCAAAGCAGATAGCGTTCATAGTTGTATAAATTGCATAAAGTGCCATCTAGTATGAAGTAGCAGAACTTGTAAGATTAGTGACATCCAGTGCGTAGTAGTGTGAACAACTTGATTCATTTGAAAGATAATAACAGTTAGCACCCTATTACATTCTACTAAGGTTGTGTTTAGTAAAACCGTAGCAATGACGTATTCGTAAAAAAGGCATAAATCTTGATAATGGTACAAAATAAGTGACTTAGTGACATTCAGAATACAGCACTTTTCCCTGATACTAATTAGCAAAAACTGAGTTCACAGATAGGGTAATTTTTAAGTACATACGTAACAAAATGCAATACTTTATTTTATGTTCGGCGCATTGGGAGTTGGGACCAATCACTTGCATTGTTTCAATGTGTTTAAATATATCAAAAAAATGAAATAACGTAATACGGTATGTGAAAACGTAATACGGTAGTTTTCCTTGGAAGATACGGCTATGACCCTTCTATCTGATATCTGTTCTGTGATTTTGTGGTTGCTAAATATTCTCTTTTCGCGGTTTTAATATTCTATTAGATTTAGATAATTATGTAGTTTCGAAATGTTGTCATTATATGCCATCTAAGTTCGACTAAACTTAGTTACGCAGCGTATTCAGAAAAATACTAACTGCGTTGTACAACACAACAACATACAACAATAAAACTTGATGGCGATAACGAGTTTGTGTAAAATTTCAGAACTGCAAATATAATGTGTTAAAATAAACGCCAGTCAGCCCAATGGCTATCTATTAATTTTACATTAGATCTAAAAAAATGTTTAAGACATGTTCTATACCCCCAGTCACATTTTTACCATATTGTTGTCTAAATAGACCTCATTTATATTAGCGTCATTTGTTTCTTTTTAAACCTACCGCCAACCAAAACTGGCTTAGCTCTCTCTTTTCTTTTCGCTTGATATTATAGAGACAGCAATAGCAAGCCCAAAGCTGATTTCGTTAGGCGGTAGTAGGGCAAGTCAGACAAGCTTTTGACAGTATTAGAGGAATGCTGGTTTTTATCAACAAAAAAAAGTACGTCTATGAAAACTGAGGCTACTATTTACAGCATATTTTGACTTTAACGATACTAAAATTTTATTGATTCTAGGTTAGTTTAGAAACTGTGAAAATTATGAAAGTGACAAACAGATAGATATCGAATATCGGAAAGTTTCACAAGTTTTGAGATGTACCGTGATGCTTCATCAAGACAGTGGCACTAATTGGCAATTTATCAAAAGTTTACCAGTAGTACGAGGAAGCAATAGTAGATGACGGCGGACACGCTCGGCACATGTAAATCGACTTTCCAGCGGCCGGAACTTACAGCCGCAGTAGCCTACATCGGGTGGAATGGAAAATATATATCAAGCGGAGCGAAAAGTCCACTACACACCCTGAGGGTGGCGGGGCCCGGACGTGCGTTCGATTCAAACGAGCCGTGGCCGCCCCGCGCCGCGCCCGGCCGCACGCGTGCCGCGCTCCGCGCGCGCCGCGCGACGTGCCGCGCGCGCCGCGTGCCCGCGCCCGCTCTGCCCACTCTACCGCCCAAACGACCTTTCAGATGTAATTTCAGTTTTCCTCGAGAAACTCCCGACAAAAATAAATATGCTTAAACCCGACCCTACGTAGGAAAAGAGGAAAAAAATATTAAAAATTAAGAAAATATTTGTTTTACAGTTATGTAAACATCTCTAATTACGGCCTGTTCAAATTATTATTTTTTTCTTTGCAGCCGGCGTGCCGGGCGGCGTTCTAATTAACATCTATTACAGGTATTTCTGGAAGAGAGGAGTATCATTCGGCGAGGGTGCTGAGTACACTCAATTAAACGAGGCTGCGCCCCCCGCGCCTCGCGCGCTGTTCGGCCGACCGGTGCTAATGACGGTCCGCGAGCTACTCGTCGGCGGGCTGTACATCTCAGTAATTAGATCTGATCTATGCCTAGGGTTTGGCTGGAGCTTTGCTGGCTAACCTGTTGCGCCGCGGTGCGCTGCCCGTGCTGTGAGCTCGGCGGCCGCTGGCTCCGCTGGCGGCTCTAAGGCCGGCCATCCGACGCACCCGGCCGCCTCCCCGTGGTCACCCGTTCGGAACGGCTCCCGTCCCCCGCCACCCTCTTTAAAAGCCAGTGGCGAGCTTCAAGAGAAAGTGCCGCGTGTGTGCGCTCACATGCGTAGAGCCATCTTTGAAGCAGGGAGCGGATTACGTGGGAGGCGAACCCGCTCCCGCGCCCGCCGCCTCCTATGCGTAAGTGCGCTCACACAAAGCCTTCCTACATACATTTGCATAGTGACATTGTACGGTAATAATGTATGTGACCACTCGTCCTACATACTCGTTTCCGGTTCCAGTAGATTCTCTAGAGCCAATTAGCATCTCCCTGTTCAAGAATACTCAAGCTAAACTCAATGAAACTAAAGACGACCTTATTTCAATAAGTATGCTTGAATGATAACGAAATGAGCAAATAAATGAATACATTATCATAACTTCGATGACTTGAAGTGTGCCTATAATAGAGGTATTAAAATCTGTATCAATAGTAATAAATATAATTAGGTACTTGTGTTTCGAGTGTTACGAGATGATAATAAAAGTATGTGAGTTTTTATAAAACTGGAAAGGCTCGGTCATTGCGTGCTACGGTGATAGCTGCGTCGTAGCATCTTTAAATTCCCGCCTTGTCTTCGAAGTGGCAGACTGCTATGTATTGCTACAGATAAAGTTTTATATCCATCACTACGTAAGTACACTAAGTCCGACAAATTCGACGAAAAGAAATTGAATGTATAATTTTGATTTACATATGTGAGTAGGTACACATGTGCGTATAAGAGGATTTCTTGAAGTTTCGTCGATATAATAGAAGGGTGGGGGAGGGGAGGGGGAGTGCTCGGACACCCCCGCGTGCTTGTGTGCGTATGTCTCGGACATGCACGTTACGCAGATTTCTCTAACGATTTTCCCGGAGTGTGAAATGTAAAATAAGGGGTTAGACGAGGCTCTCGGTCCGCGTCTCCCGCACCCCCTTGCACCCCTCAGCTCGCCAAATTGATGACCGGCCACCCTTAGGGAGATCTGTTCAAATTTAACACATATCGTATTTAAAAGTAAAACGCTTGGCAACCTTATCCCCACTCATTAATATTCCCTTGCAAATTGTTAGAATATTTCGCCTGAAGCTGAGTTTATTTTTTTAATTTCGTAGGAAGCATTTGTCGAGAAAGTAGATCTATCTTATTTTTGTTATAATGAGTATCTTAGTGTTTAAAAGGTAAAATTTTTAGAAATGGCTAAATAGTACGTAGTACCCCAATTTACAAGTAGACTTATAAAAACAAAGTTTAATTGATGTCGTTTTGGTTAAAGAAGACTAGTGATGATGAGATGTGTGCAACATCTAGAGATGTAGAATGCAAATGTATGAATAATTGTAGTAAAACTGGACCAAAGGTCCCTATTACATACTAAATTAATGTGACCCCAAAGACAATCGTCTGTCATTGTAAGAAATAAATTGAAGACTTGTAAGATGTCTTTCTGCAGTCAGCCAACATTATTTTACATCCTACTGTATCTAATGATGTTTATTAACATTTCAAGCGAAAACTACGGAATGGATCTGGATTAAATTAGTCACATAGACATAACATAACTTGAAATAAAACTTCAACTATCTTTTATTTCGAGAAAATTTCAGGATCGGACATAACGCGGGACTATCATCCACCGATGCGACCACAGAACATATATCAAGGAGAAGTAGCAAGTAGGCGGGGCAAACGTAGTACTAAGTAAGCGGAACTCCGCATACTTAGAGAGTCGATCTCTAATCCCTTTCGCATACTTCAGTCGTGCTTCGTCACTACTACAGTACTCTCATCTGCGATTTTGAATGAAAAGTAACCAATCATTCAAGTATTGCGCAGGTTTCGAATGTAACGATAGCCGGGCCCAAAATTTATACAAAGGAGGCATCTCGTACCATCGGTAGGTCCTATTTTATTTTATTTCGATTATATTTTGGAAAATAAATTAATATTAGCATAAAGAGAGAAATGATGTAATGGAAGTCAAGTTTAAAGTCATTGCAATAAGGTCCATTTTCTATCACACTATACGTGATGTTCTCGAACTTTCCATACATGTACACCGTGGCGTTACTCAGCCAGTGATGATCCACAAGCTGTCTAAATTGCTAATATCGATGTTTCAAACTTGTACAGTTGTGAGAAGCAAAAAATATATATTTTAGTAATAATTGGTATTTGAATAATTTTATGTCGTTTGTGAAAAAAGTAAGAATAAATTCGTAACGTAACAATTTATCATATCAGTATTCCTAAGAGCCCCGATGTAAAGGAAAAATGGATAGAAGAAGCTACAGGAAGGCAAAATGGGGTTCCTTCCAAAACAATAAAGATTTGCTCTGAGCAATTAAATGAATAAAAATTACATAAACTTTCACGTTTATAATATTTTAGTATGAAAACTAACGTGGTTATTACACATTTTACTTTAATACACGGGTAACTCACGTTTAATGTAGTCAGTCCAGTCCGACTCAAGTTTCGATCGCGTCCGGCGATCTTTTTCAAGGAGAGTGCACGCGTGGGTTCGCAGCTCGTTTAGCTCCTAGTATTAAGTATTCGAAAACATTCTAAAGTGACCTTTTTAATTGAGATGAGTGTAATTCTCTCTTACTCAATCTGGACTACTAGCTCATATTACGAATTTAGAAACAAAATTATCACGGCTGTTGCTGTTCTTCGGATCTTGGGTACCTACGAAAAAGTGGAGTTTATGTATTTAAAATACATAAACTCCACTTTTAGACTCCACCAAAAGATAGGTAGCGAAATTGAGAGGAGATTAGCAGTGAAATTTTATTGAAATGTGTATTATTTTTCAACAGTTTTATCAAGCTTGCCCTGTTTTAGCTGTTGTTTTTTTATGAATAAAGTTTTTTCAGTAGACTATTGCTTTTACTGAAATTTTCCTCATTTTTTTATCCCATTTGTTTATTTTAGTCTCCTCAAGTTTATTTTTACTGAAATGAGAAATGACAAGGTCTCTCAACGTCTCTCAAAGAAAACCACTATTTCCTTAGATTGTGGGTTCGATTACCACCCAGATCAAATATTTGTGTGACGTATTCAAATATTTCGACTGTGTCTGGGTGTTTCTGTGTATAGTAAGTTTGTTTTTGCAAATATATATGTATTATATCAGGTATCTGGCCACCATATTACAAGATTTACTTAATTTGAGATGAGATGGTACTGTGTGTGAATTGCCCACCATTATTTATTTATTTATCATTACGTAACTCAAGATAAACATCACTCGACTAAAATCCAAATTTTAGTGCTACTTGAGAGACTACCGAGACCAATTTCATCATTACTTTTACTAACTTGCATAAAGTTATTTAGTTTCTTCCTACTATTTTTGTAATTTCTTTCTAGTAAATAAGTTCCTTTGCACAACTCTTTTACGCTACACTATTAAATTTATATGGTATAATATTAACCATTTATTTGATTAATTTACGTGTAATGTAAAACGACTGACGTAATATCGATAATTTTAATGACAATGCCTCAGTATTGTCCTATCACTATTTGCACGACCGGCTTATTCTTACGTTATAGTAATGTATCCCTTATTTTAAAGCAGATAGCGTTCATAGTTGTATAAATTACATAAAGTGCCATCTAGTATGAAGTAGCAGAACTTGTAAGATTAGTGACATCTAGAGCTTAGTAGTGAAAACAACTTGATTAATTTGAAAGATAATAGAAGTTAGCACCTTATTACATTCCACTAAGGTTGTGTTTAGTAAAATCGTAGCACTGACGTATTCATAAATAGGCATAAGTCTTGATAATGATACAAAATAATCGACTTAGTGACATTCATCATACGGAACTTTTCCTGTAATTAGCTAAAACTGAGTTCACCAAGAAAGTCGTAACAATTTTTTTATAGTTTACTATAACAGATTTATTGCGTTTAGCAATAGGGTTAATTTTTAAGTACTTACGTAACAAAATGAAATACTTTGTTTTATGTTCAGCACATTGGGGCCAATCACTTGCATTGTTTCAATGTGCTTAAATATATCAAAACCACGCTCTATGCAAACGTAATACGGTGGTTTTCCTTGGGAGATTAGGCTATGAGCCTTCTACCTGATATCTGTTCTGTGGATGGGACGGTGTTAGTTAAAATTAAACGTACTGTATCCATTACCAATTTTACTGTTTGTAGTCAGTAAGTAGTATTGTGGTAACATTACTAAGAAGAAGAACATTATTAGAAAAAATGCAATGTCAAGGCCACGGACCCCTAAACTGTGGAGTGGCTTAACTCCTAATAAAATAGAATAAAATGTAAAATCGCCCAGAAACAGAACTATTATGCTTTCAGCGATAAGGGCAGTTACATATGAATAAATAAATAAATAAATGTTGGTGGACAATTCACACACAACACTATCTGACCCCAAACTAAGCAAAGCTTGTGTGATGGCAGCCAGATAGCTGATATAATACTTATATAGTTTTAAATACATACTTATTATACATAGAAACACCCAGACACAGTGCAAACATTTGAATTCATCACACAAATATTTGCACTGGGTGGGGATCGAACCCACGACCCTCGGCTTCGCAGGCAGGGCTACTACCAACTAAGCCACTAGGGCAGCCAATAAATGTTATTTTGTTCGTTTTTTCGCTGTTTTCCTATTTCGTATGTATCCTTGACTATGTATATTGACTGGCCTTGTGGCTTAGTGGGTAGTCACTCTGCCTGTGAAGCCGAGGGTCGTGGGTTCGATTTCCACCCAGTGCAAACATTTGTGTGATGAATTCAAATGTTTGTACTGTGTCTGGGTGTTTCTATGTGTAATAAGTATGTATTTACGACTATATAAGTATTATATCAGCTATCTGGCCGCCATATTACGAGCTTTGCTTAGTTTGGGGTCAGATGGTATTGTGTGTGAATTGTCCACCAATATTTATTTATTTATTTAAGTGAACACTAAAGTAAATACTTTAATTCATAAATTTATCCTTAACACAAAAATGTTTGCTTTGGGTGGGAAGGGCTGACTTAGTAAATACTCGTTTGATGATTATCATTTATTAGGCGTTATTAGTCTATGGTAATAACAAAGCGACGATGTCAGTTTCAAACATCGCCGGAAAATTGCTAGCTTATCGGTTTTTTATCGGATACACTTCGGAGAGTGTGCGACAGATTTGCACGATCTAATACCACCTTGCCCTTTTTTCTATCTCGTTGCTCGAAAAAGCGACATCGTTTCATGGTTGATGTTCCAAAGACACGAACGAAGAGATTTGACTCTACTTTTGCGATAAGAACGTCAAGGCTGTGGAATACGTTGCTTGAGAAGGGTTTTCCCGATAGTTAGTCTTTGTGTCTTCAAACTGAGAGTGAATCGGTTTCTTCTAGGTGAACACGCTCCATCGTAGACCGCATCATCGTTTAACATCAGGCGAGATGGCGGTCAAGTGTAAACCTATAAAAGCTAAAAAAAAAGCATATACATTAATATTTTTTCAAAGAAGTCCTACTATCATTACAAACAAGAAAGTTTGCACATTTGTCACGATATTTGTAACTCTTTCAAGCAAAATCTACTGAAGACCGGATCTGCATGAAGTTTAGTATGTACATACACAGATAGCGGTCTGGAATAACACTTAGGATACTTTTTGTCCCGATTTTTTTTGCGGGATCGGGAAGTGAGCCAGCAAAACCGCAGGATATTACCAGTAGATTAATAATTACTAAAAGAAATATCAATGGTATTAAAAATATTATTAAACAACTAATTCATAAAATAAAAGTTCAGGATTTCGATTCGAAAAAAATATATACTCACTTTTGTAGATAATACCCGAGAATCTAAACACCCCCCCAAGCGTTTAATATTCTCAGCGTTAATTTCCTTCTCGAAATAACAGTGGTTGCTCGCTCAGGGGTTGCTAGAACCGGTTGTGCGCCGGCGCAGCTAACTGTATATTATACGTTTTTTTCGTAGCATTCCTCCTGTATCAAACCCTCGGATTCCTTGTGAGATTCTGTTATAGAAGCGGATGAATAAACGAAACAGGCTTGCGTTGTGTATGACGATTTCCTTTCTAGATCGGAATATGAGTCTCAAACTTTTTTTTTTACGAACAGAGCCTTTATTAATAACAAAATTAAAATTTTTGATTTACCCTACATCGGATTTGAAAAATGTTCCTACAGCATGCTACTAGTTAAGCCCCTTCATTTGATAACCATATTGAGGGAGTAGTGAAAAAAGAAATGAATTTCGCCTTTTTGTGGTAGCCGCCATCTTGGATTTGAAATTTGTGATAATGCATCGTATTGTACTAGTCGAGCCCTTTCATTTGGGGTAATAAATGAAAGAGCTTGACTAGTAGAATACTTACTATACACTGTAAAAAAAAATCAAATCCAAGATGGCCATTTTGTGGTGGCGGCTATCTTTTCATCAAAATGCAAATTTTACTATAGTTTTGCGATACATTTCCAGATAAAGTTGTATTTTTTTAGAATATAGTGACGAGACGAGCAGGCCATGTGCGTGATGGTTAGCATCATGCCTGCCCACAGCAGCACAGTGACACGCAGCTATTGTAACATGAAGAGCTTTTATCATTATCTAGCGCTGCACTACGCTCGTTACCCAGAAATATAAGCTATTTCATCTCTATGACCTGTAACTTCTCTGGAAATATTGCCGTTTAAGCCGGAACATAGTGATTTTTTCATTTTAGTGCCTGGCGGTAGAATAAACGGTAAAGATACTTCAGTCAGGCGGACTCTGCAAAGATTTCTGCCACCAAACAAAGATTAAATAATACTTAAATAAATTTCATGATCTGGCTCCCAATACCAACTACGTTGATTCGCAAGGAGAGGGTCTAGGGTCTAGGCCATGATCCATCACGCTAGCCCAGTGCGTGCTGGTTGATGACACATGACCTCGAAATAGTCTGTCGGTTTCCCCAACATGTATTTTTTTTTAACCATAATAGGTTTGCACTTGACCACCATCTCGCCTGATGTTAAGCGATGATGAGATCTACGATGGAGCGTGCTTACCTAGAAGAAACCGATTCACTCTCGATTTGAAGACACCAAGATTGTAACCATCAGGGAAAACCCACTCAGGCAACGCATTCCACAACCTAGACGTTCTTATCACAAACGTGGAGTCAAACCTCTTCGTTCGCGTTTTTGGAACGTCAACCATGAAACGATGTCGCCCTTTTGTGGAACGAGAAGTCCGATAGAAGAAAGGGCAAGGTGGTATTATCCGTTTTAAAGTTACGCACATGACTTCGAAAAGCCAGTGATGTGCGTGGGATCATAGAACTCCGGATCGCATGTCCTGCCTTACACTTCTTCACAAGCTTCTTCACTAACTTACCCACAACCCTTGAGAGATCATATTTATGTACTTACCAAAATTTACTGTGTTAAATTTTTATTTCGCCATTAGTGGTACCTACGAGTAGTTATTTACTCATCAACCAATGACTTTTTTATTTACTCGTTTTAATAACATATGTAACACAGTTCTTACCCAATTACACTCAGAGACAAAAGAAACCTTATTTAGGTATGCAAATGAATAACTATAACCAATTATATCTATCTGGTTACCTTATTTTGTTAGTCTATCGTATATTTATAAC
Organism: Ectropis grisescens; assembly: GCA_017562165.1. NCBI lineage: Eukaryota > Metazoa > Arthropoda > Insecta > Lepidoptera > Geometridae > Ectropis > Ectropis grisescens. The sequence continues at coordinate 14,270,827 of CM029767.1, read as the reverse complement.
ATAGAAATCACCAAGCAAGTAGGTCAAACACAAATAAATGTTTAATGATTCGGGTTGTTTTTTTGTTTGTTAACTTTTTTTTAACTTTTATAGGTTTACACTTGACCGCCATCTCGCCTGATGTTAAGCAACGATGCGTTGAAGTAATAGAGATTTTTGTCGTACATTTCGACCGAATTACCGCCACCAGTGTCGTGATGAGTAACGCGGGCGCACAAATGTAAATGCAGAACAGAGTCTACTTAGCACAGCACAATTTTATTTAGGCAAGCAGTGTCCCAAGCGTCTGCCGCAAAAACGCCAAACAAAAAATCATCATACGGCAGCCGCATCTACGATCAGCAGTAAGTTCACTACGTAAAAGTTTATGCAAAAATCCAATACAACTCTTAAATATATTTCAAATCGTAAGTTTGATAAGTTATCTGGCGTCGCAGAGACTACCCACCCTTGAGAAACTCGGGCATTGATAGCCCTTTGATCCGACAAGCAGCCATCAATGACGACTCGTATGGATGGATCATTCAAGAAGTCAAATATCCACGCCATAAACCTAGGAGAAAAATCACAACTAGAAACCTCATTCATAAGCTCATCAGCCCTGTCGAAAGCCTTCGAGATATCCATGGAGAGTGCAAGTGCTTACCCGTGTTTCTGGATAGCTTCACGTGACTTACCTCAGAATATCCCCTGTGGACCGGTTTCGGCGAAACCTGTGTTGACACACTGAGGTCGTTAGATTTAAGTAGGTACGTCAGGAGCCTGTTGCTTAAAATACGTTCATAGTCTTGAAGAACGTGGACCTGACTGATATGGGCAGAGTCAGAACTACTCCTTTTTTTGGGAACAGGTTACATGTTAACAATCTTTCATGTCTTCGGTACTTGCCATGTTTGGAGAGAGGGTCTAAACAGGTGCATCAGTATAGGAGACAACTTGAGTACACTAGACTTTGATACCAGGGCAGAAATTCCGCCCGGGTCACTAGCTTTATTCAGATATATGTAGATTGCGTAACACTTTGCGAACCTCCATTTGGTACATATATGGTGACAAATGAAATGTTTATAATTAATACTTGTCATACATATAAATCATCAAAAGAAGGCTTAAAACACACTGTGAACTTACAATTATACAAGTGAGAACAGAGAACCTATTTATATCTATAGAAGCAGTGAATTGGAGACGGTGTTACGCTTTTACTTCTATAGTAAACTTAGAATAAATTAACCTACTGTTTAATTATAAGGGGCAATATGATTGTCCAGATTGTTCATACTGTTTGGAGCGTGCCCTTACTAGTATTACGGCAACATCAACAACTTGTGACGTCAATATTACAAAACGCTGAGTCGAGTCAGCATCTTGATCGCTAAATTGTTTTCTTTATAATAATTTTACTAACCTTTTACATTTCCACTAACAAAAATACCACAAAAGCTATTTTACCACTCTAAACGTCATATACCTCTGTATATAAAAAGCACTAATTTATTCAATAAAATATTCATCACAACCTGTTTTTGAATCACTACACCTCCACCTCCGAGAAGACAGGCTAACCAGGCAGACTCGGGACTGGCAGCAACAGTACCAGTCCCTCATCACCACCAGCGGCAGGTCAACTTGGCGACCGCCAGCCGTAAGTCCCCGCTACTCGGGACAATCCGGCACCTCCTCCCGTGGTGAGTAAACTTGGCGACCTCCACACCGAACGCTTCGTATTGTAGACGTTCGGCTCACACTCGCGGTAAGTCAACCTGGGGACCATCGCTCGGACGCTCCCATACTGGAGATGACCTCTGACTGTCGTGCAGCACGGGTCCGATCGGACTAGCACCGGACTCCGCACATCCCCACATCCAGAGCAGGCCATCAAGATGAGGTCTGCCAACCAAGTCAGACAAGCGTTGAACAAAACGTTGTTAGGCGCTTGTACTGACTTCTCTGGTAGTTGTTAGTTTATCGACGCTTCGATAGGCTAGCAATTATACAATTATTTTTTTGTTATGCTAAGTGACATTTCAGCCCTATCAGATGTCGTTCTATATGAATCCCGACTATTACTCTCTTTAAAACCATCAAAGCCAATGAAGGATAAATGATCGAACCTAGAACCAGATGCCAGTACTAGGTACGTCTCTAATAGCAAGGCCGCGAGATTGTCCCGTCGCCTATGAGTTTTATGTAAAATCTCTTACCCGTCGTATTACTAATACGCAGTCTTAATGTTAACTGTGGGCCTCATAACGAAGCTCAAAGTCACACAGCGAGCTATGGAGAGGGCTATGCTCGGAGTCTCTTTGCGCGACAGAATCCATAATGAGGATATTCGCAAAAGAACCAAAGTGGCCGACATAGCTCAAAGAGTAAGCAAACTGAAGTGGCAATGGTCAGGCCACATCGCTCGCAGAACTGATAACCGATGGGGAAGAAAGGTTCTCGAGTGGCGACCACGAACCGGAAGACGCAGGCTGTCCAGGCCTCCCACTAGATGGACAGATGACCTCACAAAGGTCGCTGGAAACCGCTGGTTGCCGGTTGCGCACTTGCGCAGGACTGTTCGTTGTGGAAATCTAGGGGGAGGCCTATGTTCTGCTGAACTGTGGACGTCTTGCGGCTGATGATGATGATGATGATGACGCGGTCTTGGCCGGTCATATGTTTTTATTTTACGCGAATGTTTTCTATCGTACCTATTGCTTCAAATTTTAAGACGTTCGGCGCGTGGAATCCGACCTGTCCTTTTGGTTACGGTTTGGTAGGGTTGGTAAATTTGGTTTGGTTAGGGTGGGTAGAGTAGAGCGGTAGCAGTGTAGGAGCAGAGTCGTTTGAGTGGGCTATGACCTTAGCCCGTCGTATAGATACACATTTTTTTTATGCGGATATAGTCCGTCCTATAGTTTTAAATATCGGTAATCTATTAGATCCAACTGCATTTCGATTCGCTGTTAGCTTCCGCTTTTGTAAGAGTTGCTATGAAGCTCATCGTTGCAATAGGGAATATGCATGCATTTTTTTAAATTTTTCATTCACTTTTTACATTATTATAACACAATAAAAAATATAAATACTCTTGTAAATGTACAAATTGATTTTAAAATAATATTTAAAATATCGATATAATTTGACCAGTTTTAACGCCGCCATCTTTCCCGCGCTTGCATGACGTCACAGGCCACGACCTGTGTTTGTTTACTACAAGTGTTGCAGTTACTTTGTACCGATTTTTGAGTTGTGCTAGCTAATCAAACGATGGAGAACACGACTTTTCTCTCTAACACTACTAGCTCAGTACGAATACCGACACCGTTAAAGCAGAAAACATGCCATGTGACGTCACATTTGGTTTCGACCAGTAGTGATGCATTTCGCAAAATTGAATTTCCCGCGCCTATTTTGCACTTTTTAAATAATATTTTCTTATAATTAATAACTAACTAAATAATAAAATAATTGTTTTGGCATAATGGCGGGACATTAAGGATTCTACGAAAAAAAAACAAGCCAATTTTAACTACATGCATATTCCTTATTGTGGTATTGCTATCGATTAAGTCGAAAACCGCGGTCTCTCTTGCTCAAAAGCCTGAGTTGTATTGGTCACTACGCCAGCCAGAATGACATCCTACGCCGGGATTTTCCGCCGTCAATGTCCCAGCCATACTCAAACCGAGGACGACGTACATGACGATCGCAAAAGAGCTGACGGTATAAATGTTGTGCTGTGAAAATTGGGTCGATTCCTAGTGCGGGATGCTACTTGCTTGATATACTGGCACCAGCACTTCTTCCAGAGACATATAATTGGGCTTAATAGGTGCAGCGGGTAATTTCGTTGAGCGCCTCTAATGGCACAAATATGCAAACCTCGGAAGTAGTTACACATTTGATCCATTTGGTTTTGAGACTTTAAGCCCGTGGGGACCGGGATCTTACTCGTACCTCTTTTTCAAAAGCCATCCCGAGCGCTTAGTCGACACAAAGCGTGACCAAAATGCTGCCATTTATTTGGCTAAACGTAAAAGCGCTGCTATTCAGCGTGGTATTACCACCGGCATGCTGGGTACGCCTCCGACTAGTAGTGGGCTTGATCATCTTGATTATCTTGGTCCATTATTGTTCTATTGTCTTGACTTTCAATGGTCTATAGATGATCAAATGAGCTTAGTTCAGGTAGTCTGTCAGTGTAGTTATCATTGTATTTCTATAAAATAACTACCCGTTCAAAAAAATGTTTTAAGTGCTAAGTTCAATAATATTTATTAATCTTGGCCTGTATTACATGTTTTAAATTTATATGAAATAGGCGTATAGTGTGGATGTGCTATGTTATGCGCAATAAAGCGTGGTGCTTAATCGTAAATGTTACCTATGTACGTACGGTTGCATTCCGTCGTGTTATGTTTTTTTAGTCTTATGAGGTTTACATCTACTTCTACGTTAAAATCATACACTCAGAGTAACCATACAGTACAGATGTTTTATAGCCTTTTTAGAAAATGGTAACTTGTAATATAACACATCATTAATTACTTTTTACATAAAATCGGACAGCTCGTAGCACAAAAAGCGACATCGTTTCATGCTGATACATTTCAAAGACTCGAAGGAAGAGGTTTGACTCCACATTTGTGATTGGAATTTCTAGACTGTTCGATGCCTGAGTGTATTTTTCCCGATGGTTGTAATCTTGCTGTCTTTAAATCGAGAGTAAATCGGTTTCTTCCAGATCCCTTTCTATCGTAGACCGCAACGTCGTCATTAACATCAGGCCAGATGATGGCCACATCTATTGTAGTTTAAGTAATAGTTAAAACATATGTAATATTTAGTAATTTAGTTTTGTTTGTTATTGTTCGCATTCATTCGAGAAGAACCAATTAAGTTAGCTTAGTAGCGACACAATAATCAACAAGAGCAAAATTAAAAATTTTGATTAACCCCCGACTGCTTCGGATTTGTTATCTGTACGACATTCTACTAGTCAAGCACTTTCATTTGATACCCATATTGAGGTAGTAGTGAAAAAAATAATACGATTCGGAATTTTAAGGTGGCGGCCATCTTGGATTTGAAATTTGTTATAGTGCATAGTATTCTACTAGTCAAGCCCTTTCATTTGATATCCATATTGAGGTAGGTTGTGAAGAAATATTTTGTCGGCCATTTTGTGGAGACGGCCATCTTGAATTGATATTAACCAACCATAGCTAAGAACATCCGTACGGATATTGACTTTCAAATAAAAAAAACGCATCGAAATCGGCCTATCCGTTTGAGGTCTACGGTGTCACAGACAGACACACACACAGACAGACAGACATCGACGTCAAACTTATAACACCCCTTCTTTTGGTCGGGGGTTAAAAAGGTGTATCGCACTTGTTAATATATGTGCACTGAATACACTTAACGTCATGGATGCGAGTACCACCACCTTTTATGTTTCCTTTCCTCATTTTCAAATGTAGGTAGATTTAAATAAAATAATGATGCTAACAGGATTTCCCCTAAAAGGCGGAATGTACTAATTACATGAGTGTTGAATTAGGAGTAAAGCCAAGGGGCAAAAATCCCCGAAGGCCAATCGTAAAGCTGCTTTGAACCTTGCACTTCCGATTCTTCTAACTGTAGGTGTAGCATGAGCGTCATAAGGAGCCTACAAAATGTTCCCATTGCCAGGATTCGGAGCCTTCACGCAAGAAAAGAGTCAAGGCCACAACCCACTACGCTGGCTCACTCCGCGTTAGTGGATGACGCATGACCTCAAAAGATTCTAGGTATATGTCGGTTTCTTCATGATGTTTTCCTTGATCGCTTTTAATTTAGCGGTATTACGCACATGACTTCGAAAAGAAAGTGGTGCGCGTGGGGTTTATATCAGGGGTTCAAGATCGGCAGTCGCCGTTCTTCAGACTAGACCACCCGTAACTTACTAACTGTAGGTGCACAAATTAGTTATTATCACCTGCTTTAACGGCGAAAGAAGACATCGCGAGAAAAGCTGTGAGCTCAAAATAAAACATATTATAAAGACAAATACATAACATCCATCTACCTGCATTTTAACCGACGATGTGAATTTGACTCTTCTTTGGCTAGAAGCCCGTATATAAAAAAGTTTTTTTTTATACCTCCATGACGTATTTGATAAATCAATAAAATACAAATAGCTTGAATTTGGATTTGAATTGAATACAAGCTTTATTTAAGTACCTACGTAACTACTGTAAAGCTATGCACGCATCTCGAGAAGTTAAAAATAATTGCTTTCTAGACTACACACAATATTAACTACAACATCACAAAACTTTCCAAAGCAACCCCCGGAACCGCATGACAAATTCGAAACTCCAGCGAGATGCGCTAGCGCATTGTTTTCTCGACGCCATATTGTTGCACCAAGCTACGATTTTTTTCGTGACTGCACACACCAGCATACCCTTCCAAGTGTGTGTCAAAATTCTTAGAAATTTAATCGTTGTGAAGGCTTTCGGGCCTTGTGTGAGTGCAAGTTGCATACACCTGTTATGTTTTTCTGTTGTGCGAGTGTGCTAGTGTGCGGGGGTGCATGCGACGTTGCTAGATGTGTTTTTAGAACCCTGCTCGGGCATGTAGATTTGGCAACGTCGCGCAATTTAAACGCATCACCGGCTATGAGGATCTTTTTCGGACGTAAAACATGCTTTGTTATTTGAAGATAGGAAAATACTTAGATGACCGAAGACATTATGCTTAGATATTTTTTTCTCTATTTGAACTTAATTAAAAACTCTTGCGCTGATTAATTATTATTTTTATTAACGTGATTTAGCACCATACTTCCAGACTTGTGCATTTATAATATTAATACGATTTCCTTGATACTATTTTATCATTACATGCAAGCCAAGCAGTAATGTGCAAACATTACTGTGTTCCGGTTTGAAGGGCAATGTTTCCAGAGAAATTACAGGGCTTAGAGATATAAGATCTTAGATCTCTGGGTGACGAGCGCAGTGCAGTGCTAGGTAATGATTTGGACTTCTTCGTGTTCCAATAGCTGCGTGTCACTGTGCTGTTATGTGTCAGGCATGTTGCTTACCATCAGGCACATGTCCTGATCGTCTCGTCACTCCTTATTTAAAAAAAAAAAAAAACATATTTAGGCGAATATATTGCTTAGTTTGGGGCTAGATGGTGTTATGTGAGAAATATCAATCAATATAATGTATTTAGGTACCTAAGTAATTCTTAATTGATAACAATAAAACTAATGTGACATTGGCACTTGGGGCTTTCTTTCGCAAGGAGAGATTCAAGGCCATAAACCACCGCTCTGGCCCAGTGCGGGTTGGTGAAGGCACATGACCTAAGTAAGTAAGTAAGACTCTAATTACTTATCGGTTTCTTCACGATGTTTTCCTTCACATTTTAAGTCAGCGACATTACGAACATGAATTCGAAAAGACAGTAGTGCGTGTGGGATTTGTACCCGGGAGCTCCGGATCGGCAGTCGTAAGACCTCCCGACCCGACTTTCATACTTTGTAGCATTTATTATCAATGACTCAAAAAAGTTGTTTTAAGATATTCTAATGTATAGATTGACAAAATGGACAAAATAACGCCGTGGACATGTTGTATTATATTAAATGTACATATACATAACTATAATGTTGAAATTTCATTAGTTCCATTTTAACAGTCCATTCATAGAGGTTTCAACGTAAAACAGTTTTTGAAAAACCCGATCAGTAAATATAATACTTAATAGTTATAGGTAAGTTGCCTTAAGTCGATCTGGCACTAAACATGGCATCTAGTTTTACTGAATTTTGTATCAAAGTCGTTAACAAACATTTATTCAAAGCTTATGCAATCTATAACTCTAATTTCTTTTGTAGTACGGAATCCGGTATAAGAAATATACAACCTCGTTTGCTATTTACTAGTGATAAGAAGTAAATGAAAGATAATATCCACCTTGAACCTTGATACATTGTAAACAGATCGCTTAATTAAATTGCGTGCGAATTTTATTAAATTACTTTTTTTTATTAAATTTATTAAAAATAGATATAATAGCTAGTAGTAAATATCCAACAGAATTAAAACGCCTTCTCCGCTGCACAACTCTAAGGTTATAGATAGGTACAAAAAATTGGCTTATCGAACAGGTACTTTACAAGTATGTATTCTGCAGGTCTACTACGAAGTCCGATACACGATATATCGGCCGAAGTTATGGACGTTTTATAACACGAAACACAATCGGTCGGTTGATGACACAAAAACTGTCAAATCAGCGTCGGTCGGGATGAACGAAACGCCCGATCAGATCAACCGACCGATTGTGTTTCGTGGTATAAAACGTTCATATCTTCGGCCGCTATATCGTGTATCGGACTTCGTAGTAGACCTGCTGATCTGACCAACGCGACGTCAAAGTAAATTAAATTCTGTGACATTTCATTGCAATTCATTTGCATTGTCACTTTTTTATACGTCCATGTGTCCTGCTGACTAATAACTTATTTCTTAATTTTTATATGAATAATTGAATCAATTGCAAAATCTATGTAAAATCGTAATTCGATAATGTGTAAAAATGGAATGTATCTTTAACGATATCAATAAATGACTCATGACTTACAAACGGGTAAGTAAAAGTTATTTAAATACCCTCATCTATTACTTTTTGCCAGATCGTCTCGTTCGCAACAAGTGCTAATATTTATTGTACTGTATTTTATTGTGCGATATATTTGTACTTACCTTTGAACTTAAAAAATCCTCTGACTTACAGGTAGATGCTACATACGTTAAAATTGAATCCACACCTCTCGCTTGAAATACGGAAGGTTCTCGGTTGAAATAAATCAAGGTCTCCTACGTTATATAACCACGACCTACTTTCTGTGTAATATGAAATTACACATACAATACATTATTTATTAAAAGTCTAGGATTTAACCTTCCTGAAAGACAATTCTATAAACGAATCTCACCGATCCGACCGATCTAGAACTAGATTTGTCAAATGATTTGTGTATTGAATGAAAGTAAACAGTAATATGAAACTTCCTCTCCAAAGGCAGGAATCTAAAAATGCTACTAAAACAATACAATAGGAACGCCAAAACGATCTTATCCTGCATTCCTTGACATATTGATATAATTCTTTGGTCCATTTTTGATAGATCACTCATAGACGATTGCTTTAGAAAAGCTTCTGTAAGCCAACTGATCCTTCATTGAGGATAAGTCTTAAAAACGGTCGGTAATACTGTATTTGTATATTAAGTTTTCGGTTACTTATGTCACATAAATACTTATTTGGCAATAACAACCACATTTAATATTCAATAATAAACAATATTATCTAAAATAATGAATGGCTAAAAGTGTCGCTAAGTGTAAAATTCAGTTGCAAAGTTCGCAAAGTTGAAAATTGAGTAAAGCAACCAACTATTATTAAAATTTTTAGGAACTTTTAATGTCAAGAAAGTTTGTGCGGCGATGTGTAAAAACATATTTTTTGGGTATTTAGGTCATCTCACGATCCTACGGTGTCGAATCTAACGTTAGCTAGATACGTAACGTAATTAGATTAAAACAGTTCAGGTCAGCAAGTAGTTCTTAAAATTATTTTTATCGTATTTTTTTCCTATTATAGTTTTATGCTTGACCGCCATCTCGCCTGATGTAAAGGGAGGATTCGGTCTACGATGGAACGTACTTACTTAGCAGAAACCGATTTATTCCTGGCATTATTAATGCTATTGATATTAGATATTGATAATTATTTTTACAATTCTGTCATATAACGAATACCACGTATCTTGGTAAAGACGTCGCTGCAAAATAGAAGTATTTTGTGCTTGAAATTGACCATGTCCGTAGGTTCTCGATCTGAGCTTCGTCTTCTTTAGGGTGACCTTCGTCGTTGAAGTTTGGTAACAGATTCGGGATGGATTCAGCCCTGTATCTCTTGTGCAAGATTTTTTAAATGAACGTATGGCAGTTCATCTGTTGCTGTCTCCACCGCTTACCGCTATTGCGCTACCCCAAACTGCAGTAAGTACCATCTGAGTAATCTCCCCATAAGTTCTTTAAAATACATTAAGTAAGTCTATGGAATGCTTTTAAGATATGCTTCATGAATTCCTGAATACATAAAGCATATGTACATGTACATACGTGTACTTAATTAGTGAATGTAGGTTAGTAGGGTCCTGATTCTGTTTGGGCTAGCCCAAAGTTCGATTGATGACAGCAGATAACCACTGTTAATTGGTTTCTTTCTGAGAAAAAAATATTGTTTTTATCCGAAAAGCAAACGCGACTGAATTTAAAATACGCAAAAACGCACAACCTCCTCCTTTTTTGATTTTGGTATAAAAATAAAAATACAATTAATACGGCTTCGTAAGCAACATTTGTTAATATGCTATTTAGGTTAAAAGTGTTAGACACTAATATCGTTTTATGGATCATGTAACTAACAACTCCGCGGAGATTGCTGGTCGATTATCTCGGCAATGGATATTTCGTGAACAACATTAATAAACTATGAATAATCACAAAATAATAACACGTTTGCAACCGGCTAAGACTAAAAACGGGAGCGTTCGGCGAATTCGTTCAAAGTGACCCCAGAGTCAAAGCGGTGATCTGACCAGCGTGTGATTTGTGTGATATATATGAATATTGTCATATCCGTATTGAACAAATGTTACAGAGGGCTTCCATAAAACATTCTTAAATGCCAATATATTATAAAGATAAGTTTATTTGCATACATTAACAAGTAACGCACAAATCATATGAGGATGACGAAGGTAGCGAGAGACATTGAAAAGTGAGAATTTTATTAGAATTAAACAAAAAAAAAAAACTAAGTCTACGGAACATTGGAACGCCACGGTGAACTAACTTTCACTTTTTCAATATTTCGCTTTATATTTATGTATTCATGGATGTAAATACAAATCAAACGGAAACCTATTATCGTTGATAAATCGAAATACAGGAATAACTTGACGCGAATAACGTTGAAAGGAATAAATTGTAAAACGAAGTCAATCATTATGAAATTTTTATTTTATACCTCTAATATTGAGTGACGAGACGAGCCAGATACATTGCAAGATTTGCAAGCAAAACTACAAAATTTGTAGTATTAATAACATTAGTATAAATATACCAACATAAAACAAAATTTTAAAATCGCTTATAAATGTATTTACGCCACGACAAATTGATTTTTATTGGCATAACATGTCTCGCCATTACGTAATGTATTATGTAAAGTGTAAACTGTTAAGTAACAGTTTTTTTTAATACATTTTATATTCGCTCCAGACTACATTATTATTTGAATTGTAAAATCAAGTAACCAACCGACGTATAAATAAAATATTAGTCTGTCTGCAGAATAAATAATACCTACATCCCGACGATTATTACATAACAATAACATCAGCATTCAGCACTTAGTAACATTTGTAGGGATCAATAGTGTAATAAATGTATTTAAAAGCCAGCAACATAACTTTTTTGTTTTCCTGCAAATTTAAACCTATTCATAATTTTTAAGAATAGTGATTCATAAAAATAATGCTTTCTTTATTGCTTTGGCAGTCGCTTATCTTATCTCTAGCTAGAACTCGAAAACGATCCATTGATTGGTGAATTTAAATTACCTTTTTACAATGTGTAAGATATCGCCACCCAGGCGCTGATTATTTCTTTTGTTCATTTTGTGGGAAAATGTCGCAGGTAGCTTTAATCCCAGTTCGGGTGTTATGATTCTAGTTAAAAGTTTAACCAAAATGCACTTGGTTGACGCGACACGTGACCAAAATGCTGGAGTTTATTTGGCCCAACGCATAAGCATTGCCTTTTGCAAGGATTGTATTGCCATAACTTCAAAAAAAGAGGACGTTTTTAATTCAGCTGTACCTATGCTGTTTTGGTTTTGTATGTATGTTATGCGGTAACTCCGCCATTTGTGGATCTATTTTTTTTTGTTATTTTGCAAATAATACTTCTGAAACATACATTTTATCAATAAAAGTGGTCAAGTGAACAAAAACATACATTTTATGAAGTCTTCCGTAGCAGCAAGTAACTTGTAGTTCGTTGTTACTTTAATCAGTGTTTTAAAAACAGTGAATTTATGACGAATAAAACTATGTACGTACTAGATCTCATTCAAACCAATTTTCGTTGAAAGTTTACATGGTACGGTGGAAAGTTTACGTGGTTTACATGTACATCACACATTTTATTTTTCATTTTTGTCATTCCTTATTTTGAATGTTACAGGTGGTTGGGGGGGGGGGCGGTACATTTTACCACTTTGTAAGAACCTCTGAAAAAGAAAAGTGGCTGTGACATACGGACGGTCAGACAGACAGACAGACATCACGAATCTATAAGGGTAGGTAGGGTAGCTAAATATCTAAAAGGTATTTTGCCATTTGGCGGAACTCTAAAACAGTTGAACAACTTTTGAAAACTGAATGAGACTGAAATGAAACAAAACTCTTAAAGCTACGAGTATATACATTGATACGCCGAAGCCTCATTGTCTCATTGAAGCTATGCTTTTAGGTGGCCGTCCCATATTGTTTAGTTTCAGTTCTATTTTAATTCATGGGTCATATGATACACCAGGAGACCTATGTAGGATGATAGAAGGAATAAAATAATAAGATTCAGCACTATGCCGGTATTTGTAAGCTGTCCAACTGAGTGCAAGTTGAAGAGGGGGGGGGGGTTGCAACTTGCAACCCTTGGACATTTCTCCTTGTCGCATGATTTTTGTACGGCGTTGCGGAATAATGAAGATGTATTGAAACTGTATAGATAAACTAGTTATGGAGTTTTTAACTCCCGCCCCGACCAAAAAGAGGGTTTGTTATAAGTTTGAGGTTGATATCTGTCTGTTTGTCCGTCTGTGTGTCATGTATTGTGTTTGGCACTGTAGCTTTCAAATGGATCGACAGATTTCGATGCATTTTTTTAATTGAAAAACCAGTTTCCTTGCTGTGCTTCTTAACTTTTATATGCAGCTAAGAACCATCGCAAGGAAACTGCAATCTAACAATATTCCACATTTCAACTATTGGATGTGCCCTAAGCAAATGGTAATAAACTAGTTCTCAGTGCAAGAAACTAAACTAGTGCAAGTGGTTTACACATCACCAATCTGCTTGACACCTAGAACCGCTAGCGGAGAGGTATGCTGTGGTCCTATTTATCATAATTCCGTGCGTCTGATGTTTGGGAGGGCACATCCAATGGTTTATATCGATGCTTAGCTATTTTGGGTTCAAGATGGCCGTCTCCACAAAATAGCGAATAAAACATTTTTTCACAACCCTTTTCACAAACCTGTGTATTAGATGAAAGGGGTTGACAAGTAGAATGCTATAATTATAAATATACTATAGCAAATTGCAAATACAAAGTACGAGTACGTAGAGGTAGGACTCTTAGCAGCGTTCGCTTGGGGAAGTACCACACCTTTGCCAGTTATTCTACCGCCAAGCAATAACGTACAAACATTACTGTGTTCAGTTTTGTTTCCAGTGAAATTACAGGGCTCAGAGATATACCATCTTAGATCTCGCGGCGATGAGCGCAGTGCAGTGCTAGGTAATGATTTGGATTCTGCATGTTCCAATAGCTGCGTGTCACTGTGTTATTTGGCAGGCATGTAACTTACCATCAAGCACGTGTCCTGCTCATCTCGTCACTCTTTATTTAAAAGTACTCAATTTTTTGGTTCTTCAGGGTTACTGGTTGTCAGCCTGCATTCATTTAAGTATATTCTATATATTCAAACAAGAGCTGATTAACTCTTGTTCAACAACTTTTGTTAAAACTCTATGCATATCCCATATGCTCATGTACCAATATCGTCCACCAATCCCATTTTTTTTTTAGGTTTTGTTTTCCTCCCTACCACTATGTAGCTCTATTCGCGTCGGCAGTTCTTTTATCAAGCGGTAAAGAGAGCTCTTGTTACGAAAAATTTGATGTTTTAAGACCTAAGGACAAACATATTTTTTTATATGGTATGGGCAAAAAATATACGAATTTTGAAAAAATGTAGAACAAAAGTTGACATATTTAATGTACTTAACAAGCTAAAGCGGATGAAGGCTAATTGACAATAACCCTGTATGTACATACCTACCTATATTTAATCCATAGTACTATGCGTTAATCCGGAAACGTACCCTTTACGTGACGTATTCATATTACGATTACGCCTAATTACAATCTAATTAATAATTCGAGCCAGTTGAAGGTGTGCAAATCAGCCAGGAGTCCATTCAAATCTTAGCAAACTCAGTTAAAGATGCAAGGGTCGACCTACAAGTCAAAATTAACAACTTTAGTGTGGTATTGACGTGACAACGTCTAGTTGAGCGCCGGCTGTATGCACCCAAGTGTCCCGTTATGTCCCGTTACGCTCATTGTCCCGTTACGCTCATTGTACGCTTGCGCTGCATCTATCAATGCTTTATTGTGACGTTGTCACGGTAAACTATCGTCCGTAAGCCAACCGACTTTACAGACATCCAATTTTTTTATACGTTTTTAGGATTACAGCCTCGGATAACATACACAATCATTGCTTCAAACTTACTCACTATTTTTTCAAATAACTCACCTAACCAGCCCACTAAACATTCTCACGGGTGTGATAAAGGTCCTTCTCTTGGAAGGAGAGAGTCAAGCCATAATCTTCAACGCTGGCCCAGTGCGGGTCGGCGGATGACGCTTGACCTTGAAAGGTTTTTGGAACTTAACGGTAACTACGTCGTCAATACCAGTGGTTTATTTCAAAAAATCAAAATTCTACACCCGCACTTAAAAATATTGCTATCGAAACTGCGGAGCCATCCGAAGTGCATTAAATCCGAATTATTTCAATACATCGCTGTGTTCCGTTAAATATTTTATACAAGTTTACTCGAGCCAAAAACGAATCAAAATTAGGAACGAATTAAATTAAAATTAATTATTATTATTAAAATAGGTACCTAACATGGACGTATAAAAAAAGTCAAACGTAGTCTCGCTAAAACAAAAACTGTGTCCATCGAGTCGGCCACATAATAAACACGTGTGCCCTGTCACATAAACGCTGACACGCACTCAATGGGTCATTACACGCGCTATTTGTGTATATGTGTGCGTGTCAGCCTATTAGTGACATAACAACGCACACGTGCAAATGTGGCCGACTCTAATGACACAGTTTTTGTTTTAGTAAGACTACGTACGTCCGACTTTTTTATACGTCTGTGGTACCTAAAACGTACACACGAGTCCTAACAAGAACAAAATTAAAATTTTGATTAACCCTCGACTACCTCGGATTTGTTACTTGTACCTATAACATTCTACTAGTCAAGCCGTTTCATTTGATACCCATATTAAGAGAGTTGTGAAAAAGAAATGTATTTCGCCATTTTGTGGTAGCGGCCATCTTGGATTTGATATTTGTCATAGTGCAAAGTATTCTACTAGTCAAGCCCTTTCGTTTGATACCCATATTGAGGTAGTAGTGAAAAATATAAAATAATTCGCCATTTTTTAGTGGCGGCCATCTTGGATTTGATATTTGTTATAGTGTGTAGTGCATAGCGTATCGTGTACGATTTTAACGCCAAAGTGGGAGTACGGACTTGCAGTGAATCGGTAGTAGGACCATATGGTTTGGGAAGACGAAATGATAGGAGCCAAATGCTGATCGTTTTCCTCGAAAAGGAAAGGTTGTTTCTGATGAATTCGTTCTACCAGAAACAGCCTCAGAGGAGGTGGACATGGCGAAGCCCAGACGGACGGACGAAAAAATGAGATTGACTTCATTATTGCGGATAAACGGCGTATATTCAGTGTCTCAGTGATCTCTAGGTTTGTTACCGGAAGTGATCACAGGCTTGTTAGAGGCACCCTGAATATTGATTACAAGCTTGAACGCGCCCGTTTGATGAAGTCAACATTCCGTCCGAACCTTCTCCAAACCATAGTTGGGTCTGAAACATTTCAGCTAGAACTGAAAAACCGGTTTGCTGCCTTGGAAACCACAGACAGCGTTGACCAGAAGCTCGACAGAGTGGTGGATGTCCTACGAGATGAGGGCACAAATTTCTGCAAAATGCGGCGCAAAGGCAGGAAGTCAAAGCTTTCGACGGAAATTCTGCTACTCATGAAGGAACGACGAAATCCCACGTTAACTTCGTCAGAACAAGAGACTCTAAATAAGAAAACTACCAAACTTGTACGACGTGACCTCCGATTAGCTAACACGCTCTTGATTGAAACATCAATTGAGCAAAATCGGGGGGTCAAAAGTGTTCGTCAAGACATTAGGTAGAAGCCACCTGACGAAGTTAACCACCTCGGCGGGGTCAGTCGTTACATCCACAGCGGGTATTCTTTCGGAAGTGGAAGACTTTTACGGCCAGCTGTACGCATCACATGCTCTTCATCTCCCACAAAACGAGGACAAAAGAGCCACTCTGACACGCCACTACACAGAAGACCTGCCTGAGATAAGTCTAGACGAAATTGTGATGGCTCTTGGGCAACTTAAAAATAGAAAAGCCGCGGGCGAGGACGGGATTACAACAGAGCTCTTAAAGGCTGGTGGAGCACCACTTATAAAAGAGCTCCAAGAACTGTTTAATGCCGTCCTTTTCACCGGGAGGACTCCACAGGCGTGGCACAGAAGTGTAGTCATCCTTTTCTTTAAAAAGGGAGATAAGACCCTTTTAAAGAACTACAGGCCAATATCGCTTCTGAGCCACGTCTATAAGTTGTTCTCAAGAGTTATCACAAATCGCCTCGCCCGAAGACTCGACGAGTTCCAACCTCCTGAACAGTCCGGGTTTCGAAGTGGGTACAGCACCATGGGCCACATTCACACGGTACAGCAGATTGTTCAGAAGACAAAAGAGTACAATCGACCTCTTTGCTCTTTGCGTTTGACTCGGTCGAAACTTGGGCTGTTCTGGAGTCCTTACAGCGATGCCAAGACGATTGGCGATACATCGAGGTGATGAGATGTTTGTACGACGCCGCTACGATGACGGTTCAAGTTCAAGACCAGCAGTCGAAGCATATTCCTCTGCAGCGAGGCGTGAGACAAGGGGACGTAATTTCCCCGAAATTGTTCTCAAACGCACTAGAGGATATGTTTAAGACTCTGGATTGGGTTGGACATGGCCTATTAAACATCAATGGCGAGTACATCTCTCATCTACGATTTGCCGACGACATCGTTATCATGGCGGAGTCGCTGGAGGACTTGCAGTGTATGTTGGACAGCCTGGCTGACGCTTCTCAACGCATCGGCCTCCGGATGAATTTGGATTAAACCAAAGTCATGTGCAACGAATTCGTTGCTCCGGGGCCGATTGCCGTAAATGGAATCACTCTTGAAATTGTACAGAAATACGTTTACCTAGGGCAAATGCTCGAACTAGGTAGACGTTCCGGTTTTCCAAATGCTGCCCAGCCCAACTAGATTCTTCTCATAGCCTCACTCTCAAAGTTACTTACTTTGAGAGTGATACTTTGAGAGTGAGGCTATGAGAAGAATCTAGTTGGGCTGGGCAGCATTTGGAAAACTTCGTCGAGTCTTCTCGTCCCAACCCACAAAGTCTCAAGATAAAAATGTATATATAACCAGTGCGTATTACCCGTTATGACCTACGGTGCTGAAACGTGGACACTGACAGTGAAAATGGTCCGTAAGCTGAAAGTCGCTCAGCGAGCTATGAAAAGGGCTATGCTTGGGGTTTCTCTGAGGGATTGCATCCGGAACGAAGTAATTCGCCAGAGAACTAGAGTCACCGACATAGCTCAGCGTATTAGCAAACTGAAGTGGCAGTGGGCCGGTCACATCTGTCGCAGACCCGATAGCCGCTGGGGCAGACGGGTTCTGGAGTGGAGACCGCGAATCGGCAAACATAGTGTAGGACGTCCTGAGACTAGATGGAGTGACGATATTCGAAAGGCAGCTGGTGGCGGTTGGAGAAGTAAGACCGAGGATCGGGCTGAGTGGCGTATCATAGGGGAGGCCTATGTCCAGCAGTGGACGAATACAGGCTGATGATGATGATGATGTATAGTGTTCTACTAGTCAAGCCCTTTTATTTGATACCCATATTGAGGTAGGTTGTGAAGAAGTATTTTGTCCGCCATTTTGTGGAGGTTAAAGTACTTTGACTTTGACTTAACAACCGCATCGAAATCGGCCCATCCGTTTGAGCTCTACGGTGTCACAGACACACACATAGACAGACAGACAGACATCGACGTCAAACTTATAACACCTCTTTTTTGGCCAGGGGTTAAGAACAGAGGAAATGACGTAAAAGGAGTAGGGCGGCGGAGCCTACATCGCACCATAAATCACCAATCATATGGTCAATTATAAGGTGAGATGTAGGATATGATTAGTACTACTACTTTTACGTCATTTCCTCTGAATTTAGGATTCGTGTGTGGAGCGTTTATGAGATGAATCAGTGTAGAAATGTTCGATGCTTGCGACAAACAAACTCAAAGAGAGAATATTTAGCTCAAGTCATGTTTCGTTATTGTTTTGTACCTTGTATTTTTGACTTTTTTTCTCAAGTACCCCCAAACAAAGCAAAGCTTGTAATATTACTATAGGTTTTTTATCCTATATAGGAGCCAGATAGCTGATATTATGCTTAGTAGATAAAAATAAATCAGGAAAGATCCCATTAGTGTTAATTTATCTCGTCAAAAAATAGCCTATGTATTATTCTTGACTTATTATCTAATTACTTATTATGTAATTTATCTTTGGACTAAATTTAATTTATACCTGTTTGGCAGCAGAGTAATTAAGTAACCTATACATAAATACATTCAAAATTTTCACGATAATAATATTATTGAGTATGTAAGATGGAGGGGAGGTATCGTTTTAATCGATTTATAAAAAGTTGTTATGACGTTCTCAATTAATCAGAATGTTTTTTATTTATCTTCACCGATTAAGTACCTACTCGAAGACGCCTGAACCGAATAATACTTTTTTTTTATTTAGTAATTTTTTTGGCCTCATTGCTCATTACGTATACTTATTTTTTAAAAATCTACAAAATTTCATCGATATGAACTAAAAGATGTGCCCTGAACACCTTGAAATTGGTAACTGTGTTTCTGTGTGTAGCGTAGGTGGTATACACACAACCATGTTTAACAAAAATGTTGAACCAGTGCGTCTTACCTGTTATGACCTACGGTGCAGAAACGTGGACACTGACAGTGAAAATGGTCCGTCAAAGTCGCTCAGCGAGCTATGGAAAGGGCTATGTTTGGGGTATCTCTGAGGGATTGCATCCGCAACGAAGTTATTCGTCAGAGAACTAGAGTCACCGACATAGCTCAGCGTATTAGCAAACTGAAGTGGCAGTGGGCCGGTCACATCTGTCGCAGACCCGATAGCCGTTGGGGCAGATAGGTTCTGGAGTGGAGACCGCGAATCGGCAAACGTAGTGTAGGACGTCCTGAGACTAGATGGAGTGACGATATTCGAAAGGCAGCTGGTGGCGGTTGGAGAAGCAAGACCGAGGACCGGGCTGAGTGGCGTATCATAGGAGAGGCCTATGTCCAATACAGGCTGATGATATGATCATGATGAATCTACTTGACCCCTAGAATCGCTAGCGGCGAGATATGCTGTGGTTCTACTTATTTTTGTTGTTGACAACGAATAGTAATAGGTAAAAACGCCCAGCGTTCACCGCTTCCTGGAACCAAATAGAATGGAAAAAGTGAGTTCCTTCTTCCCAACGATGACATAATTCCGTGCGTCTAAAGTTTGGGTGGGCACATCTGGTGGTTTATATTGATGCAAAAAGTTAAATCGATAATAAGTACTTCAACTCTGAAATTTAGATGTTTCAATGGAACATGCGTTAAGCCTACCTACTTTATTTAGTATTCAAATATTCACTTAAATTTGTGGGATATGCGAATTTTTTTTAACTGGCAGATCCAGGCAGGCTTTATTAACAAAACTAAAATACAATGAGAACTAGCACTACGCTACATATTTAACTAACTACTTACATAAATCTCATCTCAATTATCATCAATATTTCCAAATTTTCTAAAACTAAAACACAGTAATACTCTAGAAGGAACTAAAAGAAGGTAAGTTTGAGTGTTCAAAGTCTACAAATTTATAATTGTAATATCGAAATAAAATTTCTAAAGACACCTAGGGTACATTCTCCTTTCCCGTCGATGCTAGCGAGCTAAGTTAATCTAAGTACGATCCGCGCGGAGACGCACCGACGATTTTGTTTCCGCGCCAAAGTTGTCGATCTCAACTTTGTTTGTCGCCGTGTGTTTACTGCCCGTCCTTCATAAAACGTTATGAATGATACAGTTCGCGAGCTGGGATTAACCGTTTAGTGAGACCGCTCGGTATCCATTATACTTCTGCTCTTGTTTGTTTTTGCTCGATCTATATCCACAGAGATTCGTTTACCAAAGTTAACTTTAGGAACATTTTTGCGAGTAGTTCGAGGCTGTTTCCGATTCGGCGAATTCATTAGATAAGTATCGAAGGTATTCGTGTTTCGGATAATTTTATGAATGAGTCGAATTAATTTCGTATTGACTCCCATACATTATCTTTTTGTATTGTATATAGATTATTTTAATAAATTGATGTTTTTAATGAAACAATTTCGATTTGGATACAGCTTCTTATTTACATACGATGTAGAATTAGGTATGTATATATATATATATTATGTAAATGTAAAAAAGGTAGGTTTAACAAGCTTGAGTTGGTGTTACTTATAATAGGAAAAAATGGGCTATACAAATAAAAGTTATTCGAACATAATTCTATTACCATATTTTCCAAACGAATGATGATAAAATTATCAAGCCAATTCCCAAAAAATAAAATAGAATTAAAACATATCAGATGTTAGTCACAGCACGACCAACGAGTACAAGAATTTAGGTTTTACTTTAACAGATAAACCATATAAGTTAAAGACAAAAAAATATAAAAGTCGTAACAAAACATGCAAGTGTGAAATCCGTAGCGAAGTGTCTTCGCGCGAAGGAAGCTATCGGCATCGGCCCAGTCCGAGAAAATCGATGACTTCCCCCTCATAGTTTGCATGGACGGTGTCCGGTGGCCTGGCGGTCCGCCCTACCTTGCCAAAACGACGCACAGTCGCACAAACTTACACTCGCTCGCTGTTATAATTTTCTAGACCGGGTTAAATTTAGATAAAAGTAAAAATGTTCTCATGCTTCCCCCTTCTGACCGCGCCTTTGCGTCCACGATGCAAAATTTTCTAGGCACTGCGCAGAGTTTGGGCATTCTGATGAAGTTCTTCCGTTATTTAGTTCCGGCTTGTTTGTAATATTACTAGATATTATTTTTTAAAGGTTCAAGAATCGTATTTTTTTTACGAAAGTATTGTTTTTTTTTGTTTTACAAAGAGTGTAAGTAACTATGCAAGATATTTTTTAAAACATCTTGCAGTCAGGGATTTCATGTAGGTACTAGGCCTACATGAATGGAAATCGGAGCGCACACAGATGTGAATAATTAATATGTTTGTCGAGAGTGCTACGAGCGCTGTTGTTCCGATCCGGTTTTTGTACCTACTGTCCCGAGGCTGACGTCATGACTCGGTGCATGTGACTGCCGATTAAAAACAATGCAGACGGAAAGTTTTACATAGATATGAGAGTAATTGCTAATTGCTAGTCTCTCAACAACTACATTACTTACTTATATCTCAAAATAATTAGAACTTTTAGAATGGTCCATTCCAAATATAAAAATGTGTACAAAGGTACAAACTCCCATTTTTTGTTGCTAATTTATTTTATCATATTTATTTCGGTTATTGACTTTGCACAAGGAAATGACGATCCTCGTCATGCAGTAGGTATTTCGAGTTTGAATTGGGCAAGTGATACCAGTCGACTTGTTTTCTAGATTCACCGAACGATAAAAAGGTTAACATAATTTTAATTTGAAGGTGACTTGTATCGTTTGAACAAATAACATTGTAGTCAAAACAAAATACATTCAACCAGTTAATTACTGCCTCAAGGCGTATTTTTTTTGAAATTTGTATCCAAATTACATTTCTTCGGTAAAATAAAACAAGATTTAAAATTTAGAGAATTTCGTCGCAGGGCTCTGTCCGCCCGCATTGTAAGGGTGGGTGCTATCGCCGTCCTACTCGGACGCAGCATCACCGGACATTTCGACCGGGCATTTCAATTTTGAGAAAGAGTAGGACCAGCCCTGCCGCCCGCGCCCCGCCTCCCCCCGCCGGCCATCTCGCTTGCACCAAGGACACACAAAAGGACGCAGGAGCGATAACTTCATCACCGCTCGAGTGTCTCGCTCGCACGCACGCCTCGGTGGGGGACGACGTTGCGAATTGTTATTGAAGTCATGCCCCCGAAGGCGACTTCGGGAAGGCTGTCAGTCGCTCTCTAGTAAACGTCCGCAGCGTCCGTACCCGGATGGGCCGCATCACTCGCGTACTGCACTTCACGCTTCGCATAAACTATACCGCCGCGTTACAAACTAGTGCCAAGTTTTTTCATCGTTATTAATTTTGTGATTTTTGTATACAAAGACTTTTTGAGAGACTGTGCGTTCGTCGATTTACAATAAATTATAAGTGGTTGCGTGGAGTATCGGCGATCGTGCCGGCCAGTGTCCGGGGCCCGGTGGCCGGTGGCCGTGGCAGCACGGCGCGGCGCAGTCGGTGCAGCGCGGGAGGCCCGCTCCCTCTGTTTACACGCGCACGTGGCCGCGCCGCGAATACGCGCGCGGAAATGCCGCGGAAAACTTTCTTTCAAAACATAACTGTGGCATAAAGTTGAGTTGTGAGGGGAGCGCGCCGCGACCATGACTTTAACCTGTGGCGTCTGACTCGCGAGGACTACCTACATGAACGTCGACACGAGAAGTGCTGTTTTTTTATTGTTTTTTTTTCGTTGGAGGAGACGGTGCTCTCCTTGGGATTGATGACTTAAATGGATAACAGCAACGCCGTATCGTCGACTTTGCCACCGAGGGATTATCACTGTAAGGTTTGCGATCTCTACTTGGACTCAGTTGACTCTTTGGAGGTGCACTTACAATATCATAAAGAGAATTTATACGTGAAGTGGGGCACGCAAAACTCACAGAATGATTCCGAGAACAATAACGCTACGAAAGTGAAAAGCGAAACAACCGTGTCGGCTCCGGCCGACTCGAGCGACAACATGATCACCAAACCCAGCCCGGAGTTTCAGCAGCGGGCTACGCCTGACACCTCGGCGCAGTTTCCGCACCCTGCAACCCCGCAGAGCTACCACTCGGCTCCCTCGCCCTACCAGAACCCGGATCAGACCAACTTCTCGCCCGGTGCGCAGTTCGGCAACTCCTACTCGCACGCAGCCTTCCCTCAGAACCAGCACTCCGACCAGATCAACTGGGAACAGTCGCAGTATGGGCAAGAGTACCACCATCACAAGCCCAATCGCTTTCATCCGTACAACATGCAAGATCGTGCGTCACGCGTATCATCCTCGAGCCCACTGTACGGGCAGCCGCTGAATCAGCCGACGCCGTCGCCATCGCCTAACCAGTGCGACAAGTGTGGCTTTGTGTGCGACTCCGCAGTGCAACTCAACGAACACTGCAACTCTGCGCACGCTGGCAGCGCCGCTCCATCTTCCACATCGCTACCTTTTCAACAATTTCCTGGTAAACAATATAGTAGTACTGGCTACCAAAATGAGAATACTAAAATCAAAGATGAACAAGAAGAATCGTCAGATATTTTAGATTTAGATTCGCAAAAAGTAGTATATCAAGGAAATGAAGGCGACCAGCCAAATGCTTCATACGAAGAATCATCATCTCAAGGGCGTGATGTCAATAGCCGCTCTGTACCAATGATGCCATGGGAAGCCCAAAAACTGTATGGCAGTTCGCAAATCAACGGCGATGTGGCCCTTTTTAAAGAACAAAAAATATTCTCAGAACAGAAATCTTACCCGGCCGATGTGAAAATGTTTCATCCCGAACAGAAATTTTCATATCCACAAGAAAAGTTTCTTAGTATCCACCATGAACAGAAACCATTTATGCACGTAGACCAAAAAATTTACCCAGGAGTACAGATGCCGCCACTTACCGATTATGCAGGGCCGGTAGCTTCGTCTAATCCAGATATGAAGCCACCGTATCGACCCTATGATTCCTCGGCACCTCCACAAATATCAAACTCTCAGCCCTCTAATCCTACTTCTTCAACACTACCAACTATTGGAGGTAAAGGAGCAAACTGGAAATCAAACGAAGCGAGGAGACCAAAAACATATAACTGCACGGCGTGTAACAAATGGTTCACAAGCTCAGGACATTTAAAGAGGCACTACAATACCACTTTGCACAAGAACGCAGTGCGCTCGTCGGGTCAACCAGATCCAGCTACTATGCCGATATCTAGCCATCACCACCCGAGCCGAGATGCAATCCAGCGTGGTCAACAACAAAGCGCAGATTCCAACACACAAAGTCCAGTGCCATCCGAAGACGCCCGCAGCGTGGAAGACGCTGCGCTGCAGTCACCTTATGCTTCACACCGCGTCGTCTCCATGCAGTCCAAGTCACCATACACACATTTGCAACAGGGTAATTTAGATAATAATTTCAGTAATAATCCTTTAGCTAATCACCCTTTACAGCATCAGGTCGGTTCTCATCCGCTCAACATAAGTAGTCAGCCGCCGGGGTTAGGAATATCAAATGAAAGTAGCCATCAAGTGAGTAAAGGGGTAGCAATTTCAACGGCTGGGAATCCCCCAAACGGGGAAGCAGGTCCCTCTG
The DNA here is from genome assembly GCA_017562165.1 of Ectropis grisescens. Classification (NCBI taxonomy): domain Eukaryota; kingdom Metazoa; phylum Arthropoda; class Insecta; order Lepidoptera; family Geometridae; genus Ectropis; species Ectropis grisescens. The sequence continues at coordinate 14,245,891 of CM029767.1, read as the reverse complement.
TTTCACAAAATCACCATATGAGGGGCCTGCTATCAGTGTCAACCAGCAATATTTCAACTGCACCCCTAACGCAGAGTACGCCGGCGCTTACGCCGCACACCCTACCGCCGTTCAGCCACTTGGGTGTCAACCCGTACAGCCCGAGGTCTACGGATCCTTTGGGGCCTTCGGTGCCGGATCCCACGCACACTCCATTATATTTGGGTCAGAATTTTCAGCAGACTATAGCACCGAGTTACCCAAACGGGATGGCCCCCCACGTTATGGATATGGCTATCAACAATCTGCCTATAGCCAATCCGGCTACTTTTGGTGAATCATCACCGGAAGAGGCCGATATGGAACATGAAACGTCAGATCAACCTGCGGGTGGACGCTTGCCGAGCTTCGCGCAGCTCCAAACTCAGAGTTTTAGCGTTTATGTTTCCAATTACATCACTCAGCCTAACGTGGGGGGTCAAGTCGTCGTCGATGAGGCGGCCACCGGTTACATTATAGTCGATCCGGTCAACGCGCCTCTGCAGTACGCTGGCAATGATATCAGCGGTCAGAGCGTAGATTACGAATTTAGTGCAAATTCTAAAAACACAAAAGATGGTATAGTCACTTATAGTCCAGAGCATGTAAAGTTGTATCCGTACGGTTACGCGGTTGGGGGGAAAACGATAAAACGCGAGGACAGTATTATGCAACATACGGGTTCAAGCGAACTTCAAATCCTAGAGATAGAAGATATCATGGATTACGCGAATAAGGAAAACTACGCTTCCCAAATGAAATCTCCGGCTAGCCCGGAGAGCGCAAAAGCAGAATGTGAAAATCGTAATACAGTGTCATCCACATCTTCATCCGTATCACCCACCACTGTCTCATCTACAGTGCCAAGCTTACCTCTCTCCGAAAGAAATCAACTAAAAAAGGCTACTCCTACCACGGTTCATAAGTGTTACGAATGCGACAAGCTTTTCAACAGACCTTGCTACTTGACACAACACAATAAGACTTTCCATTCTGGGGCGAAGCCGTTCAAATGTGATCGATGTGGTAAAAGATTTTCCGATGATGTCTCATACGAAGGTCATTATTACAAACATACTGATAATAAGCCTTTTAAATGCAGTGAATGTCCGAAGTCATTTAATCATAAAACGGATTTGCGAAGGCACATGTGCCTACATTCGGGTTGCAAGCCCTTCGCATGCGATCATTGTGGCAAAGGCTTTATCAGGAAAGACCACATGGTGAAACATTTTGACACACATTTCAAAAAAAACGCGCGTTCGTCTAATTCGACATCGTCAGGGTCATCGGTGTCGTCAACCTCGTCGATTTCACCTACTTCGACGGTTAATCTCTCCTGAAGCGTTTCTTCCATTTCAACTTGCAATTATTACGTGTGGTGAAACAATTTGATTTAAAATGCAAATCGAAATGTTTTACTACAATATAGCGTATGTCCTCAAGGGGCGGCGTCGGGTGCTCCGGCGCGTTCAGTTTAGTTCGCACATTTTTTTGTTGTTCATTCAATTTAACCTTGCCCGATGCAAGGTGACTTTACATGCCTGGGTGTTTGGGCGTTGAACATATAATTGCTTGACGTTAGAGTAATTTTGCGATATCATTTAGATCGAACCATATCATTTTTACATATTCACTTAAGAAAAATCATAAAGTTGATTAAAATTAGATAAATGAAATGAGTCGTTCGTTACTGCGGCAATCGGTAAAGTGTACTCTACATATCTTATTTTCTATTACTTTACTTGTAAAACATTCGATGTTTTTCGAACTATAGGACTTCTGTTTTGTCTATTACTGTTAAAGTTAAGGTATTATATTTTGAATGTGTAGAATAGTTTTTGTTGTTAATGGGTGGGGAAAAAAGCTTGACTTTTATTGAAATATCTCAGAAGTGAGTGAATGTGTCTTATCGAGCTTATTTTCTTAAGATAAGATGTATTCAACGCCGGTCACTTTTTAAAATATCTGATGTTCGTTTTTCATTCATTCAAGCTCAATGACACCTTTATTTGTTAAATAATAATTACAATAATGCTTATTTTCTCATCTTTTGTGGGACTTGTTTGCCAGATATTTAATTAAGTGATTATGGACAAAATAAATTGTGCCGAAAGATTAGAAACAATATTGACCTAAATGAATCTTAGATAAAAAAATCGTTTTGATTGACTGTGACCTAGATATAGGTGTTTACGAAGTTTTTCATTTGGGGGTTTGAAGTTTTAATTAAGGTTTGTTTATTACTTTTTCTTGTTTTAAATAAACGAGTATGATGAATTACTCAGACTTACCACATGAACAACTACACCAGTGACTCTTTATTCTTTATTAGATTAGAAGTTTTCATTATTACTCGTTATTGTAGTTTCCCAGTGCTTCCTATTATATTATTTTGTCTGTTAACTTTGTGTAATACGTTTGTTTTAAAGAATAAGGTTACCTTTGTTTAAAATGTGTAATAATTTTCTTAAATACCTTAACAATATGTCCTATTTAGTTACCAGTAGTTATTCGAACGAATTTAGTTTATACATTCCTGTTTCGTTAGTGGTAGGAAAATAGTCTTCCTAAACGTTGCCAAATTTATTCCGCCAACTATCTGTTGCGAAACATTTTTTTATTTCTAAATATTTTAGGATAATGTAATGAAATTCTCTAGCAATAATTTAAAAATAATAATAATGTAAATGTTTTTGTATAGATATAAAAGGAAAAGTCATGAGTATTGATTTATTTACTAAATCAATTCTAAGAGAAATAGGTATTTGTAAATATTTATGTGAGAAACGAAAGCATTGTAGTACATATCAAGGCCGAAGCGCGCGCGCAGTAGGACGTGCCAGAATTAGTACGCGTATAGTGATTATTTAGAGCCACTTTCGTAAAGTAAAAATTTTAAAGCAATAATATCGAATAAGTTCATGTTCGTGAAACATGGTAGATGTAATATTTTGCTACGTCAAACCGCGGCGCGTTCATATCATGGGTCCTAAACACTATGCTGAATATTCATTCATTATCACGAAATTCGAAAACTGTGCAATATACCACAATGTCGACTTAATTTTGATAATGTTTGTATTTGAATGTTGATTATATTGCAGAAATATTTTTATACAAATAGAATAAATACAACTTACAAATCTTACATGAATTAACTACCTCATCTACACAAAAAGCTACAAAATAAAAGTTCACAAAACTGATTTTTAAATATACAAATGGTTGTTTACAAAAATTTCATTATCAATATTGAAAAATGTAATATTTTGGATGAAATTGGCCTACCTGTTATGAATATAAGTCAAAATAATTTATAGAATTCGTCATCGTTCGTCTGTGTTCACTTAACTTGCCATTCGATAATAAATAGTGAATGCAGAAGTGAACGCCGATTCAATAGAATGTCATATGCATATAAATTTATATTACAAGATATATATATCTATACGGAATGTTCGTGCGTACTACGTATGTTATAATAATAATTGTTGACAAGTATAATTGTATAACAGAAGTTTTGTCTACATAGCAATAATGTAACGGTTACACAATATGCGGAACTGATCTACCTCAAGAAACAAGTAATAGGTTAGAGCGAGGTAGCATCCTCCCCCTTTTTCTGTAGCCTCGGTAAACCAATACCTCGAAATATGCCTTCCAATTTTTAAGTTTTTAGGTGAATGCTATTGTTTAAATCGACGAAAGAACTAGCGGGACACATGCTACCTCGTAATATCATATATATATATATATTTTAGACGACGTATTTTTGTCTTTCTCAAGTTTAAAGCACAGACTAGTAGTATCGACTAGATTAACTTATGTAAATATTACGGTTACGACAATTTGTTATTTATCATATTCTATTATCGTACTCATCGATAGACTTATTGTGAAATAAGTTAAACGTAGAAATTTCAAGTTTATAAAGGATAGAATATAAAAAACCTTTAATGTATAAGAATTCTTGTGATGAGTTTATTTGTGTATAATGTATAATTTAATTATTAGTTACCAGATAATTTCTGTTACAATGATTTGAGTAAAATTGGAAGAGTTAAATACGATAAGGTGTTGTTTTCTTTAAAGAGTTGTAGTGCCCTCTTCCGATTGAGTTTGACCGCATGATGGTTTCAGTTCTCATTTCTTAATTAAATCGATTGTTTTATTATAGAGTAGCACTTTAAAGAGCCGAGAGGATGGCAGTCGGATGAAGAGATCTACAATTACTATCCATTTTCGATCACGTTTTCGACTATTGTGGGTGTTTTCAACTGGCAGTTGTCAAATCTGTACTAGAGTAAGCTCTTCAAGTAGGTATCGTAGGATAAGAACAGATCTGTCACACCGCTACGGCGAAATGTTTACTGCTATGCGTTGCGATTTGTTTACGTGCAGTTTCAGAGTTACATTTCTACAGAAAGTTATTAACATTTAAATGATGTGCCAAATACATTGACTGTTTTGGTAAACACAAATCTCACGTAAACAAGTCACATTAATGCACGGTTGCGAAATGTTATTTATTTTAAGCTCTGCGATTTCCCTGCATACTCTTGCCTATTTCCAATACTTTGTGTTAATGATATTTTTGAATGTTTCTTTGGGTATGGGCAGAAGATGCAATAAGTTATGTGTTTGCAATAGATGCTAAAACAGGGAATTAACTTTATTTGTCTGAAAGCAGAAATTCCTGTTTTTTATCTCATCGTGTAGCATCTGTTGTGAATGCTAAACTTTGTACCTAAAGAGAGGATTGGAAGCTGTAGCAGTTGTCATCAGATCTGAGTTATATAATATAAATTTAATGTGAAAAAAAAATATTGTTTCATTTCCCTAACCCTGCCCAAGCGAACTCTTTTTACTAACAATTTTATTTCCCAAAGATATAGGAACATTTTGAAGACATCTAAATAGTCCGAGTATGGTTTTGAAAGTAAGTATATCAACAAATTAAGTATATTTAGTAAAAAAAAAACTATTTTTTCAGAAAATATCAGAATGTGGCAAAAATAAAGCACAGTATTCTTAAATCATATATAATATTTAAATTTTTACTACAAAAATAAGCACATTGAAACTTAGGTATTGCAAAATACGATACAGAGGTATTTTAAATTAATTATAATCATCTTCAAAGTATCAATAATCATTCTAGCACCTTTCAGACAAAAAATAATTCTTTGGGTGTATTAGTAGTAGACCATAATAATTATATCTTATTTCTCCAACAGTGATTTTTTAAATAAATATCATCAGTCAGAGTTTATCACACATTCCAACATAATTGTTAAAATGTTTCAAAAACTGTACAGTACTGACTTCAATTGACTTAAACAATTATCTAAATAACTTTTCCATATACATACCTATTTTGTATTTAGTCGTACATATATCTCTATAAATATAATGTAATCAAATAGCACTACTGCCTAAATTTCATGACGTTCAAAATTACGTTCTTTCTTCATAATAATTACTTTCAAACAATTTACATTAAGACAATTCCTATTTTGTAGTAGTTGTTTGAACGAATTTAATTGTTAACAATTTATAATCGTCTTTGAGTAATCTTTTTCACTCTCATTTAAAATTGTCAATCGGTACGATCAAGATAATTTCACACCTTGGTGCTCCCCTTTTCAGTCAATTTCCGTGTGATGTATCGCATCAAGATAAGATTTAGCTCAATGCGTAGAAAGGATGCTCCGGAGTGATCTTTAACACTTCGAGGAAGATTCTATCTTTATTTGTACACACAAATTCAAATTTAGATTTCACAATTGAGATTTGTCATCACGCACTAAGTAGATCCAATCAAACCAATGTTCATGACAAAAAAATTTAGATAGCTACGACAAAATGATAGTTCGTTTGACAAGAAATACTAATCAGTAAATCCGAGATACTCTTCAAAGTTCATTTATGTAACAGTTCCAATATTAGACAAAGTTACGTACCTACTTTAGTCACAAATAAATTATTTTGTTCCAACTGTAATAACTGTAACTCGGATTTAATGACAAAGCTAATAAATAAAGCAGCAAAACTTGTTAGAGATTAAAGAGAAGCAACAAATAGGAGCAATCAGCAGTACGCAGAAAGAACATCCTGTCCAATCGACGACGTCGCGACGCTGACTTCTGAACGATTCTCACACGCTGCGATGTCAAATTGCAAGTAAGTATCAATAAACAAGGTTGCCTGAAACACTCGTAGGTACTATACCGACAGGTTCATCCTCTATTCATTGTTATGAACAGGGTGGCGTTTTAAAAACGAAATTGGACCTGTCAAATATAGTTTTCAGTTGCGACAAGCGAGGCGCCAGTGTTTAATTTTGTGCAATTTCACTAACAAAATGAAACATGGGCGTCACTGTCAAATTGAGAACTATCTTTGACATGTCCAATTGCATCTTGAAACGCCTTATTCTGAAAACGACCAAATAAATTAGCTATTATTTACCAAAGTTATTGAAACGCAATGTGATATAGCTGTTTTTAAATAAATTTAGAAATCCAGAAATAAAAAAGATCAATGTAAGGACTAGATCGCGACTCTTTCGTTATAGTAAAGCCGGTTTGTATATCTCCGCACATACATAGCTATGCAAATAATATTTAGTAAGCCAAAAGATACAAATAACTAATGATTTCAATACCAGAACAAATGAAATATATACTGATTAATAAAGCTTATTTTTTTTACCAATTATTTGGTTGTCAAGGTTGATGAAGTTTATTGAACCTTTTCGGGACAGTCTCCAAGCGAATACATCACAAGTCTTCCATGATAAACAAAAAAAATGCTTAACAATAATTGCACGAGCTTAATCTATATATATCTAAAAATCAATGCCACTTTTCGTTGTAAGTAAACTCCTAAACGGCTCGACCGATTTGAATGATTTTTTTTTTGTGTATGTTTGGGTAGGACCTTGAATGGTTTAGATGCACAAATCACCCCGGCAGATAGCGCTGCAGTTGGCATCTAGGTTATAACCTAGAACCCGGAATGGGCTGCTAAAAATTAAAAAAATATAATTATAATATATTGTTTAATAGATACGTATTTGATTTTAGTATTTTTTTATTTAATATATAATAATAGAGTTAAAAAAAACTTTGATATTATTATGTGTATTTTGGTTAAATTTTTTGCTATGTTTTCAATGTTGATAATATGATAGTTACCTGTATATTATAAATAAATTAATAAATTTTTTTTTAACAATGTCATGATCACAAAAAATAATCTCAAGTAAATCAAATCGAATGAAATCATACCAATACATTCCTTTTCAACTATTGAATAATTTAGAGGTAATTATTTTACTCTCAGTCTCTAAATATTCTTCATAATTCTAACAGAGGGTTCGAGTTTAGTCTTAAAACTGTTTAAGCTTGGTGCTGCTATCACTTATAGGTACGAGTATACTATGTATAAGAGATTTTGTATCGGTAGGTGAAGCAGCGATACAAAACTAGTAATACTTGAACACTGAAGGCATCTTTTGTGCTTGAAAATGCCTGTTCAATCCAAAAAAGTATTTTACATTCATTATACCAAATTGTGCATTTTAAGAATAATACCTTTTACTCTTTTTCCTTATCAGTTTACGGTTCTTTTGCCTCAGTATTACATTTTTGCGTAGTTTGGAATTAGTGATTTAATACAATTTATATTTACTCTTTATGGATTTCCGCGTACATTGCAAACGTAGGCTGAACCCTACAAGATTTATGAAAGTAATGTACTAAGTATTGTACACATTGAAAAGGTCTACAGAAAACTTCGGAATGGGATATGTCTATCTCTCATGGATTACCCACAATACAATTTTTTTGTCATTTACTTTTTACGACTAATGATGGCTAATTTTCGAAGAGATTTTAACTAATACAACATTAATCCTTATCTAATTAAATACCTTAAATACATTGTTTAAAAGATCTATATGGCTCTTTACAGCATCACTGCATAGGTAGTATAAAACAAAGTCACTTCCCGTGTCTGTCCGTCCCTATATACATATCTATGTTTAAATCTTTAAAACCCCCGAACAGATTTTGATGCCTTTTAATAGATAGAATGATTCAAGAAGAAGGATTATATGTATAATACGTGCATAAAGTAGCAGAAAAACACGGATAATTTTAAGAGTTTCTCATAAAGAAACACATTTTTTGCGCTTACGCTGCAATCGCTGGCTGTATCCTATAGGCTAGATGAAAATAATATTGTACCTCTTTAAAAGATTTAAAAAGCCTCTTTAAAAGTCTGCAATCTCTACCTCTTAGGAATAACCCACAATAACCATATTTATTATCAGCATTGCACCCGTGCGAAGCCGGGGCGGGTCACTAGTAATTATTTACGAAAAATCACATTAGAAACCTCAAAAATAACAGTATTTCTCCACTATTTAAAACCTTCCTCTTCAATCACTCTATCTATTAAAAGAAACAGCATCAAAGTCCGTTGTGTAGTTTTAAAGATTTAAACATACATACGAATATAGGGTCAGAGTAAACGACGTTGTTTTATACTATGTTGATGGTAGATACTTTTGTCTTCACTTTATATTAGTTCTCTGCAGAGTCAGTATAAGAGCATCCATGTATTGTCGATAAGTAGCAGAGTTCAACTGCCACAGGTCTCTTGATAAAAGCTTTATTTAAAACAAAGCCAACCATACCACAACTTACAATGTAGACACATAAATTAATTATTATCATCCATAAACATTACTATCTTTTAGACACATACTCGTATTTTGTAATGTTTAATTACTTCTCATTAAAGCGAAACAAACAATAATAACTTTAATTGTTGTTATGGAATATGATAGGTAATCTTTAAATATATGATGTCAGTTATATGGAGATGGCTATGACTGAAATCAATGACTCATGGTTGTAGTATTTTTAGCATCATACGTATTTAAGTACCCGGGTCTGACCGCAGAAGCTTTTCTTAGTATGCAAAATATTCGTATGGATTTGTGTGTTCATTTGTAAAAGTTGAATAAACAATTGATCAGAGTTCTAGTACTGATGATATCCGTAAAATAATTACATAATTAAAAATAACTACAAACAAATGCCTCAATTAGTGACAATATTATCTTCTATCTACTGATAATGTGGCTACTACGCAATATTACAATTCCCTCGATACAAAGAATCAAACAATCAAGAAATATCATTCTAACCGTTAAACCAAATTTTAGAAAAATAATTGATTATTTGAGAGCTATAAAGATACATACGTTTATATATATTTTTTTTAAATAAAAGTGACGAGACGATCAGGCCATGTGCCTGATGGTAAGCAAGATGCCTGACACATAACAGCACAGCTGTCTTAATCCATTGCTATAGACATACAGTGCGTTAAAACAAAAAATATAACAATTAATTTTGTTTTATAGTTAAATATCTTGTTAAGACAAACATTGCGAACACGTGATTGGTAGTTTGGTAGTGGGGAGTGCGTACGGGATGGAGGGGGATATACACATGCAAATTGTGTCAATGGTGTTACTTTTTCGAGGACTCCTATAGATAACAGGACAAGGTGATCAGAATGTTTGTCTATAACTATGATGTTTGTCAAGTCTAGTTCCTAATTCGGCTCTTAAACGGCCCGTAAAACCTGTTGAGACTTCTATTTCATAGTTGACTTATAAATAAAATGGAAATCTCTTTCAGATCACTTTCAGGTTACAGAAAACAAAGTTTTGAATTACTTAATTAATTATGAAAAGACTTCATACTTTCGGCTACATACACTGATTTGGCAAAATTTTGTGTTGATATTAGGTTAGTTTGAACATTTGAGTTTGAAATTACTAACTGAAATAACTGCGTTATGGGTTGGCCTGCTGCTTAATACTCGTATCGGGCGCCCTATTTCTCGCCTCGACATTCTGTCTTTCTAAATAAAGTGGGTAGTGATCACTCTAAACTTATTTGTTTTGTATATATACCTACTCATTTGTTATTGAAATAGTGAATGTAATTGTTACTTAACTCGTTTTGATAGTCTTTGCATATTTACGTTTTTTTCACAAATAATAAATAAAGAAGTCGACACAGATAGGTTTCTTAAACGCGCCCTATAAAAGAGTTCAACGGGCGACCGTAATCGTGATTTGAAACAGAACAGGCTTAATTCTGATAGCAAATTTTATTTTAAAAAGCTAGTTCTAATTATGTACTTTTATGGTATTGAATAAAAGAAAACGATAAGAAACAAAATAATAGCGGTGTCAGTCTGATTATCGCCGTAATAATCTACTTAAGGGCGTCGAAATCCATCTGCATTTTAAGTATATAGCCAAGCCTGCATTTTAAGTGTAAGTCAATTTTTACCACGGTAAGTTTCCGTCGGCGTAGTCAGCGTACGAGCGGCTGTACTCGTCGAATTCGGTAAGTGATTATGGTAAGTTTTTAAAAAGATTTGGTACGATGCATGGACATGCGTAGGAATGGTTAGTAAGATAAGGTTACTCGTAGTAGAAACTTGCATCTTCTGCACTAACTTAAAGTTTGGTTTGCTGTAGAGGTCATGTAAGGCCAACCGTCACAAATCCCTTTAAAAATACAACTAGCTTCGAAAAAAGTATGTGAAATGAAACATGAAATAAGAAAAACACTAAACTATGCATTAAAAGACTTCACTTACATAAAATCCCATAACATTTTAGTGCATTCAGCCAATAATCATTTTTTTACTCGTAAGTAGTCGCTGTTACAGGTCCTGTTTTAGTTTGTACGAAAGCTCTGTGAGAATGAAAGCGCTCTTTTTGCCTCATATTTTCATTTATTCAATAATAGTAAAACAATACGTTTATCACGGATCGATTGGACTCGACCGACACAGGACCAAGTAAGATGGCATGATAAAAGAGAGGCCTATTAAACCCAGCAGAGGAATTAAGAAGGCTATGGATGATGATGCTGAAGTAACATTTGTGAAAAGAAAACTTACTTAAACAGTGTTTGTAACAAAATAAAACTTGTCTTAATATTTAGTTGATTTACTGTTTTAATATGACGCTATTTGAAACATGTGACTAGATTGAAAAAACCACAATGATGATTAGAAATTTCGAGTTACGAGTTTCGCTGTTGATGTAAGTATGATATAATATGTTTGTATCATTCACATTGTTTGTATGTTTAACAATCGTACTATGATTTTATAGTATTTTAACTGCCTGGTATTTGTCACGATATTCTGTTCCAATCTGGAAGAAATAGTGCTGTCTTCATTAAATAAATAGATAGACAAACTCTGTTTTGCACTTAATTCAAATAGAAACTACTCAGGGTAATATTCTAAAAATATAGTAAGAATTGACGCTCTCATTGTTAAAGCGACATCAAGATTTCTTCTACGGAATGGAAAAGGATACAAAAGAGAGAAATGCAAAGTTCACAAACAACTACTCAAACCAATATTATATTAATAACTTATTATTGACCAACGTAATTATAAACTTACGAACAAAATAAGGAAACTTTCTGATATATAAATAATATTAGATTAAATAGCTTCTTATGCACAAAACTATATTCTAAATATTTTGTTAATAGCCCTCATAAAATTAGCTTGTCTTATATGGATATGGTAAGTAAGTTGTATGTATGTATGAAACTGTAAGTTGCTTCAATCTTGTACTAAAATAAAAAAAGTATGTTTGCTTGTTTTTCTTCATTTTGTAATATTACACTGTAAATTAATAGCTCAGACAAATAATGCTCTAAGATTTAAAGATATATATACTTTTTTTTATAGTAATAGTATATATTACCTAGAAGAAATCGAATCACTTTCGATTTGAAGACACCAAGATTGTAACCACGATACCACGGCACGATACACTTAATCTATACTAATGTTATAAAGCTGAAGAGTTTGTTTGTTTGTTTGAACGCTAGGATCTCGGGAAGTACTAGTTCGAATTGAAAGATTATTTTTCTATTGGATAGTCCATTTATCGAGGAAGGCTTTAGGCTATAGAAAATAACTCTACTATTAATTGAAGCGGAGCATGAAACAAGAATGTAAAAAAATCGGGAAAAAATATTCCCCTTTTGACAGTTTTCGTACGTTTCGTGCTTTGACATGACACATGACAGCATGTGTCAAAGATTGCGTCATTGATTTTCAGTAATCTGTGCATTGAATATAAACCTTTGCTAATTTTTTTTTTCTAAATCTGATTTGGTACGACCAATTTCCGACAGGTGGCGTAGCAGGTTGCTGAAGAGGTTTTTTGTTTGAAATCGATATTCTCAGGAACGAGTGAACCGATTTCAGTCATTCTTTCACCATTGGATATGTACGGGATCCCAATGAGTGCTATATAATATACCACGGGCGAAGCCGGGGCGGGCATCTAGTTATACTATAAATATAATAAACTACTCCTGTCGTTGAAGCTATACGCTGTTTGAGGAATAAATATGCTATTGTGGAAATAAAAAAGTTTGTCTCCAATAACGTAATATGAATATTTAAAATATGGAATACATTACCCAAGTGTGTATTCTTTGGTAGGTATACTCCATAGTAAAGTCAGTTAATATCAGGCGAGATGGCGGTCAAGAGCAAATCTATTATCAAAAAAACACAGAATGGCTAGCGCCGCAGCAACCATAACCTTAAACGTAATAAAACGTAGCATAAGTATATATAAATTGACTGTCTTTACCAATTGAAGAAAATAAATGACAATTTAGTTGTGCCAAATTCTGAGAATATAATAATTAGTGAAACTATGTTTCTTTGATAGAAAAAAGTAGAATAATTTATAAGAGGTTTATTTTAAAAATTAGCTTCATTCAATTTAATTAATGCTATTTTTACTACAATATCTGTCTAGAAATTAAAAAAAAGCTAAAAAAGGTTTATAGAATCAAATTTCCATTTATTTGACAACACCTACTGTATTTAAAGTTCAATGAACTTCTACGCAGAATCACAAGATCATGTCATAATTACATGCTGATTAAGAAATTATAATTTAGCTAACTATAGATCAAAATAGTTCAAAACAATCCTTGTAATGTCGTAAATACGAATGTATAGATGTTTGTTGCTCAATCACGCCAGAACGGCTTCACCGTTATGATTGCAATTTAGAATACAGTTGGATTATAGTCTGTTATAGCCCATTATGGTACTTTTTATCGCAGCAAAAAAACGAAATGAAAACGGAAAGCACGCGGGGAACTGCTAATAAATTATATTACTATCAATACACACATCGTCATAGAAACACCAATACAACTCCTTCGATATCATAAAACATATATATTTTTTAATAAAGAGTGATGAGACGAGCCGAAGATGTGCCTGACCCGATGGTAAGCAACATGCCTGCCCATAACAGCACAATGACACGCAGCTATTGTACTGAGAACAGTCCAAATCATGACCTAGAACTGCACTACGCTCGTCGCCGAGATATATTTAAGATGTTTTATCTCTACGCCCTGTAATTACACTGGAAACAATACAATATCTTAGCCCAGTAATTTCTCTGGACACATTGCCCTTCAAACCGGAACACCATAATGTTTTCACGTTACTACTTGGCGGTAGAATAACTGGCAAAACTGTGGTACTTCGCAGGAGGACTCGGCAAAGAACCACAATTTATAAAACATTTGCTCAGACTGAATAATCCTACCGATCACTTGGCGGTCTAAATAGGCTAGCCACCAAAGGAAGTGCTAAGTTCAAACAGTGTCTTTCAGAACGACTACAGATATCGTATATCGTAGGCATCCAATCCCATATTGTTGTGAAAATGTTAGTTCCATGTCTCTCTTAATAATATTTGCAACCCAATTCGCTTTATTCCAATTTCGCTATTTTCGGAAGTCACATCCTCCTGTCTCAGAGCCTCCACCAGCCATCAGGGACAGTTCATTACTGTTCCTGACGGCCATCTGTAAATTTAAGTGAGACTTCAACATCAAGGTTTAGTGAAAACGTAAGTTGAAAAAATATATATTGATGGAGATATTTCACAAAATACTATCTCTCTCGCTCCAAGTGCAGCAGATCTTGAGGTTATGGACATCCACAATATATAATACAACTAATGATGATTTAGACTCTTCGTGTTACAATAGCTACGTTACACTCTGCTGTTATAGCCAAGCGTGTTGTTCAGGGTCATGAATAATAAATATATATAGTACCTGGTTGACCGAGCTTTGCTCGGTTTTTTTAAATGATATTTAGGCAGGTATGAATTACGAAGTTATGACTTACTTAGACCTACTAAAAGGCGCTAAGTATAAGATTTTCTCAGAAAAAATAAAGACCAAAGGAAAAGGACCACCAGGATTCGAACCGGGGCCTGTTGACTCCGAGGGCGAGCATATTCCGTCTGAGTCATTTAGACTTACAGAACAGTGGCGAAATAAGTTATCGTATTCTAATGACATTATAGGCGTTTTTCATTGTCTAATAACGCACATAAAACAACGTTTTTTAAAAATAAAACCTAGCTAGATCGATTTATCGTCCCCGAAACCCCCTATATACATAATTTCATGAAAATCGTTCGAGCCGTTTCCGAGATTCAGATTCTATATATATACACATATATATATATATACAACAATTGCTCGTTTAAAGGTATAAGATAAGATTAGTGGACATTTGACAACATGTCTTATTACTATGATATAAAAAAACCTAACGATAGCTGAGAAAACGTTGGCTAAGACCCTGAACGGTCTAGGAGGTGGCGTGTGAGTGGGTACGAAAGCGAACGCTGCCGTGTCCGACAGGCAGTCGAAGGGGGCGCGATGACCTACACCGGTTTCCCTCTCGTTCGAAGGTCATCGGTGAATCAGAGCCGCGCGTGGCCCGAACGCGAGCGTGTTCAAAATCGATGCCTATTAACAATGATCGAAAACTTTTCAGTAAAATAATTTTCGTAACGTTTCAAAAAATAAGTTTTTGTTAATAGCGGAAAAACTTTGCAAATCTTTTTGGTAAAATACTTACTTCACCTTCGTCAGTTATTCTAGTACCAAATAGTAATGCGCAAACATTGTTTTGCTTTGGTTTAAAGAGCAACGTTTCTAGAGATATCAAAGGGCAAAGAGATGAATCATGTAATATCTCCGGCAGACAAACATATTGCAGTGAAGTAATCTAGACGTTTCATATAGTTTACAATGAGCTGGCGTGTTCCTGGTGTTTGTTTTACTCGTGCTATTACGTATCATCATCAATACATAATATGTATAAAACAAAGTAACTTCCCGCGTCTGTCCGTGTCTATATATGCTTAGATCTTTAAAACTACCAAACAGATTTTGATGGGGGGTTTTTAATAGATATACGAGGGTCAAACTGAAAGTTCTTAGAAAATCAAAAACTGATTACATTAGCCAGTTATTAGTATTATTAAATCTTTTCAAAATATTGTCCATTCACGTCAATACACCGCTGCATGCGATGGAACCACTGGGAAAAGCACTTTGCCCACTCGTCCTTAGGGTCTCTTTAATGGCATCGCGATACGCAGCCACCGCTTCTTCAGCATTCATAAACCGCTTTCCTTTAAGTTTTTCTTTAATTTTTGAAAATAAATAAAAATCACAAGGCGCGAGGTCGGGGCTATACGGCGGGTGACCCAGTAATTCAACGTTTGATGTCGCCAAATAGTCGATCGTTCGCTTGGCGGTGTGCGATGAGGCGTTGTCGTGGTGAAGGAGGATCCTACTGCGAGGTCGTTTCTCTCGAACTTTTTCGAAGACAAGTGGCAAACAATTGGTAGTGTACCATTCTGCAGAAACTGTTTTTTGATCCTCTAACACAATTGTTTCGAAATGACTTATCCTTCCAAAGAACGAGGCCACCATTTTTTTCCCCGCACTTCGATCTCTCTTCACTTTAGTTGGCAACTCCTCGAAAGGAAACACCCACTGAGCAGATTGTCTTTTGGTTTCAGGATCATAACAGTAAATCCAGCTTTCGTCACCTGTTAGTATGTCGAACACAGCATTTGAGTCACCTCCGTTAAATCTTTTCAATCATTTTACGGCACCAATCCACACGATGGAGTTTTTGAGCCTCAGTCAAATTATGAGGTATCCACCGGGCGCAAAGCTTCCTGACCGCTAAATGTTCGTGTAGGATTTTGTGCACTTGACTCATACCGATGCCTAAGCTTGTCCGAATCTGCTGATAGGTCACCCTTTTGTCAGTCTCTATCATACGCCGCACAACACAGATGTTATCTTCAGTCGTCGCCGTAGAAGGCCGTCCCTCACGTAAATCATCAGTGAGATTAGTGCGACCACGTTTAAACTCATTAAACCAGTTGTAAACAGTCGCACGAGATGGGGCTTCATCGCGAAAGGCCAATCGTAGTCTATCATAACTTTCTTGTTGACTTAAATGACATCGAAAGTCATAAAAATCATTGCACGAAAATTTTCTCGTGTTAAATTCATGTTGACGTGACACAGACAATTTTCAATTTGCCGCCAAATCGTAAAACAAATGACAAATGAATGAAGTATATACTCAGTAATATTGGCAAAGAGTTCTATTTTCAAATTATAGAATTATTTTTTTATTATATTGTTTACAAGTGGCCAGTTCTAAGAACTTTCAGTTTGACCCTCGTAATGATTCAAGAAGAAGGTTTGCATGTAAATGCAAGACTAAATGATATCAAATCAAATACTGCGATATTATGCTCCTTTAAAAGGTCTACAAAAAAGTCTGCAGTAGTATATGGCTATCTGTTAAGAATAATCCACAAAATAACCATTTTTATTAGTACTCACATTTAGTATCAGCATTGCACCCGTACGAAGCCGGGGCGGATCGCTCGTATAATATGAAAACAAAAATTTTCATCCTGGGACAATATAAAAATTGACATTTTCTCTTATAAACCGTAAAGGAGATATATAGTAAGAATGCCAATATGGTCTCAAAAAACAACCATGCACGATTCATAGTAGACCGTGGCGTTATTTAGCATCAGGCGATACTTATTATAGCGGTCAAGTCTAAACGTGTAGATTGCAAAAAATATATAAATTAGTCACACATGTTATAGTATTCGTACTACGCCACCACGTCCCCGGTAGTGCTTATTTTCTGGGATCCATCTTTGTAGAAGAAGACCTTCCACCTTTCTACTCAGAGACTATACTCATTGCGATTGATCCAAGTCTGGAGACTGAGACCATGTTCGATTAAGGCCAGACGAGAGCGTAGAAGATCGTCTTCCGGCGTCCAGGGTGACGTTAACTCGTGGCGAGCAAGTCGTGTGCCCTGAGGCTAGCCTGAAAACAGTTGATCCACTTGTGCTACACCGATAGCCATTGCCTGCATTCTGGATATCCACCTTTCATAAAATCAACCCAAATAAACCCAAGAACCCAACAGAGCAATGCACCAAACTACACCTTCATTGGAACACTCATTGGAACGTAAACAGCACTTAGCACTTCCCATGCACTTATCAACCATCATAATCAGCGTAAAATGTTTACGATTTTTTTTTAACGTGCGTTATTGTGAAGTTCGTAATATTTTGTCTTTGCGGTGTGAGACGCCGTCCAATGTTTATGGCCATATTGTATGTAGGTACCATGACTTTAGTTGGTTACAACCGATTTACTTCGACTCTAATCTTAAGTTCCGACAGGCTGCTTTTTAGAATATTATATGGTTATGTGCTATTGCAGACTATAAACTATCTTTATTAGAAATTTCAACCCGGTCATTTCAGCTTTTCCAATGTGGTTGAGTAACGAATATCCAAACATTCACATTTATAATATTACTAGCAGCGCTCCGCTGCTTCACCCGCGTAGTTCCTGTTATTGTTGTGAGATCCTCTGCTATTGAAAACAAACATCTAAACCTCCGTATTTATATTATTAGTAGGGTTTTGAAAACAAAATAACTTGTTGTCTTTGTGACAGTACATTTCTTAAAGTTTAAAGCTAGGAACCTTAAATATTACTAACTAGCTTCAACCCGGGGCTTTGATCGCGTTTATTAAGTTTTTTTTACTGTAGATTCCTACTTGGATAACCTGAGCGTCGAATAATAACTTGAATAATGATCGTCTATAATAGCCCTAAAGGTAGGTTTATTGCGTTAATACGCAAATTTAACTCCTTATTTTACCATCTCAGGGGATAAATTTTGAAAAACTCACTCTGTTATACGTAACTCATAATTGTTGCCATAGTCAATTAAATAAATTTTCATGAAAAAACGTGTTTTAACTGTTATAGGTTTACACTGAACCACAATGTCACCTGAAGTTAAGTGATGATGCGGTCTATGGTAGAGCTTGTTATCCTAGAAGAAACGCAGGAAATTCAGGAAACGCCTTTCACAGCCTAGACGTTCTTATCACAAAAGTAGTCCGTCAAAGCTCTTTGTTTATTGTCTTTAGAACATGTCCAAGGAATAAAAAGTACGTACAAAATTTTATCCACTATTTCACCCATTGGGGTGTGAATTTGAAAAATATTTCTTCCTGCTTGACAGCTTCATAAAATAAATACATCTGCGAAAATTTAAGTATCTCATAAGGGGTTGTCTTGTGCGTTAATGCAATACTTTAATTTTTATACCTTCTTAAGGGTTAAATTTTGGAAAACGCTGTGTTACGAAGCTCATTATTTTCCCCGTAGGTACTCAAAATCCAACAAAGTGTAATACAAATAATTTTCACACAAACTTTCATCCCTTATTTTAAGCCCATGAAGATTGCATTAAAAAAAATACTGAAACACATAACTTATTATATTAGCCGTACTTAATTTATACGAATTTTCATGCATGCATGTCCAAGACACAAAAAGTTTCATACAAACTTTCGTCCTCTATTTCATCATTTTAGGGGTTGAATTTTGAGTAATCCATCCTAAGTGAATGCCTACCTCACAAAAAAAAACGTGTGTGAAAATTTAAGTATGTCGTATTTTACCCACTTAGGGGTTGAATTTTGAAAAAAAATCTACGTAACTCATTATTTTGACTATAATCAATACCAACGAAATTTGATGTAAACATGTCCAAGGAATAAAAAGTTTCTATACAAACTTTCATCCCTTATTTCATCCCTTCAAAGGTTGAATTTTGCTAAACGCTGTTACACATACCTCATAAATTTTGCCGAACTCAATTTATACGAAATTTCATGCAAATATGCCCAAGGAATAAAAAGTTTCATACAATCGTTCATTCCCTACTTCACCCTCTTAGTGGTTGAATTTCGAAAAATCCTTTCTTAGTGGGTTGCCTACGTTATAACAAAAATATGTGTGCGAAATTTAAAGTTTCTAGTTCTTTGAACTGTGCGTTGATTTATCAGTCAATCACCTTTGCCTTTTATATATATAGATAAAACATTAAGATAAATAGAGAGCCAGTCACGTATAAATAAACGGTTCAATATAAATAGATATGGTACTCTAAATAAGTAATACAATAGCCACTAGTTTGTATAATGATATCAAAATATGATTTTAGCTCATTTTGAGTTCTTTTTCCAAGCATGAGTCATTATCTTTTAAATCAGCTTTAGATTTTAAATCATGCTCACCAACATAATGTATCTGCGTAGATTGGCCACGAGTATATTGGTATGTTTTTGTCGGCGGCAAGCCAAAGTTCTTGTTTAAAAAACCACAAATTGGTTTCAAAGAAGCGGCTTTATTGATTTCAAATAAAGAATCTTGCGAGAAAAATGACCGGTTCTGAGACAAGGTATATTAAGGTATACGAGTATTAATAAATAACTACAAAAATGTACAAACAAACGAAAATACGGCACCAAACTAGTGGAATCAATAAATTATTAAAAAATAGCAACACCGGGAAACCTCACACCAAGATCCCACTAAATTTATGTCTTGATAACTAAACATATACGAGTATGTAGTAAAGCGTGTGAAATTTTCCACTAAATGTCAAATCAACAAGATTGAGCCAAACATGTTTCAAGCAGTGGTAACCAACATTTTGAGAGCGTTTATTTGGCTTCGTCTGGCTTTGCCATTCAGCGTGGTAATGCCGGTAATACTATCGGTTGTCAATTCTATCTCAGAGGTGGTTCATAATGAATTTATTCACAATCGATACCAAAATAGCAAAACGAGAGATTTATTGCAGAAATTGGTATAGGATGTTCTGGGAAACGTGACTGTACATGTTTACATAACATTTTAAATTTTAGAATCAATTTTACGTAGAATTAGTTTAAGTGGTTGCAAATTTAGTTCAATACATAGTTAACGATCCGCATTCGATTCGTCAAAAAGCAATGATGTTACAAATAATCTTATTGTCAACATATTGTGAACTGCGACCACGAACCTTATCACCGGGTAGTAAGGTTCATAGTCGTGCTACATGAATGTTAAACGTAACGAGCTAACTAGGTCACTTGCCAACATAACCTATGTACCCACAATTGTACATGGCAATATTTTGCATGATAATGATAGATTGCATTTGATCACTGTATTCCCTTATGTTTAATATTGGTGGACAATTCACACACAACACCATCTGAACCCAAACGAAGCAACGCTTGTACTATAGCGACCAGATTGCTGATATCTTAATATATATAAATCTCCTGTCACGATGTTTGTCCGCGATGGACTCCTAAACTACTTAGCTGATTTTAATCAAATTTGGACACCGTGTGTAGATTGATCCAACTTAAAAGAAAGGATAGTTTTTACTTCGATTAATGGGCTTTATGTGACGATATTCGGGCGAAGCCGGAACGGGCCGCTGGTAATACTTATATAGTTTTATATACATACTTATTATACATACCAACACCCAGACCCAGTACAAATATTTGAATTTATCACACAAATATTTGCACTGGTTGGGAATCGAACCCACGACCCTCGGCTTCGCAGGCAGAGTTACCCACTAAGCCACGAGTGTTACGCAATGATGCTATCTACATTAGATAGTTTGTCAGTTAGGATTAAAAATGTAGATTATGCTAATGAACAAGGTATAATAGTTTGTTGTAAAAATATATAGGTAAGTACTAACCGTCTAACTAGTAACAGCGTGGCTGGTCAGTTGGTAAAAGACGAATGAAACCGTCGCGCTAAAACATATATACGGTCGAATTAAGAAACCTCCTTTTTTTAAGTCGGTTAAAAACAAATGCAACCGTTTCACGCTCAAGTTGACGATACTTAACCTTTGAAATCGGCTTGTGACATACGGCACAGTACGCTTCTGTGACGAAACGTCACCTGGGATCGGACTGTGACGCGGTTTTCGGTGCAGTTTCCATGAGCACCCTATGTGATAATCCAGTCTATAATCTATCTGTGTGTCTAATAATTGGGTCGTGGGTTCGATTACCACCCAGTTCAAATATTTGTGTGATGAATTTAAATGTTTTTACGGTGTCTGGGTGGTTCTATATATAATAAGTATGTAATTAAAACGTATGTAAGTATATAAGTATTATATCAGCTATCTCGCTTCCATAGTACAAGCTTTGCTTAGTTTGGGGTCAGATGGTGTTGTTTGTGAATTGTCCACCAATCAGGCGCGGCTTCCATCAATCAGCTTCGAATTTTGGAGGGAGTCATCAGTACAAAGCCTCAGATGTTTTGGTCACCGGTAAAATACAATAAATCGAGTAAAAATACTTTACTAGTAGTGCCCCACGGTATTACACACGTAGTTCCCGTTCCAGTTGTATTCCCGCGTTAAAAAATAGTCTATGTATTAATAGATATTTTTTTATTTTTAATGTAACATATACGATTTGGGGGGCGGGGTCATGTCCCCTGTGACACCCCCCCTTCAGACCGCGCATGCCACCAATATTTATTTCTTATTCAGCTCAATCCGTTCATACATTCCTACGGAATTAAGCAACAGAGATACTTTCTACCATACCTTCGCATTTATAATATTACTAGTAGCGCCCCTCGGTGCTACCCGCTTAGCTCCTGTTCCCTTCATTTTCCCGAGATAAAAATAATAGCATATATTTTATGCCAGACTAAAATCTAACTATGTTTCAAATTTTAACCCGATCCGTACATACGTCGACATTATTGAGCAACAAACATCCAAATATCCAAACGTTGACATTTCCATAATATTAATTGGATATTTTCTAGTAATAGATTGTTATTAACGAGCCAAAGAGTAAGCAAGCTGAAGTGGCAATGGGCAGGCCACATCGCTCGCAGAACTGACAACCGATGGGGAAGAAAGGTTCTCAAGTGGCGACCACGAACCGGAAGACGCAGTGTTGGACGGCCTCCCACTAGATCGACAGATGACCTCGTAAAGGTCGCTGGAAACCGCTGGTTGCAGGTTGCGCAGGACCGTTCGTTGTGGAAATCTAGGGGGGAGGGCTATGTTTAGCAGTGGACGTCTTGCGGCTGATGATGATGATGAACGAGCCCAAATATATTATCACATACATGTCGACCAAAATAAAATATTTGAATAAATGAAGTTATAAGTGTTTTGAATCTAAACAACGTGATTACAAGAGAATCATTATAACGTAAGTAAATAAAATTAAAACATTGCTTGGATTGCGAAGTTGTTTACAAAGTAACGAAGGACATTCGGACAAGACCAACGATCAGTTTTACGAACTCTCGTAATTGTATTATTAATGAACGAAAATAACTTGGTTACGTACATGCAGGGAATATCTATCCTACTAATATTACACTTATATGAGTATATAAATTTCAATGTGGATGTCTGGATGTTTGCTGCTCCATCACGTCGGAACTTATGAACGGATCGGGTTGAAATTTTGAACACATAGAATAAAGCCTGGAATAGCACTGCACTTGGTCTAGATAGATAGATAGATAAACTCTTTATTGCACTAAATTAAAAACAAAACATCAAGTGAAAAAGAAATCATTACCTAAAAATTTTGAAAATAATTCGATACTTTTATACCGAAAAAGAACGGAAACAGGAACTACGTGGGTAAAACCGCAGGGCACTATCAGTTATGATAAATGTTATAAACAAATTGTTTACGCTTAACTTTCTTTTGTGTTTGACTAGCGACCCGCCCCGGCTTCGCACGGGTGCAAATGCTGATACTGAATATAAGTAGTAATAAAACTGGTTATTGTGGATTATTCCTAAGAGATAGACATATAATATTACAGACTTTTTGTAAACCTTTTGAAGGGGTACAATATTATTGTTGTACATTATAGGTTTTGCAGTGTAAGCGTAAAAACTGTGTAAATTCATGACATTGCATTACAAACCTTAAAAATTATCCATGTTTCTCTGCTGTTTGTTGCTCGTATTATAGTACATAAACCTTATTCATTAATCACTCTATCTATTAAAAACCCAAAAATCAAAATCTGTTTAGTGGTTTTATAGATCTAAGCAAATGTAAGGACGGACAGACGCGAGAAGTGACTTTGTTTTATACTATGTAATAGTGATAATGCCAATAACAAGCGAAGTGTGTTTCATTATAAAAAGTTACAGGTAATAGTCCTCATATCATTATACGTTTAATTTTTGCATCTCTTTGCTATAGTAAGTCAATATATGCCATAATAATGAAGCCAGACTGTTGAGCTCGCTTCCTACGAGTTATTTCCCATTATATTTTATTAATATATGCTTTAACTAGTAAATTTTTATGTACTTTAATTTACAACCCCTTAAATCAAACATCGAGTTTGAAAAAATGATAAAAAAACGTACCTACTTTATCGATTATTCCATGCAGATTATATAGATTAGATTCGATCAGTACTTATATAAACTATTTTTTACAAAAAATTAAACCGACTTCAACACCACAAATAGACACTCAAAAGCGAAAAATAATTTAATATAGGTAATTATTATAACCTCTACTCACTCATCCATATGAAGTCGGTGCCAGGCTAGTTAAAAAGTTAGCAGATATACTATGTACGAGGTAGTAGGTAAGTAGGCATAGGTAAGTAGTATCTATCTACTACCTGTTAGATTTGGCTGGCACCGACTTCATATAGATGAGTGAGTAGAGGTTATAATAATTACCTATATTAAATTATTTTTCGCTTTTGAGTGTCTATTTGTGGTGTTGAAGTCGGTTTAATTTTTGTAAAAATAGTTTATTTTACCCTTTTAGTGCTAAACACGTTTTCACTAATGCATTTACACGATTTCGTGTTGAGATCTCAATACATGAATTAAACCCAAACACTGGGTAGTTCCTGTAAACCGTTAAGAAATTCCCTTGACTGTCCTTTATCTTCATCATCAGACCACTAATGACAGTCACAACCCATCTATGTAAAAAGTTCTCATCAATACAAATTCATCGAGCCCAAACACAAGGTAACTACTATGTACCGTCGAGGAGTTCCCTCGACCGTCTTCCCGTTCCCTCATCAGATCGACTCCAGACCATCTTTAAACTATACTGCTTTAAAATGCTCAAGCAAAAACTTAACTAACGCACTAGTCATCTTTACAATTTTCGAAAGTTATCCTCGATTTCTCTAGGATGGTACCACCCTTGGAATATCTCCTTAACAACAAAAAAAGAATCATCAAAATCGGTTCATAAATGACGAAGTTATCCGCGAACACACATAAAAAAAAAAAAAAAAAGGAACATACATACGGTCGAATTGAGAAACCTCCTTTTTTGAAGTCGGTTAAAAAGTAAATCCAGTCATTTAAAAAAAAATTTTGACAATGTCTTAAGGTATATAAATATATTGAAATCTCAATCTCCACAATACGAATATCCATGGTAAACTTGCGTGTTAAAAAGTTTCGGTGAAAAAATACATCATGACGAAAACATTGGTAACGATCCCAATTTAAAACTACCTTGAAAAACTTCGAGATTGTATCTATCAAGGGACTATGACGCCGGGAACTAATTAGGCTAGATGTATGAAGAAAGCGGACCCAAAAATGTTTTGTACGAGTTTTCGGATTATTCAAAGTGTAAGTGGGTAGTGCGCCATCTTACTACATAGTTACTTGTTCTGTGATTGAAAGGAGATGTCTAGCTAGATTAGGTTATGTAACTTAGGGATATTGTTGTAGTAGTATCCTGCTACTACAATTCTTTGCAAAGTCCTCCTGGGGACGTACCACACCATTGTCAGTTATTTTACCGCTATGCTGTGATGTTCAAACATAACTGTTTCCCGGTTTGAAGGGCAATGCTTCCAAAAAAAAGATACTGAACATAGAGAGAAATCATCTTATATCTCTGAGTGACGAACGCAATGCAGTGCGAGGTAATGATTTGGACTTATTATGTTCCAATAGCTGCGTGACACTGTGCCTTGCTGAGCCACATGTCCTTTCATCTCGACAACCAATGACAACTACAGCGCAGTAAGTATGTATGTCGAGATTTATTTTAGGGCCCTAGCACACGGCGTATTATAAACGCGCAGACGACGCGCGTTTCAAGACTCGCGTATTCTGCGCCGTGCATGGCGATTCCTGCGTTTTTATTATAGATTCAAAAGCGCGTTAAATGCGATACAAACGCGGGCGTGGAGCGCGTTCGAAACTCGTTTGAAGCACGTATGAGGGGGCAGAGTAGGGTCACAGGAGGGGTGTAATTGTACAACAACAGACGAGGAGTATTTGATCAAAACCCCGAAGTTACAAGCGACCACAGCGCGTCTGTAAGTCTGTATCGCTTTGTTTGCGCGTATACGCACAGTAGACGCGCGGTTCACGATCGCTCCATGTGCTTAGGCACATATACGCGTCGTGCGTTTAAAATACGCCGTCTGCTAGGGGTCTTAGTGTTCGACATTGTCGCAACAGAGAGAAAGAGGGTAGTTCGATACGTTTGTCCGTGATTAGAAAGTTTTGTGTCAACTACCTCCATGAATTACTTGCGTGACAGCTTATAACATTGTTTTGTGAGAAGCAAGGTAGTAACAAAAATAAATAATATTTATCGATGAAAATTTGTCACACAACACTAACTAGCTCCAAACTAAGCTAAGCTCATTAGATCGAGATAGCTGAGATATTATTTGCATAATTGAGTTAATAACTGGGTCAAAAACATACCAATAACATTCTAATTAGTCTGTCAGGTAGAATTTGAAAAAATGTAAGTCACGTATTTTTGTTTAGTCAAATTTTTAAACATCGACAACATGAACAATATAATTTTCTGAGTTGGGGGTTGTGGCATCGTATTATTTTCACAATAATCATGTAGATGTCAGTCCAAATTTATTAGTCACTAAAATTTCGTATTTTTTTTTTGTGAAATAAAAGAAAAATACATAAGTACATGTGAAATATTTTTTTAATAATATAACTGATTATATTTTTAGATTAGATTAGATTATATACTAATTAGATTTTTAGTCACAGTGCACATTATAATATGCACATTATAAATATATAGGTAGCTATGTATATGTATATATACGTACTTACTTATACCTAGTAAAAAAAATCGTCACACAAATATTTACCTTAAGTAGGAATTAAACTAACGTGACGGTATATATAAGTTTTTGTTTATTAATTTTAGCCACTCCAGACTCCGGGGTTCGTGACCTTTGTCATTACAATTACATTATCTTTTACATATTTGTTGGATTAGGAGAAGGGGACGGTCTTATAAGTTCCGCGTGAAGACTTACTAGGTAAATGCTAAACCACGTAGCCCGGCGAAAAAAATTCTAAATGTGTTCAAAACGGCTAAACAGTTGAAGTATCGTTGGCTAAAAATAAAAGTGATCGACTAAAAGCCTCCCTACGCCCACAGCGTTTAATTTATGTTATCAAATACGTGTAAACCACACCGGAAATTATTTAAATTCCAGTTTAACTACTCGCGCTCTTAATGTTTTTTTCAACTTATTTATAGGGATTGAAAAGTTAACTCATATTAACTTTTAGGGCCACATCTTATACACGTGTAATAGCGATATTTTTTAGTAATAAAGGTATGGGGTAGATAGAAAACACGACTTCTGTTCTAAGCTGAATTTTATTCACTGTTATGAGATTATGACTGATTTTGATTACCTAATGAATTATCCCTGAAACCTCAAAAAAAAACTATTCCATAATATTTTTAGAATGCGTTGTACTTAAATATGTACATTTTATAAACACTAAGTATTACCTATATTACCTGTTAACTGTTATTTTATTGATTTGATCGTGAATGTTGTATTCACGGATGGCTGCCACCAGAATAACAAAAATTAATTGTACATAATAACTAATCGGTCCCAGTAAAAGGTGTATGACACCTGTGGACTCCTGATTGAAACGAAGTTCGTTTCTTTTTTGGTAGACATTTGATATACAGTCAAGTTAATATCAAGTTCATAAAGTTAAAATTTAAGAAATCGATAATATATTGGTAGACATTTCACATACATTAGATAAGTATTACGAGTATGTGTATATAACTAGTGATAAAAGCATTGAAAAAAAAAACACAAAATGATTTGAGATAATCATGTTACTCCGCTCGTCTGGGTTTGGCCTTCAATTTGATAACGGTGCGCCCATGTAGGTTTCGCGGTGCATGGGAACTAACGAAACTCAGCCGGACCGCGATTTTGGTGGCAGGCATCGCGATTGTGGCATGGAGGCGGCGACGGAAGAGGCATTACAGTGCGCTGATTTTCTTGTCCAGTGCAGCCGAAGAGTGGTTGACGGCGGAAATACAGACCTGACCCATAGCAGGCGTACGCAAGGATGGTCCGACGCGGAGACGTCTGGCTCTCACTTACTGGTTGGATCTCGAGGTATTCACTCCAAAAGGAAAGGTGTAACCTCCGTGGAGGTTTTGATTGGTAGGAGCAGCACTCGTGCTGCCAAACCCGACACAACCCGACCGTTCGTTCCTCCCGGTGACGTATGTATGTAAATGCATCATATATGGGTGTTGCTATAGCTGAAAGCGTCGAAAAAATCTAATCTTTCTATTTTCAGTCTACTCCACATCCGTACAGAGCGTGTAAAATTGATAAGGAACATTGTTCCACTAAAATAAAGTATATAAATGTTTGGTCCTTTTATAAGCGGTTAAGTGAGGTTTTAATTGGACTTGATGTCTTAACAATGTTCGATCACAGCAACAATGCTTCAATTGGATCAATTGGCAGCATTGGCAGAGATGCAGCAATGACATTGATATGGATAAATTGCAATGTACAAGGTAGCCAGATGTACTAAGAGTAGCCAGAGCCCGTGGTTTTTTTCTCGCATAGTTTCCGTTCTCATATTTATTTCGTTACAAAAAGCCAATGTTATTCCCGGCTTTAAATTATCTAATTGTAGTCCCAACTTCAACTCCATTCATTCAGCGATTCCGACGTGATTGAGCAACAAGCATCCAAACTTTGATATTCATAATATCAGTAAAATATTGTACGATGACATGTGCATGTGTGTGACGTCATAGATGAGCCTAAAGGTTTCGTTGGTAGTATTTCTGCTTGCGACGCCGATCGCAGTGGGTTCGATTCCCACACAGTGCAAAAATTTGTGAAATGAATACAAAGATTTGCCCTGTGTTTGGTGTGGTTTTTTTATAATTATGAGTGACGAGACAAGCAAGGCATGTGCCTGATGGTAAGTGACACTTCTGCCCATAACAGCACAGTGTCACACAGCTATTATGGGAACATGTATGCCCAAATTATTACATAGTACTGCACTGCGCTCATCATCCAGAGGTGTACAAGTACGATGCTTTATCTTTAAGCCTTGTAATTTCTCTGGAAACATTTTCCTTCAAACCGCAACACAATACAACACCGAAAGGGCACCAGGTATGGCAAACACTCTGTCCCCCGGCGCTAGCCCGAGCCGAGGTCTAGCCGTCTGAGGCGCCCTTGTGTTAGCAGCCGTAATGCGTTCAAGGTATCATCCCATGCTAACGGCTTAGCATAACAATAGGTACACTCCGCGAGGCATAAGCTGAGCTTTGCATTTGTGTGAGTGTACATGGATAGTGTAGGTGTGACAACCGGCCTTAGGCGCGGCGCCATTCTGTCTCGCCGCGCTCCTGCCTGATTGGTGATCACTCACACTAATGCAAAGCTCAGCCTATACCTCGCGGACAAAATTTCAAGCTCCTGCCTGATTGGTGATCACTCACACTAATGCAAAGCTCAGCTTATACCTCGCGGAGTGTACTCCAGGTTACGTTCACTATGGGTCCTGCGCCCCCCACGCTAACCCCATAAGTCCGATAAGTAGTATAGGCGTCTCGTCGCCAGCTACAGTAACGTCAATTAAAAAAAATCTTGACTACTTTTTATTTTTATATTGTGACAAGGCGAGCATGACATGTGCCTGATGGTAAGCAACATGCCTGCCCATAACAGCAAGTGACACGCAGTTATTGGAACATGAAGAGTACAAATCAATACCTAGACACTGGACTGCGCTCGTCACCCGGAGACATAAGGTGTTTGTTTTATCTCTTAGCCCAGTAATTTCTCTGGAAACGTTTCCCTTCAAACCACAACACAATAATGTTTGCACAGTACTGCTTGGCGGTAGAAAAACTGGCAAAGGTTTGGTACTTCTTCAGGTGGACTCTGGAAAGAGTATGTTGTAAGCTGTCAGCTAGGCGACAGACCCCTGAGTCGGGCAAAAGACTGGGAGGTATATTACGTCGCGTCACTAACCACCTCTGTTACACGCACAACGCACATGTTTACCTACCAACATTGAGTTTCCGATTTCAATCTGTTGTCTGTTATTTTAATAAAAATACATTCATTTTCTTGCGGAATGGCGTCGCAGATCATGTTAATGACCGATCGTACTTGAAAACCGAGGTCAGTGTCGCCTCTGACGCCTTTGCGTTTTGCAATTATTACTTAGATGAACTGATGTTTCGTAAATCAGATTATCATCATGATAGGTCAATGCACTAATGCACACTACAAATCTTAACAAATAAATTTCAAATGGTCGATTTCAAGTGTTTCAGGAAAAGTAATTCTGTTAAAGTAAATTTGTCAATGTGAATCAATACAAATGAATCAATTGGAGATCAGAACAAAAGTGAAAAGACTTATTTGACAGACGCCTAATGGTAAGCTGTCTGATACGCTTTTCTAGTGAAACACAATATTGTACAGTATTTTATTTTTTGAATTACTAGCAGATAGTAGTTCCTAGTTGTAGTGGTAGGACTCCTATCAGAGTCCGCCTGGTGAAGTACCACACCTTTGCCAGTTATTCTACCGCCAAGCAGTAATGGGCAAACATTACTGTGTTCCGGTTTGAAGGGCAATGTTCCCAGAGAAATTACTTAGAGCTTAAGGCTTAGAGATATAACATATTAGATCTCAGGGTGACGAGCGCAGTGCTGTGCTAGATAATGATCAGGACTCTTCATGTTCGGCATGTTGCTTACGATCAGGCACATGTCCTGCTCGTGTCGTCACTCTTTATTAAAAAAAAATTATTGTAGTTCCCGTTTCCGTTATTCAAATACTTACTCGTATTTGCTACTCCAGACTATAATTTTACTGTACCCATCCAAAATTTTAAACCGATCGTATTTGTTTTGATTGCTTAACAGAAATTCAAACGGTAGGTAGCATATGTATAGCATTCGTAGAATCAGAATATTGTACTTACATGGATTTGATGGCTGATCTAGAAGTTACGGTTGGTCTAGTCGACCACTAACAGCAACTGCCGATCCGGAGCCCGTGGTTCAAATCTTACGCGCACCACTGTATTTTCGAAGTCATGTAGATAATGCCATTAACTTAAAAACGGTGAAGGAAACATTGTGAAAAAACCGTCATTTTCCTAGAATCTTTTGAGGTTACGTTTCATTCGTCAACCCGCACTGGGCCAACGTATCCGATTATGGCTTTGAATCTCTCCTTGCGCGAGAAGGCTCAGAGTCCAAGCAGCGAGATCATTTAGTGGGCTGCTTGCTACATTATGGCTGTAAACCCCTCTACAAACGTGCCCTATAATCAGAGGAAATTACGTAAAACTAGTGAGGAAGACCCTACATCACACCATAAATCACCAATCATGGTGCGATGAAGGCTCCTCTCCACTACTTTTACGTCATTTCCTCTGATTTTAGGACTCGTGGAGCGTTTAAGGCTTAACTTAAGCTTAGAAACTTTTCTAACTATCAACAAAGCCTTCGTTAGTTTTCAGACAGTTACTCGACTTAAATATAAACCTAGAATGAAATATTCTGCTATTTGTATCCCATAAGTTGATTTTTCACAAATTCCCAAGAAATAGCATGATTGAATTATAAATAGCGTAATAAGAAATGCGTCAGAAGGTTTAACTTCCACCCTTTTACTCTAACATTCGAAAAGTTTCTGTAGTACCAGTAAATGGAGTCACGCCAGCCGATCGCCATCAAACGCTTTACGATCTTTTGAATTGAGGAAACCTAGGTCCCTTTATTTTTATTTCACTCCAATTTTAAACGATATTTCTTGACTCTGTAGTGTTTCAACGAGCCAAGAGGAATGAACATTGAAAAAATGTTGTCGTTATCGGTCCTGTAATCGTGGAAGAAATAGAGGGAAATCTATGCCAACCAGTGAGACCCATAACTGACAGAAGGACACTTTACTATACACACCAGAAAATTAGTCACATAAGATAGAAGACAGAAGAGACTTATTAAGATTATTAGCGAATTAATGGCAGGAAATACACAAATAAGACACAGAAAGAAAATGACCTTGTGTTTTATTACGTAAAGAAGAGTATTAAAAGAATTTTGAAGGTGTACGTAGTGTGGTGGGTAGATTTCTTCATATGCCTTTCAAATATGTTTCCTTGAAACATTCATTTCAATGTTTCGTTTTGCCATAAAATGAAGTGATAATGACAAACTTGTTAATCAGGTCTAGAAATAATACGTAGAGGTACAAGCGAGGTTGTTGGCTTTTTGTTGGTTTGTTTTAAGTATGCTTTATATTTATTTTCAGGTATATACATCACGTGTACACGTTAGTACAGTGAGACACATAAACTACAAAAAATCTCTCTGAAACGAACTACAAAAAATTTCAAATTATTTCATTATTTTATATGAAAATGAGAGAGGTCGAGAAGAGTTGCACTTGATGGTAAGCAACATGCTTGCCTATAACAGGTGAGGTGGCAGTTAAGTGTAAATTGATATTAGTTAAAAAAAATATCAAGTTCGGAAGTTGGTCCTAATTACAAATGTGATACGTTTCTATTTTTTGAGAGCCTGTAGTACCCATTCTAAATCAACAACGACATCACAACATAGTCACGTCATCACAATAATTTCCTCGTTTAGATCAACAACATTTAAATTTGATTTTGTCCTTGTCGATGGTAGATAACCCCAGACAGTGGTCAAGCAATACCTCCTGCGTAAATAAAAATGATTTGATTCGAAATAAAAAAGCACCTTGCAAGCAGTGAGTGGCCGTGCGTTTCAAGGAGGCTGAAGGGGACACGGTCCTTGACCTATATTGAGATGTTTTTAAGTCGAATTCATAAATCTACCTTTTGTCGCGTTTAACTTATGCGAATGTTCTTTTTGCATTAATAAACGTATCGATTTAAATTTGCACTGTTCATTTCGTGTTCCCACCGCTAGGACTTCTCTGACAAGCGGAGAGCCAAGGCCTTAATCTGCCAAGTAGGCTAAATTCGGCTTAGCGGATACCACGTGTTGTCGAAAGGGTGTTAGAGTTCTGTACCCAAAGAGTAAAACAGGACCCTATTACTAAGATTCCGTTGTACGTCCGTCTATTTGTCTACTTGTCCGTCTGTCAGCAGTCAGCAGTCTGTATCTCATGAACCATAGGTATACCTGATAGGTAGTTGAAATTTTCACAGATCATATATGTATATTGCTGATGCCGCTATAACAACAAATAATAGAACGACGAAAACACGACAAAATAAATGTTTAAAGGGGGGCTCCGATGCAACGGACATAGTTTTTTGCCGTTTTTAGGTAAAACCAGTAGCACTCCACGAATTTACCCGCGTCATTCCCCTTTCGTTTATTTTAATGATTCCCGGGATAAAATGTAGCCTATAAATAAAATAATAAAAAACTTGAGAGGTGTCACGGGACACCCGGATGGAACGAAGTTCCTTTCGATTAATTAGTGAAGGAATTATTATTATTTTTTATTATTTACAAAAAACCTGTATACACTCAACAAAAATAATCGTCGCGACACCACACTGTTCAATGCGAAATAGAAATGAAAATATCTGGCTTGCTTTCTATAAGAGAGAGAGAGAGACAGGCAGAGAAACATGCGACGCCGCACAGCTTACAATAGCAAAAGTGTCGTGACAACTTTTCGTAAAAAAAAATCCGTCTAGCCCCCTTTCACAACGCGCGATAAGGAACTTCGTTCCAATAATTATTGGTGGACAATTCATACGCAACACCATCCGACCCCAAACTAAGCAAAGCTTATATGGGGGCCAGATAGCTGATATAAGCTTATCTAGTTGTAAATACAAACTTATTATAGATAGAAACACCCAGACACAGTAGGTACAAATATTTGAATTTATTACACAAATATTTGTACTGGGTGGGAATCGAACTCACGATCTTCGGCTTCGCGGGCAGAGTTACTACCCACTATGCCACGAGGGCAGTCTTTAGTAGTTTCAATACCTCTTCGTATCCATTATTTCGCAATGCCATACAAAAATCATGCAACAAGAAGTAAAGAGCGAGGTTCGCAACCCCCTCTCTTCATTGACATTGACGTGTAAATTGTACATTTATGAATAAAGTACTTTGACTTTGACTTCAACTTGCACTCAGTTGGACAGCTTACAAAATAGGCAAAGTGCTGAATCTTATTATTCTACACTATTTGCTGTATTGGATATTGCTATTTGAAATAAGTTTTAAATTCAAGTTTGCAATGTAAGCGCAAAAAATGTGTTTACTTTTTACTGCGCGACGCAAAGGAGTGGTAATGTGTTTATCAGTCTATGTATGTATGTATGATTCTTTGAAGCACTATACAGATCAAACACCTAAACCGATTTTTATGATTCACACGTCAATCGATTTCTCTTAGTCTCGCGAGTGACACTAAAGACATGACATTAGTGTTAATTCAACATGGCGGCTACAGGACGCCATATTGTCCAAATTAAAAAAATGAAAGTCAAGAAACTATGTCAAGAGGGGTATCGTTGAATACGTATTTTTAAATAATATTTAGCTTTCTCTCAACGTTTTTTGAAATCACCGACCGTTTAGGAGGTATATTGATTTAAAGTTGCGTAACAACCATTCTCACATTTATAGGTTTTTGGGTAGCGGAAAACTTCGTATAATTGTAGTGGCAGAGTCCACCTGGGGAAGTACCTACCACACCTTTGCCAGTTATTCTACCGCCATTGTGCAAAGATTACTGTGTTACGGTTTGAAAGGCAATGTTTCCAGATAAATTACAGGGCTTAGAGATAAAACATCTTAGATCTCTGGGTGACAAGCACAGTGCAGTGCTAGGTAATGATTTGGACTTTTCATGTTCCAATAGCTGCGTGTCACTGTGGTGTTATGTGGGAGGCATGTTGCTTACCATCAGACACATGCTCTGCTCGTCTAATCACTCATTATTTGAAAAATTTGCTATACGCTTGAATGTGGATGGACATACCATATAAAAGTATCTAGTAGGTATATTGGACTACCTATTTTCGTACGTGGAGGAAATGCATTTACGCATACCCTACCGCCAGGGGGACACGGCCGGGTTATGTTGCACTCTATATCATGCTTGGATATGGTGCCTCTATCTACTAAAACCATGGGGTTTCAACTCTGCCGCTGATGATGGGAACACGGAATCGCTCTAGGATTACTCCGCCTCGGTCGCTCAGCTCCTAACATATATCTGGTTTGGGCGTCTGTTATGAATATACGAATAAAACTTACAGTTAAACATTTTAAATAAACTCACGTTCATAGTCAGTCTAGTCCAACTCATGTTTCGATCGCGTCCGGCGATCTTTTTCAAGGAAAGTGTGCGCGCGTATTCTTTGCTCATTTAGTACTGAAACTACTGTTTGGTAGTATCAAACGTGAGTTACTCGTGTATTTATTTCAAATGTGTAATAACTACGATAGTTTTCATACTAAAAATGACATTTAAAGTTTGTAAAACTTTTCTCTTGAATTGTATTTGGTGAAACAAAATAAATTATCGTGAAAAACTGATAAGCCGCGGTTTACACCGCGGCGCGGGGCGCAGCTAGTACGAGCATTTTATAAATTTTAATTTGGTTGCACAAAAAGGTATTTTTCATTGATAATTTGTTGGCATTAAACTTGGCAGCCATCTCGCCTAATGACAATCGACAATACTATCTGTGATGGAATTTGAATACTACGAAGAAACAGATTCCCTCTCAACTTGAAGACACCACGATTGTATCCATCCATGAATAACTCACTCATACACCGTATTCCACACCTAGAAGAACAGTTATACCTCTGTACCTATTACAGTCTTTGAATACTTCAACAATAAATATGTTTTTGTTTATCAACAATAGGTTTTTGTTTATCAACAATAGGTTTTTGTTTCGCTAAAATTACCACGAATAATGAATTTGACGAAGTAGAAATTCAGGTTTTGTTATCATTCCAGATAATGCCGTAATCATTATTTCTAACCCATGAATTACAGCATCGGTTCCCTGGTTGAGTAAGCCACTATTCAAAACTATGCTCTGGAAACTTACCTATCGCGGTCCAATACTATTCAGAGTTGCTCATTCGGTTTCTGTTCATTGACCGATTACTGCTGGACCATCTTCGGATTCCGAGCAATACCCGCTGAAGTAAATAAATTTGAGCTTGACTGGTGTAATTGCATGTTCAATGATTTCGCCACTTAACTGGATCTGTTAGTATTTTTATAGCCATTGTAGGTTTACACTTGACCGCCATCTCACCTGTTATTAAGCGATTGTACGGTATACGGTGAACGTGCTTACTATAATACTATGAAGAATTTTAAGACATCGATATTGTAACGATTCGGAAAAATTCACTCAAACAATGAATTCCACAGCCTAGACGTTTTTATCATAAACTTGGAGACAAACCTTATCGTTTGAGTCTTTGGCACAGCAACTGCTAAACGTTTATTGAAGTAAAAAACTTCTTTTGGTGCGACACAGGCAGATTTTTCGTGGGCTGTGAATTGAATTCTAGCGTCACGCTCGGAAAAGAGAAAACATCTTCGGGTAAACTCGGGACCATAGCCATTGGTCATCTAGATAGCATAAATTCGTTAGCATTTCCTATTGACCTGACGCATTTCTAGATGGTCATTGGTCATGCTCATGGCCAAACCCTCCGGATTCACTCGCGTAGTTTCCAAAGTAAGCTATCAAATTCTGAAATATATAAGTTTTCACTTCTATCGGCAGTTCCTATGACTGCCAATTTTTTTTATTTAGTATTTATTGAGATTCTTTCCAGTTTTACAGTTTACACTACATATATGTATCACTTATTTATATATATAATTTATTGGGCACCTTTGTGCCAGGTACCGTTAGGGGTGGGTTATGTGACTGATGAATTTATGGTGTTATTTTTAATTGTGTGATTTAGTAGCTTATGTCTATAATTTATTTAGTTTTGATAGCGTTTTCGTTATCGAGGGTGGACCTGGACATGATTGGCACAAGATCAAAGCAGTCGGTGTAATAGGTAGGATAGCTAATGATAATTATGCCTATTTTAGAAGTGGCTCAGGGATGTTTATTCAGAGTCATCTTTTTCTTCATATATCCGAGGATAATGGTTAATGTTTTCCTGATCATACAAATGGTTTAATGGTTTAATAAATGGTGGTCAAAACCACAATCATCCTATTGTCACTGCCATCCAACTTTCTAGTCTGTAAGAGTAAAAAAAGTTAGGTTTTGTGTTTCAAGTATACCTTGTCCAAGTCATTAAAGACTTTCGTAGGTTTTGATAAATTGGTGGTAAAAATAAAAATAAAATATCTATAATAATATAATATAGTTTAGGCTAATAAGCTGATTAAGTTTTTGTTTGTACGAGCTAATCTCAGGAATTACTGGACCGATTGAAAACGTTTGTGATTCCTGTAGGATATTATAGTTTTGGAAGCATATTATGTACCACGGGCAAAGCCGAGCGGACAATTAGTTAAAAATATGTAAATGCAACGTTATCTAATTAACAACATTTCAAACGTATGATACAAATTAATAATAAACTGAAAATTATATCAATATCATAAAGATAACTAATTTAATAGCCAATGTTTTGTTTGTTGTATTAAACACAATACACGTTTCTGAGAGAGATAAGACCTTGTAAATGATATCTCTGAAAACTAATTATAAATTTGTTTATAAACCGTCTGTACATGTGTTTGTTATTTGTAATTAAGCTCCACTTAAACGACTTGATGGTTTTTGACGAAAGCATTTGTGTGTGTTCATGTGGATTCGAAAATGGTCTAGATTTACAATTTTTTTTAACTATAATACGTTCGCACTTGGCCACCACCTCGCCTGATGTTAAGCGACGATGTGATCTAAGATGGAGTGCACCTACTAACCTAGAAGAAACCGATTCACTTTCGATTTGAAAACACCAAGATAGCTATCGGGGAAAACCCACTAAGGCAACGCATTCCACAACCTACTATCACCTACGTGGTGTCAAATCTCATCGTTTGTGTTTTTGGCACATCAACCATGAAACGATATGGCTTTTTCGAGATACGAGAAGTATGTAGTGCAAGATGGTATTAGATCATGCAGATCAGTTGCACACTCTCCGAAGTGTATAAGATAAAAAACCGATAAGCTACCAATTTTGCGCCGATGTTCAAGACTTTGAAGTCTTTGACGCACAAGAGTGTCATTGCCTATGAGAGTGTATTTAAGATATGTGTACAGGAGAACGTATTTTGGGCCCTCTAGCTATATAATAAACTTGCTAAATAGTTTATCCAGGATTCTTTGCTTTCAAATAATTATCTATTGCGAGCTAAATTTAATCATCTCTTTAGTCTTTTTGCGAGGTCCGTATAAATATCACGGTCCCAGCAATTAAAGCGCTTGTCCTTGGATGTCAGACGACCTTAGTTAGGACTCGCGAGCTATGCATAAAGAATCAAACACTAAATCTGGTGCCAGACAAAAACTGGTTGGACGAGTCCTGTTGTGACGTCACCGGCCCGAATCGCGCGCATTTCCGAACTGTAGAAAACGATAGGGTATAACTGTTGATGGCTAACTTGGTGCCTTTGAGCTCAAACAGGCACAAGGTTAAGCCTAGTTACCATGCGAGTTTCACTTTCAACTCGTTTTTTTGGTCTAGGTCTCGGGAGCACTGTCTAGACTCTAGACTATCATGGCAAACTGGGTATAGAGTCGTTTGATTATACACATACGTGAATCCGACAGTTATCACGCTTCGCAGATACGTTACTGCCCAATGAATGTTCAATCAAGTTATTATTTTCTCGTTTTTGTTTTATACAGATTACTTGATCGTCAGCTCATTAAACTCTAGATAAATAGGTATGTGTTGATTTATTAAAAACTAAGGAAAAAAGAAAATACTTATTCACGATAGTTTTTCTTTGTTTTATGCGTAATATATACACACACACTGATTACTAAATTAATATTATCAGGATTATGTTTGATCCTAAAATTACGTACATATATACATACATAAGGATAGGCCAGGATTAGTTAACTATTCCCTGACTTCCGATTGGTAGATCTTTTTAAACTTTAACTAGTATTTTAATAAATATAGCTTCAATCGAGTGTTAATTTCGGTGGTGTTAAAAATATTGATACTATTCGATAAGAATTTAATATACTTCCGGAGTTGCGGTATGGAAGTGGTCAAACTACGAAACAAAAAAGTGCGTTGACGCAAAATTCGAAGGACTGCGTAGTGTGAACATGATTTTCTAAGAATCTAATTATTTAATTCAATGTAAATTTCCTAGTCGCATTCACATTTTTAAAATAAACAAATCAATTTTCATTTTAATGAGCAAAGAATGATTTAAAAAATTAAGTACAAGTTGTATATCTGTCTGTATGTAAAAGCCATGATAGTCGAGGTCTAGTGGCTCCAACGTTCGTTTTTATAGTATGGAGGTCGTAGATTGGAATCCCGCCTACAATTCGGAGTATTTTTCCAACTACAAATGTACAAGTTTGCACATTCACAGGTTTTTATGGTGAAGGAAAACATCGTATGAAATTGGTGTTTCCAATTTTTTTTTTAAGATTTACTTCATACCCGGACTCAGCCAGCGTGGTGGTTTATGGCTTTGATTCGCTTCTAATAGAAAGCCTCGTATCCCAGCTGTACGGACAGAACTCTCTGTAGTATTGCTGAAAATTTCATACTTAATGATGCCGTACAAAGCTACTCCACTACTGATATTTCGTTCTTAAGTTCTGTAGTTGGTATAACTAGCAATATCAGTACATTTATTCTATTCTATTACTTAATTTTTAGAGAAATTATTGGGCTAAAAGATAAAATACCTTATATTCCGGGTGACGAGCGCAGTGCGGTGCTAGGCAATGATTTGGACTCTTCATATTCCAAAAGCTGAATGTCACTGTGCTGTTATGGGCAGGCATGTTGCTTACCAACAGGCACATATCCTGCTCGTCTTGTGACACTATGTTATGAAAGGCTAGTGGCAGTTTAGTTGGTTTCTAGTGCCACCATTTCTTTTGGTCTTAATTTTAGCAGTTGGCATTGATAGCAGATGGTCTAACTTCCTACCCAACTTTGGCCTTTTGGCTTGCGCAAAAGGCGCCTAGTGCCATTAGTGCGTACCGAACTTTATGTTTGTATTGTGCTGTTATAAATGTATTGACACTGTACAAGTGTCAAATTAGCTCGTCTCGCCTCTCTTTCTCCTATCTATCAAAAATCTGATTGCAAAAACAAAACTTCATTCAATTTAATTCTGAATCCCAAAACATTTTTATACAATAACTAGCTGTGCCCTGCCACACTTTCCTGTGGCACATTGTTATGCCAAAATAAGATAAAAACAATCCTTGATGCGGATTACATATCATTGTAAAATTTCAGCTCGATCGGTCCAGAACTTTTTGAGTTTTTGAAGCGTACACAAACCAACATAACATTTTTATAAATAGAAGATATCGTAATCTTATAGGTATTTAGCGAATTTCGACGTGTTCAAACGTTATGGATATTTTATTCAAAAACTCGTCTCAGTGTTAGCTGATCGGGTAGTGACCCTAGCAGAGTCATTTTTGTTTTTGTTTCTTATAAAAAACGCAGTTACTCATAGGTCAATGATGCGAAGAGACCGGCTTCTTTGTTGGTCTTTTGCAAGCAAATATAATTCATTTAAAATACGTTTAGTGGGTAAAACATCCCATACTTAATAACTATTTAGGAGACTGCACCTTCAATTTATTATGTTTAAAAATTTGTTTTAAGTTTTAAAGGTTAACACTTGACCGCCATTTCGCCTGACATTAAGCAACGATGCGGTTTACGATGGAGCGTATTTACCTAGAAGAAACCGATTCACTCTCGATTTCAAGAGACCAATATTGTAGCTATTAGAAAAAACACTCAGGCAACGCACTCCACAGCCTAGACGTTCTTATCACAAACGTAAAGACAAATCTCTTTGTACAAGTCTTTGGAAGGTCGACCATGAAAAGAAGTTGCTTTTTTCAGCTACGAACAGTCCGATAGAAGATAAAAAGACAAGGTGGTATTAGATCATACAAATCTGTTGCACCCTGTTCGAAGTATATCCGATAAAACCCCGATAAACTATAAATTTTGCGGCGATGTTCAAGTCTTATCTAAGGTAACGAGATTAGCAAGACCTGATAGTAAAATTACACCTACTATTTAATGCAGCACATTGCCATACAACTAATCCAAAGCCAATCCAAATCACCGCCTAGCACTCCACTATGCTTGTTACCCGGAGATATAAGATAGATTATGTGTCTATCTCTGTAATTTCTCTGAAAATATTTCTCTTCAAACCGGAACACAGTAACTTTAACGCTACTGCTTGGTGATAGAATAACGGGCAAAAGTGTGTTACCTTCTCAGGCGACTCTTGCAAAGTGTCCAACCTTGTCTGTTAGAAGAAGAATTCTATGGAATTCTAATGTCGTCATAATACTTGTAACAAATACCTAAATAATACAAGAAGCGCCCCGCTGTTTTATCCGGGCAGTTTCGGTTACCGTTATTTTTTCATGATAAAAAGTAGCGTAATTTATTATTATTTGTTATTCCTGACCAAAATCTAACTATGTTCAAAATTTCAACCCGATTCCTTTCCAAAGTTTCGACGTGATTGAGCAACAAACACCCACACTTCTTCATTTAAAAATATTAGTAGGATTAGTAGGATATGATAATAGTTAAAGTAAGTACTCAGTTGAAGTAACAATTGCCTACATTTTTGAGGCAGTATTGACTCATTTAATCGCCGATAGGCCCGCGTTTCATTACCAAATCGGTCATTGGTGACGTACCGAAGATTCACCCTGACCTTGTAAAGTTAGGTTTAATTTCCT
This sequence comes from Ectropis grisescens, assembly GCA_017562165.1. NCBI lineage: Eukaryota > Metazoa > Arthropoda > Insecta > Lepidoptera > Geometridae > Ectropis > Ectropis grisescens. The sequence goes on along the minus strand of CM029767.1, from coordinate 14,204,185 downwards.
ATTACTAGATGTTCTGTCTCTTTCATTCCATTTGTCGTGTTTAACTCTAATCCTATCCACGTGTGGTCTGGAATGACTCAGATGTCTAAGTGTAAAGGAAATTCGTTTGTTATAAGTAAAATGTCGGTTACTTTACTGATTATAGCCAAGCATCTAGCATTACATGTTCCCACTAAGGGAACTTCAAAACTTTCTCATCCAAACAGAGAGTCAAGACCATGATCCACCACGCTGGCCCTGTGCGGTTTGGCGGGTGATGCATGAATACTCTAAGAATGTTTTTTAAAATTTGTTTTTATAGTATAGAGTGAGTAGGAGGCCACCAATACTGACAGACAACAGCCTGATGGTAAGCTACATGTGCGTGCCCATAACAGCACAGTGATACGCAGCTATTGGAACATGAAGAAGACTCTTAGACATCAATACGTAGCACTGTATTGCGCTCGCCATCCAGAGATGTAAGATATTTTATCTCTAAGCCCTGTAATTACACTGGAAACATTTCCCTGCAAACCGGAACACAGTGATGTTCCCACATTACTGCTTGGCGGTGGAATAACTGGCAAAGGTGTGGTGCTGTGTGTGGTCCCCAGACGGTATCTCCAAATAGGTTTCTTCGCGATGTTTATCTACACTCTTAAAGTCAGTGGTGATGATAAACCTGTACGTACATCTGCGCTTGGAAAATACTCAGAGGTGCAGGTGGGATTTGAGCCTACGGCCTCACGATTGTGGGTCGCACGTTTTAGCCACATGACCACCACGGCTCATTGCACATTGCATGCTCATTTTCGTACAAAAAAAATATTTAAAAAAAAAATTGGTTGCCTGTAAAGTCGGTATACGGGCGAAAGTTTTACGTGACAAAGACTTTGAGCGGTAAAATAATTTTACGGAAGGGACGCGTGCCTTTCACTTTTTATGTCTGTCTCTCTCGCTCTTAGGCGGGCTAACCATGCCCGAGTGGAAGGGACGCATGCCTCTCACTCGCTCTCGTTGTGAGCGCATAACGTGAGCGGAGCGTAACGCAGTTTCTTGAAGTGTCACCCGGCAAACCAATTTATAAGACGTTGTCACGTCAACAATAAATTTTGTGAGTGTCCCATACTTAGAACTGAAACTCCATCAAAACCATACGTGTGAGTTATCTATGGATAGGTCTTTAAAAATGATATTGAGGTTTCTAACATTTTTTTTCTAAACTGAATAGTTTGCGTGAGAAACTCTTGCAAAGTTGTAAAATGTGTGATCCCCGCCCCACCCTTGTAACTTCTAAAATAAGAGAATGACAAAACTAAAAAATATAGTATGATGAACTTAACCATGTAAACTTTCAACGAAAATTGGTTTGAATGAGATCTTGTAGGTAGTTTTATTTTAATACGTCATAAATTAACTATTGTTAAAACACTGATTAAAGTAACAACTATCTACAAGCCCTTTTATGTTATGTTACTTGCTGCTACGGAAGCCTTCAAGGGCAAATCCGACTCGCACTTGACAACTATTATTTATTTAATTTTTATGTCGATAAAATCTTAGGTAGACAATACGTATGATAAATTAGACAGGACGCGAAATAAAATCACCTCTTTTAGGTGCATAATAACCATAAATAACCAGTAATATTTTTTCTTACTAGCTGTACCACGCGGTTTTACTTACGTAGTTTCCGTTACTTTCCTGGAATAAAAGTAGCCTATGTGCTATTTCAGACTAGTCTGCGTTAAAATTTTCAACCCGAGTTCTTCAGTAATTCTGACGTCATTGAGCACAAACATCCAAACTTTTGCATTTATAATATTAGGATAGTAATTAATAATCCGACTACGTGAGCTACAAACCTCAAAATAAAAATGTCTACGTTAACTAGAAAGATTCTGTCTATGGACTCTGTTGCATACTCCTAAATATTAGTAGGCAATATATAGTGCCTATATGAGGCTTGCCGACTTGATGATAAGGCCAAGGCCAAGTAGTTACACCATTTTTCTGTCGTTTCGTTTTCTCGGCATAAGAAAATAATATTATAATAGTGTCAATTATAAAGAATCAGTCATCAGTGAATGTGTGCTTTTGGATAATGAGCCTGCCTCAATACATCTGGCAAAGATTAAAAAAGCGAGTGGCGAACAGAGAGTGGTCAGACCTACCACAATAACTTTCACTTTAAGGCAAACTTGCTCATGTGAATGTTAAACTGGTTCTCGGTATTTCGTTTCGTGTTATCTTCATCCAGTTATTATCTCTATCTCTACAGCAGGGCTGCCAAGACTATTTAATATACCTCTAGTATTTTTCTACATTTTGGGTAGTAAATAGTACTAAATATTCCTATAAAAAATATATACTCGTAATATTATCACAAAACATTTCTGATGTGCTTTGCATGATCTAATACGGTCACAATTCCTTTTTTTTCGGACTGCTTAAAGCTCGAAAAAGTGACATCGTTTCGTAGTTGATATTTAGAAGACTTGGTTGAAAAGGTTTATCTTGTCTAATGTAAAAATAACTTATAAACTGAGGAATACGTAGTTTGAGAGTGCAATCTGACTGATCATCTGTGTTGCCAAGTCTTATAGTAAATAGTTTTTAGACATGTTCCTTCGTAGACCATATCGTCGTTTAACATCAGATGAGGGGGAAAATCTATAAAAAAAATATTGGTGGACATTTTTCACACAACACTATTTAGCCCTTAACTAAGCTGATGTCGGAGCTAAATGTAGGAATAGAAATACCCAAAACCAATGTTTAGCTCATAAGAACTACACCCGTTTAGACTTAATAAAGAAGGTATAATAGATAACTTCCTAATAATGAGCTAATCTAAAGCTTTGCTTAGTTGTCCACCAATATTTATTTTATTTTATTATTCACGTATTTATTTCCTTTCTTAAGCCTAAGTTTTTACAATATTGATATATCAAACAATATAAAAACATTATAAAAACTTAAACTAAAGGCTTGTTCGCACTAGGCTAGTAATTTAGCCTAGTGGCGAGTAATTTAGCAACTAAACGTGTATGAACAGTGAAAACTTAGTCGAGTAGTTTAGGAAGTGATTTAGTCGAGTCAATCCATTTTGTTCTATTTTCAACGGGCGAGTAGCACCCCCCACCACGCGTTCGTTGCGAGCGGTGCACTCATTGGCTCGCCGATTAAAAAGGTTCGAACTTGTCGAATTAGTCTGGAGAGAAAAATAACTTCAAACAAATGCGTTGTAGGATCTTCATGTTGCGAAACGCTACTCACTTGTGAACTGTACTAAAGCACGGTGCGAACGATTTTTGAATAGTAGCGAGTATTTTAGCTACTAAATTACTCTCTACTAGACTAATTTGCTAGCCTAATGCGAACAAGCCTTTAGTTTACCGCCAGCAGCGGGGGCAGGGCCCAAGTACCGGTGCCGGTGGTTAGGGCTGCAGAGTGAGGAACTTCCTGTCGATGCGCGCTGTATCAAGGATGACCGCCTTCTGCATCTGACTCTTGATCCAACCATCTAGCGAAAGTCTCTTGATATGTTGATCGAGACTTTTCGCTATAAAGCCGTTTGCCGACACGACTATGGGGACTATGATCGTGGAATCAACATTCCACATGGCGGTAACCTCGTGAGCCAAGTCAAGGTACTTGCTAAGCTTGCCCTTCTCAGCTTTTACGAGGTTCTCGTCATGTGGTTTGGTGATATCGACGATCACAGCCCGACGCTGAGACCGGTCTACCAGCACGATATCAGGCTTATTGGCGACAATAATCCTGTCCGTGTTGATAGAGCGGTCTCAGTAGAGCAACGCACGACCATTCTCGAGAACTGGTAGAGGTGCGTACTTATACTACGGCACCTCGGACTCGACAGGCCGTGTCGAAGAGCAAGTTGCTGGTGGATGATCCTGGCTACTAGGTTATGTCTGTGCAAGTACTCGCCGTTACCAAGATGCGAACATCATCATCATCATCAGCCTATCTTAGTCCACTGCTGGACATAGGCCTCTCCCATGGCTCGCCACTCAGCCCTATCCTCAGCTATACGTCTCCATCCACTGCCTGCTGTCTTCCATATATCGTCACTCCATCTAGTCTCAGAGTGTCCTACACTACGTTTGCCGATTCGTGGTCTCCACTCAAAAACACGTCTACTCCAACGGTTATTGGTTCTGCGACAGATATGACCGGCCCATTGCCACTTCAGTTTGCTAATGCGTTGAGCTATGTCGGTTACCTTGGTTCTCTGACGGATCACTTCGTTCCGAATACGATCCCTCAGAGAAACTCCAAGCATAGCTCTCTCCATAGCTCGCTGCGCGACTTTAAATTTGTGGACCGCTTTGACTGTCAGTGTCCAAGTTTCGGCACCGTAGGTCATGACAGGTAGGACACACTGACTAAAGACTTTTGTCTCTAGACATTGTGGAATAGACGACGAGAAGACACGACGTAGTTTGCCAAATGCTGCCCAGCCCAGCTGAACCTTCTGGCCTCACTTTCGAAATTGTGCTTCTCTAGTTCGAGCGTCTGCCCTAGGTACACATATTTCTGAACAATTTCTAGAGGGACGCCGTTTATAGCAACCGGTTCCGGAGTTACACGCTCGTTAACCATGATCTTGGTTTTATCCACGTTCATCCGGAGACCTATGCGTTGAGAAGTATCAACTAGGCCATTCAGCATCGACTGTAAGTCCTCCAACGATTCAGCCATTATGACGATGTCATCAGCAAATCTAAGGTACGAGATGTACTCGCCATTTATATTTATGCCACGTCCAGCCCAATCCAGTGTCTTAAACATATCTTGGAGAACGTTTGAGAATAATTTGGGGGAAATCACGTCCCCTTGTCTCACTCCTCGAACAAGATGGATATGTTTCGTCTGCTGGTTTTGGACCTGGACTGTCATTGTTGCGGCGTTATACAGACATCTCAGCACCTCGATGTATCGCCAGTCGACTTGACACCGTTGCAAGGACTCCAGAACAGTCCAGGTTTCGATCGAGTCGATTGTTTTCTCGTAGTCCACAAACGCTAAGCATAGAGGCCGATTATACTCTTTGGTCTTCTGTATAATCTGCCTCACTGTGTGGATGTGATCTATGGTACTGTACCCACTTCGAAACCCAGCCTGTTTGGGGGGATTGGAACTCGTCGAGTCTTCGCACCAGACGATTTTTGATAACCCTTGAGAACAGCTTATAGACATGGCTTAGTAAAGATATCGGCCGATAGTTCTTCAAAAAAGTTTTCTCTCCTTTTTTGAAGAACAGGATGACCACGCTTCTATGCCATGCCTTCGGAGTTCTCCCGGTGAAGAGAACAGTATTAAACAAGGCTTGAAGCTCTTTTATCAGTGGTGTACCACTGGTTTTAAGAGCTCAGTTGTAATGCCATCCTCCCCGCGGCTTTCCTATTTTTGAGCTGTCTAAAGGCCAGCACAATTTCGTCCAGACTTACGTCAGGCAGATATTCCGTGTGGTGGCGAGTCAAAGTGGCCCTATTGTCTTCATTTTCCAGTGGGAGATGAGGAGCGTGCGATGCGTACAACTACGGCTATAGAAATTATCCACTTCCGAAAGGATTTCCGGCTTGGAAGCTACGATATTTCCCCGTCAATGTAGTTATCTTTGTCAGATGGCTTTTACCAAGAGGCTTGGCGAATAATTTCGACCCCCGATTTTGCACAATTTATTTTTCAATCAAGAGCGTATTAGCGGATCGGATGTCGCGTCGTACAAGCTTGGTAATTTTCTTATTGAGTGTCTCTCGTTCTGACGAAGATAACGTGGGATTCGTCCGTCGTTCTTCCATTAGCTGTAATGTTTCCTTCGATAGTTTCGATTTCCATCCTTTATGTCGCAATTCGCAAAAGTTTTTGACCTCATCTCTTAGGCCTTCAACTAATAGGTCGAGTTTTTGATCCACGTCTTCTGTGGGTTCCAGAGCAGCGAATCGGTTTTCTAGCTTTAGCTGAAATGATTCAGATCCAACTACGGTTTGCAGAAGATTTGGACGGAGTGTTGACGTCATCAAGCAGGCACGCTCCAGCTTAAAATCGATATTCAGAGTGCCTCTAACTAACCTGTGGTCACTTCCGGTATTAAACCTAGTGAGCACGGAGACATCTCTGAATATACGCTTTTTGTCCGCAATGATGAAGTCAATCTCATTATTCGTCCGTCCACCGGGGCTTTGCCATGCCCACCTCCTTTGGGGTGGCTTCTTGAAAAAGGAGTTCATCAAAAACAACCCCTCCTTTTCGTGGAAGTTGACAAGCATTTGCCCTCTCTCATTTCTTTGACCCAAATCGTACGATCCTATGACCGATTCGTTACCAGAACTTAACCCCACTTTAGCGTTGAAATCCCCCATAACAACGTTGAAGTGTGCTCTGGAGGCATGGCGTAAAGCCTTGGTAATGTGCTCATACAGAGTTTCCACCTCAGAATCTGAGTGTCCCTCCCAGGGCGCGTAAGTCATAACTACTTTAAGAGTATACCTCTTGGTTAACCTGACAATAATGTACGCGACCCTAGAAGACACACTTGCGATTTCTAAGACGTTGTTACAGAGGTTTCTATGAACTAGGAACCCGATCCCACCTTGAGACAGTTGATGGCTTTCCCGATAGTAAAAAAGATGGCCTGATACCAAGGTTATGGTGTCCTCCCCCTGTCTTCGGACTTCACACAACCCCAGAATATGCCATCTTATGCGTGAAAGCTCCTCTTCCAGCTGCACTAGCGTGTCGTCTTGCCTTATCGTTCGTCCGTTATACGTAGCCAGAGTCAGTGTTGTTTGGCGGCCTCCGGTAGCCCGGGGATTCTTAGCACCCCTTGCCCTGCCGTAACCATAGCCGCCGCCTTGGCTAGGAATAAGGGGCCTTTCTCTGTTGTGACTTGCCATTTTGGGGAGGGTTTGCCCACAGAGGGCGTAGTTTCTTGTACCGATGACGCTGCTGCCCGTCATCGGCCGGAATTTAAACTACGCCGTCTCTCAGATGGTTATACCGCCATCAGTTAGAAGATGTGAACAACCGGAAATTACATGACGAAGAGATTCGCCAGGACGGCGGCATGCCCGACAAATGTCGACCGTACCGTCCTTCATTATGCATTTCCGGTAATTGTTCGTTTTAATAACCTCGTCTGCAATTGCACAGGCAAAGCCTTCGGTTTCTCCGAAGAGGTCCCGAAGCACAGCCAGTTCACTGACGCGAGCAGATTCACGTCGAGTCCCGTCAAGGCCCGATAGAATCGCCCATGCAGCTCCTTGCTCTTCCACACTTCCTTGCGATCATCAGTGCTGAGCACCGATGGTTTGCGCCAGTTCTCATTTGCCAATGAAAGAGGCGTGAAGCTTCTGTCAACTGCCACAACATCGCGATGCATCCCGGACTCGCTGTTGCGGAAATAATCCCTGAGACTGCATACTTCGCGGTTGTGTAGGTTCTTGGTATTTAAAAAACATCGACCCCCCTATTTCCGCGGAATATACAGTCTCATAACAGACGAGCGCGGATGTAGCATGCGATGAGTTGTGAACAGTTGACGGATCTTTCTGTCTAAGGCGTCGAGCTCAGTCTGAGTCCATCTCAGTATACCGAAGGAGTATATCAGCAGAGGCATTACCCAACCGTTGAAAGCTCGCGCTTTGTTACCGCCTGACAGAAGACTTTTAAGTACTTTTGTCAGCCGGCAAAAGAAGCGCTCCTTCACCGATTTCTTAATGGCATCTGCTGATATACCCAATGACTGTGACATACCGAGATATTTGTAGGTCTCGTCTTTGGAGAGAGATCTAAGAGTTAGTCTTGGAAAGTTGTAAATTCTCTGAATTTACAACTTACCCTCGCTGTACATGCATGACCGCACACTTGTTTACACCGGACTCCATCTTGATGGCATTTCTAAAAACCTCCGTGGTTTTTAATAGCTCCAACAAGTCTTGGCGTTTTGATGCAAAAACTTCAAGGTCGTCCATGTACAACAAATGAGATATAACCTCACCTCCTCTACGAAGACGATAACCTAACTCTGGAATCCTTCAGCAGAGTGCTGAGAGGATTCAGACTTAGGCAGAACCATAGGGAACTTAGACTGTCACCCTGACAAATGCCTCTTTCAGTCTTTACCAAGTCCTCCGAATCAAACGAGCTGTCTACGCTACCTGGTTGACGAAGGACTGTGACCCACTGTTCCAAGCATTTGCTTAGAAAAGATTTTAGAGTTGGATTTATTTTGTACAACTCTAAAATCCTTTCCAGCCTTCTTATAGTCAATCCAAGCAGCGGAGAGGGCTCCTTTGTTTCGTTTGACTTGTTGGCAAATGGTCGTGTCAATGAGGAACAGCTCCTTAGTACCACGGGAACCAATCTTACATCCATTCTGAGAGGAGACTAAAATGTTATTTGCGGCTATATGCGCGTAATTTTTTTCTCTCAAAATGGATTTAAGCAGCTTATAGGTGGTAGGTGGTAAGCACGTAATGGGTCTGTAGTTTTTCGTTTCCGTGGTACTACCAGACTTATGGAGCAGGATGGTGACTCCGGTGGTCATGAAACTGGGAAGAGAACCCGTCTCGAGGGCTTCTTGGAATTGTGTTGCCAAACGTTCATATGAGCATCGAAACCACTTTATCCAGAAGTTGTGCAACCCGTCCGGCCCAGGACTTTTCCAGTTCTGAGCCGTCCGGATAGCACAACTAACGTCTACGGAGTCTATCGTAATAGACTCCATGGTTTCGATAGATTCATACGCACGTTCGACAACACGCATGCTCGTTATTTTATTTATTACTAGCTTTTACCCGCGACTTCGTCCGCGCCACATATTTATTAAAGTAATTGAGGCAGTACCTACTCGTATGTCTACTACCATACAAATTCACGTTTCCTAATCAAAATCGGTCTAAGTCAAAGTTTTATATTTATTAATAAATGTACAATTTACACGACAAATTACAAAAAAAAAAACTATGTTCTCAAAAAAATTATCAAAACAGTTTTTTATTTAAAATCATATTGGGACGGTCCACCAAATTTTATTAGAGTCTATTAGTAGATATTAGTAGATATATCGTCTGATTACATGAACGCAAATTTTAGTTTGTTGTTCATATTTCAAAAACCGCCCCACTGATTTCGATAAAATTTATATGACCACCTCTGAACTATAATCTACCAACCAAAAAGTAACCATCTAAATTGATTCACAATTGGAAATACAACTGGATTGATAACCTCCTCCTTTTTGAAGTCGGTTAAAATAGCATACAAAGAGTGCAAAGATCCTTCCATGCACACTTTTACTCCTCATTTCCACTCTTTTTTCAACTCTTTTTCTGTGATATAAAGTCGCCGTTGTCCTTTCCTAAGTCTAGTCTATCTGTGTACCAAATTGTAACAAACTCTTTAAGTGGCTTAAGCGTTAGACGGCAACGGACAGAGAGAGCTACTTTCATATATATATTTTCGTATTAGAATTGAAAACAGGTGTTCCTGATCATTTTATAGGAGGCAGTTGTAAAAGATTACCGAAAAGTAACGTTTACTCCTCCAAAAAACTCATTTTCGCAGTTCTTAATTTGCCTTAATCGAGCGTCCATCATGCATAACATTTGATAAGACACCATGGAAATCTAGTCGACTATCAAAAATTCTGTCTGATACGCCATTTAGTGGCTGCGCCCATCTTAAATATTGAGGTTGTATAGTGCACTGTATTCTTCTTGTCAAGCCCTTTTATTTGATACCCATGTTGATGGGATTGATAAAACCTAAGTTATCCGCCATTGTGTAGAGGCCGCCATCTTGGATTTTAATTTTATATAGTACGTTGTATTCTACTGGTTGAGCACTTTCATTTGATACCCATATTGATGGGATTGATAAAACCTACGTTATCCGCCATTTTGTAGCGGCCGCCATCTTGGATTTCAATTTTTATAGTATATTGTATTCTGCTTGTTGAGCCCTTTCATTTGATACCCATGTTGATGGGATTGATAAAACCTACGTTATCCGCCATTTTGTAGCGGCCGCCATCTTGGATTTCAATTTTTTATAGTATATTGTATTCTGCTTGTTGAGCCCTTTCATTTGATACTCATATTGATGGGATTAATAAAACATAAATTATCCGCCATTTTGTAGCGGCGGCCATCTTGAATTTATATAAGTACATTAATTATAAATAAATGATACCGCTAGAAGCGTCTTGAAACGCTCTCGAGAGTAATGGCTCAAACGGGTAAAAAGTAAGGTGGCACTTCATATGCCGAAACATAAACACCACACTTATGTAACCTGACACCCGTTTTCCCGCCAAATTTGTAAAACGCGAAAAGCGGCCAGTGTATCAAGCGGTTATATAAGTATCCCCGTATAGTTAGAAATTATAAAATTGCTGGAACAAACGTTTATCGACTCCATTTCAAGTGTCTAGATACAAAGGGTCATGGTTTTATCTTCAATAATATTGAACTTCCAGACTTTCACCCCCAATTCCACCCCCGTAGGTACAGTTCGAAACTACAAAACTGCTAAAACATACATTTTATGGTTTCGTGTTAAATATCTAGACGTAAAGTTTCATAGTTCTTCAACAATGACGAAGTTTTCCATATAAACTTTCATCCCTTATTTTAACCCTTTTTAACCCTTTTTTAATGTCCTTTCTCGGGATCTATTCTATCTATGTATCAAATTTCATCAAAATCTGTTGGTTGTTTTAGGCGGTAAAGACGGACAGACAGACAGACAGACAGACAGACAGAGTTACTTTCGCATTTATAATATTAGTATGGATTAATCAAAAGACAGGATAGGTGTTGCATTATTTTAGTGTTTAATATTTGATTTGTAAGTTTATACGGACTCTCTTGTAGACAGGACGGCGTTTGTGGCACCTGTATGGAATCTGTATGACATAATACGGAGTTTTTTGTACATCTCAATATCTTAAATATTTTGGCAACCCTAGTACATACGTTACCTAAAGTTAGTGTTAATCCTGTATCTGTTAATTAATCCATACCAGTAGTTTCATCTTCCAGACATATATTACGTACTAGGGCAGCTGTAGCGGCTAATTCTGTTGAGCGTCCCAAAGGTTAAAACATGCCATTTTCGGAAGTGGTTACGTATGTATTTGAGCCGTGTGGTGTTGAGTAAAAAAAAAAACAGAAGCAGTCGCCGTAGCCGAAATCGGCTGGAAGACATCATCAGGACCCAGGCCGTTTTCCGCCTAACTAAATCGGCTATGGCTTTGCTATTGCTGGCTCTATCATTTCAAGCGAAAAGAGAAGAGAGAGCAATGTCAAAGCTTAGACAGTTAGGCGGTAAATCTTCGGGAGCTTAGTTTATTTTCAAGAACCGATCCAAGTGCTTACTCGACGAGCTGCGTTTAAAAAATGGTGGCGTTTATTGGCTCGTTATTATTTTATCGGGGCTCATATTTGGCGTTTATTTAAGGATTGCCATTCAGCGTGGTAATGATATCTCAACAAAAGGACACACTTCCGATTGGTAATAGGGTTGATCATCTTCACTAAATTTAGAAATTCTTATTTCTATGGATAGTTCAGATATGCTTAGTGTAAATCAGTAGCTATGTAGTGTATTGTAGTTTTCACTGTTATCAGTAAACGATAGAGACAACTTGACACCTACCATAGGAGAAATTACAAAAAAACTCATTGTAATTTAGGCTTGTGAATAAAACGTCTGCCCATTTAAAAAAAACGAGAGTATTAGTTTGTCGAAGCACAGACACGAATCCCGAATTGTAATTTTGAAAAGACGGAGTTTTCAACTCAGGTTATCAAATTTTTGTGTACGTAACCCATGGACGTATTAAAAAGTCGGCCGTAGTCTCGCTAAAACAAAACCTGTGTCACTAAACATGTGCACGTGTGCGTTGTCAGGTTATTACTGATACTGACACGCACATATATACACAAGTAGCGCGTGTAATGACCCACTAATGTGTGCGTGGGAGTCTGTATGTTACAGCGCACACGTGCTTATTATGTGGCCGACTTTATGGGCACAGTTTTTGTTTTAGCGAGACTACGTCCGACTTTTTTTATACGTCCATGACGTAACTCAATTCTGCCCAGTTTTTTTAATGTTTTTTTAAATAAGAATTTTATGTTTATGATTTTTGGATATCTACAGAAAAGTAGCACAATAATTACACAGATATGTAGATCCAAAAGTGGCTCCACAAACGATAGGCTAAAAGTGATAATTTTACAAAATCTAGTTCAACACATTTGCGTTATTCACAACTTTGATGTGTTGTTTGAACGCAGTGTTAGTTCTCATGTTTTGTCACGGACGATAACTGGTGGCATCGTATCTATACAAATCAAAGATTAACAATTTAACAATTTCAAATTACCAATTTTCTGCCATTCAAAATTCACACTAAAGGACGAGTAAGTCGTTGTCAATAAAAAAAGTTTTTGGCATAGCTTTTTTGACAAATAATTCTAAGCATGGTTGCCTGTCGCTATAAGATTGAAAGGCGGTTGTTAATGTCGTAAAAAGTAATTCTTCAAAGCGTTTTTTACTTTCTTCGTTTGAATGACTAATTTAATATTTGGGAGCTTAGTTAAAATATTAAGTTTTAACCCTAAATACGTTTATGTACCAAAATAGAAATTACCATTTAATAGGCAATTCTAAAAAATGTAACCACACTGATTTTAATAGAATTTATGAATACTTTTACGTACTTACTTAAATAAACGAATGCGTTATAAAAATAAATTTAATACTAAATTATACTTATTATACTATTACGCTCCGTTTTACGTGGTACATTAGTACCAAACATTAACTTTTGTTTATACAATGCTTATGAAAGATCGTATAGACAGTGAGAACCGAAGTCTTAGTAATGAAGTTTTTGTTTGTCTAGAACTCGGAAAACGAAATATTTCCTCTTTATTATGTTATAAAGTACATGCATGTAATAGAGTGAATGATTAAGTCTGGAGACCACACAACTTGATTGCGGCGGCGTGTTTGAATTGTAACCTTTAAAGATAATACCATATACTTTAGATTGGTTTATTTTTGTACATGTTGAGCTGCATTAAGCTTAAAACAGACAATGCGAGTTAGACCTCTAGTTTGTTCTACTTACAAGCTATTTTTTCCAGATTTTTTTTTAATTCGAGTTCGGTGAGTTTTTTTTTATATTGAAATATAATAGTTATTCTAATGATACTGTAACTGTCACATTTCAAACCTACTTTCACCGCCATATTAAATCGATTACGGCTTTGCTACAATTTTCTATAATTTGAATTAAGCAAGAGAATAACAATATCAAAGCCACGACGAATTTAGTTAGACGGTAGGTTTTAGTTGGGTGGGATTAGGCGGGAGTGCTCAGTGGAGGACAAGATCCACGATGCGGCCACAGGACCTCCTAGGGTGGACCTCTCGATGGCGACCATCTTCGCCGTGTTGTTCGACAGTGAGAGGTCGAGGAGCGATTGCGATAATATGGTAAGCAATATGCCAGCTAATAACAGCTTTCACAACAACAGCTTTCAGTTACGACAACAGCTTTTGACAATATTACATAAAGCAATATAGTGCTCATAACGCAATAAATAGGGAATTGAAAGTATCACAATATCACAGGACTAGTTGTTGTTAACCCTAGAAAGAAACCATGTTTGTAATATTTTAGTAATAGAATAAAGATATGCACTAAAGAAAGTATTGTACTGATCTATAAAACTCCAATGCCACCTGCAATTTCCGTAGCAAAAATAAGGAAGAAATCGATTTTTCATAGGTCAGTTTTCTACAAATATTATTTTTAATGGTTCACGCTGAGGTCATTAGATGCTAAATCGAAATCATATATCTCTTCAGCTATCACCAGAAATGTGAAAGATAAACTATCAGTGTTTCTATCGCCAAACAGTTATATGCAAACATTACTGTGTTCCATTTGAACACCAATGTTTCCAGAAAAATTACATGGCATAAAGATACAGAATCCTTAATATCTGGTTGATGAGCCCTTGAAGTAGTAGCAGTGATTTGGATTCTTCATGCTCAAACTGCTGCATGAGACAGTCAAGCCGTAGATAAATGAATAAACAAGCATTAGTGGAAATATCACACAACACACAACACCATCTGATCCCAAATTAAGCAAGGCTTGTAGGTACCTACCTACAAGCCTACCTATAGCTGATTTAATACTTATGTGTATTGTCGTAATTATGTGCTCATTATACATATGGATAAGCGTAGAGCCATCAGAAGCATGTCTAGCTCACCCTTCCACTCTATATTAGATAAAAAAAATACTTCAGTATAATAGCTATTTATTATTATTATTTCTCATCAAAAACAAAATGGACAAAACAATTTTAAGAGCGCATACTTACAATACGTTAATCTAACGGTATTTAATATAACGTTATTTAAGATCGTATTATATTAATAATTAGGTATCATAGTTCTCTGACAGGTCATCGTATCGCCATCAAAGATATAACCGACTAACTTGTTTAGAGGTCACTAAGAGATCAGTGTTCTTTAGAACAAGACAAAAGAAACGCTAAAGGCGCTTGCGCACTAAATTTGAATCAGACGATTTATACAATTTCCCAGTATTCCTTTCCACACCCATCGATTTACATTCTTAGTTTAGCGGCAAAAATTGTGTTACATTTTGAATTTAGGGACGCAACTATGAACTATAAAAATAATAAATAATGCAACAGATTTTTTTGAACAAATAAGTACTTGTTTAACCAATTATGGCGAAATTAAAAAAATGGTGGAACGAGTTTTCTATATTTTGGTACGGAAACCGTACCAAAATGTGTGCTCGTGATTAGAAACCTTTTTTTAACTATTATAGGTCTAAACTGACCGCCATCTTGCCTGATGTTAAGTGACGATGCGGTCTGTCGATCAAAGATCTGTCGATGATACCTGATGTTAAGTTGGGAGCGCGTTTACCTAGTAGATTCACTAGTACTGATTCACTTTCGATTTTAAGATACCAAGAAAACTATTGGAAAAAATTCACTCACCCAACCCAACACATTCCACAGCTTAGACGTTATTATCACAAAAACAGAGTCAAACCACTTCGATCGAGTCTTTGGACGTCAACTATGAAACGAATTGGCTTTTTTATACTACAAGCAATCCCTTAAAAAAAAAAAAAGGCTGACACAGAGTCATCCATACAGTCAGAGTTTCATAGTTGACGTCCCAGGTATTTAATAGATAATAAGAAAAGTACGTATGTACTTAACTATGATCTACCTATGTCGTTCTGAATTATAAGGTACAACTATTATATGTTGCACGTCCATTATGACAAACTGTTCATACCTGCGCGACATTTTCGCAACGCGAAAAAGCGCTTATATAAAGATTATAAAAAAAACTGTTCATACCACGGATATATCCGTGGTTCATACTAAACTTTTATAACACCATCAATGTACACGATTTTAAGCAATAAAATTTATTTCTTTTTGAAGGACTGTATGTGGAAGCCTGACTCTGTGTCAGCCTTTTTTTCTATGGGACTGCTCGTAGCTTAAAAAAGCCAATTCGTTTCATCGTTTACGTCCAAAGACTCGATCGAAGTGGTTTGACTCTATTTTTGTGATAATAACGTCTAAGCTGTGGAATGTGTTGCCAAAAACGTTTATGTTAACTTCCACTATTCGTCCGTTTAACCAGGAACATGATGCATGAAACTGCACCAAATTATAGGGAACTCGCTCTACAAATATTTGACCTGGTGGAAATTAAACTCATGACCTATGGTATGTGGTATCATACCTCTGCAGGGAAACATTCTACCAACAAAGCCACTAGGCAGATTCAAAGTCGTTTAGTAAAAAAAAAATCAACACATCATCAAAATTAGACCATACTCGTCCAAAACTAGACATTGGTCTCTCCCATAATACACCACACAGGCCGAACCTCAGCGTTACGTATATAATTGCCACTTTCGTAAACTATCAGGGTATCAGTTTCAGGGCGTCCTACCCTATACAGGGTTATTGGTAATCAGCCTGCATCCTTTTAAGGGGATGCTAACAACATTTAATACGTAACATTTTGTTCTACAGTTTATAAAAAATTTATTATTTTTACCCACACAAAATTTTCAAAAAGTGTATTGCATATATAAAAAATTTTGCTCTGTCTAAAAGCATATAACCCTTCGTAAGAAGAGCGCGCATGCTCTTTAACGCTCAATAAATAACGTGTCGAAGTGAATAAACACTAAACAGCCGCTAAACATTGCTAAAAATTACAACAAACACTTTTTTTTGGATATATATTGAGTTTTAACAAAAGTTGCTTGTTTAAATAAACAGAGCATGCCTTTAAACGAACGCAGGCTGATTACCAGAAACCCTGTATATCTACCGATTCGCGGTCTGCACTCGAGAGCGCGTCTAGTTGAGAACAATTTTTGGTCAATGTCCTACTATATACTGCTATTATAAATGCGAAATTTTGGACGTTTGTTGCTCAATCACATAGCAACGACTGAATGAATCTGGCTGAAAGTTGAAAGATGCTTGATGATGCTGAATGATGAAGAACTTTCAAGCAAATTTGAAAATTTATGATTTGAAATTACACATAGACTTTTTATCCCACCACCTCGAAAGAGTACTTTTGATCCTCGATATCAGGGCACAAAAATCGTTTTTACGTTCGTTCTAGAGAGTAAAGTAAATTTGAATTTAGGACATTGTGAGCACTAAGTTTTTAAATTCAAAACATAATTAAATATTTTTTTTTACTTACTTGGAGCCGAATTCATCATACAGTTTTTGTAATCTGTTAAAAACTCAGACGAACCTCCTTGGTGTAGGTTTTTTTTTAAACCTTTGCGCGCAATTTTTTTTTTTGACGTATGGAGAATAGAGGTAAGGAATGTTATCTCAAATGGTAGAAAATTTAAAATATATAGTAAGTATGCTATTCAATCGAAATTTTGTTCTAAGTTAGCGGCCCTTCCAGATTCGTTCGCATTATTTCACAATAAACAAATAATCAGCAATAAAAAAATACTGTGACTAAGAATTGAGTTTCAGGATGGATCAAACTGCATACAGCGTGTAAGATTAGACTTTTGAGGCGCTTGTTAATGCCTATAAAACTTACAATCAACAACAACAACTGACATTAGTTTATTGTCAATAATAGAGACCATTATTTAATTTTCAAATAAAGGCTATCCTATCTGTCGAGTTGAACCAAATTACACAAAAATGCCGACTTTCACGAATATCGGTTGACTTGGAGAAGAGTTCACAGGGAACAAACATCAAGACATTCGAGTTTTATTTATTACTAGCGACCTGCCTCGGCTTCGCACGGGTGCAATGCTGATTGTATAATGAAATTAAATTGTTTATTTTTTCCAGATTTACATCCATTAATAAAATATAAGTACTAATAAAAATGGTTATTGTGGGCTATTCCTAAGAGATAGACATATACTATAGCAAACTTTTTTGTAGATCTTTTGAAGGGGTACAATATTGCCGTACATTATTGTGATCTAGCTCCTAAGGTACAGCAAGCGTTTGCAGTGTAAGCACAAAAATGTGTTTGTTTATGACATTATATTGGAAAGCTTAAACATTGCCCATGTCCCTTTGATATTCATGCACGTATTATACATATAAACCTTCCTATTGAATAACTCTATCTATTAAAACCACCCGCATCAAAATCTGTTCCGTGCTTTTAAAGATCTAACTAAGGGGACATAGGGACGGACAGACGCGGGAAGTGACTTTGTTTTATATGTACTATGTAGTGATAATAAGTCCTATTTGAACAAAGAACAAACGAAAGCGGGGTATTTCGGTCCAATAGGTACTTACTCATAACCCAGTCTTGTCAGAGTAGGTATAGAACGCGATATCGCGTGGCCCGTACTGCATCAATGCAATAATTACCGCCCGGGGAAGGCAGACGCCTCACGTCACCGCTTTGATTAATCGTGCGACCTGACAAATTGCCGCAATTTTATACACAGCAATAATTTGCAATACCTTTTGAGCATTGCAGTGCTATGCGTCAGAACTAAGCAAAACTTTTTGTAGGAAATATTAAACAGACATCTAATTATATACAGTTAAAGTCAATGTCTATTCTGTTTAAAAATGATTCCACGTAATAATTATATGCACTAGGGATATTAATAAAAGTAATTAATTTTATTACACGTGTTTTGGAAATAAACATTAGAACATCCAAATTACTTATTTGATTAAGATAATTCAAAAGCAATCTTTTCATTTCATTCAATTTAATCCATAACTTTGAAATTGTATAATATGAAAACATGTGTCAGGATATTCATATTATTTTTACTGTAGTGGTAGAGTCCGCCTGGGGAAGTATTACCATCAGGCACATGTCCTGCTAATCTCGACACACTTTATTTAAAAAAAAGCCTTTTTATTAGTATTAAAATGTGTTTTTGCAGCTTTATCATCGGTCTAGCTCTTTGTTCAAGCAAAACAACCCACTAACAGTCCCACTGCTGGGGCTCGTGGCTTTCTCCCACAATAAGCGAATTTGTCATAATACAGCCCGATGGTTGAATTCAATTGGTTCCCGCAATTTTCTTGCATTAAATAGTAACCTATGAGCTGTTCCACATTATTAATTTTCCATGTTCTAAATTTCATCCGATCTGTGCATTCGTTCCGACGTAATTGAGCATCAAATATGCAAACTTCCGCGTATAATATTTGTAGGATTGTAATTCGCTTTGGCATTATATCGAAAGTTAAGTTTTGAATTAAAATATTGAGTAGGGTTGTATACAATTGTATACAATACGAATTGCAAGCTCATCTGTTACGCTGATGACACAGTGGCAATTTTTCATGCAAAGGATTGGGAAACCGCATTTAGTGTTGCGGAAAGTGGAATGGCGACCCTGGCACGGTGGCTGGATGCTGGTCTTCTGACTCTCAACGCTAATAAGTCGCACTTTATAGCATTCCACGTTACAAAATCATCAAATACAAAACGTTCAAAGCTGACTTTGCACATGAATTGCAAAAAATGCCGAAAACGGCACCCTGCCTGGTGCATGCTTCTGTGGAGTGATGGATAGAGTGGCTTCACTGAAATATTTGGGAGTTATGATAGATGAAAATTTATCTTTTTCATCACATATTGGGTACATCTCCAAAAAGATTCGAAAATTGTTGTTTGTGATGAAAGTCTTAAGACCATGCAATAATGATGACGTAAAACTGATGGTCTATAAGTCACTGTGTCAATCGTTGCTTCTTTATTGTATCAGAGTGTGGGGCGGTGCTGCAAAGACACACATGAACGAGATTGAACGCTCTCAAAGAGCAATTCTAAAGGTCATGACAGGCAAACCACGACGATACCCAACGGACAAATTGTATCAAGAAGTACCGGTGCTGAGAGTGCGTCAACTTTTTGTCTTGCGGGCCATTAAAAGTTGTCACCGTAGTACGTGTTCCAGTGCCGAAGAGGAGAGCCGTAGACGATACCGGGATATTCCGCTCCCCAGGGTCAATACCGTTTTTGCCACTCGTCTACCCGAATATGTTCTCTTTTTCACATACAACTCTGTTTGCAAGCTCATAGACATAAAAAATAACACTTTTGCAGAAGTTAAACATGACATAGTTAATTGGCTTCGCTCCCTAACTGAAGAACAAACAGAGAGACTTGTCTTTTATTCGGAGATGAGACGCAGCGAGGTGTATGGTGCTTGCGAATCTTTTCGGGCCTGCTGACTTTTATAGTTCCGGTTACGTGTTTCAATGAATGGACCTCGCAAACACCCTCTGCACGTATTTCTAGGAACGCAGTCATCTTGAACAAGATGATTCATTTTGGTTAACCACACGCAGCCTGAAACCCATTGTCATAGTTGTAACTCCGCTAAATCACAGTCCAACACGCACTTGTTTACTCGGTCAGCAAAACGCACACACTTCCTCCAATCATTCGCCTGTAGAAACACTTCAAAAATACACGTCACATACTGAACGCTCTCTTTTAAAACACACACAAATAAAACCTCCTATACACCCTGACAGACACACACACACACACACACACACACACACACACTCACACACTCACACATACACCCTCTCACAAATACTCGCACTCTCTTATAGACACTCTCACTCATACAAACTTTTACAACTAGACATAACCCACCACCATTCCAATTTTTTTTTTTCTATTTTTTTTCTTTTAATGTACATACTTAAATTTATTTATTGCAGATGAAATATGTTACAACGAAACTGGCTTTGTCACTGATCAATTAAAACTGCAGTTAAATATAGCTTATTCAAATCGGCAGTAATGTTGAGTTTAGTGAATAAGTTTTAGTATTAGCTTTCATTTAATGTTATTATTATTTGATGTGTTTTTTCTCTCTTTTTTTTTTATCGTTAACAGCATGTAATTGTATACATAAGTTGCATAAGTACTGTCAACAGCTATCTTACTTGAAACGTCTCGGAAATTTGAAGGGGCGCCCAAGATACAGGCTTAGCCTAGTTTGGGGCTCAATGGTACTTCTAGTAGATTTATATCAATTTATGTAATTTCACTATCATGTTAAATGTGCTATATTGTATTTTTATTTTTTTTTGGAAATAAACGATTTATTATTATTATCACATATTCATTTATTTTCTTATTTTTTAAGTTTTTTATAATAGATATTAAAAATAAACAAAGATCATAAAAAACTTAAAAACTAGAATGCCGCCTGCTGCAGCGGGGTAGAGCCCAAGCTACTGGTGGTTAAGGCTGCAGAGACAGAAACCTCCTGACTATGCGTGTCGTATCCAAAACGACTGCCTTTTGTATCTGAGCTTTGACCCAATCGTCTAACGAAAGCCTCTTAAGATGTTGGTCGAGGCTTTTCGCTATAAGACCGTTTACTGACACGACTATCGGGACTATGCTCGTCGAATCAACATTCCACATGGCAGTAACCTCGTGAGCCAAGTCAAGGTACTTGCTAAGCTTGTCCTTCTCGGCTTTCACGAGGTTATCGTCATGTGGTATGGTGATATCAACGATCACAGCTCGGCGCTGAGACCGGTCTACCAGGACGATATCAGGCTTATTGGCGACAATAGTCCTGTCCGTGATGATAGAGCGGTCCCAGTAGAGTAGCGCACGACCATTTTCAAGAACTGGCACAGGTGCGTACTTGTAGTACGGCACCTCGGACTCGACAAGCCCGTGTTGAAGAGCAAGTTGCTGGTGGATGATTCTGGCTACTAGGTTATGTCTGTGCAAGTACTCGCCGTTAGCAAGATGCGAACAACCGGAAATAACATGACGAAGAGATTCGCCTGGACGGCGGCATGCCCGACAAACGTCGACCGTACCGTCCTTCATTATGTATTTCCGGTAATTATTCGTCTTGATAACCTCGTCTGCAATTGCACAGGCAAAACCCTCGGTTTCTCCGAAGAGGTCCCCGAAGCGTAGCCAGTTCACCGACGCGAGCAGATTCACATCGGGTCCCGTTAGGGCCCGATAGAATCGCCCGTGCAGCTCCTTGCTCTTCCACACTTCCTGCGATCATCAGTGCTGAGCACCGATGGTTTACGCCAGTTCTCATTTGCCAGTGAAAGAGGCGTGAAGCTTCTGTCAACTGCCACAACATCGCGATGCATCCCGAACTCGCTGTTGCGAAAATAATCTCTGAGACTGCATACTTCGCGGTTGTGTAGGTTCTTGGCATTTAAAAAGCCTCGACCCCCCCACTTCCGCGGAATATACAGTCTCATAACAGACGAGCGCGGGTGTAGCATGCGATGAGTTGTGAGCAGTTGACGGACCTTCCTGTCCAGGGCGTCGAGCTCAGTCTGAGTCCATCTCAGTATGCCAAAGGAGTATATCAGCAGAGGCATTACCCAACCGTTGAAGGCTCGCGCTTTGTTACCGCCTGACAGAAGACTTTTAAGTACTTTTGTCAGCCGGCAAAAGCGCTCCTTCACTGATTTCTTAATGTCATCTGCTGATATACCCAATGACTGTGACATACCGAGATATTTGTAGGTCTCGTCTCCGGAGAGAGATCTGAGAGTCATAGTCTCGGAAAGTTGTAAATTCTCTGAATTTACTACTTTCCCTCGCTGTACATGCATGACCGCACACTTGTCTACACCGAACTCCATCTTGATGGCGTTACTAAAAACCTCCGTGGTTTTTAATAGCTCCAACAAGTCTTGGCGTTTCGGTGCAAAAGTTGAGGTCGTCCATGTACAACAAATGAGATATAACCTCACCTCCTCTACGAAGACGATAACCTAACTCTGAATCCTTCAGCAGAGTGCTGAGAGGATTCAGACTTAGGCAGAACCATAGGGGACTTAGACTGTCACCCTGAAAAATGCCTCTTTCAATTTTTATTAAGTCCTCCGAATCAAACGAGCTGTCTACGCTACCTGGTTGACGAAGGACTGTGACCCACTGTCCCATGCATTTGCTTAGAAAAGATTTTAGAGTTGGATTTATTTTGTACAACTCTAAAACCCTTTCCAGCCATGAATGGGGCACCGCATCATAGGCCTTCTTATAGTCAATCCAAGCAGCGGAGAGGGCTCCTTTGTTTCGTTTGACTTGTTGGCAAATGGTCATGTCAATGAGGAGCAGCTCCTTAGTACCACGGGATCCCATCTTACATCCATTCTGAGAGGAGGCCAAAATGTTATTTGCAATGATGTGCGCGTAAATTTTGCTCTCAGAATGGATGTAAGCAGCTTGTAGATGGTAGGCAAGCACGTAATGGGTCTATAGTTTTTAGATCTGTGGTACTACCGGACTTGTAGAGCAGGAAGGTAACACCGGTGGTCAGGAGCCTAGGAAGAGATCCTGTCTCAATGGCTTCTTGAAATTGCGTTGCCAATCGTTCATGCGAGCACCGAAACCATTTTATCCAAAAGTTGTGCAATCCGTCTGGCCCAGGACTTTTCCAGTTCGGAGCCGTCCGGATAGCACAACTAACGTCTACAGGGTCTACAGTTATAGACTCCATAGGTCCAATATGCTCGCATGCCCGTTCGACAACGCGCATCCATTCACCCTCCGTGTGTTCGACAGGCAACGACCAGATGTCACGCCAGAAGTTTTTCATAGCGTCGGCATCCGGCAGCTGCCCATCGCTCACACGTTGATTAGTTCTTTCCCAGTCTCGGTATACCTTCCTTTGGTCAGTTTGGAAGATGCGATTTTGCCAGTATCGATTAACACGTTCTCTGTAACGGCGAATACGTTTTGCCCACGCATAAACCTTCTGCTTCAGATAGTCAATGCGTTCCGTAACGTTTGATAAGTACTGTTGGGGCTGATACTCGTCCCAGCAAAAGCTTGTGTTACGAAACGCATGACTCGGGGCGGTTGTTTCCCCTGCTGAAGCAGATTAGCTTTGCGATGAGTGTCCTGAATGTGTTGATACGCCGCTCTATTCGCATCTGCCATTCAGGTGCCTTCCGACAGGTCGTGTTGCACGGTTATTATCCAGAAGTTTAACACGTGCAACATTACATACTGCAATGGCACCACAATACAGAATAGAGTGGGTATCAACTAGATCTTCACTAGTCCTCAAATAGGGTATAGTAAAGCATTCAGGGCTCCCATTAAAGCCAAGTTGCGTCTATGAATAGGCAAACGTGGCAGTCGCGGCCTAGAGTCCGTACTATATCGATATCTGAAATCGCATCCTCAAAGCGCTCCTCAATTGATCTTTTACCTGGTTAGATACATTGCTCGTCCGATCTCCGCCATCATCAGGGTCAACAGATAACGTCGCCACAGTCGTCGGGTTTTGCGCCGATATCGGAGCAGACGATGCAGCGAGCGTTACCTGCGAGGTTGCGAGACGGGCGAGCACGTAGTATCTCCTGGCGTAGCCGATCAAGCGTCGAGTCATCCAGCAGTTTTAACCGCTGGATTGCTCTCACTTGATCCGATAGTCGCTGAGTTGACACGGTGACGGTCGGTTCGAGGGTCTGAAAGAAAGACAGCATTCTGGGACGGTACGCCGTTAGGTTAATTTCTCCATCTGTAGCCTCGTAGTATGCTCGCATGCAGTTCTGATTAATATGCTCAGTCCATCTCATGCGGCACACTGAACCACCGGTATTATTATTATTATTAAAATCCAGATCAAGAAACCCTCATGAAATGGATGAAAACAAACTTCAACCATCTTCGACGACACTTACTGTCAAGTGAGGTGGTGGACAACGTGCTACAAACGTTATAGGTTTGCACTTGACCGTCACCTCGCTTGATGTTAAGCGACGATGCGGTAAACGATGGAGCGTAGAAACCGACCTAGAAGAAACCGACTCACTCTCGATTTTAAGACACCAAGATTGTAACTATCGGGGAAAACCCACTAAGGCAACGCATTCCACAACCTAGACGTTCTTATCACAAACGTGGAGTCAAATCTCTTCGTTCGTGTTTTTGGAACATCAACCATGAAACGATGTCGCTTTTTTGAGATACGAGTAGTCCGATCACAGAAAGGGCAAGGTGGTATTAGATCATGCAGATCAGTTGCACACTCTCCGAAGTGTGTCCGATAAAAACCCGATAAACTCGCAATTTTGCGGAGATGATCAAGACTGAAGTCTTTTACGCACACGAGCGTCATTGCCTATGGACCTTTTAGCACGTCTTTCAATCGATTCCAGAGTCTCTAGCTAATGCTTAGCCGATACATCCCAAAGGTGCGAACAGTACTCCATACAGGAGCAAATCTGTGCTTTGTATAACGTGAACAACTGTTCAGAATTGAAATATCTTCGCACTTTTGAGTGGACACCTAGTTTTTTGGCGGCTAATTTAGCCTTAGACTCAATATACGTGCCAAAGTTGAGCGTAGATGACAAAGAAACGCCCAAAAGCTCGAGATGGTCAGTAACTGTCATGGATTCGCCTCGAATTTGAAAGATAAAATTGATTGCAAAGCCTTTCATAGCCACCGGAACATGAGCAGCCTACTAAATGTTCCCACTACTGGGACTCGGAGCCTTCTCTCGCAAGGAGACAGTTAAGGTAATAATCCACCACGCTGGCCTAGTGCGGGTTGGTGAATGACACATGAACTCGAAAGATTCTAGGTAAATTTCGGTTTCCTTACGATGTTTTCCTTCACCGTTTTAAGTTAGCGGCATTACGCACCTGACTTCGAAAAGAGTGTGATGCGTGTGAGATTTGATCCTGGGGTTTCCGGATCGGCAGATGCCGTTCTCTCGACTAGAGGAGCCGGAATAAGTAAAACTAAGTAAAAACATTCAAAACATAACTTACGGTGTGGTGGTTTTGGTCAGGCGGTTTCTTACTTGCTTACAAAAAGACGTTTATTTTGCTTGTTTCTTTGTTCCCTGGTGGTAAACAACACGTCTGTCCATAACAGAATAGTGTAACGCAGCCATTTAAACATGAAGAGTCCAAAGCACTCATTCCTTTCGCTCGCTGTGAGCCGATCATCTCTTTGCCTTTTTTTGCCCGCGACGGAACGGAGACGGTACAATATGCTTTTGGGGTGAGAGGATGTTTGTGCAACTACATATTGCCATTTATCTCCAAAACTGATTGTCCTATTTTGATGCAGTTTTAAGTGATAGGTTAAGGTTTAATTGGTGCATGTTGTATGATAGATAATACGGTGACAACTCACCAGGAGGCGCTGCAATATTTTTTTGTGTAAATAAATATTATAATTTTTCTCCAAAACTACTAGTCCGATTTCAATGCAATTATCAGTGATGGGTTCGGGTTCGATTGGTCATGTTCTTACTTAAGTATAGCGGTAACAACTCACTAGGGATCGCTCCAGTAAATATGTATGGGCAAATCGATATTGCCATTTTTCTCCAAAACTACTAGTCCGATTTTGATGCAATATCCAATGCTGGGTTAAGGGTTGACTGGTGCATGTTTTTTGATAGGTATTATGGAAACAACTCACTAGGAGGCACTGCAGTAATTATTTTTGTGCAAATCAATGTTTTAATTTTTCTTCAAAACTACTAGTCCGATTTTGATAATATTTTCAGTAATGCGGTAAGGTTTAAGTGATGTATATTCTTAGATGTGTATTACGGCGACGACTCACCACGGGGCCCTGCAGTAAACATTTTTGTTCAAATTAAAGCTGCAATTTCTTTCCAAAACTACTCGTTCGAATTCGAAAAAATCCACAACTTAAACAACAAATGTAGTGCGAGATCCATATATACACGCAAAACTTAAAAAAAAAAACAAACAATAAAATCCGTTTTCACAATTGTTAATTTTGCGTTCTATCTACTTTTATAGGCTTATACTTGACCGCCATCTAGCCTGATATTAAGCGACGACGTATGGCAACCTTATCGCTACGAGTTATTTCTTCCAGGAGACGATAAGATGTAAAAAGAAATATGAATATAAGAAGACTTTTTATAAGTATGTTGTAAGAAAGCTTCGCCTTCTGCGCTTCTCCAAATATAAAGATAGATAAGAAGAAGAACTCTTTTTTGCACCTAAATTATAAAAGTTTAACATAATTTAGCGTATGGCGACCTTATCGCTACGAGCTATTTCTTCCAGGAGACGACAAGATGTAAAAGGAAATATGAATATAGGAAGACTGGGAATATAAATTAGGAGATAGTTACAGTAAGTAATAGAGGGCAACTTACATAGGTCACTTAATAACCAGCATTTCTAACTTCTAGCGCAATAGCATGAAAATTTATTTAAATTACGAGCTTTTATTTACAAGCAAAATAATGGAAATAGTTTTATAATCTTTGTAGTTGTTATGTCAATAAAGACCACGTTTAAAAAAAGACCACCCGAAAACAGCGCAAATAAATTGTTTTTAAACGAATGCGAGAGAGATAACAAAACGGCCGACATTGTGGTAGAAAGGGACGGAGTGAGAAGGTTCGATATGGGTGGTCGTTTTTTCACACATTTTAAGTATATTCCTTAACGTTTCACGTTAATCACTTATCTTTGAAATAAGGCAGCATAATTATTTTACTAAATGAACAATCGAGTTTAGTGAATAAAGTTAGCATTTTAGAGGTTTAGCGTGTGTGTGAATACTATTTTCGGA
This sequence comes from Ectropis grisescens, assembly GCA_017562165.1. NCBI lineage: Eukaryota > Metazoa > Arthropoda > Insecta > Lepidoptera > Geometridae > Ectropis > Ectropis grisescens. The sequence goes on along the minus strand of CM029767.1, from coordinate 14,176,995 downwards.
GTGATTGACGCGATTGGCATAGTTTTTTTAAAGGGGCTTATGGCAGCTGTTCTCGATTGGCCTTTTACTGCCTACCGAACGTTGCCGTTGGGCTACCGTAACAGACGCAGGACCCTACTAACTAAATTTTAGTAGTGGGTAGGTCTCTTGACAAAGTTCGTCTGGGGGAATCACCAAACCTTTACCAGTTATTCTACCGCCAAGCAGTAATGTGCAAACATTACTGTGTTCCGGTTTGAAGGGCAATGTTTCCATAAAAGTTACATGGCCAAAGATATCTTAGATCTCTGGGTGGCGAGCGCAGTGAAGTGTAAGATAATTATTAGAACTCTTTATGTTCCAATAGCTTCGTGTCACTGTTCTGTTTTGTGGCAGGCATGTTGCTTACCATCAGGCACATGTTTAGCTCATATCGTTAGTATATACTAAACAATAAACTAATTTTACCGAACTCAACGAGTAGTACTGCATCATGTGCAACATCTAGCTTAGACGGTACGACTTCGGCTTGGGCTACCGCCGTTAGGATAGATAGGAGCGACCTCGCACCTCAGACGAGGAACGATTGGCATAGAGTGAAAACATTCCTAACCTTATGTAAAAGTAATGAGTCTGCGCACAGAATAGAGTATAAGGTCGTCAGTTCGATTCGCACTTGCAACAAATTTTTGTGTGATTACTATTGTATTTGAGTGTTTCTATGTGTGTATATACAACAGCTATAATATAACATATGTAATCCATATGTAATTACGGTGCAAGCTTTCCTAGGTTTCGGACTGGATGGTATTGTGCGAGGAGTGTCAACAAATATTTAATTATTATTTATTACAGTTTTATGATGGCTAGCTATACGATATCGCTGTCGTATATTTACTAAATTCGGCTTTTACGTATATAAAGTAAGAAACACACACCAACTTGTAACTCACGCTATTTTAGATGTCACTGTAAAACTCCATTGCATGTTTTTTTTTATAGAATAGATAGACGAGACGTGCTTACCATCTGCCTAGTGGTAACCAACCTTAATCCTATTTCTTCTTTTTAGTTTGGGACCTATAACAGTTGGCTTTAGGTGGCTTTTCGCCTGAACTTTGGGTTTTTGGATTAACGTAGAGAGCAGTATAAGCAAGCAAAAGGCTCTATTTAATGACATGATACATGTCCTGCTTGTCTCGTCATTCTTTACTTTTTTAAATCCGTGTATTATGTCAGCTATCCGGCTTCTACAGTACAAAGTTTCCTTAATGTGGAGCTACAAGCTATTATTACAAACTTTTTTCATCTTAAAAGTAGCCTATCATTATCTTTTCTTAGGCTATATGCTATAACTGTACTCCATTTTATATACATTAGTTGAACAGTTCAAGTATGCAAGCGTACAGATTGATAGACGAAGAGTTAAGGTACAAATTCGCGCTGAGACCGCATACGGAGACCGCGACAGGCACTTGACATTATGGAATTGTATGGGTGCCAGTTCGCGCCGAGACCGCGACACGTGCGTGTCTCGGTCTCCTGTCGCGGTCTCGGCGCGAACTGGCGCCCATACAATTCTGTAATGTCAAGTGCCTATCGCGGTCTCCGGTTGTTGGGGTCTCCTGTCGCGGTATTAGCGCGAACTTGTACCTTTAAGGTGCTGGTTCGCGCCGCGACCGCAACATGAGACCGAAACCGGAGACCGCGACCGGATAGGCCCTTGATATTATAGTTTTGTATGGACGCCAACCGCGACAAGAGACCGAGACACGTGTCGCGGTCGCGAACTGGCGCCCATACTAAGCTATCATGTGAAGTGTCTCGTGCCGCGGTTTCTGCGCAAACTTGCACCTTAACATTCACATTTATAATACTAATAAAATAGTGAACAAAACTGTGTTGTAGTCTAAATTCGATCATAATTTAAATAAACATAAATTATAAAAGCATGTCTGTGTCAAATAAATGGCAGTTTCTGTAATAGTTTTTTGTTGATTTAATGTATAATTTAATACAAAATTACACAAAATTTTAGCTTCATGTATTAAAAAAAAAATTAAAGCTTCATATCTATTAAGTTCACCCATTGTGTGTAACCTGTATATCATGGTTATTACTCCGCATTCTGTTAACCAACATAAAAATAAACAAGTCCCAGGCGAAGCAACTACAACAGTAGTTTACGTGATTGTTATCATTTATAGGGTGAATAAATCACAGTTATGACGTCACAAGACACTTCTCTAGATCAAGTTCAGTCTAGCACGAGAATAGGGCATAAAAACGAGCCTCATATGAAAGTAGGACACCTTTTGTCATAATAATGTGAGTTTGCACGCCATACGGTTGTTTCCACACGAAATCACGATAGTGCCGCCCTCGCTTTAAGATTTTTCTATCTCTACATTTGTCCCAAACTATTTTATGCCCAGAAATATATTTACAGTTAAAGCAGATCCATAATTATAAGTATTATAATTTGTAGAGGATTCTTTACGGAGTCTTGTACCACACCTTTGCCAAACATTGCAGGTTTCTGTTTAAATAGAAATATTATTTGTATCTTCGGGAGACAAGCACATGCCCTGCTCGTATAGTCAGTCTATATTACCTATATGTCACATAATATAATATGTTATAGCATATATATACTGGTTTACGCTCCGATGATGGAATACATTCTTAATTAAATCTGACTTTGGTCTTTTGTAAAATATGTATATATCATTATGTTCATAATTACGTTAATGTCCTATTCGCTGGTGTACAAAGCACAAATATAACACAACAAACAAAATCCGCTGGTATGGTCTGGCATAAAACAAAAAAGTCGCTGGAAACCGCTGGTTGCAGGCTGCGTAGGACCGTTCGTTGTGGAAATCTAGGGGGAGGCCTATGTTCAGCAGTGGGCGTCTTGCGGCTGATATTGATGATAATGAAACAAAATTCAAATAATGGCAAGTAAAAAATCTATTCGAAAGATTACATTTTTCTAAATATTTTTTATTTAAATAAAGAGTGACGAGACGACTAGGACATGAGCCTGATGGTTAGCAATATGCCTCATTGTTATGTGCCGCAATTGGAACATGAAGAGTCCAAATTGTAGCACTGCACTGCACTCGTCACCCAGATATCTAAGATGTTATTATCATATCTCTAAGCCCTGTAATTTCACTGGAAACATTGGCCTTCAAACCGGAACACAGTAATGTTGCACATTACTGCTTAGCGGTAGAATAACTGGCAAAGGCCAAGAGTCGTACTACTTCGACTAACGAAGAGATTTTACTCTACTTTTGTCTAAGACTTGGAATGCGTTGCCTGGGTGGGTTTTTCGTGATGACTATTATCTTCGTGTCTTAAAATCGAGAGTGAATCGGTTTCTTTTAATTCATCACTTGAGACCCATTTTAAGGCAAATTCTATTAATTTATTACACTAAGTCATAGTTTTTTTATCTGATGCCACGAAATTTTTTTGGTTGATATACCTATACTTATGATTTGTTTTGTCTAAACTAACCTCAAACTTTTTGAGGGTAGGTACAGTAATTATTTTCACATGATGAGTCGTAACCGGCGTCGAACCCATAAGGGTTCCTGCCAATGGGTGGGCACGCTTCATCGTAGACCGTTTCGTTGCTTACCATCAGGCGAGATGATGCTAAATTGTAAACCTTTAAAAATAAAAATAAAATGTAATTATTGGAACACAGTTTCCTGATGATACTTTCCGTACCGTTACGGTAAAAATTTGTACTTGTACCGTACCCATGAGAATTTAATAAAAGCTACATGTGAGGTTCGAACCTACGACTTATTATGACTTTCTTATCACTATTCCACTACGGCTTTATTCGACAAATTGACAACACCAAACCATATTAAAGGTCTTCATTGTAACCAAAAGTTTAGTATAATATCTTTGACTTTGAGTAATACGTCAAACGCCGATATCCGTGGTCAAACGCATCATGAACACAACATAAAATTTACGTTCGCTATATTCTTATCATGACCATAGTTCTTTGAAAACGCAAAGGTTGAGATAATGGAAAATAATTTTCTTATTATTTTGTTATTTTCCAAATTACAAAAATCTAATTATAGAAAAAGACAACTACAAAAAACTCAGGTAACTCACATAGCTCTTTGGTTTCTTGTCTATTGTGTTAACTTTCAATTTATAGTCCTTATGAAAAAAAAAGATCCTGAATTATAGCCTTAATACTTAATTTATTCAGCTGTGTAAAAATATAATATGCTTTATGTATGGCTGTTTGAAGACAGACAACTATTTTAAAGAAACAGTACCTGGGTGACCGAGCTTTGCTCGGTTACTTAGATACATACTGATTTTCTCAAAAAAAAAACTTGAAAAAAGAAAGGCTGCCGGTTAGATTCGAACCCGACCCTACCATATTATGACCGCCCATCTTCCCGTCTGAGCTAATATACTGTCGCGCGACGTCGCAAAATTTACCGTCGCATTCTAATCTATATGTAACAGTTTTTCATTGTCTAAAAACGCGCATAATGCGACGTTTTTTAAAATAAAACCTGGCTAGATCGATTGTTCGTCCCCGAAACCCCCTGGATACATAATTTCATGAAAATCTTTCGAGCCGTTTCCGAGATTCAGATTCTATGTATATATATATACCTACAAGCATTAGTCGTTTAAAGGTATAAGATGAGATAAGATAAGATTAAAATTGTCATGGTCATGACATATTTAGCAGTTGTAAGCGTTCCCTTCAAATTGAATAAGAATAATGTTGAGTTACGAGTACTTTTGTAGCCACAGTTTCATAAAACCAAAGGAAAAAATATTTAAAATTGCGTGCTACGCTACACCACTGCTACGCTATTCACTATACTACACACGCTATGGAAATATACCCTGAAATACGTTATAAATTATGATTTGAACACGGTGGTACACGCTAGTATGCATATTGAATAGGTATACAAAATTTAATCATTTAGTAACACACCAAAAGAGACTACGTCCCAACCTTTTAAATTACGACCTCGATCTAAAAAGCTCGACTGGTGACTATTTTCTCGTAGAAATTCATTAATAAGGGGGTAGGTACAAGGTAAGTAAACGCCGGAAATTTTCCACGTTGTATTCCTTTGGCCCCATTTTGGACGAGCCTTAGCCGGTTCAGAGGCAGTTATTATGCGATATTCGCACTGTAGTCGAGCTGACACCGGCACGGCGGTCGGGTGGCAAGCAACCACCCGCGGGAAAACTTTCCTGTAGGTACCTACCGTTATGCGATATTAGCCGTGATTGTTTTGTTTTTGTTTCGCTAAGTAGGCAGTGTCCCTCGGATTTTTGTTTACTTCAACTTTGTTTCTATGCAACGTTTCGGCACTCGCTTCTCTGTTTTTAGTATACTAGCGATCGTTTCATAAGTTAATAGATGCATTTTTGTACAATGGCATGTAATAATTAAAGAAACACACAATTTTATTTCCTACTGATTTTTTTTAGCTTTAGTTTGTACCTCATCAAGTAGTACACGTCGTTTGTTGCTTTCACAGATGTTACTTACATTTGATTTTAATTGCTTATTGTACTATTATTGCTTGCGATCAATGTTCAAAATAAGTCTTCATTCTCTTTGGTGGAATCATAGCTGTTTTGGTGTTATTATAACTAAACGTATAAATTGTGTAATATACGAAAAAAAAAGTACATTTGTCGGGTCAAGTAGTTACTAATTTGAATCAAATAAACTACTGCGATTAATTGTATTGTTTTGTAAAATAGATAATAATTAATATTTTGATACGAACTATGATACCTAATATTGATACTTAGTTGTATAAACAACTAAGTATCAATATTTACATTAATATGCATTCTGTTTACGTTGTATTACAAAAAATCTCATTAATTATTTTTGTAAATAATACCAAATTGTAATTGCTTTTTACATACTTAGAAAAAAATTTTGAATAACTTCTAAGCAAATGTACGTATTGTCGGCGTCTTTAATGTTAACAAAGGAACCGACAAAGGCGCCGATAACTGCAATATTCTAACAGCCACTAAAACTATTGTTACCTTAACTGCTTCAAGTTAAACAATTGTTTAAAAGTCGTAACTAGGCGAATATAGTATTTAAAAATATATAAATGTGAATTTTTGTTGCAATAAATATTAATCTACGTCTGCAGTAAAATATAATGTAGAAAACAAAACAACGCGTACAATGTTTATACAAATTCAAAACAGATGAATGATGCCTACTTGTCAGTTACTTTACAGAAAGATAATATTTAAAAAGAGGTTCGTGTAAATGAATAAGTGTAGTCAGGTCTCTTCGTTTGAGTCTCTGCAATATCAACTGTGAAACGTACCAAAAGAACTAAAAATATTGTATCAATTGATGCTGTCTGTATTGCTATATATTGTGACCTTTTGAAATTTTAACATTGGGTGATATGGTAATCGAGAGTACCTATCTAACCTCAATTTTCAAAGTTCTCAATTAATCAATTACTATTTACGTTTACTGCATTTAATCTTAAAGATGATCACACATAATAAAGAACATGAGCATTTTAAAGCTAAATAACTTATTTGTTCGAATTCATAAATCTGAGGAACTATTGGCATATGGACCAATTTCAAAAATCTTTCACTGTTGGATATGTAATTAATCCCTGAGTTCTATAGGCTATCTATGTGCCACAAGCAAAGCCGGGGTGGGCCGCTAGTAATTAAGAAAACTAATGGTTGACAAGTGATCGAAATTTGATCATAACACAATATTAATCTATTCTCAATTGACCACAGACTAACAAGCGACACGAGGCTAGTTTTTCAAGCTAGTGTTAGCAAGCTAGCAAGCTAGGACTTCTAGCTTGGTGTAGACAAGTAGTAGTGGTAGGACTCTTGGCAGAGTCCGCCTGGGGAAGTACCACACCTTTGCCAGTTATTCTACCGCCAAGCAGTAATGTGCAAACATTATTGTGTTCCGGTTTGAAGGGCAATGTTTCCAGAGAAATTACAGGGCTTAGAGATCTAAGATCTTAGATCTCTGGGTGACAAGCGCAGTGCAGAGCTAGGTAATGATTTGGACTCTTCATGTTCCAATAGCTGCGTGTCACTGTGCTGTTATGTGTCAGGCATGTTGCTTACCATCAGGCACATGTCCTGATCGTCTCGTCACTATTTATTAAAAAAAAAAAACAAGAAAACTAGCGTTGCGTAGCGTTGTCTACACGAAGCTAAAAGTACTATCTTGCTGGCTTGCTAACACTAGCTTGCTATGTACAGAGTGTACTCTGTAAAGCAAGCGGGATTTGAATCTAGGACCTTAGGTTTGCGAAATAGGATGTTCTTGCCACCACGTTGTCACGATTTTTTGGTACTTATTCGACTAGTATGGGTTTTAATTTTTTTTATCGTAGTTTAACATTTTGTAGGTACTCTAGATAGGGAGACGTACCCTAAATTATTTATTATTATTTCAATAAAGCGTCTACCCATTCAATTGCCTATCATATTCAACGTCCTCGCCAAGATTGTCTAGCGTTCATTTTTGGAAAGGGACAGAAACATTTTTTGTATTCGTCGAATATTATAGTTCCCACAACGATTACCATCACCTGAGACTGTAGGGAGGGAACGAAATTTATCGATAATCTATTTATAAGCTATCGACGATCGATATTTTAAGTCACTAAATTAAAGAAAACAAGATAAGTCTTTGTTATCGTCATTTTTATGTCAGCGCACATATATTTTAAGGATTTACTAGCATGTTGTGTTTTATGATATAAGTACAAAAATAGCACATGTACAATTTTTAGAAAACTTATTTTAGTACATAAATGTGGTAACGTGGATATTGACTATGGTAATCCTAATCAATGTTTCAATTTCGCCAAAAAGCTTTTAGTTGTAGATTCATAATAACTTAACAATGTGCAAAAAGTAACAATATTTATAAAACTATTTCAGAATCATTGATATTGACAACATAATATTCTCTTATCCGCAAAAGTGCAAATCGTGTAACTTTTCACATCGATATTTTAATATAAAATTTTATTTGCTATCATTATATCCGTAATTGTTCTACAATCGGTTCTATCTGTTGTTGCATGGGTTTATCGATAAAAATCATCAGTCTCTTTCCTTTACTATAAAGAATGCACCTTGACAGAGCTAAAGGGAAATAGTTTTTTTAACCCATCGTCGTACAATATATCATCCCTTTATTTACACTGCTACATATTCGCGTAGACAGCTTTGTCTGCATTACTCTATAGCTTCTTTGGCGTTGTACTTTGCAAAGGCAACCCCTTTGCAATTTCGATATCCTAAACAAAACAGAACCATCGATTTATGCAATGTCAGATATCATTAACTGGCGTATTCATTTGGTATGGGAATTCTAGGTGTGTTACAACAATGCACGACATTAGATTATATTCAAAGTTTACTTCTTGGATAAAGTTTCCATCAAAACCGAAAAGTTAAATAATAAAAAGTGCTAGTAAATATTTTAATATTTGAATGTTCCTTTAGATTTCTTCGATTTATTTTACAAAGGTAATGATAATTAAATTAGAGTACAGTATTTAAAACGTGTTCACAAAGTCGAGCACGTTGTATTAAATTTAACTACGATATTGAAACCACTAAACAATAGAAAAAGCAATAAAGATAAATCAGTCAAAATCGCTAATACGGCGCAGTGCGAGGCGTGGTCCAAAGATACATTTTGTTAGAGAGTCCTCGGGGGGTCATCTTTTGTAATGGTAATGCAAGAACGGTCTCCGGCCTTCGCTTGCCAAGATTGGGATGCGGTAGTGTAATCAATAGCTGAATAGGGCCAATAGGGCTAATAGAGCCGGTTTTGTATAGTTTGACCTGGAGACAGGTTGTATTATACTCTAGCTGCCGGGTAGCCAGGTAGGGTCAGAGGTCACCCGGCCTTTCACAGGTGCACATAGAACGTAAATAAAGGTTTTAATAAATTACGTTTACCTGATGAATATGACGTGTTCAATTATTATTCTATAAAATTACGTTCGATGATGTTTACGTCCATAAGAAAAAATATTGTTATTTACGAAACAGCACTTTTTGGTTTATTACTGATATGAATTATGTTTAAATTGAAGTCGCTATCTTTTTTATTTTTGTAAACCGTAATGATAATATTAAAAGTCCGTGTTCTTTGATAAAGGTGTTTTAAAATAAACGCAGAAGTTCAATAATACATTTTAAACAATTGTATTGACAGTTCCGGCAATTCGTCTAAAAATATGAGTAAACACTAAATAATTCGCTTTTGTCACTCATTCTAAGCTCTTCATTGTTTCTCAATTCAAAACAAACGAGTTAGTAGAAATGTTAAGAACAAAAACTGGGCCATAATAAGCTGGCCATCCTTTTGTTCGAGACTTTTGAGAGTTCTTACTCAAGTTTGTTTCCCGAAGTCATCCTTAAGTATAAGGATTAAGTTTAGTCTTGTTTATTTGAAAAGATCGATGTGAAATTGATTAAGGCTCTAGATAATCTTAACTAAGAAGTTTATGATTATTGATTAACGCTTAATTAGGCAGTTATTTTACGTAAACTGTCACATAAGGCTCAAATAGCCTCGTACTATATTTACCAATGATACATCTATGGTAATTATTTTGTGTGAAATCATATTATTACACTCATTACAAGAAGCTATTATGTAACAATATAAATTAAAGGTATAGAGGCGATAAAGGTCTAGATTAGATATAATTTAGATGATCAATCAGATCTAGGCGTACCCAGCGTAAGTACAGTTAGCATGACCGCAATGCTCATACATTGAACTAAATAAACGGCAGTATTTTGGTCAGGAGATTACACATTTCCAAAAGTATTAATCCTAATATTGTGTCAAACCCCTATTTTGTTCCTGCAATAAATAAAACGTGTCTAAACTAAAACCAAAATGTTCTAAACGTAACATAATCTCACGCGCATCCATTTGCTCACAAACTTCTCCAAAATTCGAATTACGAAGACACGCACTGCAACGTGCATTTGGCGCCTAGCGAGATACGTTACTTTTTTGGACAATTATTAAACTCAAATTCCTCGACTCACCTTGACACACAATAAGCCACTTTACTGCATCCGCATACGGCACACAATAATGTACAAAATCGACTTCAAACTTAAATCTAAGTTAATCGTTTAGCTGTCAAAAATTCCAGATAAGTACTACCCTTATTAGAAGATGTTATAGAGTTGATTTTGTGTTGGAACCCAGTGGCCTTGCATTGGAATATTCGTAGTAATAATAAAGCATTTTTTGTTATCCAAGATGTCCGTATGCGATGCACCAAGGACTGTCTATGTGTGCAACTCTAGCCGTGTAGCAGCTGTGCCTATTATTTTGAAGTTGTGTGCGATTTTGTACCGCGACGTAACACGTTTGATACGTTCATAAATAAATGCTGAAGGGAGCGATTATGTCGTACAAAATTGCGTGACAGTCTGACGTTTAACTTGAAAAGTAGGCATATTCACTGCGGCAGGTAAATCAAGGGAAAATGTGTTTGTATTCTGCTGAGGTAATTATGCAAAGCGATAATAATGATTCTGTCGAGTCACGATTAAGCTATTTTTTCAGGAAATGAGTTTTTTGAAGGCATTGTGCTGTTTGTATGTAAATTAAAATGTATTTAACGACAAAATTGATAAATGGTGTAGACGAACATAGTGTATTCCTATCTATGCTTTGGTCTAGTTATTGTTTCTTAGACATAAATAATATATGTAGAGTTGTAGAGTTATGTTTAGTTATTGTGTATTTCACAACTCTGTAACGTTTTATTTCACCAGACAGCTCCTGGATCAGCGTCAGAGTTCAGAGAGGTATATTGCTACATATATCTTTAGTTGGTAAATTTTTCTTTATTCTTAATTCAAAATAATTCTTAGCTACTTTTTTCCCGGCCAAGCTTTTAAAAAAGCATTAGCTTTTAACTCTCTCATCATCGCCCCAGCTGTAAAATCTATTCAAGCCCACTGCTAGTACTAGTAGATCAAAACTACTTCATCCCTCTACATTTTTTGCATCTCTAGCTGAGCGATTCCCAAGAACATGTGGACCGCTACGTCGCTTCGTCGCTAGATCAAATACACCATCCTGCCACCATTGTAGTTCCTTCATTACTTTCCGAAAAAAACCTTTGTTCACCAGCTGTCTCTCTCTAGCCGTGGGATTATAAAGTGTTGGAAAGAGACAGCTGTAGTCAAAGTACAAAACATAATTTGTTTAGAAATGACAATACAAGGTTTCGTGAAGTCCATTTTGCTAATTATAGTTTTGGGTGTGATTTATAATATTATAAACAATAGACAGTTACATTGTGAAATACGTTTACTGTTTTCAAAGTTCCTATTTTAAATATCTCGAGATTAAAAATAGAATGGCTTCATAGATAAGCCGATAGATTGCATCCTTTCCACAGTTTATTAATTTTATACGTGTTATTTATTTATTATTTACTAGATTACATGACCCATCTAGTATCGTCCGAAGGTAAAAGTGGTTAATGATACAGATAACTTATGCAAGGGTACCGGAAAATAAAGTTGACATACGTATGAATAATTTCTGCTGCAATCACATCAGATAAGGTGAAATAGTTTAATAGTCAGACAGACACATTCGAGACTTGTAATAGATTAAACTAAGAGGAACTGCGGCCCAGAAAACCAACGGCCTAAATACGTATTGTATATTATATGCAAATGCATTTGAAATCATATGTGTATTATATCAGCTATTTGGCTTCCATACCACATGTTTTGTTCAATATGGGGCCAGATGGTGTTGTGTAAAAAAAAAACGACTAATTTAGGTACTATCTACTATCGAAACCGGTTAACATTTTAATTCCGCAATTTAATATTCTGTAAAATACTTGAAAACTTTTCTTATTCCTACAAAATATACGAAATACTTGAAATCGATCGAGCTGCGTTGAAGGAATACGACCACAGTGTCATGACATTACTACACTAACGGTCCGTCCCGGTTTCGCCCGTGGTACAGAATATTTACATAGCCTACCTCTGTAGGAATCAGGAATCACGTAGGTATATATATATCCAACGGTGAAAGACTTTTGTAATCGGTCCAGTAGTACCTGAGATTAGCGCGTTTAAACAAAAAATCTTTTCAGCTTTATAATATCGGTATATATTTATTTGCGTGTAAAAATATTCAAAATGTTTGTAATATCTAGAAAAAATATATTTTATTTCTATAACATCTATTCATTTTCATTAACCGTTGTATTAATCGACCGGCCCCTCTACCGCCTAACTAAATCGGCTATGGCTTCGCTGTTGCTGTCTCTATAATTTCAAGCGAAAAGAAAAGATAGTGCAATATCAAAGCTAAGACAGTTTTAGTTATGCGGTAGACCCTCCGGAGTTCCCACGCGCACCACTGTCTTTTCGAAGTAATATATGTAATAACCTTTATGTGTAAGACACCAATCCGCATCGGTCCAGCGTGGTGATACTATGGCCTTGTTTCTCTCCTTGAGAAGAAGACCCCGAGTCCCTGTAGTGGGAACATTAAATTTAGTGGGCTTGCTTATATAATATTACTTCCAAAGTTGCATATAGTTTTAGTTAACTAATACTAGTGTTTGGAATCTCCGTATTATTTTCTTAATTGTGTGTTTAAACACACACATAAACAGCCTACTATATGCTCCCAATTCTGAGATCCGAAGCCTAACAAGCAGTGAGTCATGGTCATAATCCACAACCCTGGCCAAGGGCGGTTGGCGGATGAAGTGGACTCGAAAGATCTATTTCTTTCATTATGTCGATTTACTCACAATATTTCCATTAATTCCTTCACTGTTCAAGCCAGTCCATGATGGCCATGAAAGAGTCGTATATCTATACTGTTTATGTTTACAGGGTATACTCAGGATCTAATTTGATTAATTGTTTAATTACCTTGACGTTTCGGCAGCGTAACAATCGCCATGGTATATCTTTGTTTGGAAAAATACTCAAAAGTTCAGACGGGTTAGAACTTCGTATATATACGAGTAATGGGTCAGGACTCTGTCTATTTTAAGCACAATTTTTGTCTTATAGCCCCAAACATCCAAATAAAAATTAAAAACGAGCAAGTAACACAGAGGGATGACTCCCTCTGTGTTACCCGCGTAATTCCTTCTATTATTTTTTTGCGATTTAATGTAACCCGTTCCAAACGTTCCGACACAATTGAGCAACAAATATCCAAACCCATTTCACAACACTAAAAAAAAAAAGATTATTTTTTTGGCTTCGTGTCGTTCAGTTAATACAAAAATACAGCGGTACAGGAAAAATGCTAGTTCGTTCACAAATAGCCAAAACGTAAGTTTCCGTGACCGACCTTCGAAGGCCTGTTGTAAGGGTAAATGATAAGGGTTCTTTATCAAGGCTACGATGCATACGAGAACCAGCGTATGTTTGGATATTGTAATGAATGTTACGCATTCTCGCACACAGATTGTATCACAAATTATATCGATTTATGTAGATCATATGAGCTTTAGAAGTTACAGCTGGTCGAGTCGGGACAACAGCAACTGCCGACCCGGAGCCCCTGGGTTCGAATCCCATACGTATCACTGTCTTTTCGAAGTCATCTGCGTAATGCCGATAACTTAAAACGGTGCAGGAAAACATCTTGTGGAAACCGACATTTTTCAAATCGGTCCGGTAGTTTCGGAACCTATTCGATGCAAACAAACAAACAAATCTTTCCTCCTTATGATATTAGTGTAGATGTGTGTAATGCCATTAACTTTGGCTGACTGACATGTACCTAGAATGTTTCGAGGTCATGTGTCATGCACCAGCCCGCACTCGGTTACCGTGGTGGAATATGGCCTTGACTCTCTTCTTGCGAGAGAAGGCCCCGAGTCCCAGCTGTGGGAACATTTAGTGGGCTGCTAATGCCAATGCTATAAGAGTTTTACATATCTATGGGGAAATAAAACTATTTAAGCATTATATCAACTACCTGGTTCCCGTAATTCAAGTTTTTCTTAATTTGGATAGTTAGTGCTGTATGAGGAATATTGGAACCGCGGTTTTGCCCGCCAAGTCCCGTTCCCATAATTTTCCCGCAATAAAAGTAGGATATGTGTTATTCCAGACTATTTTCTAACTATATTCCAAATTTTAACTCCATCTGTTTAGCCGTCCCGACGTGGTGGAGCAACAAATGTTCAAACATGCATACTAGCTTTACTTACTCTATCTATATTTTATAAACTACAAGCAGCACCCCGTGGTTTTACCCGCAACAGTTTGCGATCCCGTGATTGAGCAAGAAACATCAAAACTTTCTCATTTCTATTGTTAGGATATTTGGTATTACGAGCCTTTTAAGATAAGGTCTTATAAGATCAGGGGCGCTACCGCCTAACCAGAACTGTCTTAGCTTTGAAATTGCTCTCTCTCTCTTTTCTTTCTGCTTGAAGTGATAGAGACCGCAATAGCAAACCGAAAGCCGATTTAGTTAGGCGATAGAAGGACAGGAACTAAACAGGATCACGATCAGCCACAGGTCGGTCAAGGAAGACGACACATTTATATTATAATTTTTACCTACATACATTTATAAGAAATACTATTTCGTTACAATAAAACAAAGTTTTCAGAGGCTTTCTCTTAACATACGAAGATTTGAACACATTTTTAAACAAAATTGTATACCTTGAAGGCAAAGTGGCGAAATAGACTAAGGTTACAAGCGTGCAGTCATCATCATCGTCATCATCATTTTCAGCCTGTATCGACCCAGTGCTGGGTATAGGCCTCCTCATCCCTTTGCTATTGATCTCTATCCTGAGCTGATCTCATCCACGTAATCCTTGCGATGGATCTGATGTCGTCAACCAATCTGGCTGGTGGTCTGACAACGGAACGTTTATCGGCGATCGGAAACCACTCTGTCAGAGATCTACTCCTCCAGCGTGAAGTTGTTCAAAAGACGTTCAAACCCCACCTGCACTTCTGAGTGTTTTCTGTTTTTTTATATTAGATGTACACTGTACACACTGTACAGATTTGTTACCACGGTTGGCATAAACGGAGAAGAAGAACATCGTGAGAGAACCGGCACTTTCCAAGAACTTTCCTGAACAAAGCCCATTTTAGCCGACTGTTGAACACGGGGCTTTCCCAAGGCTCGCCACTCAGCCGTTACTCAGCTTTATGTTTCATGAAGAATACAAGTGTTATCCTTTAACCCACACATCCATATTGGATTACAGTCTTGGGCTCTCTGTTGCGAGACTATGAGCCACTGCAGTTAGAATTTAAAGTATCCTGCTTTAAGTTTAAACTTTAACTGTACTTTGAAGTGAAAACTTCTTTTGGCGCAACACAGACAGATTTTTCGTGGAATGGATCTCAATCATCCCGCTCGGAAACGAAAGAAATCATCGGAAAAACTCGGGCAATGGCCATGGCCCATCTCGAAATGGCCATCAAAAAGTGGATCATGTAGATTCCTCGAGTTCAATTATTATATTTTCACTAAAATATAAAACTGAAAATATATCTTAAACAACAATGTAAATACAATATTTATAGGCAAGAGCCTGACCGCAAAGTGCCTGATGCTAAGCAATATCGTGACGAAGGATGCTACTGGGCAATTAATATAGCGCAAGCATTACTGTGCTCCAGTTTGAAAGATACTATTTCCAGTGAAATAACAAGACAATAATATAGTTCGGGATTTCGAATTCAAGGGAGCTCACTGGCGAGAACATTCGATTTCACAAGCGGGGGTGGTAGGTACGAACTAATCCTGCCCTTCTAGATTTCTCCAAGAATAGTTGTTTGTTACTTTTGATGTCGAAGAAATTACTCTTTGCAGAGTCCGCCTGGAGAGGTTTGCCAGTTATTCTACCGCCAAATAGTAATGCGTAAATATCATTGTGTTCCAGTATGAAAAGCACTGTTTCCAGAGAAATCATGAGGCATAGAAACAAATCGTGTCATGGTCTGGGTGACGAGCACAGTGCAGGGTGCTAGGTAATTTAGGCTCTCCCTTTTCCAATAGATAGATAGATTGATATATAGCCAACGTGGTAGATTATGGCTTTGAATCTCTTCTGGTTCGACGGCCTCGAACGCAAACGGATATTAACTTGGTGAAAATCTTAAGTTATGTACTGTGTGTATATAACAGGGATTTTTCACTATCAACTTCTTGATTTGCTCGCTTTGTCACTCAGTCCTACTAATGTTAATCACACCGAAAACTCATCAAGCTTTGATTTTACACTAAGATTAGAGTCAACATTGCTTATAGCGCAGAGGATACTTTTACCTCAAAAGATGCTACATTCTTTAGAAATTTTACAAATTCTATTCGAAGCTATTCATGAAAGAAGTCATTGGATTCTGAGTACTGCCTGTCTCTAAAGTTGTATCGTTGGGGCTTAATGGGCTCTCAATAACGAGTAATTTGTTAAATTATAAAATTTAAATGTCATTTCGTAAAAAATGAAATACTTAACAATTCAAAGATTTGTTTTCTACTACTTTGATAAGTCTCGTGGCTCAGTCAATGCTAAGTTTAATCATTGAGCAGTAAGGTCTTGGGTTCGACTTTTGTGTGATAAATTCGGATATTTGTGCCGCCTCTAGAGGGGACAAAAATAAATAACGATTATTTATTTAAAATATATGCATAGCTGATGCAATCATCAGCGTAAGTTGGACTAAACGATGTATGGAAAAATTTACTGTAATATTTGTCTATAAAATAATTTCCTACATTTTTTTATTACGAGGGGAGGCAGTGCAGAATGCTAATATTATTTTTAAATCGTGCATACAATATAAATTAATAAAAACAACATTACGAACCACGTATTAGACACACACGCATAAATACTCTTTTGTACATTGTTAAGTCTGTGGCCAAATTGAGAATAGATTAATGTTGCTTTACACAAAAATTTCTACTACTTGGCGGTCACTAGTTCAATTTGATTTGTAATAGCTTTGAAAGTATCAAAAGCCGGTGACTTCCAAACTATTTATCGCGGACTTCCAACAAACTAAGAGTCCTTGATGTTACGAACGACTCGCAGACTTGTACGTAACTGAACCCTCGTGATGTTTTGTAAGCGTGGCTATTAAAATCTGTACATTACTTCGCCAGGCGAATTAATTCAAATGATCGTAATGTCCTTGGCAAACTTATAGGCTTTGGCCTAAGTTCAGACGTCTATTTATTTTTGGTTTATACCCCGTAAGTTCTATATTTAGATTGTGTTAATACTCATTGTACCTGCAATATTTCTTATTGTATAGAAGGTTTCGATATTTTTTGTTCAATCACGTTGGAACCACTGAACGGATTTGATTACTTAATACTTTATACAAATTGGCATGATGACGTGGGTCCTAGTAAGCCGTAGTGGTCTAGTGGTAAGACATCAAATTTCACAATCGTAAGGTTGTAGATTCAAAAACAATTTTTTTGTCCAAAATGCTATTATGACCGACTTTAATGGTGAAGAAAAACATCCTACCCGTATTTGGGCAGCGTTGTGGAATATCGTCTTAATTTTATTTATGTGAGAAACGGCCCAGAATCTAGCATTGGGAAGATAAAGAGAGCTGTTTAAGCAATTATGCATACAGACTGGACTAACACCACTTCAAACCTTAAAAATAGGACCACATACATTTACTACACAGCCATTATTTAAATTTACTCATTTCCACACTGACAACGCTATCTATGGGCGACAAACAGTAGATGTAAGATTATTTTTAGCATAACCGCAGTTATTCCACTGCTGGACAAAGATTTATCCCCATTCCCTCCACTTGATGCAATCCTGAGTTTCCGTCGACCAATGTTTTTTAGACGGGCTGAGCTCGTCTCTCCGTCGCATTGGAGAGTGACCCTGAAATCGCCTTGTCAATGGCGTCCTCTCCGAAGTAATTCTTGACCTGCAATAGGTGACACACATCATGAAGTTTAGATAGCAAATATTTAGAAGGACAAATCAATGGAATCCTTTTAATTTAGTAACCCTACGTTTAAGAATATTATTTATGTATTATTGTTATGAAAATAAGATTCAACGAAACCACTAAGAAATACAATAAAGTAGTTCTTATGTGTTTTTAATCAATTCACGAGATAGTCACGTGTATCATCCAGCCTGATTTAAGTTACAGGCGCATATATGGCGACATTACAACAAAAGTTAGACCAGTAAAATATTTATAGGTAAAAGGAAACAGAAAATAAATTAGTTAACTTCCGTGTATTATCCTCACGCAAATAATATCAACTAGTGAAATATTACAATGTCATTATACGATATTACAAAAAATGTATGTGGTTGCCAAAGCGTAGTTGCCAAAAAGTGTAGCATATTTTCTAACTAAATAAATACCTATGTTGCGTGCTGCTTAGGTGGAATTCCCCATAATGTCACCACTTTTAACGCTTGTAAAAGTTCAAAGTTTTAAAACTCTCACGCAACTAAGTCTGAAGCGGAAATCATTAACCTACATAATAGATATAAGTTGAATTGTCACTCAATTGCAGAAGGTCAGTAACTAATTCCGAATTATTTTGATGTCCTTGGATATTAATTACCTTATTTTCGTACATTTTCTTTTTGAGGTTTACTCTTGTTCGTCAACTTGCGTAATGATAATGGCGTGACCGAATATGACGCACGTTGACCAGAATTCAACTTCTTTTTCTGCAATATGAATGCACTTCTCAAATATTTAGTAGTTTTTTATGTTTTTAGTAGCTAAATATAATATTGACAACTACAGCGCTCAGAACTAAAAAAACAAACAAAATAATCTTCGATCCCAGACACGTGTTAAAACACCATAGTTTTAGTATGAAAACTAACGTGGTTATCACACGTTTTAAATAAATACACGAGTAACTTACGTTTAATGTACATACATGTTCATACATTGCACATGTAATGTACAATGTAATCCATCAATATATCACATGCTAAATTTAATAATGATAATGATAAATAATACGAATATATTTTGTTCATGTCGTTTGTTTCAGAGTCAATATGAAATGCGCCCGACTTCAGCTTCAAGATAGATCTAAACCCAAAATAAAACCAGACATCCAAGTTTGCCCCGCGGTTGATCACCCGCGGCGGTACTGCCAAAAGCGCATGGTAAACCCTGACCACGAAGAAGACCCTAGGTGGACTGATGTATACGAAAGGTGACAAAAAAAATTATTAAAATAAAATTAAAAAAACTCTTGACTAAATCCATGGACGTATAAAAAAAGTCGGACGTAGGTAGTCTCGCCAAACAAAAACTGTGTCCATCGAGTCGGCCACATGATATATCACCACATCAGTGGGGCATTACACTATCAGTGACAACCTGTCAACGCACACGTGCACATGTGGCCGACTCTAGTTACACAGTTTTTGTTTTAGCGAGACTACGTCCGACTTTTTTATACGTCTATGACTAAATCTAAGGTGTAACCATGTACGTATAAACACGTTCATGGTTGTAACAAAATACATGTACATAAACGAAAAAAAAACGGTATACCAGCATTTTAGCTTTCTATAATACCAACGACGCTTCATGATTTAGAACTGATTGAAATTGTTGACTGTAAGCAAATACTATCTCTTTATACAGTAGATAGGTATTTTATATTTTTATTTTATTTTTTAAGTAAAGAGTGACGAGAAGAGCAGGACATGTGCCTGATGGTAAGTAACATGCCTGCCACATAACAGCACAGTGACACGGAGCTATTGGAACACGAAGAGTCCAAATCATTACCTAGCTCTGCACTGCGCTCGTCACTCAGAGATCTAAGATGTTATATCTCTAAGCCCTCTAATTTCTCTGTAATCAGATCCTTATAATGCCTGCAACAATAAATATTTTTATTACTTTACTGTTTTTGTTTTTGACTTATATATACTAGTTATTGCAACTAGCGTATTCACTAAGAAACAAAACTTTTCCTGTTTTAGATATCATTGCAATGCAGACATGAGACGTCTAAATGCACTAGAAAGTGCAAGAGGAAACCCAGACCCTTCAGACCTGTTTTTATCTGTACAAACTTTGAGGTTTCAAGGTGACGTCGGTCAAACAAGAAGATCACGAACAAGTTTCAAATATAAAATACCAACAGACGGCGCTAAACACAGAATGTTTGTCAAGCAAGCTGTCGACAATGAATACAGTGACGACGACCGGTCATCTCAGCTAACCTGCTACTATTTCGACGACTATGTCAAATATTTGTTCAATAATGACAAATCGAGGCCCAATTCAGGAAAATCCAGTATATTTCTCCAAGGGTTGAGCAATAAAAGAGAAAATAAAGCTACACAAGTCGACGCTGAACAAACGGGTGGAAGTAATAAAATATCGCAAAAACACGATTCTAAACTCAAGAGTTCTTTTAAAAAGAGCCATAAACAAGAGATCGCGGATGAGATAAGCGACGATTGTAACGTGCAAGACACAAAAATTACTTTCTGCAAATCTGGCAAAAGAAAAAGTCTAACAATATCAAGGGCTCAGAGCCCAGAGACCGTTCATGTTATTCGAGTAGACGTGGTTTGCAATCACAGCAGTAACTCCGCCCAATCCGACTACGAAGACAAGAAATTTGATGGCAATACCGACGTTAACAGCGAAAACATCAAAACGAAAAGATCCCATTTCTCGGACAAATATTTACTGACAAATACGATTAAAAAGCTGGACGAGAGCCTATCTGGCGCGAAGGTGACTCTGCTTTGCAAAACTTTTAAATTGACACAGAGGGCTAAAACAAGCTTAACGAATAAGAGTAACACAAACACAGAAGAAGCGTTGTTTGCTAATAAACAATCGAAAAAAAACTTTAAAAATAAAAACAGCAAACACAAAATTCGAAAACAGATTGAATTTTGCTGATCCCATCGTTCTTTATAAAGAAAATGTTTATCTTAGTAATCTTGAAAACAGCAAATTAATAAACAGTGAAACGTTAAGGTATAAAATAACATTTAATCATTGCTGTATAAGCTTACAGTCACTGACGACAATTTGGACTGACACAGATACCTGCGAACCCCTGGCGTCTCTCTGGCGCCACCCTTAAATCAAACAAATGGTTCCCAAACTTTAAATGTAGATTACGTTTTATCGTAAATTATTACAATCGATGTTACGTATTTGTTACTCATACCTTACACAATAACTAATCGCATATTTATTTTTATTTAATAAGAGGCCGCTACACAAATTCCACATTGAAATCCGTAACTAATGCACGGTTATGCTCAGCATAACCAACAGCGCTCCAGCAAAAACGCTCCAGTAATTTGATTTCGTATTGAATTAATTAAAATGCCACGTATGCATTTTCTAAATTCTCATTGTAAAATTTAAGATTTTGTATGAACTGGAACATAAAATTAAAATAAATTCCTTTATTTCTCAATTATTTCAATTCCAATACAAAAGAGTTCATCGAAAAGTAAAATGGATAAATAAACGCTTACGTTACACTTTACTGAGTCTGATACGTTTTTTTCTTTTGGAAGAGTTATATTCATCAAATTTAAAGATGTTAGGTGTAGGATATATTTTGACTAAAGTTATTATACATAGTTTTGGTGACTAGTTCACCTAATAGTAAGGTAAAGAGGCATATAATTATGTATAATGCAGGTTACATTTTCAGTATAGCATCTCGAAGAGTTTGACTAAAAAATGATTTTCCGCTGAAAGAGGAAACAACGAATTTCAATTTCAAAATTAAACTCACACAGAACACTAATTTTATAAAATTAACAATAAACTAATATATCATCGAAGTATGTGTATTTTATTATTTTTGTTTATATTCCAAAAACTAAAACTTAAGCTTTCGGTGAAAATGTGCAGGGAATTTGGGGAATGTTTGAACGAAAAATAATTATCAACTTTGATTTGGGCGTTGCCGAAAAATTGAGAGGCATGTGTCCCAATTTCTACGCAACAAACATAAAAAAATATAGGTACTTATATGATTTCTTAATCATTTGATAAGCTCCTCTTTTTTTGCAGTTGGTTAAAAATGACAGAATCATACAGAAGTTTTTTTCTTAAAAAATATAATCCATAATACTTTCTAACTTGTGAGCTGATATTCAATTAGTGATGTGCTGTCAAAACTATTATTGGTAGACACTTACTAATCCACAAAGTTTAGAAAACTGTGGAGGAAAAAACACATAAATTGTACACACACCATGTGATTTGTGAAACGGAGATGTCAATTAATTTTGTATAGAAATTTTAGTAAATGGACGAAAACGTATAATGCAAAATTAATCTTTAATTTTATCGTTTCCCCATAATCATAGTTTTTTGTGGTAGGACTGTTGCAGAGTCTGCCTGGGGAAGTATCTCACCTTTATCAGTTATTCTACTGTCAAGCAGTAAAGTGCAAACGTCACTGTATTCCGGTTAAAGGGAAGGGATGAAAAAATACAGGGCATAGAGATAGATTATCTTTGATTAGTCCAATAATTCACATTAAATCTCCGAGTGAGAATCGCAGTGTAGTGTTAGGAAGTGATTAGGACCCTTCATGTTGCAGTTATGTGCAGTTATTGGCAGGCATGCACGTATCATCAGGCGATGGCTTTCGCCTCGTCACTCTATGTTATAAAAAAGGTTTATATATACAAATACCAGATGTCCGCCCCGGCTTCGCCCGTGATACATTATATAGCACTCATCGGGATCTCGTACATATCCAACGGTGAAAGAATGACTGAAATCGGTTCAGTCATTCCTAATAATATCGCTTACAAACAAAAAACCTCTTCAGCTACCTGATACGCCACCTGTCGGAAATTGGTCGTACCATCTCAGATTTAGAAACAAATTTGATTAGCAAAGATTAGATTCAAGAGGTATGTAATCTGTGATATTCAATGACGCAATCTTAGACACATGCTGTCATGTGTCATGTCAAAGCACGAAACGTACGAAATCTCTCAAAAAGAAATATTGTTTCCCGATTTTGTTACATTCTTGATTCATGCTCCGCTTCTGTTAATAGTAGCGTTATGTTCTATAGTCTATTATAGCCTTCCTCTATAAATGGACTACCCAATAGAAAAATAATCTTTCAATTCGGGCCTGTACTTCCCGAGATCCTAGCGTCCAAACAAACATACAAACTCTTCAGCTTTATAATATTAGTATGGAGTATAGATATATGTATATGTACACCTATTCATAACAGCACTGTTCAAAACACTATTCTACATTATTTGTCACACGTACAAAATAAGATATTTATAATATTCCTTTTCCTCGTAATTTGGCAGGAACCATTACTCTTCAAACCGAATTATAATAATAACCACTGCTTTCCCGTTAAGTTATTGACAAAGATGCGAAGGTAAGCGATATTTATTAAAAACGGCTTACCAATTTTATTACCCAACCATGTTTTAGCTCACAATTCAAAAGACAACAAGGATTATACCTACCTATTTACCTCATCTTTAATAATAACGCATTTATACGAGCTTACCGTAGAGTGTTCGACGGTCTCGCTTCGTCGATTCTATCCATAGAAAAAAATTGTGTGTTAAAAAAGTTAACAAAAATAACATTGTGGCTAAAGTGAAAAAAAAAAAACAATTTGAAGCTTAAAAAAAATCCGACGCTTAGAAATTCGCGACGTTGCCAAGCCGACACGTCGCATTGTTGTTCTATACAAACTGTTTGCAGCCACCATGGTATTTCTGGAGAGAACTGAGGACAGACCCGAGCGTCTACCGCCTAACTAAAACTGTCTTATCTATGATATAGCTCTCTCTCTTTTATTTTCTTGAAATAATAGAGATAGCAATAGCAAGGCTATAGCCGATTAGTACTAGGCGGGCAGAACTGTGAACTTTTATTGCAAAGATAGTTCGATTTCGTTGATATTCAACGATTTGTGTATCACGATTGTAAGCCGTATTCAGCGACGATAAGGTTAGAATTACGGCTATACAAATTATTAACAACCCCACAAAATAATAGACGACTCGTGGTACACAGCCGGGTTCTAAATATTGACTTGAAAAGTTTTAAAGTAAAACAAAGAGCTGTTAGCGTTATTGTTAGGTTTTTTTAAATCCACAGATACAAATAAAGCCACGATATTTTTCAACGATGTAGACAACTTTGTACCTCTATAGTTTTTAAAAACCTTCGAGGATTACCATTTAATCGTGGTTCCGAAGTAAAAAAATTGGTTGTCTACGGACGATAGTTTAAGTGACAACGTCATAACAAAACATTGATAGATGAGGCGAAAGCGTACAATGAGTGTAACGTGACATAACGGGACACTTTTTCGTGCATGCAGCCGGCGTTAATCGATTTATTAGACGTTGTCTGTAGAGATATTTCCAGACAGATAAAAAGAAAGTGATGCTTGAAAAAAATAGTAGATACGCATTTACGAGTACGAAATAAAATGCTAAATTGTATACTTACAAGTATTAAATAAAATGACACGAAAGAAAAAAAATATGATTTTGTGGGTATTTTTTGTTTGTTTATCTACGGTTAATTAGAACAAAGCATCGATACCGATCTTAAGGTGGCTTAAATGTTTGGCTGCTTGTATTTTTCTTTTATAAATGCTGATCAATGTTTACGCCAATGTACCATTTTCAGAATACAAAAAAAAATCCGAACTACAATAGTTTTAAATATATTTTTTGTAATATCATTTTCTTGTGAACAGCAGATTATTCCTTGACCATTGCGCGTTTAAATGCGTTAACGCGTAATCAAAACAATAACCAAAAACATAGTAGCGACAAATATATAAATACTAGCAGCACCCCGCTGTTTTACCCGCTTAGTTCCCGTTCCTCGGGATGAAAAGTAGCCTATGTATTATTGCAGACTATATAATCTAATCTATCTCTGATTGCAATTTCAACCCGATCCGGTCAGTTGTCGTGATTGAGCAACAAATATCCAAACGTCTAAACATCCCAACTTTCGAATTATAATAGGTATTATTAGTAAGTAGGATGTCGCCTTTACGAATGTAATTAGTCAAAATATACGTCTATCAGCCTTAGATATAAATATAAATATAAATATTGGTGGACAATTCACACACAACACATACATACATACATATGGCCAAATACATACTATGTTTAAGAAATATTATTAAACAATAAATATCACATGGACGCCATCTATCGTATTATTGTCAAATTAAGTGAACGTTTCGTGTAAAAACTTCTCATTGACGATTATTGCGTTTTGGGCCCAAAGATTATCGGTAGTATTAGGTATAATAAAGAGGACATTTTTCATTTCATTTTCTCATACAGTTTACAATGTCAGATTGTTTTTTATTTTTATTTTACGTGGTAAATATTTCTTTTAAATAATAAAATAGAAAGAAAATCTTACAAAATTGAATCGACGAAATCTGGAAGAAACATTTTAACGTGAAATTAATTAAATTTTACCATAAAATCAACTCCCTAAATTGTAAATCGTTGCTAACCTAAACTATTATTAGCCAGGTACGAGTATAACTACTGACGTAAAATCAGGTTTCTTTAAGTTATTGTAATTAGGGTAATATTTTTACATT
Source organism: Ectropis grisescens (assembly GCA_017562165.1). Classification (NCBI taxonomy): domain Eukaryota; kingdom Metazoa; phylum Arthropoda; class Insecta; order Lepidoptera; family Geometridae; genus Ectropis; species Ectropis grisescens. The sequence goes on along the minus strand of CM029767.1, from coordinate 14,151,284 downwards.
ATAAAGAATTCGTTTTGTTAATTTTTATTTCATGGAAATATTTTGATTGGCGTGTGTATATTCGATTAAGTATAATTTATTTTATCCTGTAAAACAAAAATCGAGTTCAATTTAAAATGAAAATCAGATACTCGACCAAATTTCTTAATAATCTCTCACTATATCGCCTAAATCCAAAAAATATTTTTCCGTTAGACATGTACGTGATCCCTGTAGGCTACCTATTTTGTAGTGGTAGGACTCTTGGCAGAGTCCGCCTAATAAAGTATCACATCTTTGCCAGCTATTGTACCACCAAGCAGTAATGTACAAACATTACTGTGCTCCGGTTTGAAAGGCAATGTTTCCAGTGAAATTACAGGGCTTAGAGATGGAACATCTTAGATCTCTGTGTGCCGAGCGCAGTGCAGTGCTAAGTAACAATTTGGACTATTCATGTTCCAATAGCTGCGTGTCACTGTGATGTTATATGGCAGGCGTGTTGTTTACCGTCAGGCACATGTCCTGATCGTCTCGAAGCAATTTATTTAAAAAAAAAAGTTCCTAAGGTAAGCGCGTTCAAACAAAAAACTGCTTCAGCTTTATAATATTAGTAACGATGAGAAGAATATAAATATAAAAAATATGGATAAAAATAGCTTTTTTTTGTTATAATGGTTGTTGCATATTATTGACTCCAAAGTTTGTTAAACTATAATGTTGTTCCCAACTTGCGTGGTGGAACTGGAAATGTTAGGTAAGTGGTATACGAATGTTATACTATAGAAATTACGGTAATCTGAACTCAAAAGTTGTTTCAATTTAACTTTGCAACTTGCCTACCATTTTCAATTCTATTTTCAAAAGGTACGTACTCGCGAATACCATTTGAAAGTTTTACCTGGATAGTAACCGTAGCTCATTTCTAGTTTGGTGTCGGACGCTACCAGGGCACCGTTTAGTTTTGTGCAAGCTTAAACTTAATTACTGGCGGATCGCGTGCTACGTAATTACCATCATGCAACGTTCACTTGTCGAAACAGAAATATTCTTACAGTATCCAATGTTTACTGTTTTAAACGTAAACTACTGCGGTTTATCGTAGTTCCATAATTAAATGATGGAAGCTCAGGACCGGATCAAGTGGAAGAAATTGGGGGAGACCTCTGCCTAACAATGGGACACCTAGGTTAATTTAATTTATTTAATTAATTATTAATTAATTTTAGTAGAGGTAGGACTCTTGGCAGAGCCCGCCTGGGGAAGTACCACACCTTTGCCAGTTATTCTACGGCCAAGCAGTAGTGTGCAAACATTACTGTGTTTCGGTTTGAAAGACAATCTTTCCAGAGAAATTTCACGAATATAACGAATATAACATCATAGATCTGTGGGTGACGAGCGCAGTGCAGTGGTAGGTATTGATTTGGACTCTTCATATTCCAATAGCTGCGTGACAATGTGCTGTTATTAGGCAGGTATGTTGCTTGGATTAGGCACATGTCCTGCACGTCTCGTCATTCTTTATCAAAAAAAAAAGTTGGAGCGAGCCCTGATATTTGCTTATTAGATATGCTAAGACAAGCAAGACTGGCGTCTGATGGTAAGCAACATACTCAGCGTTGGATTAGCCATATAGCCGTGGTGGCATTTGCCAGCAGGGCCCCAGTCTGCGCGGGCCCCGTACTGGTCTGTCTTGCGGGGCATGTGGCAACCATAGGATAAAGTCTCGGGCTCCGGGCTTGTGATCGCCATGGAGCCACCCGGCCCTTTCAGTCCAGTCCAACCCTGAACACGCTTGCTTATAATAGTATACTGTCACGCCGTGAAACATGAAGCTTTCAAATCACTGCAACGCGCCCGTGACTTGGAGATATACGATGAATTACTTATCTCTTTGTCTTACAACTTCGATGCAGTTTTAAGTTACCTACCATGTTTACAAATAAACTGAACTCGCCAACGGCAATTACAGCTGCAGGCATGTCCATCGTTAAGTTAAAAATAAGAAAATGATGAGAAAATTAAATGGAAAAAAGAATTATGACAGCACATTTTTCGATGTGCGTGGACATCGTCACGAGCCAACACCCTGAAGACAGCTAGGCAACATTGTAGTAAACATTATAACTAACTTCAGATTAATACTTCTTGCGCTCAAGATAGGATCTAATCTATGGTTGAAATAAGACTATTTGGTTAGCCTGGTTTCTTAGTTGCTACATATCCGTGGTTACTATTAAGTCTGCCTGCGAAGCCGTGGGTCATGGGTTCGATCCCCACCCAGTGCAAATGTTTGTGTGATGATTTCAAATATTTGTACTGTGCCTGGGTGTTTTCTGTGACTGTATTTAAAAATATATAAGTATTACATTAGCTATCTGGCTTCCATAATACAAACTTTGCTTAGTTTGGGGTCAGATGGTGTTGTGTGTGAAGTGTCCACCAATATTATATTATTATTTACGTATTTATTTATTTCCTAAGTCTAAGTTTTTACAATATTTATATAAAAAAACATAAAAACATTATAAAAACCTAAACCTAGTTTGCCGCCAGCAGCGGGGCAGGGCCCAAGCTACCGGTGGTTAGGGCTGCAGACTGAGGAACCTCTTGACGATGCGCGCTGTGTCAAGTATGACCGCCTTCTGCATCTGACCCTTGATCCAACCGTCTAGCGAAAGTCTCTTGTGATGTTGGTCGAGACTTTTCGGTATAAGGCCGTTTGCCGACACGACTATGGGGACTATGATCGTGGAATCAACATCCCACATGGCGGTAACCTCGTGAGCCAAGTCAAGGTACTTGCTAAGCTTGTCCTTCTCAGCTTTCACGAGGTTATCGATATTATTATTATTATTATTTAGCACGAGGATTAAAGAGTAGAAGTATTAACTTCTTTTGTGCGTACATAACTGCATACGGACTTTTTTAAACATTTGCAATGTCATCGTTTATGACACGAGGCTAGTTTTCAAGCTAGGATAGCACCTAGTGTGAGCAAGCTAGTATTTCCAGCATCGTGTAGACAATGCTACACAACGCTAGTTTTGTCTATACAAATCTAGAAGTACTATCTTGCTAGCTTACTAACACTAGCTTGCTATTCTAGCTTGTAAAACTAGCCTCGTGTCGCTCGGGCATTAGAGTATCTGGTCGCCTTCAAAACGAAAAGCGTGCGTTCGATTCACATCTTAAACCTGCAGGTCTACTACGAAGTCCGATACACGATATATCGGCCGAAGATATGAACGTTTTATACCACGAAACACAATCGGTCGGTTGATCTGATCGGGCGTTTCGTTCATCCCGACCGACGCTGATTTGACAGTTTTTGTGTCATCAACCGACCGATTGTGTTTCGTGTTATAAAACGTCCATAACTTCGGCCGATATATCGTGTATCGGACTTCGTAGTAGACCTGCAGCTCGTCTGGTTACATCACCAAATACTAATAATAAACAAATATTATGGTAGCTATTACATGATTTAATAATGGCGCTGAAAGTGGAGTCAAGCCAATATTACATTTCCAATTCAAAACTTTGCTTCTAAATTAATTACCTTTTCAGCTTGATAACTGCCATTTTAACCTCAACTATCAATGAGAAAGGTAACCTTTTCGAAATATCTAATACCTAATAATGATTCTGATAGAGCAGTACCTATTTTATCTTATACCTTCAAACGAGCAATTCTTGTAGGTATAAATGTTACGGTAAGAGTGAATAATTGAAGATTATTAATAATTATCTATTATTATTAATAATTATCTATTATTAATAATAATTATCTCTTATTAATAATAATTATCTATTATTAATAATAATTACTATTATTATTAATAATTACCGAAAGTAGAGGTTAAAATGATAAATTAATTACATTTGTCGGTTATTATTAATAATTTAACCCTAGTAGTGATAAATGTAATAAGTGGCCAAGGATTGCAGGGCGGGGTGGTGTGTGCGACGTGCGAGAGGTTTAATGAGAACCAGATTTAATGAGAAATGCCTTGAAATAAAACAGGAGATAGGAAAAAAAACATCGTGTGAATAACACGAGACGAATATTTTAAAACCTAACCTAACCTAATAAACCTATAATAAAAATAAAAATAAACCCTAACCTAACCTAACCTAACCTAATAAACCTATAATAAAAATAAACCCTAACCTAACCTACATAGGTATATTTAAAATAAATACCTGCTGGTCAAAAAACATTGGGTTTTCATTTGTTTTATAACTTTTACCAATATGTGTCGTGAATTATTAATAATTACTACTAAAAGTAATAAATTACGATCGTTTATTCACATTTACCAAAACATGTGGTTATCTATCTATACTTATAATAATAAAACTGTAACGGGTCGAATTCTGTACATCTATACTTATAATAAAACTGTAACGGGTCGAATTCTGTACATTGAAGATATTTTGAAAAATTTTTTTTTGGAGGACTCTATTTTCGATACTGATGGCGAATCTGCATTTTTTTTCTTTCATGTCTGTCTGTCTGTCTGTCTGTCTGTCTGTCTTTCTGTATAGAGATCACGCATCACGCCGAAACTACTGATTCAATTCAGCTGAAACTTGCCATGATTTTAGTTTATACTAAGGACATTGCTGTAGGCTACTTTTGATCCCCAAATTCTGATCGGTTTTCTTGCAGGAGAGGGTGAAAGTCAGAATGTGTATTTGGTTGTAACTCATGTTTGCGTTGTTTAATTTCATTAATTATTTTTTTGTTAGAAAGAACACATTTTTTATATTGTCCCGTCAAAATTTGAACAATATCGGTCTGTTGGTTCGGAAATTACACAAACATTAAATTTAATAATAACGACACGCGCGGCGCGTTCGGTACATACTAACTTCTAAGTATTCTGTGTATCACAGACGATCCACAGAATATCTAGATTCTAGATACTAGAAAGTGCCCACGTGATCGCGTCGCGTCATCTTGGATGACAAAATAATTGTCAAAAATATATTTTTGTGTGGAAAAACAAACATCATTCGGTTATAATCGACTTCAAACAAGGAGGATGTTCTCAATCGGGTTGCATGTTTTTTTATTTGGTTTTATTTTACGCGATAACTCCGCTAATTGTTAGTTGATTTTGATAATTCCTTTTTTGTTTGGTAGAAAATACTTCAGAGGTCATCTTAGATATCGAAAACAGATATCAAATATCAACAAAAAACTAAAATCAGCTTAGATTTATCTGTACGCCAGTTATACCTTCTTATAAAATTTAGTCGAATGACAGATTTAAATTACACAGGTAATTTGAAGTAGATTTTTGTATTTTGGAGAAAACATATCAGCATAATAAGTAGCAGCATAAACAACCCATTAAATGTTCCCACTGCTGGGCGTCGAGGCCTTCTTTCGCAAGGAGAGAGACAAGGCTATATAATCCACCACGCTGGCCCAGTGTCGGTTGGTGGATGACATATGACTTAGAACTTAGATTATAGGTAGATTTCGGTTTCTTCACGGTGTTTTCCTTCACCGTTTTAATTACCGGCATTACGAACATGACTCTGAAAAGATAGTGGTGCGCGTGGTTTTGAACCCTGGGTCTCCGGATCGACAGTCGCCGTTCTCCCGACTAGGTCAGCTGTAACCTACTAGACCAGCCGTAACTTATTAGAAAACGTATTATTTCAATCCAAATACTGTTTAAAATTTAAAGGTAGTGTTCAACAAGCTACGGTGACCGAAGCAGACCGTTGTTAGGGTTCCGTACACAAAGGGTAAAAACGGGACCCTATTACTGAGACTTCGCTATCCGTCCGTCCGTCCGTCCGTCTGTCACCAGGCAGTATATCAAGAACGGCGATAGCTAGACAGTTGAAATTTTCGCAGATGATGTATTTCTATTGCCGCTTTAATCATGGTGGAACGTATCAAGTGATCGGGTTGAAATTTGAAATAGAATTAGATTACAGTCTGGAAGAACACATAGGCTAAACATTGCCTGTGTATAAGTACTCTATGTATTACGTAACAAACATCCAAACAGTGACATTCATAATATTTACAGGACAACGTTGGAACGGCTGAACATATTTGGATGGAATTCGAAACACACGTAGTAGAAATAACAAATCGGTTACTTATAGGTTACTGTGACGTAGGAAAGACTAAGCAAATTTGGTAGAAAATTGAAACAGAAACTCATAGTCTGAAATACCACATTTATGTATTTATTACCTATCAACCTGAAAAGAAGCATGGGCCCTAAGGAAACAAATATTAACTATCACGTCAAAACGGCACAACGAATTGGGTTGACATACGAAACACATATAGTTTAGAGTCTACAATTTCACATGGGCTAATAAGTCTACATTTTCATTTAACTCCATATTAATAAAAATATAAATATAAGCATATATTTTCGTCAGGAACTTGATGTGATGGTAAGGTAAAAGCCAAAAATGAAAAAAATTTCACCCGTTTCGGCGTAGATAATATAGGTGATTTGCGTTCACAATCAAAATAACAAGCAACATAATATTCTCATTAGACAGCACTAATGCCAGTTTAAATCTAAAACCACTAAAGGCCATTTAAATCGATGTTTTGCTATTGTGGTATGTATTTTTTCTTTCATCACTAGGTGGCGTTACTGGTATTCTAAATTGTACTAATAAGTTTTTTGCTGCTAAAAGGATTATGATGCCGAATTTGGATTCTTTCGTTCTTGATTTTTTTGTGTGTTAACATTTCACTAGGACTTGGCTTAGATTTACGGGTTCAACTTGCTTGAATATCATTAAAACCCAAAAATATTAATTATTTTGATTCCACACAGGCTTCGTTAAAATTTTACGCCGGCGAAGTCGCGGGTAACAGTTAGAACACAGCTTGCAGATAAAAAGAAATAGGTAAAAAAATAGGTATCAGATCTTGCACATTACCTTCAGACTTTTCATAATGTATCCTATAAAAATCCTACAAACTTAACACTTGCGGCTATGTTCGATACTACGAAACCTTACTAAGTATGTTTGATTTTGTTTAAAAAAGAAAAATAAAGATGATAAAATTAAATAAATTTTTGTGTGGAAAAACAAATTCACTCAAACTCAAAGGTTTTTCAATGACTACTTATCCAAATATTTGACGTACGATACTTCCAATTAATATATATGTCAGTAACATCTGCTTACGCGAACGAAGTAGCGGGTTCAGCTAGTTATTAATAATTTTGTAGAAATATTAATAATTTTCAATTAATCAGATTTACCGTGACATATACATAATCTGAATCTCGGAAACGTATACAGTAATGTATACAGGGGGTTTCGGGGACGATAAATCGATCTAGCTAGGTTTTGTTTTTTAAAAACATCATTTTATGCGCGTTTTTAGACAATGAAAAACTCCTACAATGTAATTAGAACACGATAACTTATTTCGCCACTGTACATTGAGTCTAAATGGCTCAGACGGGTTATGCTCGCCCTCGGAGTCAACAAGCCCCAGTTCGAATCCTGATGGTTACACTCGGGACTTTTCTTTTTGTTCTTTTTTTTCTGAGAAACGCATTTAATTCGTATCTAAGTAGGTCTAAGTAAGTCATCACTACGTAATTCGTACCTGCCTAAATATCATTTAAAAAACTGAGCAAAGCTCGGTCAACCAAGTACTCTAAATTATTCATCAACATCTTATCTAAACCAGATGTTTTTACAGTCAATCGATTAGTTATATTTTTTTAGTCACAGGAACTTTTGTGTAAGTATCATTCTGGACTACGCAGTAAAATTTAAATTTTAACGTTTATTTCATTTTTAACCCCCGACCAAAAAAAGGGGTGTTATAAGTTTGACGTCGATGTCTGTCTGTCTGTGTGTGTGTGTCTGTCTGTGGCACCGTAGAGCTCAAACGCATGGGCCGATTACGATGCGGTTTTTTTTATTTGAAAGTTAATATCCGTTTTTAGGTATGTTTGGTTAATATCAATTCAAAATGGCCGCCTCCACAAAATGACGGAAAAAATATTTCTTCACAACCTACCTTAACTAGTAGAGTACTATATACGCTATAACAAATTTCAAATCCAAGATGGCCGCCACCACAAAATGGCGAATTATTTAATTTTTTTCATTACTACCTCAGTATGGGTATCAATAGAAAGGGCTTGATTAGTTAAATACTTTGCACTATGACAAATTTCAAATCCAAGATGGCCGCTACCACAAAATAGCTAATTACATTTCTTTTTTCACAACTCCCTTAATATGGGTATTAAATGAAAGGGCTTGACTAGTAGAATGTTGTACAGAAAACAAATCTTAGGTAGGTAGTCGGGGGTTAGTCAAAATTTTTAATTTTGCTCTTGTATTATTCTTTCTGAAAATCGACCATGAACCAAAAAAGGAGAATCTCAATTTGGCTGATTATACAGGTTGAAAATCCTTTGAGTTATTTTTCAGTAACGAAGAAAAAATATATTCATTAACGTGGTCTCTGATTAATTTCTCTTCATAGAAAATATATATAAAAAGTCTTTGATGTTTTTAAATAAAAAAATTTCAAGTTTCAAGTAAGATCATTAAATTAAATCAGTCATAAATAAAGCTACTAAAAACGATAGAGGACACATCGTGGTTTTCACAACACACAACACTTTTATTGCTTTTTTTCCAGCGTAAACTGCGCACCTCTAAATTATTATTTAAAAGCGAGATAGTCTCTGCCAGTGTAACTTAAACGTAACGTTGTGACGTAAAACGAACTACGTATTTATAAACCAGAGTAACCTAGATCTTGATAGAAATGCGACAGTGTCGCCACGTGAACCAACACTACTGCTGGTTCCAGTTTTCAATTCTTTTTTTTACTTTAATTCATAGGCTTACACTTGGCCCCCTCTCGCCTGATGTTAGCCGACGATGAGGTCTACGATGGAGCGTGTTAACCTAGAAGAAACCGATTCACTCTCGATTTGAAGATACAAATATTGGTGGACAATGCCCACACAACGCCATCTGACCCCAAACTAAGCAAAGCTTGTATTATGGAAGCTTGATAGTTGTTATAATACTTAAATAGTTTTAAATATACAGTACAAATATTTGAATTCATCACACAAATATATGCACTGGGTGGGAATCGAACCCCCGGCCATCGGCTTCGCAGGTAGAGTTACTACCCACTAAGCCACAAAGCAAGTCAAAAAGATGTAACTATCGGAGAAAATCCACTCAGGTAAGGTATTCCACAGCCTAGACGTTCTTAACCTGACGCGGCTTCAGTAAATACCGAAACTGAAACTTTTCTACCATTATGATACCGACCTGAAGTCATTGAAAAAGTCTTAGTGTTATAACCTCAAGGGTGTTGAAAACATTTTTGGTTTAAGATTTTAAGTAATGACTGAATTAAATTAGTTTTTATAAAAGAATTTTGTCATATTTTTTTTTTTATTTTTTTTATCTCATTTTTATTGGGGACATTGAGTCACATTTGACTATGTCAATCCCGTATGTCATATTTTAAAGTAACCAAATAAAATATATGACGACTGGTCGTCTATAACAAAATAAATTAGGCTGTTGTAAGTTTTTTAATATAGGTATAGGTACTCATTCCTGTAGGCGATCACTCGTTCCGGTGTTGTTTCTCATGGAACTAAATTAATTTGACCCCGAAATTCGCTGCTGTTCTTTGCAACTGATAGATGTGTTACGTATTTTTGCAACAATCTATTGCACCAACCACTTCTGCTAAGCTAATGATTACCTATATTTATTTGAATAACGTAGAACGTAAGATCTCCTATATTGATTCTCAATTTCACATCATCTCTTCAAAACTTCTGCGTTAAGCTTACTAACTTCACATGTTGGTGTTTTGTTTGTATGTTTAGGTCAAGTGTTGTTAGGCAATTCGATCCCCATAATAATTATGAACTCAAGTTTAAAACTCAACTCTCTTCTTACTCACATTCAAACTATGATGTTTTTGACCTAACGTGATGTTTCATATCCTGACTAACTCTATGATATTTACAAATTAATTAAGTTAAAAAAATTACGGTTTGTTCTTGGACTGACCTCGTGGATTAGTAAATTCAATCCCCATTCAGAGTAAACGTTTGATGAATATGGATATTGGTTCTGTGACGGAATATTTCTAAAATAAATCTTAAGTGCCATATTGGTAATATCGTTAAGTTTTGATAGTTAAAATCTGAGCCAGTCGGTTGTTTGGTACCTTTAGTGATAAGGTCGTCACTTGCGGCATTTATATTTAAACTTGAGAGTACCTTAATTTACGTATAACGTACTTTTAATTTTAAAATAAGATTTCATATTTCACAATAATAATTGTTTTTATACATGGTTCACATACTCGTACTACAATTGCTTAATTTTGAAACTAGATATTGTTGTGTGAAAAACAAAATAAAAAAAAAAATTATTTATTTATTAAGATAATGGGAAAAGCTTATGCTATGAGAACATAGACTATATTTGACTTCAAAATCAACAAGAAATTACCAACGGTCGAAAAATCTTTTTCCCTTTAAAATGTAACCACCTAATGTAGGTACTTCCCTTCGCCCGGTTGAAATTGCGACGGGAAAAATGACGGAAGGGTTGTTTAAATTTTTGTTTGACTCTTTTTAATCGTTTTAATTTTGTTATCATTTGTCGTTCACCGTTACGTGAGTATTACACTGGACAGTTTATGAACAGAGATTTATTCACGAGAATACAATGGTAGCTTTTTTTAGACTGGTAGTTTTTTGGAGGAATTGATGTGAAAACAACAAATGATTAGAATGAGTTACAACGCGAATTGAAAATTAACATTGATGGTTGTTTTAATGTAGTACATCTCATAGGCGAAAGGGTAAATGTGAAATGATCCAGCACAGGGGAACATGCCGCAGCGAGGCGCGGGTGCCCATCGGCAATGGGCAAGATCACAAGCAGGAACCGCTATGATTAACGAGCCGAACGGAAGCGTTTCCGAATATTAATTTGTAGTGGAGGTCACCAGCCACCACTGGTTGGTAAGTGTGACACGCGGCGAAAGGATTGGCACCCCATGCCCCTCCAACCCCCGCGATGGGGTGAAATGTGTGTGCCGAATTTATAGGTGTGAGAGATGGAACTTCAGGGTAGCTAAAGGGTGAGGAGGACTTCGGACCTCCCTCACTTGGGGGGTTTACAACCCCCGATCTGCCCTAGTCCGGCAACCCCGCCCGCGGCACCCGGTCCTGTCCAAGCGATAAGAGGGAAGAGGGGAGAGCGTCAAATGGACGTTTTACGCATAATTTAGAGAAGCAAATGGATTCGAACAGTCTCCATACACCATAGGTACGTATATCGCAGCATTAATGTGTTGATTCGCCCGGAATATTGGCTTGGTTACTTTGAATTGTAGACCGTAAAGTACGGCCTAAGTTTTGTTCTTGAATTAACTTGTTACTGTTATCTATGATCTCGTTAAAATTACGAATACATTTTCGTCATTCAGGATACATATGTTTATATAGTTTTTCTATTTAATCTAGTAAACGCAGTAAAGTAATACTAAAGTAATGTTAATGGTGATTTTAATAGCAGGGATCCATGAAATCGCAATGATTTATTTAAAAGTGAATTTGTATTATCTACTTTTATATTTGTTTAGTAAAGCCAAACTTTTTAGTCCCAAGGCTGCTTAAAAACTTTGAACTTTGACATTAGAGGCGAGTTAAGCACGACAACGGAGGGAACTTATTTTCAGCGACGTGTCCAAGTTGTGGTTGGAAAATGTTACTTGATTTTAAAACTTGTGTCAAGCAACTGTTTCAGTAATATTGTTCAGTAAGTGATAACTACCAAAAACAATTCGACAGTGACTTTACAGTTACACCGTGCGTGTAAGACTGTATTTTTATGTTACTTTACTGGAAAAACAACTTTGTGAACTCGAAATCACAAAGTTAACTACTTCAGAGAAATTCAAGCTCTCTGGTCGCTTACTTAAGATTGATATTTGAATGAAAGCATGTGGTATAAAAGTAGAAGTTATGCTACCTACAAATTTCTCGGATTGAAATTACGTTAAAACTATCATATTATGTTCTATGTTTATGAAGTATTAAGTGTTGATATACATTTAGGGATTAGGTACTACAATTTTATCTATAATTTTATATCTGAATAGTTCAGTAACAATTCAGTGTATTTAACTATGATAAATCTATAAATATAAAAATCAGTACCACTTTTCGTTGTAAGTCAACTGCTCCTAAACGGCTCGACCGATTTGAATATTTTTTTGTATTCGTTTGGGTAGGGCCCTGGATGGTTTAGATTCACAAATCGGCCCGGCAGATGGCGCTGCAGTTGGTATCTAGGTTATTATCCGAGCGAAGTCGGAACGGGCCGCTAGTAATACTATAGAATTTAATAGATTGTCATCGATATAAAACTACTTAAAAATAAACGTAGTTGGTCTATTTCTATTTGTAGCTTCCCTCGGTGTCGTATTGTAAAACATTTTATAACGCACCCTCTGCTAGATTAAATTAGACCTTATCCGTAGGCAAATAGAAATTTCCAGACCGTATATGTTTTTCGTTTTTGGTTGATATTCTTGGTTCATGGTTTACATGGTACTTATTTAGTGTAACCAAACCATGTTTGGTTTATTCAGATACCTAATCTTTGTTCTATACCTACAACTACTTTCGGTACGCGTCACTAATAATAAAAGGTGTTAAAAATAGTGAAAAGTACACATTGAATCGGTCGAAATTAGGTTTGGGGGCGAAATTTGGAGACTATACCTAGGTATTGGTATAGATATCCTATATTCGTAGAAACATGAGAAAAAAATCGTGAATGAAAATTAAAAAGGACTGAAGAAATAACGAATTCTTATAGTATATAAAAGTCTATATTTCGAAATTATTTGCATAATGCCGCTTACTTAAAACGGTGAAGGAAAACATCTTGAGGAAACCGACATGTACCTAGAATTTTTCGATGCCATGTGTCATCCGCCAACCCGCACTGGGCTAACGTGGTGGATTATGGCCTTAGCTCTCTTTTTCTGAGAGAAGGCCCCAAGTCCCAGCTGTGGGAAAATTTAGTGGGCTGTTGATGATGAGAAGTAATAACGAATTGAAAATGGATTAAACTTGAACAAACTTGTTATTGTTTCATCTTTGATAATCTATATCTATACTAATATTATAAAGCTGAAGCAGTTATATTGTTTGAACGCGCTAGTCTCAGGAACTACTGGACTGATTTCAAATATTCTTTCACCATTGGATGTATTGTAATCCCTGAGGATTATAGGCTATTATATTGTGTGTCACGGGCGAAGCCGAACCGTACCGCTAGTTATTAATAAAGAACCTATAGTTAAAAGTATCAAACTGCTGGATTTTAAAACAATATTACACAATTTTGTCTTGAGAGCTGCAAACTGTTTTTAACCAAATGGTAATGACCACCTATCCTGAAATATTATATGTTGATTTTCAAAATACATAAAAAAAACACAATATGTGTCGAAAGAGAATTTTATGTCATACCTTTACATTTTATCTCAGTTCTGTAAAACGAAGAGACATCGAAGCCTTATTAATTTTTATTATTACACAATTACAAAACGACAAGGTCATGCACCTGATGGTAAGAAACACGTCTGCCCATAACAGCCTAGTGCCAAAAGTTAAATTCACAAACTCGCACTGCACGGTGCTCATCACCCGGAGGTATGTACATAAAAGGTAATTTATCACTTTGTCTGTAAAATCTTTGTCTGTAAACATTGTCCTTTAAACTGGAACAAAGGAATGTTTCGCGCAATACTACTTGGCGCTAGAAAAACTGGTAAACTTGTGGTACTAACTCAGATGGACTTAGGAAAAAGTCGTTGTAGGACTCTTCTCTACTCACACAAACTAATTATATAAATGTTATGTGGTAGGCATGTTTCTTAGCATCAGGCAGATAGATGGCCGGCTCATCTCGTCACTCTTTATTTAAAAAAAAATGTAAAAGTTTGTGAATAAGTTTTTTGTCAGCACAGTGACATGCAGCTATTGGTACATGAAGAGTCAAAATCATTACCTAGCACTGCACTGCGCTCCTCACCCAGAGATCTAATATGTTACATCTCTAAGCTCTGTAATTTATCTGGAAACATTGCCTTTCAAACTGGACCACATTAATGTTTGCACATTACTGCTTGGGGGTATAATAACTGGCAAAGGTGTAGTACTTCCCCAGGCGGACTCTGCCAAGAGTCTTACCACTACTAATTCACTACTAAATTGCATTAGTATGTGTGAATTTTCCACCAATATTTATTTATTTATTCTCTTCCCTTCAAGCTCCAAAACCTCCTAGTAATCTGAACCCTCTCAATATGGCGAAATAATTAGTGTGTCCCTACAAGCAAATTCGGTGTTTTTTAATTGGACCTCTGTATCACAAAAAATGCACTACGTGATTTAAAAAAAAATAACTTTATTTTTTTATAACTTAGAAACGGTGAGGAAACAGACATATGCCTAGAATCTTTCGATGTCATGTGTCATCCACCAACCCGCACTTGGCCAGCGTGGTGGATTATGGCCTTAACTCTCTCCTTGCGAGAGAAGGCCCCGAGTCCCAGCAGTGGGAACATTTAGTGGACTACTTATGCTTGTCTCACCGAAGATACATTAAAATATGTACATAGACTGACACCGCATAGAGTTAAAAGAAATGTTAATGTCCAAGTTCTTCTTTTGGGATCACAATTACTTTTGAGTATTGGCTGACTGGAACAGTATCACCGCAAGAAGCCCGATACATGACGTTCACAACCCGTTGAATTTTTAACATCACGGTACCCTTTTCAATTACGCATTGAAAATAGGGTTACTTCACTGTCCAACCTCGGTTGACAATCCTTTTTGCGCTGTTTAATTATTCAGGTAAATTTCTTAATTTAGATGTGAGAGTAAAGTATCGTCTGAGTGGCAGACGCTCACAGTCAAATTTCAGACTAAAATGACAAATAAAACAAACAAAATTATGTGAAACTAAGTTTCGGCCTGAAAAGGTCCATGATTGATGTGCCATGCATGATTTATGTGGGTATTGTTTAGTTAAATATCCTAAAGTGGCCACCGCCCGGTGTGAAGTAACGTTAGTCCAAAATAAATTTATAAACAAAGCAAAAACAAACAGACTTTTGTTTTCATTATATATTATGTTTGAAACTTATTGGTCCACACTTTTTGAGAAAAACCCATCTAGTTTCAAACTAAGTTAAACTTATGAAAGCTAGATTTCAAACATAATACTAGCGGCCCGCTCTGGCTTTACTCGGATTTTTTACCAGATAACAAGAACAAAATTAAAAATTTTGACTAACCCCCGACTATCTTAGATTTGTTATCTGTACAACATTCTACTAGTCAAGCCCTTTCGTTTGATACCCATATTGAGGTAGTAGTAAAAAAATATATAATTCGCCATTTTGTGGTGGCGGCCATGTTGGATGTGATTTTTTATAGTATATATACAGTATTTTACTAGTCAAGCCCTTTCATTTGATACCCATATTCAGGTAGGTTGTGAAGAAATATTTTGTCCGCCATTTTGTGGCGGCGGCCATCTTGAATCCATATTAACCATACATCGCTAAAAACTTACGCACGGATATTAACTTTCAAATAAAAAATCGCATCGAAATCGGCCCATCCGTTTGAGCTCTACGATGCCACAGACAGACACACACACACAGACAGACAGACAGACATCGACGTCAAACTTATAACACCCCTTTTTTTGGTCAGGGGTTAAAAAAGAAGATACCAGATATAATAATTAATTGTTATGTAATCATTGCCCTATCTTATTGGACATGTACTTATTTTTTCTTAAAATCAGTCCACCCGTTTAATTTTGCACTTGAAAGCCATATACGTCGAGGCAGTATTATCATCATACAGAAATCGTTTATCAAATAAAAGTACAGTAAATCAAATAAAAAAATAGTGATGGACATTTCACACAATGCAACTTATGTGTATTTCTGATGTAAAGCTAAAAAGTTAGTTTCATCTGACATTTCAGATCATTTGCAAAATTTGATAAATCATTTATCAAAGATTGATAAATATTCATAGACACCAGGCACATACATGCCTTACCCGTCCCATCATTATTTATTAAAAAAAAATACAGTATTACCATCTTATCTGTAGTAGCGTCAAAATCGAAAACTGTCGCCACCTATTACAAAATTAGTCAACTTCTGTGTATATGCTCTGTGGGCGTCAGTAGTTACACATTTGCCTGTTCAAAAGGTAGGTAAGCAGGATGTGCCTAATGGTAAGCATTATGCCTGAATATAACAGCACAGTGACACGCAGATAATGGAACATAAAGAGTCCAATTCATTACCTAGCACCGCACTACGCTCAACATGCTCGTGTTTCAAAGAGCAATGTTTCCAGAGAAATTACTGGGGTAGAAATTACCGGAACACAGCAATGTTTGCGCACTACTGCTTGCCGTTACTATTTGTAAACTGATTTAGATTTTTTTCTATACATGGACTCGATGACTCCAACTAAGTCTAGTTTTGATTCCAAGAAAATAATCAACTCCTAAAACGGGGGTGTTACGGCATGCTTGCGTCGTGGCGTTCCATTCTTTATATAAGATTATTTACCAAGGATAACTATTACAGGATGGAAATAATTTGTTGATTAGACAAATACATGTTTAGAATGTTACAATAAAGCGATGTGCAGTTGTACTCGTAGTTTAGCAGCTATGCGTGCTGAAACTGCAACTCAGTAGGTACTACCAGTACCTACCAGTAAAACACTATTTGCTCATACTGTTTTCACAAGAAAAACATTTTTAGTGTAAAACAACAGTAGTAAAAATGCTTCAATAACTTTGTTTTATACAAACTTCATGAACTTGCAGAAACACTAAAGTTGTACATAACTAAATTTACTCTTATTGGTGACCTAAGTCGGTACTAACCTGGGGCACGTAGCTCGGCAACGTCCTCGATCCCTGGGGATTAGTCGATAAATTTTCAGTCCCAAGCGGATTCTTGTCAACAAATCAACTAATGGCTAATATGAACCGTGGACAGAACGTCTATGCGTGCACCTCTCTCTCTCTTTTTCGAACAGCGCGTGTTGAGGTTCGTGAGTAGAAAGGGGGTGGGACGAGAAAGATTTGGGAACGTTATTTGCTGATATTTTTACCTGCCCATGTAACAGTCTATCTATCTATCTAAGCCAAGTTTTTCAACTGGGCAGAAATAACTTCGACAAAGAGGTTCACAGAAGAATACGTCTGGACTGGGCAGCGTTTGGGAAGTTACGTCAAATCTTTGAGTCGCCACTGACTCAATGCCTAAAGTCCAAAGTGTTATATCCAGTGCATCCTCCCAGTATTAACCTATGGTTCGGAAACGTGGACACCGACACAAAGCCTCGTCCACAAATTCCAAGTTGTATAGCGAGCTATGAAGAGGGCTATGCTCGGAGTCTCTCTGAAGGATAAGATTTGCAACGATATCCGACTGAGAACTAAGGTAACCGACATAGCCTTGAGAATAAGCAAGCTGAAGTGGCAGTGGGCGGGCCACATATGTCGCAGAGCCGATGGACGTTGGGGGAGAAGGGTTCTGGAATGGAGACCGCGTTCAAGACGTCCCGTGGGACGGCCTCCCACTCGATGGACCGACGACCTGAAGAGAGTGGTGGGAAGCGGATGGATGCGTTGGACCGAGGACCGGATTTGGTGGCACAAGATTAGAAAGGCTTATGTCCAACAGTGGACGAACATGGGCTGATGATGATGATGACGATGATGATGACGATGATGATGTAACAGTCTTAAATCTTTCCAGAATAACGCTCAGGCGTTGAGCTTGGGTCTTCGAACCTTTGGTCTTTTGGCCACAAGCCACCGGTGATACAACTGTTGGTTGCGCAGGTGACGCTCGCACAACTGAGTTGGACCGTGACGTTAGTAGCAGACAGGGTGACGGAGAGACCGCTGTGGTAGAGGTGTGCTGATATCACGGTTAGTCTTTCAGCCTGGTCAACGCGGTTTTGCGTGGTCATCAACGCTGAGATGGCGAAAACGATGTCTGCAGGAAGAAAAGTTTCGGTGTTGTAGTGCACTGTTCTCCCTATCTTCGCCCGCTGAATGAAGAAAGGTAACGGCTCGTCGCTGAACAACAAAGTTGTCCAGATGTAAAGGCGTCTGGATCCCACTTACTGGTTGGACTCCGAGATAGTCCCTAAATATCTTGGGTATTCAGGTGCGCCGGTGAGGCCGCAGTGGGATCGAAGATACGAGTTCGTCCCTGTGTTCTTACCTACCAAAATGATAATAAATGCAATGATATGCACGACCACTATTATTATAAAATAGTAGTAGATAAATATAAATTTGATAAAAAACGTAGTATAAATATAGGACAGTTACTGTGACTCCAGCTTTGAGTATTAAAACTTTTTAAAATTAATTTTCAAAGAAATTGCATGTTGTTTGTTTAGCGATATTTTTCTTCACCGTGAAAGCTAGTAAACACTCATAAAAAAACTTGTACACCTACACTGGGAAAAAACTCGAGTGAAAGCGGGATTCGAGCCCACTAATTTACGATTAAGAATCGCTTCAATTAAAATCACTTCCGTTCAAATTGCACAGCAATTGATTAGTTCAGTTGTTTACTGTAAAGTAGTAACAAACAGTCTATTTTAGTTTTGTTAAGAAGCAGCATAAACGTACTGTTGTGGTAGAACTCTTGGCAGAGTCCACCTGGGGAAGTACCACACCTTTGCCAGTTATTCTACCACCAAGCAGTAATGGGCAAACATTACTGTGTTTCCAGATAAATTACGGGGCTTAGAGGTATAACATCTTTATCTCTGGGTGACGAGCGCAGTGCAGTGCTAGGTAATGATTTAGACTCTTCATGTTCCAATAGCTGCGTGTCACTGTGATGTTATGTAGCAGACATGTTGCTTACCATCAGGCACATAACGTGCTCGTCTCGTCACTCTTTCCTGTGCCTATCTTGAATCGATATTAACCAAACATAGTTAAGAACCATGACACGGAAACTAACCTTCAAATTCAAAACGACATTCTAGCGCGAAAAAGACTTCATAGTCTTGAACATCGCCGCAAGATAGCTAGCTTATCGGTTTTTTATCGAATACACTTCGGAGAGTGTGCATCTGATCTGCATGATCTAATACCTCCTTGCCCTTTTTTCTAACGTACTTCTCGTAACTCAATGAAGCGGCACCGTTTCATGGTGGATATTCCAAAGCCACGGACGAAGAGGTTTGACTCTACGTTTGTGATAAGAACATCTAGGCTGTGGAATGAGTTGCCTGAGTGGGTTTTCCCCGATAGTTATAATCTTGGTGTCTTCAAATCGAGAGTGAATCGGTTTTTTCTAGGTAAACACGCTCCATCGTAGACCGCATCGTCGCTTAACATTAGGCGAGATGGCGGTCAAGTGTAAACCTATAAAAAAAAATGAAAAATACTACTCGTACATCGAATTCGGTCCATTTGTTTGAGAGGTACGGTGCCACACACAGACATCGACGTAAACTTATAAAACCCCTCTTTTTGGTCGAGGGTTAAAAATAAGAGTAGATCAGAAACACCTCTTATATTCTCTAAAAGATCTAAGAAACAAAAATTCCAGGAAAAAACACCTGAAAACTTGAACCACGCAAATCTTCAAGAGAATAAATATATTATCCGATTAAAAACTAAGATTAATTCCCCATACGTAAGATCTTTTTTCATCTGACATAATTGATTTTGGATAAATATTGTATCATACTTTCACCGTTAGACGAAAATAGACCCTACATTTAACGGTTTTTTAATGTATAAGCAGAAAGTTGCGATATAATATTTATTAAATATTAAATTTATTTTCTTTACTATAATATATCTATAGTCTTGGCTCTCGGCGTTCTTGTTTCTTGACTATATCTTTAGTCAAGAACAGAAAAGAGTTAGTTTTTAATAACTAACTAGTTAGTTAAAGATGTAACAAATTACTTTTAAATCGGCACAATGTTATGGGCGTAAAAGCATAACAAACAGGTAGACAGAATTATTGTTATTAAACTTTCGCGATTTGATTTCGCGATAATATTTATAACGTACAGGACTTAATCACGATTTAATTCATTGTTTAAGGGCGTGTGGGCCGTAATTTTGAATTTTTAAAACAACTTTAAGACCTTTAAAATATTGTATTAAACTCTGAAAAAAATATGTAACAGTTAAGGATCTAATCTAGTGCAATTCGCAGTCAGTAACACGATTTAATGAATTTTACTTGATAGAAAAAAATCCCAAAGTTACCCCATTTCAAAAAGTTTTTTCAAGTTTATGACTAAACTAATGATTTTTTACTAAATTTTTGTACTCAACGAAAGCCACTAAAAGTTATAGATGCATTCGCAGAGTTTGACTTGATAAAAGTATCAGTTATTCACTATGTTTTAGTATCTACCATATATATAGCGCGCCGTTCGGCAGGCCTGATCAGTCGCGTTTCGGCGCTCACGGACGACGGCCTGTGCTTGATTTTGCAATTTTGACAACCGATAAATTTTAAATATTACGATCATAGTGCCACAGTATAACAATATCAGTAGATATTACTAGTGAAGCACGCTATGATCTTGATTTTTGATACCGTTTTCATTGGAATTGCAAATAGACGATGATACTAATTAGTACGTTGTTTACTTTATGTTGACCAAAAGGAGTCTCAAAAAAACTGACGTCAATAACACATCAGTAAAAATTCAATGCAATGGAAAATAGATAAGTATCGGTAAAATATTCGTCCGTTAAATCAGAGATCGGGATGAGGAAATAATGAGAGGGGAGAAATCCCCTGCGTAAATCCTCTAATATGAATGCAAGTTAGGTATCATAAATGATAACTTGCATTTATATGCCATTTAGGTAAATTCTTTGGTAGTAAGGTACTTAGTACTTGGAAGAAAAGTCCTCACATACAGATTTTACCACTTTGGAAGAGACTTTCGCGCAAACTATTCAGTTTAGAAAAAATGTTAGGAACTTCAATACAATTTTAAAAACCTTTCCATAGATACACGTATGGTTTTGTTAGAATTTTTATTTTTTTATTTCTTTTCCAAGTTTGTGACACCACCAAAATTTATTGTTTTTCTTTTTTTGTATGAAAATGTTAATATTGTTCATAGAAATTTAGACACTCGACCAAATTTGATAAGAAGCCTTTAGGGCAGTAAAATTACTCGTAGAATTTAACTCTGCACTAAATTTCCGATTCGTATTTTTATATAAGGGTTAGAATCATTTCCTGAGCATAAAATCACAAAATAATAACAAATCCAGGAGCTTCAAGCGCCAGCACGAAAAAACGTTTTTGGCCGATATTATTGTAGAAAATAAAATTTCCCATCTTTTGTTGCCAGTAAACTTTTTTTTCGAACTTACCGATTACGATTTACTATGTCAAATTTGATGATAACAATGTAGAAATAATAAGATGTGAATTCTGTTCCCAGTAGCATAAGCATGTCCCTTTTTACTGGAATGGAAGAAGGGTTATGTTGTTCGCGCGTATCTTTTATGTTTGTAAATCTTTTATTTCCACATATCTTCCAAACGGCTGCATGGATTTTGGTAACTAAGATATTCTAAGACTAGTCTGACTCGCCAAAGTGTCCTTAGATAGTAGGTAATATTTTTTGACGTGACAACTTCTTATAAATTGGTTTGCTGGGTGACACTTCAAGAAACTGCGTTACGCTCCGCTCACGTTATGCGCTCACAACGAGAGCGAGTGAGAGGCACGCGTCCCTTCCACTCGGGCATGGTTAGCCCGCCTAAGAGCGAGAGAGACATAAAAAATGAAAGGCACGCGTCCCTTCCGTAAAATTATTTTACCACTCAAAGTCGTTGTCACGTAAAACTTTCGCCCGTATACCGACTTTACAGGCAACCAATTTTTTTCGTGTAGATTTTTTTGTAGTCGGGGTTTTTAAATTAAAGTCATTCTATCATTTGCTCGTTACTCGAATAAACAGCACCGTTCATCATCATGATTGAAGAGTTGAACGAAGAGTTTAGTCTCCACTTTTGTAATAAAAACAATTAAGCTGTAAAACGCATTTTGTGGGTTTTTGTCGAAGGTTCGAAACTTGGGGTTACGAGGTACACTGTGCTTGTTTCTATTAGAGAAACAAGTTCCATCGTAGACCACATCATTTTCATACTTTATTATCGGCATTATCGCAATCGTATCATTAAATGGGTTATAAATCGTAAACGGTAAGTTTTACAAAAAAGTTTACTAGCAACAAAAGATGCAAAATTTTATTTTCTACAATTATTGTCAAAATATATAGCTTCCAAAATATCGGCCAAAACAGGTTTTTTCAATTGGCGTTTGAAGCTCTACCTGGACCTGTGAGCATTTTGTAATTTTATGCTCAGTAGGTGATCTTTACCTCATAGAAAAAAATTGGTTTAGAAATTTAGTGCAATAGTTGACCAAAATACCTTCTATTTTTACTGGCCTTTCATTACGTTTCAGCACATTTTTTTTAATTTTTGACGAACTTGTGAATTATTAGGAAACATTTTAAAAAGATGCATGAAATTGGAAAAGCCGTTCTCAACTTATAGTGTGACCAAAAAGAAAAGGTTGAGTTTTGTATATCTACGAGTATAGATAACATTAATATTTCTTCGTTTATATATCAAAAAAAATCTTATGACTACACAATTCACAAAATTGTTATCACTAGTATAAACAAATCTTGAACAAAAAATGAGTTTGAATTACATAGTCCAATATTTCAATGTTATTTCTGCACTGTGGCACCGATTCCGCGGCCGGTGACGGTCGCGAGAACAAAACAGCGTTAAATGCCTAATTTGACAGAACTACCTGGCCTTAAATACCTCGACGTTTCAGTCTTCTCGTGACCACGGCAGTTGTAACGCTGCCGAAACGTCAAGGTATTTAAACAATGAATTAAAACGTGATTAAGTCTTGTACATTATAAACATTAGACAGAATTACTTTCAAATAACATTCGTATTTTTAACCCCCGACCAAAAAAAGGGGTGTTATAAGTTTGACGTCGATGTCTGTCTGTCTGTCTGTCTGTCTGTCTGTCTGTCTGTCTGTCTATCTGTATGTCTGTCTGTCTGTCTGTCTGTCTGTCTGTCTGTCTGTCTGTCTGTGTGTGTGTCTGTCTGTGGCACCGTAGAGCTCAAACGGTTGAGCCGATTTCGATGCGTTTTTTTTTAATTTGAAAGTTAATATCCGTGCGGGTGTTCTTAGCTATGTCTGGTTAATATCGATTCAAAATGGCCACCTCCACAAAATGGCGGACAAAATATTTCTTCACAACCTACCTCAATATGGGTATCAAATGAAAGGGCTTGACTAGCAGAGTACTATACGCTATAACAAATTTGAAATCCAAGATGGCCGCCACCACAAAATGGCGAATTATATAATTTTTTTCACTACTACCGCAATATGGGTATCAAATGAAAGGGCTGGACTAGTAGAATGTTGTACAGATAACAAATCTAAGGTAGTCGGGGGTTAATCCAAATTTTTAATTTTGTTCTTGTTTATGTTTGAGAACTATACATTTTTTGTACCTTTTAGGTACTACGTAGTACCTTAGTTTCAATATTTGTTCCTCGACGAGCAGCGAAAAAAACATTAAAAGAAAGTGGACAGTTATACTGACGTCAGGTTGTCTGGACCACAATTATTTCACACAGTTACAGACCAAAAAACTTAATTATTTCTTTGTAAATATTTAGTACCTACCTTTTTGATACCTTATCATTTTTATTTTATAGTATCCCTGAAAAAAAAGTTTCAGCATATTTAATAAAAATAAAAGTGGTCAAGTGCGAGTCGGACTCGCCCACGAAGGCTTCCGTAGCAGCAAGTAACATAATATAAAAGTTCTTGTAGTTCGTTGTTACTTTAATCAGTGTTTCAACAATAGTAAATCTATAACGTATTATAATAAAACTACTTACTAGATCTCATTCAAACCAATTTTCATTGATAGTTTACATGGTAATGTATATCATACACTTTTTTATTTTTGTCATTCTCTTATTTTAGAAGTTAAAGGGGGGCACACTTTTTACCACTTTGGAAGAGTCCCTTGCGCAAACTATTCAGTTTAGAAAAAAAATATGTTTTGAACATCATTTTTATAACCTATCCATAGATATCCCACACGTATGGTTTTGAT
The DNA here is from genome assembly GCA_017562165.1 of Ectropis grisescens. Taxonomy (NCBI): domain Eukaryota; kingdom Metazoa; phylum Arthropoda; class Insecta; order Lepidoptera; family Geometridae; genus Ectropis; species Ectropis grisescens. Next base: position 14,126,961 of record CM029767.1, on the reverse strand, counting down.
CAAAAAAAAAAATTGAGTTTGTTCGAAGCATGGGACACCCCTAAATTTTGTTGTTTTTTTTTCAATTTTTTGTATCAAAATCTTAATGCGGTTTACAGATTACATCTAATAACCAAGTTTCAATAGAATAGGTCTTATAGTTTCGGAGAAAAGTGGCCTTGACATACGGACGGACAGACAGACATACATGACGAAACTATAAGGATCCCGTATTTTGCTACGGAGCCCTAAAAACAGTTTTATATATGTATCTAGACACGGTAGTGTGGCAAGTCAAGTTCATTCAAGTAAACTGGCGAACCGTTCCATGTGTAATATTACATGAACTACGAAGCTACTTTTTTGTCCTCCTCAGACTCAAAACCTATTTCACATTAACGTGGCAATTTATCCATTTTAGTAAACATAAATCATTGAATTCACGTAATAGTCCCCTAACGTATCTAGAAAAAAATAATATTACAGCATCGTCAAGTTTGTGCTTAATTGATTTGTGTTCACGAGTACTTTTGAAACAGGTACTTAGCTAAATTTTGTGTCCATGTTTTCTTGAGAATTTAATAAATAACATTTGGTAATTACACATAGGTAATTTGTTAATTAATTGTCTGAAATAATTATTAATTTTTTCTATTTTTATAATCGAGTACTTAGTCAAATGTCCTACTATTACGTGCGGTTGTAGAAGTAATTCATGCTATAGGGCAGATAAGCTCTTTAATCAGTGATCGCTGGCCAACATGATGCTTTTTCAGAGCTATTTTGCCCTGGTTACGAAATAACAATACAATTTGCTCAAAAAACAGTATAGCTTTAACTTACCAGGCTTGGTCACTCCCGAATACCTACTCCCTGCGCAGCATTTTACCCTTCAGTATTAAAAATCCCCTGCTCGCCACATAATTACTGGCTTCGGAGGCCAGATCCACGCGTATAAGAGATACATATTAATACGAAAATTTAAGCCGGGCCGAGCATCGCAAGTATTCTGCCTCCCTCTCCCCGCCCGCCTAAGTCCGAGTGGTTCTCTGTGTGAGTATGTGTGCGTGTCCGGCTTGACTGTGTGCACAAATTTCATAATAGGTGTGCGCTGTGTTGTACTCCGTTCAAATTTTACATCTCACATCTCTAAAGTACAGGATGTTGTCTTGAAGACGTTGTTGTAATATTACATGACGACTTCATTATTGAACTTAGAAGTAAGCGAAAGTTGTTGAAAAAATCGTAATTATATTTAGAGACTTATACACTCGTTAAAAGTTGAACTACAAAGTAAATAAATAAAACTAACGTCGCTAAATGAGTAAAACAGTACCTATTATCATATAGTTTTTATAAAAAGCGAATAATACATCTCTTAGTGTATTTACAATTATAATAACGTGCCTTCGTGGTACTCGTAGTAGAGTACAGGACAAAGCATACTTTTGTTGGGTGAAAAATGTACAAAAATATTACATTTGTATGTTTGTAATAAATTGATTTTTCTCGACGTGACGTAAGGATTTGACTACGTGCTACAGTTAGAGTAGAGGAATGCTACGAAAAGCGCCATTGAATATAAATTATTATTATTATACAAAAAAATTAAACCGACTTAGAAAACGCAAATAGACAATCAAAGGCGAAAAATAAATTAATATAATTATAATAAGCACTACGCACTCATCTATTTGAAGTGTTAATCCAGATAATGTACTTGCTATGCATCATAATTAATAAATCATTCAAATCCATTCAACTGTCACACAGACGCGTGGAAACAAATATATATTTACACTCTTACATACTCAAACCTACTAACTTTTGCCTATATAAAAATAGTTTGATAAGATTAATGGTCAGTTACCAACGCTCTCTAGTAAAATAATTGACGTAGTCAATCATATATTTTGTTTTTTTTTTGTTATGTAGTCAATAGTACTGAAGTTGGGAATTTCCGTATTCGTAGAGCGAACAGTCATAGGAACAATTCAGCAATACTAAACAGAGCTATTCTAGGTAAACACGTCTTTTACAGGGTAACAATATCAATCTATCAAATACTTAAGACTGCACTACGTGTCTTGACTTACATACTTGCACTGCAGTGCTGTGAATGACCTGGACTTTCTTGTTGCGCAATAGGGGCGTTGATCTCGGCAGTGGAAAATCCGTAAGCCATTCTTTATTCTACAGCCATCACCAGATTAGTGTAGATGTTGCTTACAAATCTTGCTTAGTACAGAAAAGGACAATAAGCGACGTTACGGAACGAAGTTCCCAAAGTCATTACAGTTGACCGGAAAATCAGCAAAATCAATAAACGGGTCGCAAATCGGAACACCCTGCGGCTGGCATACTTATGGACATGCGTGCGCTACCTACCCATAGCCATACCGACGCGTTATTAATTTATCTCTACAGAACTAACCATCGCCCAAGAGGGCCCACCCCCCCGTCCTACCTCGCTGTTTAAACATTGCCAAATGAGTATGCAGAAGATTCTACCTAACATATGGCCGTACATACCCAGCCCTCTAAATTACTTGAGCCTTAATTAAAAGCGTAGCATTCTGTTCATGACAAGTATTCCAAGCGCGGACCCGTCGTGACCTCCGATAGTGCCTCAACGAGTGAATTTGGCTGGTGGCGGTTTGCAATTACAGTTTTGAATTTAATTCAAATTACAAGCGTACGTTGAATCGTACGGGTTGGCTTGAGGAAGCAGCCAAAATGTGCTGTTAACCAACTTTCGAATAGCAAAAAGTCCCAATTCAATATGTTACTGCCTACTAACTGCCCTACTTATATTAAATAAATAATAAATATTGGTGGACAATTCACACACAACACCATCTGACCCAAAACTAAGCAAAGCTTGTACTATGGCGGCCAAATAGCTGATGTAATACTTAAATAATAAAATTATAAAAGCACAAGTGTTTGTTTGTTACCCTTTCACGTCTAAGCTACCGAAGCGATGTAAATGAAATTTGGCACAGAGATATTTCAGAGCCTGAGAAAAGACATACTCGTAGTTTACTTTTTAAAGCGCAAAAAGGGTTTTAAAGTGATGAAATAGTGGTTCAAACTTTATTCGGAAGTTTTATATTTCAGCTACAAGCTTAACAGTTATTTTTAGGCTTTTGGTTGCGTGTACATATATATAGATATGACATACAAAAATTATACAAATTTGCTCCTGAATGCTATTTAGCGTATATTAATTTTAGTGAAAAACTGGTGAACAGCGAGTTACACAGCGAGGCATTGTTAGTAGTATGATAATAATGTGTAATGAGTTCAAAATTCGGATGAGCAAAAACCAAAGTTAACGTTGCGAACGCTAGCAAACGTATAACAAATACGCTTCCTTTCACGTTTGTTAGGGATTTTGTCTTACTTTTCTATAGTTAAGGTATGTTCTTACTTTATTCTGACCGATTACCAATTAGTATTAATGCCGTTTAAATTTCAGCATTATCATCAGCATCAGCATTAAAGTACAATGTGTGACACTTACGTTTTCCTTTTTAGCACCAAAAGCAAAGCTGTCATACAACTGATAGCCACGTGCTACGTTTGTATAACCAAAGCGTTGTATAAAACTAGACTTCCACTGAGCTCTCTGCTAAGTCTTCCCGAGTCTTCCAGTTCCCTTCCCCAACCTCTACACGCACTGCTCAAGAGAGTGAGGAGCGCGTGTAGAAGTTCCCAGCCCCGGCCTGGAATCTCCATCACACAACAAAATGCAACCGAGACAAGTTGTTATGTGCTGCCCAAGATGCAACACGTGCAACACGTTCCTGTACCACGCACCCCACTCCTTTTTATGTGGATTCCTTTTTATAATACAATAACGTATGCCCACCAAGCAGGGACATGGTGGAGTATGTCGAGATCGACACCATGGGAGACGACATGGTGCCCCTACTGACTAAAATCCCCCACAGATTTCTCCTTCATGTCTAGGGGGTCAGGGTCGTGGAGTCACTTCTAACACTCCCATCAACGACACTGACCCACGTGCCGCTGTCTTTTCTTTATGGACCCGCCTCGCGGGGTGCGAGTACCCCCATTTGGCGAGCGAGCATTTGGCTCTAGTGACGGAAATCAGCAGCACGTCAGCTCCTCGAAGGCCTATCTCTAGATGGGGCTTCGGACGGCCCTAAACATCCGACGCCCCAGGCCTTCCTTTCGAGACGGGGTGCGAGCCCAGAGGGGCAACTCTCTAGGCTCACCGCTGTGTCCGCTTCCACCTCAGTTCAGGAGCGCGAGATTTCGAAATTCACCATCACACAACAAGATTCCACCGAGGCAAGTTGTTGTGTGACGCCCAGGGTGTACCACGTGGAGGTTCCCGAGCCACGTACCCCACCCCACTATACCTCTCCTATTATAACCCAACACGGAGCTAAAGAACGGGCTGGTGAGAAGCGGGGCAAAATTAATTCATATTTATTATAAATTTATTCAATAAAAAGATTTTTGAGGCAATTTGCAATTTTTGTACATGTCGTAGTTTAATGTTTAAATAATTTTAAAAAAATGCGCCCGACGATTTAGTTAATGTTTTCAACATCACAGACGCGTGCAAAATGTTTTGAAAAAATATATTTGAGACGAATTGAAATTTTAATTGGGTATCATTAATGGCTAAAAATAGGGATTCTCAAAACGAAATATCATCTCATCATTGTGGGACTTTCTACCTTCCAGGTGATGACGTGATTTTGTGAGACTGCGCACTCTTGACGTAGGTATATAAACTAAAATAATGGTGCTTTTAATTTCAGATGCTATCAAAACCTCGAATATCGGGGAGAAAAAGCTTGACAATCATAGGATCTCAAGAGAATATGTATGACGAAAATATTATCTGAAACGACAATCCGATTGAAGTACGCCGTTTGAACTTTTATCACCTGATCAAAAATGCAACGCGAGGCCAATAGCCATAGCAAAAGGTTCGAAATTATTTATAGTAACAGAGGGATGTTATTTTTGCATCTAATTAAAGAGACGCGCTCTTGGACTCACGCGCGCACTCTTATAGTATCTTAGGCGCATTCTTGAGAGACAGGTATCCCAAGAGTCCGCATACGACTTTGACTGTGAAAATTTCAATATTACAGTAATTTTCTATGTTTAAGTGTTGATTGGTGATATAATAAGAGATACTAATAATGTTACTCAACTATTGTCGCCAATAAGCCTGACATCCTGCTGGTAGATAGGTCTCAGCGCCGGGCTGTGATCGTCGATATCACCGTACTGGTAGATGATGAGAACCTCGTGAAAGCCGAGAAGGACAAGCTTAGCAAGCACCTTGACGTGGCTCATGACGTTACCGCCTTGTGGTATATGGATTCCACGATCATAGTCCCAATAGTCGTGTCGGCAAACGGCCTTGTAGCGAAAAGTCTCGACCAACATCTCAAGAGAATTTTGCTAGACGGTTGAATTAAGGGTCAGATGCAGAAGGCGCTCATCCTCGATCTTCGACACAGTGCGCATCGTCAGGAGGTTCCTTTCTCTGCAGCCCTAACCACCGGTAGCTTGGGCCCTGCCCCGCTGCTGGGGACACCCTAGTTTTTAAGTTTTTTATCATGTTTATATTTTAATACTTATTGTAAAAAACTTAGAAATTAAGAGGAATATATAAATAACTGAGTAAAATGTTACTCATATTTAAAAATATTTGTATTTTCATACTGTTGTTTTATTACAAGATATATGTCATGCGTAAAGTGTGCCGTCTTGGGGTATCTTACCCTATACATATGTGTATCTCATTTCAACATTCTTGTTTCATATAAAATATTATTAGGTATCTCCCATAGCTTGCCAGAGAGCTTGATCCTCAGTTATACGTTTCCATCCTTGCCTTATAAACTGACGAATATACATTTTTGATATTAAAGTTTACAGTCAAAGACGGGCTTAGCCTTACTTGTTATTATTCTGTAATAAAGTTGGACCAGGTAAATTAAGTGGCATAGTGAAATGAGTTGGTATAGTTATACTTTCGACGCGAACTTTGTGTGAATGAAACCAAGTCAATGTCCGCGTGAAACGCTCCCAACAAACAACCTTAATAAGTCGAGTGAACCATTCACGAGTTGCGTTAATCTTCGCTGACTGAGACAAAAACTGCTTTCGCTTCTTGGATTTCGCTACGTTATGGCCTTTGGCTTAAATCATGTTTACTTATTTTTTTATTTATATATAATGAATGACAAACAGATGGTGGTAACCGTCGCTTATGTATATATACAACATCAGCGATGTTTACGATACTTTTCCAGACCAGAAAAGTCCTTCAAGAAACATTTTGGAAATGGTCCTTGTTATCGTTATTGGAAAAACTTTTTCTAAGAAGCTGGTCTTCGTCAAGCCCATGGCAATAATAAAATGAGTGTGTAACAGATTTAGATAAGTAAAAAATGTTAGCTATTAGGTATTATCAAGCATAGAGCTGAACTTAATTCCCGTTGGTAGTGGATAAGGTTAGACAAAGCACCCAAAAAGGCATGACAGAGTCGCTTTATAAGTTATTATGGGGAAAAAACCAAAGGAATCATCTGTCAAAGTTTCCCAATGAAATATACACATTTGTAGTGCTATAAGGATCTATTGGCACTTGGATGACATTGTCAGGAGGACGTGGGTGAGCAATGATGGTTACTTGACAGCAAAATCTCCTAAGTTTCGGGGGAGTTTAAATATATATGTAGAATCACAAAAATATTTGGATATATTTACATTAATTGCAGGAGAAAATATGTTTCATAGGCTTATAACGTTTACTTTTTATTGCTAACTGACTTATAGTAGCTGCCGTTGGGTGCCCCCTACTACCTACCTACCGGACTTTTGGTTTAACGCGAAGGCACAGGATCCGAAACACCTAACTTACGACCTAACATACTTAGGCTAAATAATTAGCATACAAGCGAAACCTAAAAAAAAATCGAGCTAAGCGTTAGCTTACATAGAACTATCTAGCTCATACATACAATGCAAGCACTCTGTCAAGCGTTATCGGAGCGAGCGACACTCGCCGAGACGAATAGGTATCGGAACTAGGTACAAAATACGCGATATGTCTATATATGTTGGCTGACTTATTTCGAGAGAAAAGTTTATTTTGTTATTTGTGTTGTGTTATTTTGTTTTGTTTTGTTTATTGGCTACTCTTACGAGGTATGGTATCACATATCTGTTGCAGTTGCGACACGCTGCATTTGGAATTAAGTTCTCCTCAAATTTAGGATTTTTTCCTTCAACTTTTGAGGAATTCGGTAATCGGGCATTGGTAGCCCTGAGCCCTGGGCGGAGACACGACAGCGTTAGTTCCCATTTTGCCTAGATATTTGTATGCTAGATGTATGAATGATGACATCCAAAGTTAGTAATTTTAGCGTAGTTATTTAAGACATTAATTAGTAAGCTTAAAGTTAATTATTAAAATTATTTTATGAACAAACAATTCCATGGCCTGTTTTGTAGAGTTTTATAGTTAGGTAATCTTCTTTTTTAGTTCGTTTGTGATTTTGAAATCTTTTTTTAACTATATTTCTATATCTGTAGTTTAAATTTAACTATGAGCTATATTATCGAATTACTAAGTAACTAATTCTTTTTTACAGACAATGTAAGAAAATACATAAATGCAGTTTCTAAGGAACAATGTTTTTTTTTTATGGTACTAAGATAAGGAACTTACAGGCTATTCCAGACTAGAACCTATCTATGCTTCTAATTCCAAATCAATCCGTAAAGACGTTATTATAGGTTTTTATTAAAATGATTTTTTTTGGATTGAAAGTAATCGAAAAAATGTGGAAATCACCTATAAACCACATTAATTTAATAGAGATTATTCAAGTAACTATATTCAATCATTGCATAATTAACGAGGGTGATGTACTTATCAAATTGTATTACATATTATTAAATGAATTTATTTGAATATAATAAGTAATTTTTCAATATCCCTGAATAGTAATACAAAACAATAAACAGGAAAAAAACGTTTGTCTGTATCATATTTATAACTATAAAATTGTTATTATATTGAATAGTAGCAACAATTATGCTATACCTATTACTTAGTGATTAAAAAAACGATTTTGTGTTGATTCTTCAAAATTTAATGTTCAGTAAAAAAGCTGAAAACAAAAGTATTTCTTATTTCAAATTTTCCGAGTTATTCCTGTTTCTAAAACGTGCTGGGTATCTGGTTATGTATTTTTTTGTTTTCAATAATAAAATAAGGTTTCGTTTGTCCGATACTGCCTCACGTGAATTAATGATGCGGCTCAGGATATACAACGTTTAGCTATAGGCTAAACCTCAACGCTACGTAACGAATATTCTCTACAATCAATGAAAAAATACTTTTAATTTTTAATTGCTAACATCCGTATCCCGAATCAACTTTTCATCATATTACAAAAATGCTCAATCTTATTTCGTTCAGTTTATTTCATGTCACTATTGTCAAAAATATCTACAAAGACCGACCGACTTTACTTAATCTTTATAATGAGTGAATATTTTAGTTTTACATGTTTGGGTCTACTTGGGTTACACTTATTTTAAATTCGATTATTTGAACGTTTCGATCATTTTTGGGCAAACGCGTTGAAAAAGTATAAAAGAAACTTGGAAACAAAGTATCATGGATATTTGAAATTCGTAAAATACATACATAGAGTATACAATATACACATGTAATCGTAATAAGAAACGTAATTTTATCTTTAAAAAAAAAGTCAGTTTTAGCAACTTAAATAGCTTACGTACTCGTACACTAAAAAAAGCAGGCGAAGACGGGAGCATCTAGTTCAAAAGGAAATCAAGTATCTCACGTAACATATTAATAAAATTTGTTTATCTAGAATACATTTAATAAATGAAATAGATGTCAATAGCCCGTAGCAAACTGTCGAAAATGTCGTTACTACGATACCACCGTAGCTTGAGCTACAAACATACACACTCGATTATAGCTAGTGCTACGAAAATGTCGAAATCAGCTCGTTTTAACATGTCCACTGAGCACCGAGCTGGCCAGAAATTGTATAAAACGTGGTCGAACACAATTTCCATCGCCGAGGGAATTTGCACAAGGAGGAACAAGGAAGATGCGGGGGCACCCCTTTCTCTGCGGGGCGAGGCGGGCGGGGCAAGTGGGGTTGCAAGGGGGCATGGAACGGACCCTACATACGTAGGGTAGCCTGTTTACAGCCAGGCACGCACGCCGCTCTGTTCTACAGAATCAGGGTTGAGCCGGACACCCAGGGCTGGCAGCCACACGCATTACTCGTATTTTAGACTTTAAACTAAATTTAAAAAAAAAAGTTGACATAAAAATCAGTTTTACTGCTGTATAATTATTAATACTTTACATTATTACTGCCATGCTATGGCAGTAACTTCCATACAGCAAAATATGATTTAAGTATGCACAAATTCGTTTTTTTTGAGTTGTTTTTACGCAACATATATCGAACATTTCTGATCTATATTACTCAAAGAAATAAAATATTTGTTTTTCACGTGCTTACAAAAAAAAAAACAATGTTTTGCCAAATAAATTCAAGTACGACCAAATCACGCTAAACATAAAATGTTGGACAAAAATGTACTCTCTCCCTACTTCTTATCAAATCGATCTTAATTATGTACACAAACGTGCACTCCAACCTGTGTAAAAAGACCCAATCAAAAAATAATAAATTAATAAAATAAATACATTAAATAAAAAACACAAAATTCGTCGATAAGCATTTGTCAGACCCAGGCCGAAAAGTGGCTAAGTTAAACTTAATTTTTTAACGATACAATAATGTGGTTGTACCTATAGACATGAAAGTTAAAAACGGATTCAATTATAATTCTACTATCGCCGTAATTAAGGTAAAAGAAATATGATAATTTATAAGAATGTTTTCATACGTTCCTCAAAACTTTAATATTTTTTTATCTATTATAGATAAAAATGGTATAAAATATATATAGTAGAATTATTAGAGATATTTGAGTTTTTTTTTTGATGTCACAAACGTTGATTTTTTTGATACCGATGCAACTTTGCGCAAAACTTTGATAGTTTTGAGGACGCGTACTTTTTTAAATGTTTTTTGGAATACTTTTATTAGCTACTGAGTAAAAAATTACAATGCCAAAAATCAAAATTATTTCACAGGTTGTCCCAACAAACCTCTGCATTTCTTCGTCACTTCCTGTACGCTGAGTTCAAAACTAAAACATTTTAAAATCTAATTTAAAATATTCAAATAGTCTTGAATAGTTTGAATTAACCCTAGCAGGCTAGTCGGTAGTAGATGACGCAGGGTGGCAGGGGCGAGTTCCCCCCGGGCGGGTGGGGTGGACTCCTCGCCCGCCGGCCACGGCGCGGCCGGTAACACGAGTGCCTATGCGAGGCATGTATCTTGGACCAGATATAACAGAGAAGTAGCCCCAGTACCAAGCTTGAGAAAAACGAACGATAAGTTGCTCTACTTTAAAACTTTCAATTTCTTTGTAGCTCTACTGAGGTATCAAGTTAAGTATAAGTTTTTTTTTTGTGTGCGAAATGTCCGGCAATATTTTGTTTATTATAAAGAAAATAAGGAAGTTATTTTCTTAAATATTTAAGAGCTAACGTCTTAGGCTCAACCCATCGTAATTTTGAAGTTATAAGCTGTTCATTTCCGCTTTTCAAAACGTCATCTAACCATGAATCCTTGCAATTTTCAATTACCTTACTTTCCATTTTATACAGAGAAAAGGTGATTTTATGTCATATATCATTAGTGACAGAGAAAAATATGCGTGGGTTTGAAGCTTACTAGCTTGAAATTGTGGTGCAGGAAAATATCGTGGATAAACAAATATTTTCCAAGAAAAACATTTTTGAGGTATTTGCGACACTCCCCTTATCCATATTTGGACAACCTGGTGTTTATTATGGTAGGCTCTCTCGAAATGGAACGAAAGAACTGCTAATAATTTTAAGTTTTTTTTTTACTTTTTTTACTTTTTCTACTTGTAGATTTTACGTCGAAAATATAGATTTTAGAATTTTATAGTTCTCACACAAAAGTTAATAAAACGAAGTAGAGCACACTATACGTCGTATCACTGCTATTTTACATGTGCGCTGTGGACTATAGCTGGCCACCCTACGTATCAGTAGGTAGGGCGCCGTTGAAATAGGTTTCCGACGAATACATTTTCACCGGTTCGTGTGCCTTAGAATACGAACTTTCCATTTCTACGCGAAAATCGAATCTAACGTACAGCGTACTTACTTTTAGAAATCAAAAGATGCCAGATCAATCTTGCTTTAACAATATTACTCGTGTATATACCCATTTATTGTAACCACTTTCTCGAAGATATAAATCTTTAGGAAAAACTGGTCCAAAAAGCAACGCAACCACCACCGCTTTTAACCACCAATAACAAAATTGTAGCTCAATCAGGTCTCTTACAGTTCGTTAGACATAACTATGATAAATGTACGTTAAGATTTTAAGGAGCCCCAGGTTCAAATCCCACGGGCACCACTGTATATTCGAAGTCATGTGCGTAATGCCGCTAACTTGAAAATGGTGAAGGGAAACATCATGAGGAATCCGTATGTACCTAGAATCTTTCGAGGTCACAACAACCAACAACCCGTACTGGGCCAGAGTGGTGTATTATAGTGTGTATATTATAGTAGTATAGCTTTGACTCTCTGCTTGTGAGAGAAGACGCCGAGCCCCAGTAGTGGGAACATTTTGTGGCCTGCTTATGCCACGCTTAAAGCTTGCGTAAGTAGTAGTAAAGTCTTAATTAAGACTAAAAGGTCACGGTTAATTAACGCGAGTAATTTTGAAAAACAGGACCAAATCAGTTGTCGCGTAAAAATAGCCATTCTACTATGCCCATTTTTTTTAGTTCTATAAGCATCTAACTTTAAGTCCATAACCTGCTAGCCTATAGCTGGCTACGTATCAAAAGGTAGGGCGCCATTGAAATTGATTCTCGACGAAAACACTTTCACCGGTTAGTGGGCCTTTAGAATACAAACTTTTCTACACGAAAATTGTAAATGACGTACAGCAAACTTACTTTTGAAAATGAAAATGTAATTTCTGAGCCAATGATTTCTTGGAGTCACAGATTTTTAGAAATCTGTGCTTGGAGTATTGAACTCAAATAGGATGTGGCATGAGAGCCTCAAATATATGTCAAAACGGACTTCACGAATTGTAGTAGGTTATTATATTGATTTGCCGACATAATATACGTAACATACATTTTTTTAATGGACAAAGCCCAATCTTTGTACTTCACAGTGGAAACTATACACTGCAAATCTAACTACTTACTTACGTACTTACAGGCCCAGCTGAATTATCCATAGACCAATGAAGATCTGCAGATAATCATGATTATCAAACCCACCGATCGGATGGATGTCAAGCATGATGGCACCATTACCACGCCGAATGGAAAATTATATCCATAAATACTTATTGACTCAAATTACAAATATGTGCTTCAACGACAGGGGTAGAGTAATGAAATTCCTCATGTTTTAAATAAAGGCAGTTTTCACGCACTAATACAATACATCTCTTTTGTTTAGTCTAGGTGATACGCGCAAACCATCTAGGGTAGCACCACAGTCCAATAAATAATACAGTAGTTTGACGAAGACGTATAGGCGGGGTAATCGTGTGAGATGTGGGCGCGCTCCCAAGCTGCGAACACTTACATGCTAACAGTTTGGGAGCGCGGTTCGGGGCTGACGTTTGCCGCATGTTAACATTTTAATTTATTCTTAATCATTGATATAGTGTGTAACAATGTGGCTGATATTTAAGAATTTTGAAAATACTAGTACAAAAAAAAACAATACTTATTAATCGACATTTTTATTTATCACGGCCCTAGACGTGTCACAGCGTTGTCGTCATACTCTCAAGTTCAAAGACGTTTCACACTATTAGTTTTTTTATACTGTGGTAGTACAATGGTAAGGCTCCTTTGTAGTGTCCGTCATAGACACAATTTCGGCTTTTCAGAAAATGGAAAACCTGTCAAAATAGTTCGCGATTGCGGCACAGGTGGCGTCAAGGTTTCACTTTGTTAGAGAAATTTGATAAACATAGTCATAGACAATAATTTCACATACCTATATTGTTTTAAGTTATCACGGTTATCCAATTACGGCACATTTATCGTGTTAAATAGTGGAGCGAATCCCCGATATTTCGATTTAGTTTCATGCTCCATGTACTCGTGTAAGCTGCTGAATCATTAGAGGTCTTGCTCCGCTATTTAACCACCGTTAAAGTATACCGTTAATAATAATACTAACTCCAAATAACGATTGGAGTGCAATTTGTATCATATGTTTAAAATTGTATTAAATACATTTTTTTATCAAACCACTGTACTTAATTATATATTATCTCTAGTCCTACATTCACAACACCATCTGACCCCAAACTAAGCAAAGCTTATATATAATATGGCGGCCTGATATCTGTTATAATACTTATATAGTTGTACATAAAAACATACTTATTATACATAGAAACACCCTGACACAGAATGTCATTACAGTTTTATTTAGTAAACTGTAATGTTATAATAAGTTATGTTTATTACATTACATATGTTTTGTGTGCTCATTGAATTAATAAAATAATAATTACTCGTATTTGTAAAGCAAAACTGATTAAATATAGATAGACACAGAATATACATATCCATATTTGAACTCTTGCCTACAACATGCGTCTGTTTGGGCAAAGTCACTAACTAATAACTGATCCACAAGTCTTAATCCCACCAAAAACATTCTGTAAAAAACTAGCCAAGTCTCGATGGAGCTGCATATTTATCTCTAAAAAGTATTTTTTTTTTTTTAAATAAGGAGTGACGAGACGATCAGGACATGTGCCTGATGGTAAGCAACATGCCTGACACATAACAGCATAGTGACACGCAGCTATTGGAACACGAAGAGTCCAAATCATTACCTAGCACTGCACTGCGCTCGTCACCCAGAGATCTAAGATCTCTGGGTGACGAGATAATGAAATCTAGACAAAGCCGTGCCAAGTCTAAGGTCCTTACTGCGATTTCTTTATTACGCGCATGTTGTGAGCTGGTGTTCAGCAACGTATGCAACTATAGCAGATCTGATACTGCAAGTTGAGTCAGTTCTAATATACACCAAGAAAGATCTTGAATGGAAGAGACATACAATTTGAGATTGGGCATATCAACTACTTGGTAGCAACTAAGTTCATCGTCGTCTTTTGATATCATCGACATTTTTTTTGATATTATTTCGGATATTATCTTGGGAAATCAAACACAAATCAACTCTACGACGACATCGACTGAAAAAGTCGAATAACAGCGTCGTAACACGAAATGAAAAGTTTTCCTTTAATTTTATTTATATACGTATTAAAAGCAGAAGTGGAGGCGTTCGCCCAGTAGTGCGAAGCAATAGGCTAGATTAAATTAGAAGATGTGTCCCACTATGCTGGATTTTTGCAATGAGAGTCGATTTTTTTACGTACCAATAATAGTAGAATGGGGCATTACTGTATCTCTAAAACAGCTGAAACAAGCTGAGGGTTCTTCATCAGATACTTCAGACCTTCGATTTTTAACATAACATGAAGAGGCAAATAAAGTTGAATATTTTTTGTAAAGGCGGTATGTCGATTATTAATAGTTTGGTTGGGCTCTTGTGTTTTCAAATAAGGAGCACTAAGTACTCCAGATTTTCGATATTCCTAGTTTTTATAGTTTTCCCTTTATGTGGCCAGTAAACCCTAAGTCTGTACCAAATTTCAGCTCTCTGAGTTTATGGGAATGATGATCATGATTGAGTGTCGTAAATGCAAAATTTTGCTTTCTCTTAACTTTGGAACTAAATGATACACAGACTTGAAATTTTGGATTTTAAGTATGTGATTATAGCTTACTAGATGGCGAAAGTTTCAGCGTTCTGGTTTTATCCAGAGGTTCTCAAATAGGAGCCTGAAAATGCAGCGAAATAGTTCCAGTAAAGGATGGTACGGCAGTGTTTGCTTCGCGCTCGACTTGGCGCGGGCACTGCCGTGCCCCCAGATATAATAATAAGCTTTTTAGGGTTTGAATGTCTGTAAGAAATGTCAGTTGATTTTTAACCCCCGACCAAAAAAAGGGGTGTTATAAGTTTGACGTCGATGTCTGTCTGTCTGTCTGTGTGTGTGTATGTCTATGGCACCGTAGAGCTCAAACGGATGGGCCGATTTCGATGCGGTTTTTTTATTTGAAAGCTAATATCCGTGCTGATGTTCTTAGCTATGATTGGTTAATATCGATTAAAAATGGCCGCCGCCACAAAATGGGGGACAAAATATTTCTTCACAACCTACTTCAATGTGGATATCAAATAAAAGGGCTTGACTAGTAGAATACTATACACTAAAAAAATCAAATCCAAGATGGCCGCCACCACAAAATGGCGAATTACATTTATTTCTTTCACTACTGCCTCAATATGGTTATCAAATAAAGGGGCTCGACTAGTAGAGTACTATACACTATAAAAAAGCAAACTAAAGATGGCGCCACCACAAAATGGCGAATTATATTTATTTCTTTCACTACTACACACTACTACAACATGGGTATCAAACGAAAGAGCTTGACTAGTAGAATACATTGCACTATGACAAATTTCAAATACTAGATGGCTGCTTCCACAAAATCAAATGAAAGGGCTTGACTAGTAGAATGTTGCACAGCTAACAAATCTGAGGTAGTCGGGAGTTAGTCAATGGTGATTCACTTGTAATAATGTAAATTTGATATTTTTGTGTTTAAATTTGACATGTAACTTACGGATATTTCTCCAACACTTCACAATCTTCACTGAGGGTCTTCACATGCTTGAATTGTGATAAGGAGCTCAGCACTAAACTTAGCCAACTTGTAACTTAAGATTGTCGAGGCGTTTGACATCTGTTTAAAAAAAAAGTAAAAACCAATTTTTTTAAAGCTAGATTTGTAGTTTTTTCGATTTTAATTGTTGCGATAAGAATACAACATTTTGCAAATTCAACATTGTGGTCCAGAAGGATATTATTAATAATACCTAGATTAGGTAGAATGATGACCTTCAACAGTTTGTAGTTTGTTTACACATATTACGGCTTGAAAACTAAAAATGTCCGAAAATTTGTGTCAGGTGATAAATTCTAACATGTTTATTAAAAATGTCAACAAACGCACAATTAAACAAGTATCGAAAGTTATGTTATTCAGACCTTAACAGAAAACCTGAGCTTGGCTTGCCACACTACAATGTTTCTAGATTGCGTTAATCGTTTTTTTTTGTTGTCTAAGATATCGCGATTTTTAAACCGAGAGTTTAACAAAGGCAACGCCACGACGAATATGTGGGACACTCAGAAAGTTTTGAGAAACTAAAAATAAAATATTTTCTAGGAGTAAAATATTTTTAATAAATCTTTTCAAAGAACTCTCCACCAGCCAATATATAAAGTTTCATGTGAACCTATTTTCAAAACATTTTTTCCAGTTCTCCATAGACACGTCTTCCACGGTCTTCTCTAACGCTGCTAGCGCGTCTTGCGACTCGGTAGCGGGTCAGGTTTTCGGGTCAGGTTCGGAATAAACCGTTTGAACTCGCTTTACTAGCGGTAGATGGTTGTTTTTAAAGGTTATTCATCCATTAAAGCAATTCGAAGTCGATCAAATGACTCATCGTGTTTTAAGCCACATTTGAAATCGTAAAAATCATAGCACGAAAATGTTCTCGATGCAGATTCATTTTTTAATGAGACAAGAAAATTTGAATTGGCTCTCAAAATATGCGAAGAAAAAATTTTGAAAATCGAACAGAGATATTTTTTCTTTTAATAATCGAAGTTTTCAAAATAATAATTTAAATAATTTAATAACAAGTGGCCAGTGCCTTATACATAAAAACGTTTTTTCGCAAAACTTTCTGAGTGGCCAGGTAGGACAAGCATCATCGTATCAAACAAAGACTCTAGTTAAAGTTGTGGCTCCTTTAAGGTCCCTGTCTAAATGAACTTGAGAACTGCTTCCCTCTTCACACACCCCCAGAGAGAGTAAAAGTGACAAAGTGGCATTTTTTACTGTTATACGTTCAGATTTTAGGATATACTCTTATTGAAATCAGATTTTGGTCATATGAAAAAAAAGTCTACCATAATGTTTGTAATTGACCAGTCTGTTGAAGTAAGTAAAAACAAATAGTAGCGGCTTTTCAAATAGATGCATGCTATCAATAATTAATTCTAAATTCTGTAGTTGCGTTGTGAGGAGATTAATTAAAACATTGAATACAGTAACAAAAAAAAATAGAAATTACTGTTTTGGAGTCGATATTTTGCAGACAATTGATGTATTTGTAGTTAGTTGACTTCTTTTGAATAATGAGTTGATAGCTGCAACTGCGCTAAAAATAGCTAGCATTGCGTTTTGCTCGAGGACGAGCCTTAGATCCCGTCTACGAAATTACCTTTAACCGTTCCATTGTCAAGCAGTGATTACAGGGTCATCACTATGTGGATGCGAGTCCTGATGGGCGAAAACTGTAAAAGGGTATGTGTCATGTGGATGAGCGTTGCCGGTGTTGTAATTTGTTGTTTTCCATGATAAAATTGTGATGAATTATATTATTAAAAAAAAAAAAAAATTATATAAATATTAAAAAGGTTTGTTATTATTATTGCTGCTTAATGTTGTTATTTGACATCATTTGTTTTTATTGTATTTCGATTGCATATTAATGTATCCATGTAAATTATAAATCATGATATTCTGAAATTATGTGGAGATTTCAAACACAACACCATCTGACTCCAAACTAAGCAAAGCAAAGCAAAAATTAAAAAAAACATCACAGAGCGTGTCTATTTTTTTAATGATATAATAAAAAATATATATAATAATTGGACGATTTACATAAGCCAATATAATAAAACTTCATCGAAAAACCTTTTTTTTACAAATTTAAAACTCTGTAGCCGCTCCATCCACCGATGACCAGATAACATTGTATAACATTTTCATCTTATTATTTGAGCTTTGAAACCCAACAGGTCTTCATGACGCAACTTTAATTCGAGTAAACCCCATTTAGCATCGCGGGTTAACCATCTAGCATTAAAAGCTCTCCGTACGCGGAAAGGCCACTCACAGAAGAACTTTCCGAACTATCGTAAAACATTGATTTTCGTACCAAAATACTCACAATACATCGCCATTGTCCTGAAAATGAACTTCAAAGAATTTATCCCAAAACAGCTGCCACAATTTGTACCAAAACAAAAACAACATGCTCTATACTCAAGAACATCCTTAATCGATACCGACTGATACCATCTGTGCTAGTACTATTGGTTCGACGGAAAAAGAATACTTGTAGAATATGTTACCACTCTTTCTTATTGAACTTACTGTTACGCCAAAACACATGCATAGTGCCAAGAGGGACGTGCTTTATTCATCATTTGGATTTTTTTAACTAAGGGCTCAGAAAATAAATGAAAAAGGTTTTACGTGCAGTGATGTAGAGTTAAAAAAAATAGTTATTATATGCAGCAAAGGATTGTTTCTACAGTAAATTAATTTAATAAATATCAATATTTATTTATATTAATTATATTTATAACCGTCGGGACATACCCACTCCGGCAGAACGTCATTGCTCAGCCAATTCCGTTAAATTCCGTTCTGCATAGCAACTTAGGCTTTTTACACAACTATTTCCATTTTACTATTTACAAGATGACAAAAACAACAGTGAATGTAACCTGGGGTATAAAAATGTGATTTTACAATTATCACCTAAAAATGATCTGTAAAAATTAGCCATAAAAATTGTATCTTTATAGTAGTTGAAATAAAGTTGAAAGTTATTCCATTCATTCATTTCTACAGATCTCCAGTATTAAATCAATGAACTTTCTCATTTATGATTTCTGAAATAAAGTCGAATTTGCTGTGTCGATTTTTGACAGAACACCTTTAGAATACCATCTCAAAGCGTCCTTTTTAGACCTAAAATGGTACTGGTAGATTGAAGATGATGATTTTTATTAATACCGAAACTCATGCTGCAGAGCATATATTACGATTTAGTACGTTGATGTAAGAATATTAAAATATAAAGTAACTATCCGAAATATTAATCTCCGATTACACTGATTCGTAATGACCCTAGGCATCTAATTATGTTTTTCGTTTTAAGTTTGTTATCACACAAAACAAAAAGCTGCCTGTTCAGAACCAAGATCTGTGTATGTAATTCTACGGCAAATCGTTTGCTTTTCAGGCTGTTCAGCTATGGAACGCTTTCCTTATTCTTACTAGGCAAGCTACATCGCTTGCTAATTTTAAAGACCATGTGAATCAAATTTACTTTTCGCTGTAGCCACCTACTTCAACTTAATACTTTTAATTGTGTATCTGTCACCTGAAAATAACAAGAATCGTTAGTTGATCAATTCACTAG
Organism: Ectropis grisescens; assembly: GCA_017562165.1. Taxonomy (NCBI): domain Eukaryota; kingdom Metazoa; phylum Arthropoda; class Insecta; order Lepidoptera; family Geometridae; genus Ectropis; species Ectropis grisescens. Next base: position 14,107,391 of record CM029767.1, on the reverse strand, counting down.
GTGGTTGATCAACTTTCGAAAAATAACAAACCGCTGTTGAAATGTATTATTTAACGTACGTATTTTAGTAAATAGATCAATTTGCCGATAAATAATCCGACGAAGGCGAGGTGTGCGCTGATTGGTTCAACGCTCACGGCTCAGCCGGGTGAGCTGTGAGAGGTTTTTTTACAACGGCTCACCTGTCAGATCCTTGGGAAATATGTCCGTTCGCGTCGTTAAATTACCAAATTGGACCGTTTTGGTTACATAGGACCCAGATCCGACTCAGGGCACCCCGACTCCACCTAGTCTTTTGTTTATAATGTACAGGACTTAATCACGATTTAATTAATTGTTTAAATACCTCGACGTTTGGGCGGTATAACCGCCGTGGTCACGAGAAGACTGTCTTCTCGTGACCACGGCGGCTGTAACGCTGCCAAAACGTCGAGGTATTTAAACAATGAATTAAATCGCGATTAAGTCCTGTACATTATAAACATTATGTGTTGAAATCGTGAAAGTTTAAAAACAAAATCCACCTAGTCTAGTAGCTACTACCCTTAGTGTATTTATAAAAAATGCGGGTGCCAGAAGCTCAGGGGAGGTCCTGGTCAGGGCTGACCTCAGAGCTTCTGGTGGGAGCCTACCCGGTGTCAAAAAGTGCACCAATGTCAAGTTAGGGGCCCTCAAGAATTATCTGACAGGTGAGCCGTTGTAAAAACAAAACGGTTCTCACGGTTCACCCAGGTGGTCTCAGGAGGTAGACAGTAGGTAAGAACTGCGAATAAACACTTGCCAAAGGCTTATAATTAATGCAATCGACCAATCAGAGAACAGTGTATTAAAGGACGGGTAATAGTGTACCGTCAAATAGTACGTTGAGCAACGATTGGCTCATTTGTGGATGATTTTACTTGCGGCAAAATCGTAATTTATTAAATGACGGCCGGGCACCGTTAGTTGATCAACTAATGTAAATTCATTGCGTTATTGCGTCATTGCAATAAAACATTATAACCGCCGTTTGTTATTTTCCTATAGTTGATCAACTATACCTAGTGAATTGATCAACTAACGATTCCTATTTGCCGGTGACATATCCATACATCAACTTTTAATAGGTATATTTGTTTCAGTAAATTTACACATATATTTAGTATTTTATTATGTAGTAGTATTATATTTAGTATTTATGTATAAGGGTGTACAATTATTTTTATGTAGGTTTATCAGTATATTATTCATTTAGCTTTAGTTGTATCTAGAAATATCATAGAAGTATCCACCTCTTTTTATTTGTACTTCCCGTTTTCCTATTTTCGTATCTTCTTTTTCCATCCTATGGTTACCTGGAAGAGATCGCTTTAAACGATAAGGTCGCCCATTGCTACTTTTTGCAATTTTAGTCTTTAAGTTTTAATGTATTTTATTTTAAATTAAGTGCAATAAAGAATTAATCTATCTATCTACGTATGTTACTCGATAGGAATTTTGAATATGGAAAACTCGTAGAAAATATCATTCCGAAACAAAACACGTTAGAATACAGGATTGTTATAAAATTAAATTTAAGAAATATAATAATTGCACTTGTTTTGTTGATAAAAAGCGGGAACTAAGTAAGTGGAGTTGAGTATGCAAAATATGAGGACCGAACTCGGGGTACGGCTTGAACTCAGCAAGAAAAGCATGCAGATTATAATTGTGGTTCATGTCAGGAGGTGTATTGGGCCATTTTCTTTACACCTCACCCTCTCAAATATCGTGTAAGTTGACTGAACATATGAATAAAAATGGTTATTGTGGGGTTTCCTTAAAAGATATACCACCACCATGGACTTTTTGGGGACTTTGTTAGGGGCTACAATATTGCGCTACATTATTTTGATCTATCTCGTACGGTTCAGCCAGCGCAGCGTTTGCGCACAAAAATTTATAAATTTATGACATCACATTAGAAACCTTTAAAATTATCAGTGTTTTGTTACTATTTTATGTATGAATTGTACATATAAACCTTGATTTATTCTATTTTTTTAAAAACCCAGGTCTCTTTGTTTTGTTGGTACTAACAATAAGGGTTAGCGATAAATTAATTGTAACAATAACATGCTTTCTCAATAAGGCTATAATAATGACGGTTTTTTATAGTACTGAGTAACGAGACGAGCAGGACGTTTACCTAACGGTAAGTAATATGCCTGCCCGTAACAGCACATTGACAGGCAGCTATTGTTGGAACATGAAGAGTCCAAATAACTACCCAGCACTGTACTGGGCTCGTAACCAGGAGATATATGATGTTTTGTCTCTATGCCTTGTAATATCACTGGAAACATAGCCCTTCAAATCAGAACACAGTTATATTTTCACATTCCTGTTTGGCGGTAGAAAAACTGGCAAATGTGTGGTACTTCCCCAAGGAGATTTTGCAAAAAGTCCTACAACTACAAAGATAATTAGTTCAGGCATAAACACGTTTAAATTTAGATTGGAGACAAATAAATATCTTTACAGAAAAATACCTACTACGTTCGGTGAATGAAATTACTACGAGTATTCGTCAGTCAATGGGAACACGAACGTGTAAAACCCATAAATAGCCCACAGATAATTGTGTCACAGTTATTTCTAATGTACCTAATTGTACGTTGTTCTATTACGAGATTGTATCAACCTCTCGTAAACAATATAGTATTCTTGACCATACCAACATAAGGTTATTTCACATAATACAAGACACGTGTTATTTAAAACGTAGCGGTTTAGTTGGAAACAGCGTATTCTGTTATAAACTTGTAATACGTAAAAGTTAATTAATTGTATGACTACATCTAATTAAGTAAGCATCGTATCAAATCCTATCACGTTCGCATTCTAAATTTCCTGAACAAAAAACTTATCAAGGCTATAAAGAGCGGCCATAAAGAGTAGTAACGAGGGCTCCTATAAACAGCGCTGGGCGAGCGCCGAGCGAGCGTGCGTTTCGAAAGGCAAATCTGTAAATTCAATTAAGGCCTGAGCATTTTTCGGACACGGCCCTGCCGGCCGGCGAACGCTCAGCCCTTCTGCCGCGGGCGTTCGCCCCCGCATTGGAAAATTTTCTCTCGAAAATTGAAGATATTTCGTGCTTCTCCCTGGGGGCGAGTCGTTCCTCGACACTTATGGTCGGCGTCGTCCGGGTGTGCAGGAGGCTTTTTACATAAAGTCCACACGTATAGGTATCGATCGGGTAGCCGGACAGGGAGTACGCAGATGACGGCCCCTCTAGGGGGAGCCTTAACCACCTCGCTTCCCCCTTTCATTATGTAAGTGCGTACCTAACGCGTGTTCGTGCGGACCTGATTAGAGGCCTCTTTTTTAACTGACCCCCTCACTTGGTGCGATTAAACTTAATTTGAGTGTGGCTTGTTCTGGAGTCTATTACGATTCTCCGTGCTCAACGATGTTATGATACTTAATCGTACGCTGCGATATAAAAATTAATGTCGAATTTAAATAAACAAACCTCGGTTTTGAAGCAGCAACTTCACAATTACTTTCGAAAAAACCACTTCACTGAACTAGAGAAAGGTAATGGAAATTCTATAAACATTTTCTTAATATTTCTTCCATCAAAGAAATAAAATATATAACAGAGGTTTTTCATTGTGCCCGTTCAATTTACCTGAACTGGCTTCAAGCAAAAGTGATTCTCATTGGCAGAGTCCCAGCAGGCATGATTTCCGCTGGCCGAATCTTAAAAGAACCCGAAAACTTCTCGGAAAAGATGAAAAGGGGTATATCTACATTAAGTATTCTAAAAGAGGAATTGTACAAGAAAAGCAAAGTCCTGTTCTGAACGGGTGGCGGGGGCTTATATTGAACTTTCCCAATGGTCGGACAAGGAGGAATTTTTCAATATAGATGTTTGGCGCATCTTCTATCATTTATATTTTAGCATTCAAAACATAAGTTCGATGGAGTCGAATTAGTTTATTTATCTCTCATTTGTAAATTGATTCCATTGATCAAGAGTTGCTTATTAGAGTTACTTCGCTTAAACAATTTAATTTTAATAAAGTTGTGATCCGTGTATTTTGAATTAAGATCTTTTCTAGTATGAAAACTAACGTGGTTATTATACGACTACGTGGTTATTATATGATATTAACTAACGTGGTTTAGCAGTGCTAAACGAGCTGCGAACCCGCGCGCGCACTCTCCTTGAAAAAGATCGCCGGACGCGATCGAAACTTGAGTCGGACTGGACTGACTATATTAAACGTGAGTTACCCGTGTATTTATGTAAAAAGATATTTTCTATAAGATCGTTGATTGACGTGGACGGAAATTTCGCAATAGTAGAGAATAAGCTTTGCCTATGTAATGGTTTTTAGAGAGTATTTTCTCATGGCGTCACCTCTTTACAAATTTGTTCTATCTACAGCTTTACTAACATTACAGGAGAAGGTTTTTTTATTTTACAATTCTAAAATACTATAGTTTCCAGATTTAAATGATTTTATAAATAGGTGAGTCTGCTTTGAACTGATTATTATACATTTTTGTAATATCGTTGTTGGATACTTTTTATTTTATAAGTTTTTGAGGAGATAGGACAAAAAAGCAAAAATATTATTTCTATCAATAAACTTAGGACATTGCGTCACCACAAATATGACAAAGTAACAGTTCTGGTTTTCGTGTTTATTTGTTATGTGTGAAATTTGCATATACAGTATGTTTTTCGTGATAATTTAATTCAGAACATAATTTAAGTTCACAAAAAAAATATTCGCTCTAATGTTAGCAACATTCCAAAACTAATCGTCGTAAAACAACTAATTTTGTTGCTGTTTTCAATGATGGATTTAAATTTGATTCGTGCATGTTTTTGGAGGTTAAAAACACACCACCAAAAAGAGGGGTGTTATAAGTTTGACGCCAATGTCTGCCTGTATATGTGCGTATCTGTCTGTTGTGCCGTAGATCTCAAACTGATGGACTGATTTTGATTAGATTTTTTAAGTTTACGTGCTTCATCATGTTTTCGTTAGTTTAGCTTATATAGTTAAGGACTACCATGCTTAGCTATGTTTGATTAATATCGATTCAAAATGGCCGTTGCCAAAAATGGCGGACAAAATATTGTTTCACAACCTCTCTCGATATGTTAGTCAAATCAAAGGTATTGACTAGTAGAGTGCAATATATATATACTATGAATTTTTTGTCCAAAGAAAGAGCTTCACTAGTAGAATGTTGCACAAATTGCAATTCCAAGGTAATCGGCGGTAAATCAAGATTTTTAATTTTATTCTAGTAATATAGGTGTACTGATGACGACAACATAACAGAAGGCCGCACGTAAGTAACAAAACTAGTTAAACTAAAACGACTAGTCTGGTTTCCAGTAATTATAAGTTTTTGGTAGATTAGTGGTGGCTCTTAGATAATTATGTTGCAGTAGTTACTCAGAGGACACTTTATTATTATACTACGTTAGTTATTGAAGTGAAAACTAGTTTTGGTGCACCAGACATAGAAATTTCGTGAGTCGTGAATAAAGCTATTCGTCACGCTCGGAAACGAAAGAAATGCTTGGGTGAACTAGATACCCCTATGGGTCTCTAGGTATGTTTGTCTGTCTGTCCGTCTTTACCGCCTAAACCACTGGATCGATTCAGATGAAATTTAGTATATAGATAAAATAAATCCTGAGAAACTACTTAGACTTTTTTATCACAAAAAAAGGGTTGCCAGGGTTGAAATGGGGATGAAAGTTTATAAGGAAATTCGTCAGTGTTGAAGATCATGAAATGTTGAATCAAACCATGAAATGTTGGATCGCGCGGACGAAATCGCGGGTAAAAGCTAGTAATTCAGATTGAAAGACTTTGTTTTGAAAGAGTTTAGTTTTATATTAAGATAGTAGTGAAAAAAAAGTAAATCGCTATTTTGTGACGTCGGCCATCTTGGATTTGAAATTTGTCCTAGTGTACATACAAATATTATTCTACTAGTCAAGCCCTATTATTTGATACTCATTTAGATGTAGGTTGTGAAAAAATATTTGAACCACCATTTTGTGAAGGGGGTCATCTTAAATCGGTATTAACCAAACATAGTTTGTTAAGAACCACCGCAAGGAATCTACGTTTCAAATGAAAAAAAACGCATTGAAATCGGTCCATCCATTTGAGAACTACGGTGCCACAGATACACACATACAGAGACATACACACATACATTTATTTTTTTTAATTTTCGTGCGCTAGTTCAAAATGTTGGGCAATATATTTCTTCACAATCTACTTCAATATGGGCATCAAAGGACAGGGCTTGACTTGTAAAATACTATTCACTATGACTAATTTCAAATCCAAGATGCCCGCCACCACAAAATGGCAAATTTCATTATTTTTCACTACTACCTCATTATGGGTATCAATTAAGAGTTTGACTAGTAGAATACTATGCACTATGACAAATTTCTAATCCAAGATTGCCGCCACCACGAAATGGCGAAATACATTTCTTTATTCACAGCTCCCTCAATATTCGTTTCAAATGAAAGGGTTTGACTAGTAGAATGTTGTACCGATTACAAATAGGAAATTAAATTTCGGGAAAAAAGAAAAAAGGGGAAAAATTTGAAATTCGGGGGTAAATCAAAAACATTAATTTTGTTCTTGTTTTTCCACTGGATTCTATTGTATGCAATTATTTTATCAAAGTTTTGTGATAACGTTGTCACGTTAACTATCGTCCGTAAACCAACTTTAGCGACAACCAAGTTTTTTCGATTTTACAAAATATGTTCGATGTTATTTTGATAGAATAAAATGGGAAATAGAATACCATATATTTATACTCAAATAATACAATAAAACTCTAACTTAATAGATTACTCGTGTTTAAAAATCTTTACGCAGCTCTAAGGTTTTCACTGTCCTCGCTAAAGTCCAAGCCCCGAGCGAATCTCTATAGCTATAGCGAGCGTTTGTAGGTCTGTTCTGTACCTACTAATTAAACATCGTTCAAGATGATATTATTTTGTTTTTTTTATTTATTTAATAATTAAGTAGGTACCTCGGCATTCAAATCCATCATTCCATCTATTAGAAAAAGGTATTATTACTTGTAAAAATATCTTTATCAAGTCAGCAAATTTTTGCCGTGTTCTTTTATGCCATTTGCGTGATTTATTGTTTTAACAATAAGTTTGTTTGAGTGTTACTACAATGATTAGTAGTATCTGGGTCAAAGAAGCCAATGTCATAAATGTATTGAACAAATCCGTCGACATCTTGAAGCCTGCCCGGATATTAGGGTAGGAAACGCCACTCTACATCATTAGGGCTTTATCAAATGCGCGTTTTTTTCTGAGCGCATTGGTCACGTCAAACTTTAAAAAAACCCCGTCGTGTTTGCATTGCAGGTTAGCAAATAATTATGACCTAATAGATGTTTTACACCACCACGATACGGTATCGAGGGTATCTGGGTACGAAATCGAGAAAGGCTAGGGACAGATAAGATTGTTAAAAAAAAGAATCGAAACATCGATATTTTTCACTCGCCATCGGTATCATACCATTATAAACATATTTTTAGCTGATATTTATTTATATCCGCATAATTGATACTTAACATTGAATATTGGAAATCACAACAATTACAACTTTTTTTATGAAAGGGGTTTCGTTACGGCAGGCTTGGAGCATAGAGAAACAGGTTCCAATAGATAGTTTTTTTTATAATTGCTTTTATTTTGTAGTTTGACGCTTATTTACGATAAAAAAAGTATTTTATTTTTTAAATATTTGTATTTTCAGTAATTGATTCGGTATCTACATAATTTCGATATTATTTTTATTAAAATATTTTCCCGCTATTGTCATAGTCATAGATAGTATTTTATTGATAACAGTTATACAATATAAGTTACATGTATTTTTTTCCAAATAAGTAATAATAAATTATACTCTTACTTCTATACAAAGAATTGAGTAAATTAAATAAAAAATGTTAATCAAATTACATCTTAATTAAACATTAAAATACATGGTATAATTTCACTGAATAAATAATAAAAATCAGCTAGTCACTAGTTAATTAAATAAACTTTCAGCTTTTCAATGTCATCGAACCTGTAAAATGCCTATTGGGTAAGCCAGTGCTTTAACTTACACTTAAACGAGCCACTAACAACCGGACTGACATGACGTCACTAACCGCAAAACATTGGTTGTGATTCATTGATGTATGCCTAGTTTACGTGTATTCTTATTTTTTCTGGAATACAAACAATCAAAATCGTCGTCATCAAGATAACAAACTATAATAAAATGCAGAGCGTAAATGAGTTTGCGAATTTTTGTCGTCGTTTGCGCAGGCCTTATGTTCGCAAAGTCAAGTTTAGACCATAATGTACAATGTACACAGGAATACTCGTCGGTCAAGGAGGTAGTATTGTAATGTAATGTTCATAACAGAATCCATAATCTTACATTACACGCGAATGATACCGGTAAATACCTTAAAGCGATGCTTGTATGCGCCAAAAACGCTAGTCTGAAGTTGCCCTAATTCTATACGTTCAAGGGGCGGGCGGGGATTTCCGTAGCCACCGGCAGCATCAGCTTAAAGTTTCGGCTGTCGCTACATCGCGACCGACTTCTGTTGGACCATCGAAGTTTTGTTTCTGTCTTCGTTTTTAATTTTGCGATTGATCAAGAATTACATGGTAGTCACAGTCATGTTACAAAATACGTACCTAGTTCAACTTTTGTACATTAATCTAAGATAGCAGTGGCTCAAATAATTTTACTAATGACATACTTCCCCGGTAAAAAATAGCCTGCCTATATAGGTATTTATGCCTAAATTCGATATTTTGTCAATTTTACATTTTACAATTTAGGGGTTGGGGTCATGTCGGCACCTCTGAGTATTTTCCAAATGCAGATACATATACTTACAAATTTGTCATAATCTCTGGCTTTAATGGTAGGTAATGAATAAATGAAATGGCAATTCGCCTCACTGTGATAAAAAAATCCAACTCCAGACTCCAAGCAGTAATATTTCTAAGTTACTTGAGAAGTTCATCGCGATATTTTAAAAAAATCGAATATTTTTTCAATAGAAGTATAGCATTAGCAGCCCACTAAATGTTCCCAATGCTGGGACTCGGGGCCTTCTCTAGCAAGGAGAGAGTTAAGGCCATAATCCACCACGCTGGCCAAGTGCGGGTTGGTGGATGACACATGACCTCGAAAGATTTTAGGTACATGTCGGTTTCCTTACGATGTTTTCCTTCGCCGTTTTTTTTTAAGTTAGCGGCTTTACGCCCATGACTTCGAAAATACAGTGGTGCGCGTGGTGGTATTAGAATCCAGGTGATACGGATCGGCAGTCGCCGTTTACTCTAATAAGCAATAGAATCAGAATCATTTATTGCTAAACTGTGTACATAACTGTGTGCATAACATTAAAGAAACAACAGTTTACCCATTTCGGGCGTGCAATTTAAGTTTTACATATAAATTATTAAAAAATTACTATTTTACACACGAAAATTTTCATACCAAATTAACATGTTATAAGATTTAGTTATAAAATTGAGTTTAAAAAATCAGATAAAAGTTAAGTTATTATATTTTAAAACCTACTAATCTAAAAGATTCTTCTAAGCTATTTTCAAATATAGGTGCATGTATCTCTATAATCACAGAATTTTATTTATAACCCGTGTCAAAAAAACTTTGTTTCTGGTAGTGGGCACTTCAACATTAAATTAATAAACTAAACCAACAAATTTAATAATAAATTGCTCTTTAAACTGTATTACAAACAAAACTTTGATTATCATCTATAGGTCATTAATTTTCAAAATATTCACTTAACTTATAATACTTTTGATATAAGCCATTGTTTTAATGTTATTTTAAATTTTGTCGTTTAGAAGTTTTTTTAGAAGTACCCATACTTACATCAAATTAAAAATAAATAAAATTGGCAGTCATAGGAAATGCCGATAGAAATGAAAACTTATAATTTAGAATTTGATAGCTTAGGTAGGTACCTACTTTGGAAACTACGCGGGTGAAACCGGAGGGCATGGCCATGAGCATGGTCATCTAGAAATGCGTCAGCATTCTAGATGGTCAATGTGAAATGGTTTCGCATTTCTAGATGACTAATGGTGATGGTCCCGAGTTTACCCAAAGATTTCTTATTCCTGAGCTTGACACTAGAAATCAATTCACAGCTCCCGAAAAATCTGTCTGTGGCGCGCCGAACTAAGTTTTCACCTCAAAAATTGTTTCAAATTTAAGCTCACATGTACTTACCTATGTTTTCAAGTAAGTAAATCAAATACTTCCCTACCTATTATTATGCGTCTGAAACTTCTACCGCAGCTCACAAAATTGCTGATATATATATATTGAAACGGTTGAACCGACTTTTATAAAACCTTAGTGGTCCGCCCCGGCTATGCCCGTGGTGCATATATGTAGCCTACACCTATAGCTCACAGGGATCAGGTAAATATCAAACGGTGAAATAGTTTTTGAAATCGCTGTAGTTCCTGAGATTAGAGCGTTCAAACTAATAAAATCTTCAGCTTTATAGTATTATATAGTAGTACCTACCTACTTATAAAAATAGTATGCAAGACAGTGGTATAGATAGTTACGAACACTTGACTACTTTAACTATCAAACAAAATCTGCGTTGGGGTAATAAAAAATGTCACGAAATACTGTCAATTGATGACTAAACTGATCCTGTGTCTTGTAAATTCAGCTTGATTAAAATAGAATTTTAAAACAAAACTTAACTAAACTTTTATTATTAGGTAGGTAGAGGTACCTCAAAGTAATTTCAAAAGCATTTTCGTACACACAGATTTCTAAAACAAAAGGCAGATGGAACGTGCGGAACACAGATCCTTAGGTCCGGAAAGCAAATATCAAACGCCAAAGCAAATACAAACTCCAGTCAGTACGAAACTGACTTCCGTCTCGTACGGGAGTCCCGTGTGATTTTATGTTTTGTTTAAGATTATGCCGTCTTGTGTCATCAAACATTGCAAACATTGTTCCCAAAAATAAAAAAAGGAAATTTCATAGGAAAGTTAGAATATTTTTACTGATATTTATATAATTTAGACGATTTTATTTCGATTGATGAATAGAAACACAACACCTCAACGAAAATAGGTAAGTGTTGCTATACTAAATTGAAATTATTTTCCCTGAAGTTAAGGTAAAATATAGATTCTAATTTTGTTTTGAAGATACTCGTAGACCAAATTATTGATGAACATTGTATAATTCAATTTTAAGCCCCATTTTTACAAGCGTTATTTTTTTAATTTAATGTGAATCGATGCCAAGAACAAATCCTCGCCGTTACTAGGGTTAATAAAAATACTAATAGTGTTGATGAAAACTATAGTTATGAAACAAGTTTTAATACTTCTGTGTACTATGGAGTTTAAAAGGTTTTATTTTAGTAATATGTGGCAAAGCAAATACAAACTCCTGTCAGTACGACACAAACTTCATCTTGTACGGGCCTGTCCATACGTGTTCATCCTGTGTGATTTTATGTTTTGTTTTAAATAATGCCGTCTTGTGTATTCAAACATTGCAAACATAGTTCCCAAAAACAAAAAAAGGAAGGAGGAATATCATTTCATAGGTAAGTTCGAATATTTTACTGCTATTATGTTATTTAGGCGATTTCATTACGGTAACAAATAGGAACACGTGTGGCTATACCAAACTGAAATAGTTTTCCTGAAGTGAAGGTAAAATATAGATTATAATTTTGTTTTTGAAGGTAGTATTATTCAATTTTAAGACCTATTTTTACTATGTTTTTTATATATAATGTGAATTGATCCCTAGCAGTGATCCACGCCGTTACCAGTGTTAGTAAAATTACTAATAGTGTTGATGAAAACTGTAGTTATGAAGCGAGTTTTTAATACTTGTATGTTCTGTGGAGTTTTCAAAATACATAATGCTTACATTATAATAATATTATACGAGTAGAATAGAATGTTATATAATGCCAGCAGTAGGTCTCAGAATATTATCATTTGAAAGTAGCAGTTTAATATTATGCGATTACTTGATTTAAAAGTGAGGTTTTGTAAAAAAAAAGTGAAGCATTAGTGAATCGTTTAAACGATTATTTGTTTCTTTTTTTTTGGTTTGTTGTTTGGCCCTATAAAAGGTAGCCCATATGCATTTTATTAAAACTAGTTTTGGTGGTAAAGATGATTGTTTTGGTTTTTGTTTAAACTATCTAAGGGAGCAAATCATACTAATTAATATTTGCGATTCAACTTGATTTTTGGTTGCATGTAAAATCAAAATTCTTAACTTCTTATAATGGAAATCAGATTTCTTGTTATTAGCAAGAAATCCTTGCATTATATATTATCGGTGTAATACTAAATTATTTTAAAATAATGTTTTATGTGTTTATTATACGTGAAAATTTCCAAAGCTTAAGACAACAATAGTGGGACTTTTTTCTTAAGACTGGGAACATTACACGAACACCAACGTGAGTAATTTGACAACGTCGATGAGAGCTGTCACGCATACATAACTAATGACTGGCCTCACAGTGTCGTTCACGAAGGTTTCATCTGTTTAGAAATCTGTGTTCGTACACTACAAAACATTTTATGGCTTTGTATTGCCATCTATGTTGACGCATAGGTACTAATTGAACCGAACTGAGACGATTGTTGAATGAACAAAGTCCAAATCATTTTTGTAGTTTGTAAAATTAATTTCTAGGATATATCATAGGTGGCGGTATTTGAAATTTCGAAAGAACCATTATTGGGGTCCGCTTTCTCTTTCTACAGGGTTCCGAATCAACAAGGTATGTTTCGTTTGTAATTTCATGCATCAGTCTCGGTCAATCGGAAAAGTAAACCCTCGGTTGCCATATTAAATTAGTTCAAATATTGCCACAGTTCAAATATTGCCGACAGATGGCGCTGGTTATAAAAATATTCGTAAAAAATAATATTAGTTTTTTATAGATCGACAAAAGATAATTTTCACTTTTCAAAGCCATCTAAACAATAAAAATCAAGTACATGTTTAAAAAATTGCCTTCAAAGATACCTATCTAGAAGTATATCGATACTTCCATATTTATATCCGTCTTCCAACAGGCTCCTCTCTCGCCTTCCAAGATAGGTTTGGTATTCGAGTCGAAACAATGATAATATAGAAGTCAATGGGTCGAAATGAAATCTGTCACCGTAAAATTGTTAACACCGTCAGATTATTATCTAACGACGCGACGTCAGATTTTAAACTAACTAACCGTAAGATAAAACTCGTTAGATTATAATCTAACGGTGTTTACAATGTTACGGTGACATACATACCTACAATGAAATCTTACAATCTTAGGTGTAATATCTAATGCGTAATGCGACCGGAGGTTTTTGGTTTTCCTACTTCTTACTATTAATAAAGGCGAAAGTTGGTGAGTGTGTATGTACGTTACTACTGTCTTCTTTTTACGTTTACTTTGGAAACTACGTGGTCATGAGCATGGCCATCTATCATATTTATATGTACTTCAAGGGAATTCAAACGTATTTCTAGATGGCCAAAGGCCAGTCCCTAGTTTCCCCGAAAGATTTCTTCCCATCGTTCCCGAGCGTGAAGCTAGATTTAATTCACAGTCCACGAAAAATCTGTCTGTAGCGAGCCAAAAAAATTATTTTCAAAAAGGCAAAATGGTAAGTAGGCATTAAACATCAGTTCCATACTCTCCAAAATGTATCCAATAGCTAAAACCGATAAGCTATACTTAATTTGAGTTGAGAGAAATAATCGAAGTAAAGTCAACATTCGGATTATTCACAGATATTTAGCTTCAAGGCAAGGTGTTTTCAGCGAGTCTGTGACAAACGCTCCAGCAGTTAAAATTTGTGTTTTGTGTTTGTGGGCTACTGTACAAAATTAGTTTTATGAGTATACAAGGACTTTCTATACCGGGTATCATTATTACGGTATATGTATTGTAATAATGATACTTCCCCGGATTCATTTACGGTAAGTATATTAATTTTAGGTAAATTAAGAAATTTTAATTATTATCATTAAATAAATTCTATAACTGTACTGTTATTGTTTTATGTATTTTGCTCATTTTTTGATTTCGTAAGTAGCATTATATGTTAGCAAATATGTATGATAATTTGTACATTGATGTACATTATCTGATTATGAAATAAATTACTATTAGGTACTATTGTATTACGGAATATTTGATAGCCAACAAACAAAACTCGTGTGCTTTATAACTCCGGTCAACTTGACAATGGCATTAATTCAATGCGCAGGCGAGCTCCGTGTTGTCGCATCTACACAAAAGGAGTTATGAGTTATGTCAGTTTGTTCTTTATTTTGAACTAGCTAGTGCAAACCAGTGCAACCTGCTGTTTACCTAAACTATTGAATGACACTTTTAATACACTTTTATTTTAAAACTAGCTGAACCCGCTACTTCGTTCGCGTAAGCAGATGTTACGGACTTATACATTAGTTGAAAGTACGTCAAAATATTTGTATAAGTAGCCATTGAAATACAGAGTGAATTTGTTTTTTCACACAAAATGTTTTTTAATTTCATCATCTTTGCCTTAGAAGCCTGTGTGGGATCAAAATTATTAAAATTTTGAGTTTTAATGTTACTCAAGCAAGTTGAACCCGCAAATCTAAGCCAAGTCTTAGTGAAATGTTAATGTAAGAATTGAATTGTAACACATCAAAATCCTTTTAGCAGCAAAAAACTCATTAGTACGCCACCTAGTGATGAAAGAAAAAATACATACCACAATGGCAAAACATTGATTTAAATGGGGTTTAGTGCTTGAGATTTAAACTGACATTAGCGCCCATCTAATGAGAATATAACGTTGCTTGTTATTTTGATTGTGCACCCAAAGCACCTGTATTATCTACGCCAAAACGGGGTGCATTTATTTATGGAGTTAAATGAAAATATAGACTTATTACCCCATGTGAAATATTAGACTCTAAACTATCTGCGTTTCGTATGTCAAACCAATTCGTTGTGTCGTTTTGACCTTAATATTTGTTTCCTTAGGGCCACAGATTACGTACCTCCTTAGGCCCAATGCTTCTATTCGGGTTGAGAGGTAGTATATGTGGTATTTCAGACTATAAGTTATCTCTGTTTCATTTTTCTACCATATTTGCTTAGTATTTCTGACGTTACAGTAACCTATAAGTAACCGATTTGCTATTTCTGAGTACAAACTAAGTACATGTGTTTCGAATTCCTTCCAAATGTGTTCAGCCGTTCCCACGTTGTCCTGTAAATATTATGAATGTCAATGTTTGGATGTTTGTAACTTAATTATGGCGGAACGTATTTAATGATCGGGTTGAAATTTGAAATCCAATTAGATTATAGTTTAGAAGAACACATAGCTAAACATTGCTACTTAAGCTAAGCCAAGATACAATGTGTTTAAAATTTTAACTCAATACATTCAGCCGTTCCAACGTAATTGAGCAGCAAAAATTTAAACATTGGCATATTTATATAATATTGGTAGGATAGGATTTTACAAAATATTAGAAAAAATAAAACCGGTCAAGTGCAAGTGGGACTCGCGCGCGAAGTCTGTGACAGGTACGTTATTAGTATCGAGCAAGAAACGGTAAAAAATATGACGTTGTATGGGTGCCCCTCTTAAATAAATATTTATTTTATTTTTAGTATTTTTGTTAAACCGGCAACAGAAATACATCATCTGTGAAAATTTCAACTGTCTAGCTATCACCGTTCTTGAGATACAGCGTGGCGACAGACAGACGGACGGACGGACAGCGAAGACCCAGTAATAGGGTCCCGTTTTTACCCTTTGGGTACGGAATCCTAACAACGGTCTGCTTTGGTCACCGAAGCTTGTTAAACACTACCTTTTAATTTTAAACAGTATTTGGATTGAAATAATACGTTTTCTAATAAGTTACGGCTGGTCTAGTAAGTTACAGCTGACCTAATCGGGAGAACGCCGACTGTTGATCCGGAGACCCAGGGTTCAAAACCACGCGCACCACTATCTTTTCAGAGTCATGTTCGTAATGCCGGTAATTAAAACGGTGCAGGAAAACATCGTGAGGAAACCGACATGCACCTAGAATCTAAGTTCTAAGTCATATGTCATCCACCAACCAACACTGGGCCAGCGTGGTGGATTATAGACTTGACTCTCTCTTGCGAGAGAAGGCCCTGACGCCCAGCTGTGGGACCATTTAATGGGTTGTTTATGCTGCTACTTATAATGCTAATATGTTTTCTCCTAAAGAACAAAAATCTACTTCAATGACAGGTAATTTAATTCTGTCATTCGACTAAATTTTATAAGAAGCTATGAAATATTTTCTCTCTAAAAAATATTTTCTCTAAAGTATTTTCAACCAAACAAAAAAGCAATTATCAAAATAAACTTACAATTAGCGGAGTTATCGCGTAAAATAAAACCAAATATAAAAACATGCAACCCGATTGAGAACACCTCCTTGTTTGAAGTCGGTTATAACCGAATGATGTTTGTTTTTCATACAAAACTATATTTTGACAATTCCTTTTCATTCAAGACGACGCGGACGCGACGCGATCACGTGGGCACGTTCTAGAATCTAGAACCTAGATATTCTGTGGATCGTCTGTGATACACAGAATACTTAGAAGTTAGTATGGACCGAACGCGCCGCGTGTGCCGTTATTATTTAATGTTTGTGTAATTTCCGAACCACCAGACCGACAATGTTCAAATTTTGGCGGGACAATATTAAAAATGTGTTCTTTCTAACAAAAAAAGAATTAATGAAATTAAACAACGCAAACATGAGTTACAACCAAATACACATTCTGACTTTCACCCCCTCCCGCAAGAAAACCGTTCATAATTTAGGGATCAAAAGTAGCCTACAGCATTCTCCTTAGTATAAACTAAAATCAAGCCAAGTTTCAGCTGAATTGAATCAGTAGTTTCGGCGTGATGCGTGATCCCTATACAGAAAGACAGACAGACAGACAGACAGACAGACAGACATGAAAGAAAACAAATGCATTTTCGCCATCAGTATCGACAATGGAGTGTTACAAAAAATTTTTTTTCAAAATATCTTCAATGTACAGAATTCGACACGTTACAGTTTTATTATAAGTATAGATTATTTAATTTCTCGGAAAAAAGAAAATCCGGCTTCAACTTAAAATTCAATTCGGACACTCGACCAAATTTTATAACAAGCAATTACATACATCTTCTAGATAAACGAAAGTAAATCTTAGTTATTTTATTCAATCGCCACACAAAAAAAAACGCCACATCGATTTCGATCCAATGTGTAGGTGTGGGACTATGTATGGGACTACCTCTGAACTATAATCTTCCAAACAAACAATAAACACAGAAGAACCATAAAAATTGGGTATCATACATACAAGAAATCGATTAATAATAATGCCGGCCACAGACATTTTTTTTTGGACCACGTGATCAAACTTATCATTATATTTACTAATTTACTAAGCATCGGGAAAATGAGATAACCACTAATTAATTAATTGATCTTCTTTACAATGTTAAGTAACTAGCAGAAAGCGTCAAGTCAAGATCAACAGTCGCTACGCTCGCCACCTCCCCCTTCCACTTTACTTAGCCTCGCATGGTTCACTCTACTCAGGACCTCCCTTGAGCTTCTGGCTCCCGCATTACTATAATTGTACGAAAAGGGAACTGTTAAACAGACGAAACGTTATTCGTCTAAAAGTTATATGAGTTAATGATTTGGAAAAAGATAGTGCCCTTAACGTGTTGTGTCATTATAATAATCAGCTTAGCAATGATTCCGCCAAATGAAATGTTGTCATACAAAAATTTAACAATCGTTAGATGTCAAAGTGAAAAATAGGGGAATCCTTGCTTGGCAAATGATAATCGGCCAAACAATTTTCGGCGAAAGGCAGAGCCCCCCCCCCCCCTGATTTATACATTGCCAACTCGTATTATTCAGGCGCGCGTTGGTTGTGGCCGACTTAGTAATTAACATTAATAGAATAATAATAATATTTTTAGGCGAATAATACGGTTAGAAAGAAGCTTGTTTAATTAGCACCATAACAAATAAATTGAGAACCTCATCCTTTTTTGCAGTCGATTAATAAGTAACCTTAGTTAATTCTTATTCTATCCGCTATCTGCTAATGAAGATTCCGTTAACACTGGTCTAGCCGTATTAGTGATTATCCGGAACAGAAAAAAAAAGATTTTTTGTGTACCTAAATAGGTGTCGTACTATTATGCACTAAGTGAATGTCTGTTATTTCGAAATTACAAACAAACACTTAAGTTTTATTTGTATAAGCGGATTTCCTGACAACCTCATGCTCGAATAGAAACTAATATTTGTGCGAGTGCGAGTGCAGTGAGTGCAGTGAGTGAGTGAGTGAGTGAGTGAGTGAGTGTAGTGCGAGTTTTCATCGCACTTATGAGTTCTCAACGCTTTTCTTCTCGTTCCGTTCTTGATTCTATTTTGCACTACTGGGACGTTACTTATAAACTTAGTGAGTTTTATAGAGTAGTAGCAAAGTATCTCTTAAAGTTCGAGTAACACTAACAAATATACTAACAACACCAAATTATAATGGAAACTACATGCCCTTATCCTAGACTCTTATATTCCGAGAGCTGGTAGCAAAATTTGGGTTGGTATTTGAAGCAAGCTGAAAAGTAGTCACATAGTTCTCCTATTATATCCCTATACGGAGGTGCCCACCTGGCTGGTGAATAGCGGGGCGTAAATGAATCCCTCCGTTTAGATCACCTAGCAGGTAATAGGCTAGATATTCCATCCAAAATAATCTGTCTTTTTAAGAATCCCTATTTCTTAGTTTTAAATATCACGATTTGAAATTTCAAATTTTACCTTTTTTGCCTCAAACCCATTTTTTGCGAAACATATTTGCACTCGCCTGGCAATGTTGAAACTCCGACTAAATCATCTGGCTCATTACTTTTTTTATTCTCAACTTTTAAAAATGGCATATTGCCTCAAACAAATTCACTATATAAGCTACTAGATGTCCGCCCCGCTTCGCCCGTGGAATATATATAATACTCATCGAGATCCCGCACATATCCAACGGTGAAAAAATTTTAGAAATCGGTTCAGTCATTCCTGAGAATTTCGCTTTCAAACAAAACACCTCTTCAGCTACCTGTTACGCCACCTGTCGGAAATTAGTCGTACCAACTCAGAGATTAGCAAAAAAGTTTTATATTCAAGAGGTATGTAATCTGTGATATTCAATGACGCAATAGACACATGCTGTTATGTGTCATGTCAAAGCACGAAACGTACGAAAACTCTTAAAAAGGAATATTTTTTCCCGATTTTGTTACATTCTTGATTCATGCTTCGCTTCTGTTAATAGTAGCGTTATTTTCTATAGCCTATAGCCTTCCTCGATAAATGGAGTATCCAATAGAAAAAGAATCTTTCAATTCGGACCAGCACTTCCCGAGATCCTAGCGTTCAAACAAACAAACTCTTCAGCTTTATAATATTAGTATAGATAGGAGAGTTATGTGACAAGTTTTCAGCTTGCCTCAAATACCTACCCAAAATTTGCTACTAGCTCTCGGCAAATTTGTTCCCAGTGAACCCTTCGTCAAGTCAACCGATACACCAAAGTTTATTATTGTTTAATTTGGTCCAATTTCTTATTGTTTTTTTGGGGTTAGTTCTATACATAAAAAATGTTTTGGTTTTTGTCAAACAAAATCCGAGCGAAGCCGGAACGGGCGCTAGTAGGTATAAGTATACCTCTGCTTGGACTGTACATAGGTACTTGTTTATGAGGTTTTTTTATGTTTCTGGAACGACATTTTAACGCATCCGAATAAGTATGCCACTTTTTATCTACCTAAGTGAAATACATTTTTGTGTGTATGAATATAAATAAAGCCTTCCAATAAAAAAAAATCAATCCAATTATAAGAACAGGGATATTAAATCGTGGTTTGATTATCAAATTAACCGATGTCGACCACATCCACCGTAGCAAATACGGGTACGTTAATGAAATCAGTGTGAGGCACTCGTTCCACTAAAAACTAACGACGGTATCTTCGCTCGAGAAACATCATCATCTTGTTCCATCTTTGCCAGTTATTCTACTGAACCGAACCGAATCTAACGCGAAGAGATGGGCATTACACAAAAAGTTTTTAAAAGAGAGCAATGACGCGGTTTCAAAGGCCAAAGGACCCTACTAAACTACACTTATTAACCAACTATACATACGTAGAGTATAATACCTGGAAACATTCTAAACATTATATTTATTCGTACTTACCATACCCTAGGAGTACTACATTTAAAGCGACGTCTAACGCAAGGGTAACTCAGACAGTATGACCTCGGCTTGGTGTGCCACAAAATCAAGGAATTACTTGGCATCGTCAAAGGTATGCCCTAGAGAGGAGAATCTGACAACTGCCAACTTATAGCCGGTTAGCATACTTTATAACTTGAGTCTGTTCTACTATACAAGTGTTAGCTGACTGAACAGTATTTATGTTGCGGGCGGATCGTCGGATCGACCAGATCACAATATCACTTATAGCCTAAGATCCCGCTGTACAACGACCACCACCGAGCTGGTTATTGGATGAAAAGATATTCAATTTAATATGTCAACAAATATATTGCAAATGGGTTGTCTAAAAAATATCAGTCCAGAAAATGATTAATTAATAAAAATTAATAATTTTTTTTTTTACCATTTCACATAGAATGATTGAATTTTTTTTAAACTATATTACATAACTTATTATTTTGGCTTACGAAATCTCATGCTTAATATGTTCAAAGAATAATAAAAAATACACAAATTTTCATCCCTTATTTCACCCCTTTGGAGGTTGTGTTTTGAAAAACACTAACACGTTACTCATTATTTTGATCACGCTCACTTCAAGCGATATTTTATGCAAATATGTTTAAGAAATAAAAAGTTTCATACAAACTTCTAACCCCTATTTCAATACCTCTAGGGATTAAATTTCGCAATGAAATTTTGTAAGCATTGAATACAGTTTTTTTTCAAAAATACAATCCTTTTAACAGATACATCTAAAAAAAATATTAATCATATTCTGGACTGATTTTTTTTAGACAACCCATTTGCAATATATTTGTTGACATATTAAATTCAATATAAACACTTTTCATTTAATAAGCAGCTCAGTGGTGGTCGTTGTATAGCGGGATCTCCTACTATTATGCCCAAGCGACACGAAGTTAGTTTTTCAAGCTAGTTTTAGCAAGCTAAAAAGCTAGTACTTTTAGCTTCGTGTAGACAAAACTAGCGTTATGTACACGAAGCTAGAAGTTCTAGCTTGATATCCTAGCTTGAAAAACTAGCCTCTTGTCGCTCGGGCATTAGCGCTTCTTATAAAACTACGTCAACTATGAAACAAAACATCGTTTTGTTTCATTCTAAAAACTCGAACAAGGGGGTTTGACTCCACTTTTCTAATAAAGACGACTATCTAGGCTATGAAATGTGTTGCCTGAGTGGTTTTTCACAATAGAGCAATCTTGGTGTCTGTAGTCTGGGTGTAATCTGGGTGTCTTCGAATCAAGACTGAATCCATCCTCTAGGTATGTGCGTATAAACCTATAAAAGTTAGAAAAAGGCTTTATCGCAATATGCCCAGTGCAACATTGTGCACATCAAAGAGAACCGTTCATTTGTCGATTTTACCAGCATTAATAGATTAGAATAGCGATATTGTCATCATCGTAACATTGAATGTAACGAGATATGTTGAATAATACCGATTCACTTCCGACTTAGGCAACGTATTCCAGAGTACATCGTTCGTATTAAGACCTCTTAGTTTGAGTCTTTGGAACGTCAACCATGAAACGCTATCGCTTTTTCGAGCTATGAGAATGCGGTAGAAAAAGGACATTTAATTTTTATGTTTATTATTTTGTAGTTTATAAGTCTACTCGCTTTTCGTTCATATTCGTCAGTGGTGCTTGTGCCTTATCAGAGAGCGACTGTGGCAGCGGCTAGTTGAAATGAACCTAACAAATTCAATCTGACCATGGCCTATCAGGCTGTAGTGGTCGGCCACTATGATGTAGGCCGTGTTCAGATTCCCGGTACTCTACATTTATAATACCAATACATACAAAACGAAATAAACTGTACTGAAAAATTTTCACGTGTTATTTTCGAAACATTATATTACCGGGCCGTGGTCAGAACCACGGCCTAAATAGATATATTTAATATTTATTTAGGCATGGCATGTCTGTTTGTCTGATGTTTAAGCTCCGGTCAAGGAACAGTAACTTTGAATCAAATCCACCGTCTGTTATTCCACTGTAGGGTAACGATTTCTACTTTATCGTGCCTGAGGGGTGCCATCCTCCTTAATTTTGATGCATTCGAGTTAATTCAAAACAGGCCAAACACAAAAAATGTGTTTGACATAAGTCAAATCTTGGTGTTGGTATTCTTGTCTTTATATTTTTTTATCGGAAGAGCCTTTTTTTAACAAAATTGAAATACAATGAGAACTACTACACTACACTACAGACAAGTACATCAAAATTATCCATGGACCAATGAAGGTCAAAGATAATCAAGATGATTAGTTTACATCATTAACTGTGTTAGATAAAGCAATAGAAAATAATCGCCATGTAACATAACTTAAGTTAAGCTCAAGACGAAGCTAAAATTATCTACCCATGAAGTCGGTTAAAAATTGAACTACTAACTAACAACAGTTTCTTAAATCTTGTAATATATTTAGAGCTTAATATTTATTCAAACCAAAAATCATTTTCACCGGGTTTGATAACGTTGAAAAGGCTTTTCGAAACGGCATCAAAATTTGAAATTAATACCCGTAAACAGGAACTTATTAAAAGTTTGCCAAGTGTATCTGTGAACGTGGCGTCATGCTCTAAACAATGAGATTATTTTTTAATCATAATGAAACATCTACGGTTGTATTTGTTTCCATCTTCATCAACCGATAATAATAATAATAAATGAGGGGTTTCTATTTTTTCTACGCACTCTTTATGATAACTATGTCTCAATATGGTTGTCATTCGTTTTTAAGATTATTTAACTAGGTATATTATAATCGAGCTATTCTTTCTAACTCTAGCCGTATCAGCTAGGATAGAGACCTGTGTATTTAGAATGTTTGTCCCTTTGATACTTATTATGTGTTTGTTATTTTATGTGTTACTTATTGTCAACTTTGTTCGTGGTGTCAATAAAGTGTTTTGTATTGTATTGTACTTTTGTCTATATACTATTGTAATATTTAGAAAAAGATAAAAGTGTGGAAAGAAACATGACAGGTTATTAGTTAACTGTAGGTTAATCAATCATGTTTTTGAAATTAACCTTTTTCTAACGACGCTCGGTCGCAAATACCTGGAGTACTACTATTAAATTTGTACATGGCTTATCCTTGGACACCCTAAGACTTGCCCTTGGACTTGGACTAAGACTGCGGACCTGCCACTGCCACTGTCCTTGAGGGCTCGCGTGCCGGGGTGACGGATCCGGCATTTGACTCTAGTGGACCGCCGGAAATCAGCGGTGCGTCATCATCATCATCAGCCGCAAGACGCCCACTGCTGTACATAGGCCTACCCTCTAGATTTCCACAACGTACAGTCCAGCGCAACCTGTAACCAGCGGTTTCCAGCGACCTATGTACGGTCATCTGTCCATCTAGTGGGAGGCCGTCGAACACTGCGTCTTCCGGTTCGTGGTCGCCACCCGAGAACTTTTCCTCATCTGTCAGTTCTGCGAGCAATATGGCCTGCCCATTGCCACTTCAACTTGCTTACTCTTTGAGCTATGTCGGCCACTTTCGTACTTTTGCAAATATCCTCATTTTGGATTAGGATATTTGCAAAAGTATGTAAGTATTTGCACTGCAAGGCCAGAAACTGGGACGTCGAAAGTAGAGAACTATCCGACTTCACACTTAGGCTTTTCCGAGGAAGTGACTGAGTCGCCGAGGTCTCATTACGAAGCTCATAGTCGCATAGCGAGCTATAGAGAGAGCTATGCTCGGAGCAAAAGTAACCACTTTTTGTCATGGAAAACCCGAAATTTTAAAAAGAAGTAAGAAGAAAGAGAATCATTATAACAAAAAATATGCAACAAGTTTGAAGGCAAAACACACACGTGAAAAACTCGAACGTCCCACGCAGATAGTACTAAAGATTCCGCGAATTTCAAATCGTGCGGGTCGGATATGTCGGAATGTGAATAAAGATATTACAGCTCCGTTTGTGTAGCAAGAAATACTCGCAGTCGTTGCAAATATACATTATTTATTTACTTCTGAGAAAATGTGTGCCGGTTTGACCTGGAAGTAAGTAATCTTTAAAACAAGTGGACATACACATATTTCCAGTTTGTAAATGATTATTTAACTTACATATATAATTCCACTAAACGCGCGGTTTCACTCGCGTAGTTCCCGTACCCGTTGATTTTGTATTATTTATTATTGTATTGTAAGTGGCTGACGTATCATTTATTATTCCAGACTGTAATATATCAGTATTCAAAATTTATACCACGTTTAGGCATTTCGACGTGATTGAGCAACAAATATCTAAACTTTCACATTTGTAATATTAGTAGGAATTTATTATATGGTAGCAGAAAGTAATTAGCGGGCATCTATAAATTACGTGATGTAATTTTAACGATTTTTCGATACCCTCTTGGTGAGTTTTCTTGAGAATTTCGTTGGAACCACGGGTTGGAACCAACGAGAACACAGGGCGTCGAAGAATTCTTTAAAAAAAATGTCACGTCGTTCATGGGGTCACGTGAAAAGTATTTTTTTTAGGATGGGCGGTTAATTGTGCCTGTGATTGTACTTCGATCGAACCAGATGAACTTGCCATCGCGGTTCGACTATGGAGTCGCACCACGAGGGCCCAAGGATTAGTAGTTCACGTGGTGCGATTCTAAAATCGAACCAACGGGAAAAAAGTTCACGTGTCCGATGGATCGAACTACGCAGTCCATTCAGTCGGATTTTTTACCCAATATTCTAATACTCAGTTCTCCCATGGAATTAACACGTTTTCGTGCGAAAAAATGTATGTGAGATTTACTGATTTAGCACCTCGAAGTAATTAATGGACGCCCTTATGAGTAATTTGTTTTATCGACCAATGCGATGTACGATAGAGTGTGCTCACCTAGAACAAACCGATTCACTTGATCTTTTATGCTTGAAGATCCTCACATTGTGTCTATCTATCAAGAAATACCGACTCAGATAACAGTTTAAAAATTATTATAGCGAAAGTTGAGCCAAACCTCTTCGTTCGAATTAGAACATTGACATTGGCTTAAAAAGACATAAGAATTACATATTGTATTATATCATATCATAGTAGGTATACATAATAGTCTCTATGGCATTCTTTTTTTTTATGTATTATAAACATGTTCCCTGACAAAGCCCCTTTACAGCTGCATTTTTTTTACATGACAAGGATTTTTACAGCCTTTTAAGATATTAAATTATTTATACCTTAAAATTATATGTGACGTTACCAAGTGATGTTATTTTCCAATGGTTAGAATAAATGATTTGAATTGAATTGAATTGACTTTAAAATGAGTAGTCTGGTAGAAAAAGGACATGCTGATATTAGATCATGCAGATCAGTTGGACACTCTCCGAGATGTAGGTAATCGATAACACCTCGATAAATTTGCAACTTTATGGTGATGCTTAAGACTTTGAAGTCGTTTTAACAAGAGAGTCGTTGCCTATGAGCCTTTGATGTTTAGTTGTCGGAAGAACTGACCGGATTAGGCTGAAGGTGTTTAATAGAGAATAAGAAAAGTATCTATGTACTCACTTAACTATTATCTCTACCTAACTATCACCTTCTTAATTTAAGGTACAACTATTATAATGTTGCACGTCCCTTAGGATAAGCTGTTGATATTACAATTTTATACCATCACAATACAATTTTATATTATACTAGATGCCCGCCCCGGCTTCGCCCGTGGTATATTATATAGCACTCATCGGGATCCCGTACATATCCAACGGTGAAAGAATGACTGAAATCGGTTTCTCACTCGTTTCTGAGAATATCGATTTCAAACAAAAAACCTCTTCAGCTACCTGCTACGCCACCTGTCGGAAATTGGTCGTACCAACTCAGATTTAGAAAAAAAAAATTCAATGCACAGATTATTGAAATTCAATGGCGCAATCTTTGACACATGCTGTCATGTGTCATGTCAGAGCACGAAACGTACGAAAACTCTCAAAAGGGGAATATTTTTCCCCGATTTTGTTACTTTCTTGTTTCATGCTCCGCTTCAATTGATAGTAGAGTTATTTTCTATAGCCTAAAGCCTTCTTCGATAAATGGACTATCCAACAGAAAAATAATCTTTCAATTCGGACCAGTACTTCCCGAGATCCTAGCGTTCAAACAAACTCTTCAGCTTTATAATATTAGTATAGATACCATCAATGTACACGGTTTTAAGCAATAAAATGTATTTTTTTTCTGAAATTTGGGATTCAGGTTATACTCGAAATAACAATAGAGGCTTTCAATAACACATAATATTATAGTCTGAGATAGTAGATAGGCTAAATGACGAAGATACAATGCTTAGAAGATTTAAGTGACGTCACTTCATTGTACGATTTTAATAAAAACGTGGTTATTGTTATTTAAAAAAAACACAGTTCCTTAGAACAAATTTATTTTTTAAATACATCGTGGATGAAGTCGCGTTGAGCTCACCCGTACTTCCATGCTGTGATTGCCAATCTCGGCGGTAAAAGTCAATTTATTAAAGTTCGATTCTGCAACTCATTTTAAATTTATAATGGGAAATCTTTTACATTGTGCTGTGATTTTATTGGCCATAGTGTTTTCACTGGCAAGTCTACTGTACGTATAACTAAAATGGTTTTTAGGGTTCCGTACCCCGTCTCTCACCAGGCTTTATCTTATGATCCGTCATAGTTAGACGATTTAAAGAATCACGGGTGAAGTGTTATTTTTGTTGCCATAATAACAAATACAAAAACAGAATAAAGTAAATATCTAAGGATTAAAACTCGTATATGCAGCTATTGGAACATGAAGCGTCAAAATCATTACCTAGCACTGCACTGCGCTCGTCTCCCAGAGATCTAAGATGTTTTATATCTAAGCTCTGTAACTTCCCCCTATTGTAATATTTAGAGCAAAAAAAGATCACCGCAAAAACTCCAAAGTCTTGAACGTCACCGTAAAGTAGCAAGTTTAACGGTTTTTATCGGATATTCTTATAATAAAAAATATCGACAATAGGTCAAAACCATACCAACGCTTCAATTTAGGGATAAAGGGACTGATCTGAACACATTTTTTACTACTACTACGTTTTCCCTTTTTCTCTTTTTCGTAGGAGAAAATCTGACGGGTTCGCGTTACCGAGCTGCGAAATAGCAGTACAGCAGCATACTCGTATCTGTAGGCACACCACAATTGTGCAACATTAGTGCTCCTTTTTAGTATTCCATAAAACATAAAAACGGAACCTTCATGGATTCATCATGTCTGTCTGTCTGTCTGTCCGTCCGTATGTCACATCAATTTTTTCCGAAACTATAAAAATGTATCTTGTTGAAACTTGGTATGTAGATGTATTCTGCGAGCCGCATTAAGATTTTTACACAAAAATATAATAAAGCAGTTAGAATTGAATTAGAGTGGTGTCTATGGATAAGATCTTCAAAAATGATGTTAAAGTTTGTTATTAGTATAATTTTTGGGGTATTGCCTTTTCGCCGAAAATTAATTGGCCGATATCACTTGCCAACCAACGGTTTGCCTATTTTTCATTTTGACAACTAACGATTATCAAATTTTTCAATTTCAAATTTTTGTATGACAATATTTTATTTATTAGAATCATTGTTAAGCTGATTATTATAATGACACAACACGATAAGGGCACTTATCATTTGATAAATCTTTCACTAGGCCAGACAACTTTTTGATTTTAGACGAATAACGTTTCGTCCGGATATGTTATATAGAACGGACGTTATTCTCTTATTAAAAGTCCCCTGTAACTTTTCAAATAACCGAATAATAAAACAAAAAAATGAAGTGTCAGATGGTTGCAAGAACATACCAGAAAAAGTTTTCAATTGAGCTATTGGTGGCGATAATTATTAACTAGCAGCCCATTCCGGCTTCGCTCGGATAATAACCTAGATACCAACTGCAGCGCCATCTGCCGGGCTGATTTGCGAATCTAAACCATCCAAGGCCCAACCCAAACGTATACAAAAAAAAATCATTCAAATCCGTCGAGCCGTTTTGGAAGAGTTTACTTACAACGAAAAGTGGCATTGATTTTTATATTTATAGACTAGCAGCCCGCCCCGGCATCGCCCGTGGTACATAAATATAACCGATGGCATATGATTACGTACGTATGAAAGAACGGTGAAATATTTTTTAAATCGGTCCAGTAGTTCCCCAGATTATCGTGTTCAAACAAATAACTTCTTTAGCTTTATAATGTTAGTATAGATGCACATCAAAGAAGATACGTTTATGTTTCAAGTGACATTTTACCATCATATAAATATTGACATCGATATACGATGCTTACGTCAGAACGTCACTCAATTGTTTTGCCTTCCTGGAACCACACTACTAACACCACTGACACTTGAACTTTATGGTAAAGTAATAAAGTTCAAATTGACTTATTATTACGAATCGTTTGTATGGGAAAAGGAAAAGAGCAGTTTTAAGGTTTTCCCAGCAATTGTTCGAATTTTTCTTCGTAAAAACCATCCTTGGACTTCAACGAACATTTAAAAAAAAAAAGAATTGGCCAAATCGGGCCAGGGGTTGTTGAGTTATGCGCTTACTAACACATTTTGCGATTCATTTTTATATTATAGATGTACCGATTTCTTGACATACCAATTTTAATTATTATTAACTAGCCCTGCGGTTTTACCCGCACAGTTTCCTTTCCCGTTATTTTCCCACGATAAAAAGACATACCTACTACCTTTATACATTCCAACTGTGTTCCAAATCTCATCTTAATCCGTTCCGACGTAATTGAGCAATAAGCATCCAAATATCTAAACTTTCAAATACCAAACGCATGTATAATATTAGTACCAAGTGTAAGATTCTGGTTAGCATAATTCAATTTACTCGTAAATTATTGATCAATTTTTCCCTATCACTCATATTTGTCATTCTAAAAACAGCTCGTATGTAGCGTTTATTAATTACATGGAATTCCACTGTTATCGCAACAACTTGATCCGTATATTAATTTAATCATTGTATTACACAAATCTCTAAATTACTTAACTAATGATATTACATTGATCAAGAGCATTGCATTACCTGTGGCCCAATTAACGTCTAGAGTAATCGAATCCACAATGGCACGTATGTTCCTAGGCAATTACACTAGGCTATGTACGACGAATGTAATAGCGTTTATGTAGCTACTAAGCAATATAGTTATTGTGTTTTTTTATTGGAAACAGTCTATACCATCGGTTCACCTTAATCTGCTGCTAGACAAAGGCTTCTGCCATTATACGCAGCTCTATTTCAATTTTCTTCTGCTAGTAAAAGATCCTGCTATGCAACGACCTTCACCGAGCTGTTCATTGGATTAAAAATATTTTAAATACAATGTTGACACATTAAATTTGATTTTAAAATACATACAATAATGTGCAATACATATGTACACATATGTATTGCAAATTGGTTGTCTACAAAATTTTAGTCCAAAATTTTATAACCTGCCAATATTTTTTTTTTTTTTACCATTTCTCTTAATCATTTTTTTCAATTGCTTGAAATTTTTAAAAAACTTAACTTATTATTTTAGCTTTACTCAATGTTTACGAAATCTCATGCAAATAATGAATAAAAAGTTTCATACAAACTTCTATCCCGTATTTCATACCCTTAGGGGTTGAATTTTGTAATTATATTTGGAAAGCACTGAGTAAAACCAAAATATTTTTTTTTTAAATTTTTCAAAATATCAATCAATTTAAAAGAAATGTTGAAACATTTTGTTTCATTGTTAATTAATCATGGTCTGGAATTAAAATTTTTAGACACCCCATTTGTTATATACATATTTGTTATACAACTTTATATTTACTATTATATTTGACATAAAATATATATGATATTCATTGAATTTAAAATAATTTTCATGCAATAAACAGCTCGATGAAAGTCGTTCTATAGCGGGATCTCCTACTATCCATTTACAGCCTTACGTATATCGTCACACCATAAAGTTACCATATAATGTCCTACGCTACATTTCGTTACGTTCCATCACAGCATCTTCTCCAACGGTTATCGGTCTTACGACAGATATGACCAGTCCACTGCCACTTCAACTTGCTAATATGTTTACAGCCTCTATAATCAAACTAAATTACTTTTAATGAAAACTACACAACAATGTATCCTAAACTATTGACTTACAGTAGCATAGCAAAAATAATCCACTTTAGGGTCCCACTGCTGGGACTTGCAGGCTTCTCTCACAAGGGGAAAGTCAATATCTGCCACGCTAAGCAAGTGCGGGTAGACAGATGACACTATGTCATGAAATTTATATTCGTTGATGAAAAGTTTATACTCGTACTTACTTAAGTAAATACTTAGAGATGTAGGCGGGGCTTGGACCAACTTATGAGGGTCGATGTTTAAACGCACAACCACTTGGCAGCGTGCTTAGCACGCTGGCAGTATTGAATGTTGATAATGTTGGGTTGTAAATTGGACCACCCCAAATAAACTTTAGCGCATTAGTCACGCTAAAAACAAAATGCTAAAAAACAAAAATATTCCGTTACTTATTGGATCTTACCACGGATATTCGGGATCTTACTTAATTATAACAATGATTATAACACACTCCTCTCGGCTTAGGGCGCTCGGTGTACTAATAATGCAAATTTTATTGATACGATTTATTATTTAATACAACCTCATTCTTTCAAGTCGTTCCTTTGATATCCAGAATATTTAAATTTCCTGAGATATTGTCAAAATTCGAGTAATCCTTTAGGATTACGATACCCTTATAAAATTTACGCAGATAAAACATCAAAGCTTTCTCAGATCAGTTTTGAGATATCAAACTTGGAGCCAAAACACTTACAAGTATAGTGATAGCTTGATCGAACAAACAAAAATTAATAAATACTTGCAAATTCATCAACATTTTCCCTCATAATATTTGCGAAAACTTCGAACTTAGTTTCGTTTAACATCGTTACTAGAAATCGCACTTGAAAATTTACAATCAGGTGCATCATAAATGTGTTTCCTTTATTCAGTGCTTTAAATGGGCGGTGCCGTTCCCCCCCGGCATAGAACACAGACACCTGAATGTTGCAGATGTTTATAACAAACCTATGACCATATTTTGGATTAAACATGGTAATTGTAGTGGTAGGACTCTTGGCAGAGTCCACCTGGGGAAGTACCACACTTTTGGGAGTTATTCTACCGCCAACCAGAAGCATGGGCAAACATTACTGTGTTCCGGTTTGAAGGACAATGTTTCCAGAAAAAGCAGTGCTAGGTAATGATTTAGCCTCTTCATGTTCCAATAGTCCTGCGTGTTACTCAGGGCTTAGAGATAGGACATTTGCCTGATGGTAAGCAACATGCCGGCAACATAACAGCACAGTAACACGCAGCTATTGGAACATGAGGAGTCCAAATCATTACCTAGCACTGCACTGCGCTCGTCACCCAGTGATCTAAGATGTTATATCTCTAAGCTCTGTAATTTCTCTGGAAACAGCGCCGTTTAACTAGCAGCCCGAATGCCTGATAATCAATTCAGCCATTCAATCAAACTGCTAGGTAAATAACTTGGATCGTTGACATTTAATTATTTGCCCAGCCTGTTCGTTTCAATTATAACTAAATTCGGTTAGGTTAGTTTAAAAGAAACTCATAAAATTTGTTTGCCTACTATCCACTTTCTAACACCTTTTTTATACGGGGTAATTACATTTACTTATGACCGCTATGCAGGGACATGGTGGGGTACGTCGGGCTACCAACCCTACCAACTAATACCCCCGCAGGTTTCTCCGGCACGGAAGTGGGTTAGATTTGCGGGGTCACTCCTGGCACTCGGCACCTCCTCATTACTTGTACTATCACCGGTTTTACCAGACGCCGCGTTATCCTAGCAACCTAAGATTACTCGAGCTATAAAATAATTACGTAAAGATTTAAGTACACACGTAGAGCAAACCCAAAGCATACTCGAAGCATATCTGAAAGCATTTCAAATACTAACTTAGTTTTCACTTTACGGTACTCATAGGGCACTACTACATCTCGAACGATTTACATTTTAGACAGTATTTTGTATGTCCCAGTAGCCGAACTTTGCAAACATTTTTTGAAGAAAAAAAGAAAAAGTAGTGAAATAATCGGCATATTGCATATTGACGAAGTTTGCACACTTCAAACACAAATAAAGTTCCCAAAGGACTAGTGCTTTGTAAATAATCACACAATTCCCCTTTTAAGGGGAGATCTCAGCCGCACAAGACGCACTCGTATGTAGAATAGTCCATACTGTTTTCGCTGTTATAAAATAGCACAAACTCTGTATCTATATCACTGTTCGATTTAAAGGAAATCTGCCTTCGACTCAGTAGCGTAGAAATTGATTCAATTGGGTTGACTAGATGCTGATACCGATACTATTTAATAGGAGTGCACTGAGCGCGCGCTTTGATAAACAAGATATTATTCAGTGCCATAGCTACAAATTATATCTGAGAAATCTGCTGTTCATTTTTTTCAAACGTTGGCAGTTTGAAGAAACAATGTTGAATTTATTATATCAATTGACTAGCCGGTTTCACCCGTAGTACTACTCAGGGATCACGTACATATCCCTAACGGTAAAAAGATTTTCCGGCGCGTCACCTCCTCTGGATGGCCTAACTCCAGATGAGGTGCCGGACGGCCCTAAAAATCCGACTTCCCAGGCCCTCCAGTGGAGACGGGATGCAAACCTTCAGGCTCGCTTCCGAAAATGATCGGCAGGGAAAGGCCCACCCTCACCACCGCAACTAGAGATAGCCGCGGTTCTGCCTCTATGGGCACATCGCCGCCCTCGTCTTTTCACTGAGCACTCGGCTAATCAGAGTACTCGTGAAGGACCCTCATCTGGATGACTTAGGAATTTTACTTAGCCGACATCTCAGCCGAGTAACCTTTCCAAGTCTTCCAGTCCCTTTCCCCAGCCTCTACACGCTCTGGTGAAGAGGGCGAGG
Organism: Ectropis grisescens; assembly: GCA_017562165.1. Lineage (NCBI taxonomy): Eukaryota > Metazoa > Arthropoda > Insecta > Lepidoptera > Geometridae > Ectropis > Ectropis grisescens. Next base: position 14,073,886 of record CM029767.1, on the reverse strand, counting down.
AGCGCGAGTAGAAATTCTCTCCCCTGCCGGGATAAATAAAGAATTTAATTTTAATAAAATGTTTTTTTAAGTTATAAATAAATAATTTCTCATATCAGATGTTTTATATTTTTATTTCGGTCACATACTCACTTGTTACTACGAATGGCCTAAGCATTATTAAATGTAGTAAGTAACAAACGAAACAAATGAATATCATTCAGAACGCTAGTTAAACGGCGCTACTTGGTAAATAGGCTAGTAGACTGTTAATCGGACGGTTGATTAAGCAAGTTGGTTGTGACATAGCCATATATTAAATATTAAAATTTACAAGTTTCCATAAAATAATGAATACTATTTTTTTCCTTACTAAACCTCGCGGTTTGGACTTACCTACAGCTAAAAAACCAACTAACTTAAACTGGATAAAACATAGTACATGTGATAATCCGGATAATGAACTTCCTACGTAGGTATTTAATGTCATTCAAATCCGTTCAGTTGTATCAGAAAGACGTGGGAACAAACACAAACATTGTACACATAAAAATACATCGAGTTTAGTCTCTATAGTATGTATTATTTAGTGTAATTAGTAGATTTTCGTAAATTATATTGTTTCAGTAAAATAAACTGTGTACGTACCTATTATTTGTTTTATAAAATTCATAAAAAAGACGAAATGAAAAGTTTCTCAGTTCGATACTCGCTCTGTATGAGTATTTAAAATAACAAAATACCTTGTATAGTAATAAAGTAATAACAAATTTGACTATTATTATAACTAAATAACAAAGAGAACTACACTAGATACAACTAACTACATGCCAAAAGCAAATCTGAATAATGTATGTACTGATGGATGTCTACAATTAGTAAAGATAATTAACCCCATTACCAGTCGGAAGAGTGCCCAATATGTTGAGGGCATGACAAAAAAGCTTAACCTAAGTATTGAATATCATATCAGACTATCTAAGAATCCTGAAATTTATTGATACACTTTTGAAAAATTAACAAACACATAAAACAATTGAAATTTCAAAATACATAAATAAACAATACCAGTGAATAACATAACTCTACTTATCAGATTGTAAATTTTGTAAACTCAATTTACCGGTGGGTACTAGTGATTGTAATTGTGTCATTTTCCTGAGCTCTTGCCATTTTTTATGAGTTATAAGGGGCTGTTGTTCATTTTTTTATAATTTTGAGTGCCAAGAGTAGCAAGGCGAACATGCAAAAAAATATCATTACAAAATTCATCCGTATTTTCCGCTAAAAGCGTCAATTTGTCTCCTACTTTTACAATATCTCTGTGTCAATAACTTTCTTGATTCTAAGTGATAATATTTACTTTGGTCTTCAATCTAGAACGCTCACCAACGTTTCTGAGTTCGATTTAAACTTTGAAATTTAAAACGCTCGATTTTAATGGTTTAATTGGAATTCTATCCATCATTTTATTTCTTGTTCCATTTCATCGTTTCTTTAATAACACGTTTGTAGTAGTAAAATTTTAGTAAACTATAAAAGCAAATTAAAAGTATAAACAAAAGTACAATTTATACAAACTTTGAATGTCATATATGCTTAAATGTAATCAAAAGCTTAAAAAATATGTTTTAGCTATCTATCTAGTTTTTAACTGCAAAAATGGCGAACCTTACTTCTACTAGCTTTAAAGTCGTTTTTTTTTAATAAGAAGTGACGAAACGAGCAGTACATGTGCCTGATGGTAAGCAACATGCCTGGCACATAACAGCACAGTGACACGCAGCTATTGGAACATGAAGAGTCCAAATCATTACCTAGCACTGCACTGCGCTCATCACCCAGAGATCTAAGATGTTATATCTCTAAGCTCTGTAATTTCTCTGAAAACATTTCCCTCGAACCGGAACACAGTAATGTTTTCACATTACCGTGTTTAACGTTTTTCTTACGTACGCTTGCGTTGCACGATTACCTCTTGCCCGCATTGCTGTCAGTCTGGAGCCCAAAACCTTGGGGAGTGGCCCCACTTAGTAACGTTCCAAGTCATTCCATTCTTCCTGATACACACACACACGACCCTCAAGGGTCAGGAATCAAAAATAGAAGGTCGTCCTTCTCCGGCCGGGCTAGCCGTCAGATGACAAGAACCCCCTTGGGATTGGGAAGTAGTTGTCTGATCCCCAGAGTGCATCATGTGGAGGTTCCCGAACGGCGCACTCCAAACTTTTATTTCTTTTTTTAACTAGTTATTAACCTATTTTCACGTGGAAGATAAGGTCTTGTCCTTTCTATCCTATGTCCTATCTAGATTATATTATTTACGGTATATATTCATAACAAAATTTCGTTTAAATTGGTTTAGTAGTTGGACATAAAACCGATAGACCGACAGATTTACTTTCGCATTGAAATTTACGCCGGGGATTTTATGGTCAGTTCTCGTAATTTAATGGCTAACTAAACATGACAGTTAAAAACACATTTTTCTATTTTGGTTTTAAAATAAATTTTCTTTTTGATATATTTGATCCTATCATTTTAAAATTTCGAACATTGTGAGTCAGCAAGATTTACAAAGGTTTAAGGTTGTAAATCGCTTTAGGCGAGATAATAGACAATAAGGGGCGTACCTAAATAATACAATTCATCAGCCGATTTAGACGAGACCAGACCAGACACAGCATTGTTTTGCAATATTTCCTATTCGGACCTTACTTGATTATCAGAATTTTAATTACTTATTTGAGGCTCATTGTCAACTTAACTTTACCTATCGATGCTACGACACGGCGGCGTAGCACTCTAACGAGTAGCCGACGCGACGATTGTAGCGACTGGCGCCGTAGCTTGTCGTTAGCAGGCGTAGGTATGAAATTTTCATTTCAATCAATAGAATCTATTACTTTTTTTACAATTGTAAAATTGTCACGTGGGCATCGATCGTAATTGCTGTTGAGAATGGACAATGAGTAGTTAAGGCGAAATAAGTCCAAATTTTCATGCTGTCTCGAAAAAAACTTTATATTAAATATAGAAACTTCCTACTGCTTGGATATTAATCTTTCCGGCGTCTTATTTAAATTCTCAGATAATTTGATAAGTCTGTGAAATTCTATGTTTATTTAAAAAATATCTAAATCTAAGGTCATGGACAAAACAAAAATAAATAATTGAGTAATAAAATCATTTTGGATTAAAGCTAACGCCTAGACAGATTTGTAGACAACCAAACTACCTCTACAATCCGAACAGATGAAAAAGCTTTCATGCATGTATTTGTTCTGTTATTACACTTTTCTATATAACATCCAGATTAAAAATAAAAAGAGATTATTCAAATGTTTTAGATTTTCAAACCTATCAAATACCTAATATGATTAAACTTCACTGGTGAGAGCCTTGATACTTACGTAGTTGGGTTTTAAGGTTTCAACTCGCGTGTCTGCTTTTAAATTAGTTGTCGTATAAAATAAATTATATTATCCTTATCTTGTCGACTTTTGTTTTTGAGGGCTGCCTCCCCTTAAATAGTCCTCACATTTTGAGAGCGATGGTGCGCGCGGGAGGCGCGCCGCGCTGGGCCGGTGGGCGGGGAAGGACCACGCGCGGGGTCGATACGCAGTGTGCTGGGGCGCTTCGGATGAGCCGCACATTCGCTTGCCAGCACTAAGATTCGCGGACGACTTCAATCGTGTCGTCAGCTTCAACAGTTTCGGAACTCTCTCACTTCTCTACACAGCCGCGCCGGTCGCCACGCTACGCGCCCCGCAGTCATGTAAGATTTTTATTTTTAACAAATTATAAGACAACCTGTAGGTTGTCTCTTAAATTATCATTTGTTAATACCAATCTGTATTCAAAACCAACGCTCGCGTTACGAACCTTTTTGCTGGTGATAAATTAAATCCAGCCACTGACAACTTCCTAATGAAATATGTAATCGCACTTTCGTTTAACGTTAAGTGACTTTTTAGTTCGTTTCTATTTTACTATATTTGCATATTACATGTTCTGGGTTTGAGGGTTTATTGAATATGCAAATAAAGGTTTTTTTTAGTATATTATTATTTGTTGTTCAAACCAATTAAGTTACGAGCTTGCAATTAGTAATTTAATAATTTGTACCTTATACTCAGAATACCTATACATATAAAAGACTTACCGTAGGTATTCTGAATTTAAGGTCTTTACAAATTATTAAATTACTCATTGCATGCTCGTAATTTAATTATTTTGAATAGTAAATAATAATATAATAAAAAAATTAGAAAAACCAATAACTGTGTGTCAGTGAACACTGAACCTGACACTGGGGGTAATCTGTGCCGTAGGAATTCAGGCTCTTTCATTTACAAAATATGAAGTAATAGGTATTATTAGTAATAAAAAAATAATTGTCCTATATAAAAGGGATACCATAGATATAAATATTAATACTAATGAGCAGAATACAACATTACATAAGACAAATTAATAAAGAATACGAACGAATGAAATGAAAATATTTTATTTTCTCCGAAAAACAAAAACAAAAGACTTCAACTTGAATAATTTTTTATTTATTTAAAAAAAATCAATTCAAACACTCGACCAAATTTCATAAGAAGCTATCGCTACGTTGTCAAAATACATGAAAGCAAATTTTAGGGGTTTGTTCACATTTCAACCCACACCAATTTCAATAAAATTTATATGGGACCACTCCTGAACTATGATCTTGCAAAGAAAAAATAACTATCATAATCGATTCGTAATTGGCGGCGCTATCGCGTAATATCAATACAAAAAAACATACAACCGAATTAAACATCTCCTCTTTTTTTAAGTCGTCTAAAAAAATTGTAATAAAATCAAAAAAAACATTCTATAAACTAGCGAAGTATATATAATATGGGGATATTATACTTCGCTAGTTTATAGTCAAAACCTAACATCCACATTTACATAAAAAACTCAAGATATAAGAAGATAGCAACAATTCGTTATGTTTTAAATAATAAATTGAAAATCTTGTAATTTATTTAAAAAATAATGTTTGGGTAAAATTAAAAATTATAGCCAAAATAATAATAATTAGTAAGCGCGGGATCGAAACGTTTAATTTCATTGTCACATGCTTTAATTTGAATTTGTTTCACGTGTGTTGTTTCAGTTTGAACAAAATTTCGTTGTTTTCTTTTTGTTAGACTTATTTAATGGTAAAAAAAATGGTGCAATTATGGAGTAATTGGATTAAATTATAGAGTAACCGAAGTCAATGATTTTTATTAAGCAGCAGGCATACTCATACAATACTGTTATTAGCAACAAGTTGACCGTGCAATTTACTTGTATTTATTACCTGGCCTATTTGTACAAACTAGTTTTTTAGAATAGGCGATTTGTGGTCACGAATTTTGTTTTGATTTCTGTTTAATTAGAACATGTATTTAAGCCTAACTGTTAGTAATGTTATAAACGAAATGGTGGTCAACGAGTAATCCAAATTCGACCAAAAAGTCAAATTATGTATTCTGTTCTAAACTGATCATCAACTGAACATTCATCGAGTATTACTAGGTATAAGAGGTATTTGTCTAATACATAGTGGTGTTTTTATTGATTTGATATATTTTTATACATACAAATTTATTTATTTTTCATTCTGCTCTCCTTCTCTGGAGCTATGTGTATAAGCGTTAGGAATGTAACACACCTGCGTCCGCGTAATCTTCGTAAAAAAGAATATACATAGTTTAACTAGCTGACCCGGCAAACGTTGTTTTGCCATATAAATAATTTCCTAGAAGAATGATTAAATTACTAAAATGGCTATTAAAAAATAAGAGTTTATCGTAGAAAGGTGATAATTGAGGATTGGATGTATTTTTGGATGTTGTATCATAAAAAAAATAGAAATTAAAAATTTTGTCTCAAAATTAAAAAATAAAATTTCTACCCCTAACATTTAGGGGGATGAAAAATAGATGTTGGCCGATTCTCATAGATACCGGATAAGCATAAAAATTTCATCAAAATCGGTCAAGCCGTTTCGGAGGAGTATGGCAACGAAAACTGTGACACGAGAATTTTATATATTAGATAGTTTAGCATTTTTTTAGCAACATTCGAAAGAAAAGTATTACAACCTGATCACTGCATTGTTGATTCAATCAGATTATAAAACGCAATTTACCTTCTACTATCCATAAATGAAAAGGAATAATGATTCTGTAACGGGTTGTCACATATTTAAAACTAGTTGCTTCCCGTGGGTTTACCCGCGTAGTTCCCATACCCGTTATTACTCGTATCTTGCGATAAAAACTAAATATGCTGAAATCAGTTTTCTAAATTTCAATACGTTTCGTTTAGTCGATCGACGTGATCAATGACAGATTCCGACGTGATTGAGCAACAATCATATAAACTTTGATATTTCTAATATTAGTAGGCTTCGAAGGTAAAACGCTGCTGATTACAAATATCTTGTGGGATAATAGGCGTGACGACAGGTCCTGCAATTATATTAGGTTATGCAATATTAAATCAATTGATATAATGACAGTATTTGAATGGAATAAAATATGTACCAATTTTAATTTTGATATTTTTTAGTTCAACTTACTGTTTGATCATTCAAAGCTGGATGGGCAAGTCTATTTTAAAAGTACGAAATTATTAGAAAATGCAATCCAATGGTAACATTGGATAACCCATTCAATTTCAAGTTACTTTTGTTATAAAACCAGTTTCCTAAACGTAATATTTAATCTAGCCATACATATAAACTTTACGCGTGACGCATAGAAAATACGACAGTGTGACGTCACGTTTCTGTAGTGATTTGTATGCAGCGTTTTTGGGAGAGTCCAAAATTGTGATTTTAAAATCGTGATATCACGGAAAGTTTTTAAGATAACAAAGTAATTTTTTCACCTATGTTTCAGTTATTCAGTAGCCTTTTGATGGCACATCAAAAATGAGTCGACACGCCTATTATCAACGCTACGAATCACAACTAATATCCGAAAGCCTAGATTACAGCAATATTCCCAGAAATGTTTAAAATTGCTAACGGATCGTTTTGGAAACGCTTTATTAAAGCGAGCGAAGCCTTTATGTATAGCCAGCCTCTCATTATTAGAGCATGAGTCATTAATGCCCGAGCGACACGAGGCTAGTTTTTCAAGCTGGGATAGCAAGCTAGTGTTAGTAAGCTAGTACTTTTAGTTTCGTATGGACTAAACTAGCGTTGCGTAGCGGTGTTTACGAAACTAGAAGTAAGTACTAGCTTGGTAGTTTGCGAACACTATCTGGCTATCCTAGCTTGAAAAACTAACCTCGTGTCGCTTGGGCATTAAACATGAAGTAAACTTTGCACATCTTTTCAAGAAAATTGCCCGGAAGAACATGAAATTTCGTTCACTTATAAGAATCAGAAACATAATCTTTTATTGCGTAAACGGTGTACAAAAATGTTGCACAAAATAGATATACTCAGAAAGAACAGTCTTACCCTTTGCGGGCATGCAAAAATAAAGCCTCTTTGGTATGAGGTTACAAAAAAACAATTAAAATTAAGCATTAATCTAATGAATACAATAATTAAACCTATAAAATTAACGTCAATAATTTCAATATACATACTTATCGCATTAGTCGAATAAAACCATTCGGCCGCCATTAGTATTATTAAACTAGCATCAAGAGCTAGCCGTAAAACTACGGCATATTTTCTACTAAACTAAAGTTCGATTGTGAGAGGTGTTTTTTATGCTGGTTTTGATTGAAAAAATTGGCTTATTGAGAGGAATGTTTCCAGAGAAATAACGGAGGGAGGAGATACATTAACTTATTTAAATCTCCGGGTGAGAAGCGCAAAGCAAATACCTCTAGGGACTCTTATATGCAGGCTGATTGGTTAATGGCGTACGTCTTATTTTTCCTGTCACTCTATAAAAAGTTAGACACTGAAAAGGTTTTTTCACAAATATATTATTCACGCACATGAGATTCTTCGTGCTTAGCAAATAAAAGCGTAGGCACGAAACCTTTGATTTCACGGAATACTTTGTTATTGCAATAATAAACAGCTCCGTGGCAGGTTCCATTACCGTTTCGGTGTGTCTTCGTCTGCGAGAATTTCCATTGCTTTCAGCTTTTATATTCTGACATCAGAATTAAAGAGGCATCCGATTTTGCATAAAGTAAATTGAAGAACGAGTAGATACCTGCTTTTTGTAGTTTTAGTCGTGATTATTCTTCTGTGTCGTCAATAATATAGAGGTAATAAATCGCACGATTTCTCAATCGTGATGTCGTAGGTTCGAGTCCCACCTACATCTGTCAGTATTTTTCCAATTACAAGTTCGTCGTGTCCGACGATCGATTTAACAAAGTGAAGAAAAGCAGAAAGGGAATGAAACAGTGAAGCGTCATTTTTGAAAGACATATTTCGATGATATACGCTATCTGCACAACTTACACTTGTAAACCAACGTGGTTGGATTATGATCTTGTCTCTCTCCTTATGAGAGAAGTCCTCGAGTCTCAGCCGTGGAAACACAAAATGGGTTATACTTATTGCTATAACAATTTTAAATTTTACTTTTCCTCTACGCCTACCATGCAAGCATTAGTAAAGTGTAATATTTTGAGTGTTCTGGTCATTTCCCCGTGAAATTAACAAAGACAACTTTTGCGAAGTGAATAAAAAGAGATTGTCTATCTCCTTTTTTTTACTTGGCGTGTCGATAGTTTTCTAGGTACATAGTATATTTGGAATATATCTTGTCAGCAAATTTAAAGCTTCTTTTTCTTAATCTAGAAGGTAGGAATTTGAAATACATAGTTCAGTTTCGATGAGAAACATGTGAATAGAGATTGATCCCATTTTAACAGTACTATCGATGGAATTACATTTATTCGATTCGTGATAACGTTTTTATTGGTTATGTGCGACGAATTTCAAGTGCATTAATACCTGGTAAATTTATTTAAAAAAATATTGGCAATCTTTGAAATTTATGGATTTTAGTACCCAGCTCCTCCGTGGGTTCGAAAAAGATCAAGTCCCGAATAACAGGTTCATGGATCTAAAAACTTAAACGAAGTGGATCTCTACCACTGGAGACGAATGGCTACGCCGTGGAGTTCGTTATTTTGTCCGAGTGTGTGTTCCTTTATTTATATTTATTATCTGGGTGTTTTCGAATACAGAGCAAACTTCTTTTAAGCAAACGTATTTTCTAACAAACCGCAAAGTAATGTTTAACAATTTTTTAAGTACTATTCTACAACAGAAGCTCTTATAACACTCAAATCAAATGAGCCACTGCATCATTAATTAAGTCTCCCTAGCTCTGTCCCGTATAGAATAGTATAATCCAGTCTCTTTATACGAAAATTATATATTTTCTACTTATAATTCTGTAGTTTCTTTTGCATATTAATATTAGTAGGGAGGGCCCTACTAATATTAAATTAAATTTAAAATAAAATTAAAATTAAACTAATTTTTATGCAAAAGTAACTATCTGTCTGTCACGCTTTCATGACTAAGCTACTGAAACGAGTCAATTGAAATTTTAACATAGAGATCTTTTTAGCTCAACACCTTACGAGTACAAATGGAAAGAATATTGTACCCAGTGTGACACTTAACTAGGTATTTCTTTCAAGACTAGAAGCTACATTTCAAATTAGTAAATGCAATTCGGACTGTTTTACGGTATTTTGTCTTAAGTAATAATAAATGTATTGTCACCAAAGAGTTTACATAATACTAGGTACGTATAGAGTTAGATTTTCCGGAAGGTTCCTTTGTGTCAATCGTAAGCAGATTACGTGCATACTTTCTATGGCAATAGAGTGCCGCGACAAAAGTATGTATGATACTTCCACAAGAGTGACAAGCCAAGACAACTCTTTGGTTTTAACCATCGAACTCTTAAAACGACAGAAGCGGCAAACGCGCTTCTACTATGGCGATGCAAAATCAGGTGACGTCTCCTGATTTAGTCTCAGTCGCAACAAGGAGTTGTGTACGTTTGCTGACAATTGTGTACGTTCGCTGACAATTCAGTTTTCAAATTTTTCAAACAAATTTTCGCCACGTTATGTTGTCTTTAGATTATAGCATACCTCATCTTCGTTTCTTAATTATATCGATGGTTATAACCATATTATTTTTATTAAAAAGAAGTACTCCGAAGATAACTAGCAACCTATATCTATGTTTTAAGTCAAAGAAGTGAAACTGCAGGGATAAATTAAACTAAGCTCTGAGCTACCCAAAGTAATAAAGCCTCGAGATAATCCAGATGCCCAAGCCTATGACCAGTCGGAAGCGTGCGTCGCATACTGATTTTTTTAATTACTTGCAATACTATCTAGGTATACACGAAAACTTCATACCTTTGTCTTCGATAATTGAATGAATTATTATAATCAATATGTTAATATGAGAAGCAAAAACTTGTATCCCTTTTTGCGAAAATTGCACGGGCGACGGAGGAAATTGTGAAACTTCGCAAACTTATAGTTTACAATACATAGAAAATGTTAATAATTTTTTTAACCCCTGACCAAAAAGGGTTGTTATAAGTTTAACGTCGATGTCTGTCTGTCTGTATGTGTATGTGTCTGTCTGTTTGTGGCACCGTAGAGCTCAAACGAATGGACCGATTTCGATGCAGTTTTTTACTGAAGGTTATCCGTGCGAAAAAAGGGCTTGACTAGTAGAATACTTTGAACTATGACAAATTTCAAATCCAATAGGGCCGCCACCACAAAATGGCCAAATATTTTTCTTTTTTCACAACTCTCTTAATGTGGGTATCAAATGAAAGGACTTGACTAGTAGAATGTTGTACAGATAACAAATCCGAGGTAGTCGGGGGGCTAGTCAAAATTTCAATTTTGTTCTTGTTAATATGTATAAAAGTACGTTAAATTATTAAAAAACATACCACTTACTTCCATGTATTTGATATTTGACACAAACGCATCAATACTCTTTTGCTTATTTGTTACCGTCTGTGTTCAAATTGAGAATGAATTAACATTACTCTATGGTCTAGTTTGGATCACTTGGCGCCGACAAGGCGCTGGGCTCTAACGAATATTTTCTGTGGTGGGAAAATTTGCCGAGTCCACTTAGGGAACTACCACTCCTTTGCCCGCTATTCTAGCTTGGTGTAAAGATCAATGTTTCCAGACAAATTATTTAATAAAGAGATCAATATTTGCAGTACAGTGTTAGGCCGTGATGTTAGCTCTGCATTTTCAAATTTAAGGGTTCCTTGATACAAGCCAAGCCTAGTGCGGAAGCTATAATTAACTATATTATTGTATGTGCTACTTTGGCAAATAAATATTATTTTTCGTTTTTTTCTTTAAATAGTAGCATCGAACGGCCCTGTTATTGACAGGTGTGTTGCGTAGATTAAGGAGCACGTCACTTTCTCTGTCGTAGACTGTAGGCGGCGAGACCACTGATATAACCGGGTGCGACGTACTAAGGGTGCCAGGAAGCGAGGGCGTCTGGCACTCACTTATATCCTCCATCGACATAACCTACCACGTAAATAATTAACACATTATCAAGATGATGAAACACACTATCAGGGCAATGCTTATAATTATGTACTTGGGCGAAATAAACGCCAGCATTTTGGTCACGCGTCATGTCGACTTAATACCTATTTTATTTATACTAATATCTATATTAATATTATAAAGCTGAAGAGTTTGTTGGTTTTTTTGAACGGTCGGATCTTTGGAACTACTGGTTCGTACAAGGTCGAACCGACCAATTTTCGACAGGTTGCGTAGAAGAGGTTTTTTGTTTGAACGAGATATTCTCAGGTTTGACAAAACCGATTTCAAAAATTCTTTCACTGTTGGATATGTACCGGATCCGTGCGTGCTGTATGTTATATATTATGTACCAACTGCGAAGCTGGGGCGGACATCTAGTACAGTAATATAATGTCAACTTTCCTTGCGTTAGGTTTGGTAAAATGTCAATTAAGAATCAGAAAATGTTATACACTTTATTTGTCACGATACTAAACATGAATCGTGTCATTAATCAATTAAAAAGAAAAAACAACTTTGTAGAATTATAAAGACAAATATTCCACAATTTTTGATATAATAGTGAGGAATTAAACCATGATAGGTAAAACACTGTTCATAACAGGTAGTTAGACTAAGTGACGCATTATGTCTGTATTGCCAGCGTATAAATTTATAAAGCCAATATTTAGAAGCGGGATATTTAGAAGAGTCTCTTCTAAATATGAATACTTTCCTACAGTGCGATGACGTGACAGCATGTGCCTAAGACTGTGCGTTTATAAACCTTCAATTTATTAAATTTCTTCTAAATGAATATTTTTTTGTCGTTTTTGTTACATTCTTCATTTATGCTCCGCTCCTATTGATAGTAGCGTTATTTTCTATAACCTATAGCCTTCCTCGATAAATGGACTATTCAATAAGAAATATTTTTTGGATTCGGTAGTGCTCGAGATCCTAAGGTTCAAACAAAAAACAAACTCTTAATTTTTAAACCACGACCACAAAAAGGGCTATTATAGGTTTGACGTCGATGGCTGTCTGTCTGTCTGTCTGTCTGTCTGTGGGTGTGTCTGTCTGTGGCACCATAGAGCTGAAACGGATGGGCCGATTTCGATGCGGTTTTTTATTTTAAGGTTAACATTTGTGCGGATGTTCTTAGAGCTTAATATATAGATGTTTGGTTAAAATCGATTCAAGATGGCCGCCTCCACAAAATGGCGGACAAAATATTTCTTCACAACCTACCTCAATATGAGTATCAAATGAAAGGGCTTGACTAGTAGAAAACTATACACTATAACAAATTTCAAATTCAAGATAGCCGCTACCACAAAATTACGAATTACATTTCTTTTTTCACAACTCCCTTAATATGGGTATCAAATGAAAGGGCTTGACTAGTAGAATGTTGTACACATAACAAATCCAAAGTAGTCGGGGGTTAATCAAAATTTTAATTATGTTCTTGTTAAATTAACGATGTTTTTGTTTTCTTATTCGACTTAATCGTCTTCTAAATAAGACACCTACAAGTATATACTGTTTGAGACGTATCCGTGCCGGTCACTGACCATCTCAAGCTTTTGGGCGTTTCTTTGTCATCGACGCTAAACTTTGGCACGTACATTGAGTCTAAGGCTAAATTAGCCGCCAAAAACCTAGGTGTCCTCTCAAAGGTTTGAGAGGACACCTAGGTTTTTGGTGCGAACCTAGGTGCGAAGATACTTCAGTTCTAAACAGTTGCTTACGTTATACCAAGCACAGATTCACTCCTGTATGGAGTACTGTTCGCATCTTTGGGATGGATCGGCTTAGCTCAGCTGGAGGCCCTGGAATCGATCGAGAGACGGGCCGAAAGGCTCATAGGCAACAACACTCTTATGCAAAAAAGACTACAAAGTCTTGATTATCGTCGAAAAATTGCCAGCCCATCGGTTATTTATCGGATACACTTTGGAGAGTGTGCGACTGATTTGCATGATCTGATACAACCTTGCCCTTTTTTCTGTCTAAATACTCATAGCTCGAAAAAGCGACATCGTTTCATGGTTGATGTTCCAAAGACACGAACGAAGAGATTTGACTCTACTTTTCTGATAAGAACGTCTAGGCTATAGAATACGTTGCCTACTGAGTGGGTTTTTCCCGATGGTTATCTTTGTGTCTTTAAATCGAGAGTGAATCGGTTTCTTCTAGGTAAACACGCTCCATCATAGACCGCATTGTCGCTTAACATCAGGCGATCAAGTATAAACTTATAAAAGTTAATAAAAAAACGGCTAGATCGTGGTGTACTCGCCTCGTGTAAGCCGCTATCTCGTGTCGCCATGAAATCGCTGACAAAGCGCTAGTGTGAACAGGCACTAAATAAGAAGCGATGAGAGAACTTAAGTAAAGGCTGGACTAGTGGGGATAACGGTGACTGCCGATCCGGAGCTCCCGGGTTCAAATCGCAGAAAAACCACTGTGTTTTCGAAGTCATGTTCGTAATGCCGCTAACTGAACGGTGAATAACAGAACGGTGAAGGAAAAGATCTTGAGGAAACCGACATTATACACCTAAAATCTTTCGAGTTCATGTGTCATGCACTAACCCGCACTGGATTAGTGTGGTGGATTATAACCTTGACTCTCTCCTTACGAGAGAAGACCTTGAGTCCCAGCAGTGGGAACATTTAGTGATAAATAATAAATATCTTTATTCATCCCATAAATAAGCCAATTTACATGAAACAAATTAACACTCACATTATTCCTTAAAAAACTTGACTTATATACAATTAAATATCACAGAACCTGTACTAAGCAAAGCTTGTGTGGCAGGTTTCTGTATCCCTTCAAATGACTTTTATAACAGACTGAACAAAGACAAAAATTACAGTTTTATAAATAAGTAAGTAAATAATGTAGTAAGTAATTTTCATAAAGTGAAAAATAAAATAAAAGCCACGTTCTTATACAATGATGTTAAGCTATGTTTATGCTGAGAGAACATAAGAACAGACTGGTAAAATAAACCCATTACTTCTTAATCCTTAGTCATCATTGGATTAAAATCGATAACACGCTAGTTTCGAGGTAAATAGTTTTGAACCATGGAATTTGGTGCATACACCACATTACAGAACCGACATGAAGGGTTGGAAAAGGAGGTCAGAGAATAAAATATGCATTGAGTTTCAGTTATTCATCTCTAAAAGCTGCCTTTTTAGAATATAACTTGTTTTGCTCTTTTTTATAATACAACCTAACGTGAACAGGACATGTGACTAGCGGTAAGTAACACGCCTACCTATAAGTAGGTACTGTATAACGTAGCCATTGGAACATGAAGAGTCCAAGACCTATAATTCCTAATAATAACTAGCATTATCGTTCCTTAAAAATATAACAAAAGTAACACCAACAAAAATAGTATATAGCTACATGACAAATTACTCACGTAATAAACAAAGCTCCGTCTACCTACAGCAATTTGTATCCCGACATTTATCAAATTATACTTTACGAGTAGCTTTTGATCTTGCATTTCTAAGTGATATTGTTAAATTAATGTTTAGAAAATTGCGAAAGGATCATCCTACCAAACAACCTACGCACTGAGCTCGAGGGAAGAATTTATACATTTTTCCTAAATGAATTTTCTCTCACGGAACAAAAAGTAAGTAAATTAAATAAGAAAGAAGGAAAAAAATTACGAGTGTCGACAATAAAATGAACGAGATCGGAATTCTTAACCACACATATACAAACACGTGTATATAAACACATATAGATGTATTTGCTTCAGTTCTCAGTGGCATGATGTTTCGGAACCCATTCGAATGCAAATGGGAAATAGTCCGAGCGTAGTTACCTGTCAGTCTCAATCGCCATCGCAATTCGGTTACATCGTCCATCGTATAATGCATTCTGTATGATGAGTCACCGGCTGGAAAGTACTTACAACCAGTAGAAGGTTTTAGTTTTATATTATTACAAAAACTTAGCGTGAACAACAAATGTACAAGCAGCAACGTGCAAACATCACTGTGTTATTGGATAGAGTTAAATTATAAGTATATATTATATCTGGATAACTAGCGTAGTGTAGATGTTTAGCTGCGTGACACTGTGCTGCGATGGACACGCGAGCATCGATATAAATTAATGGATGTGCCCACCCAAACTTCAGGCACACAGAATTTTGTTATCATTGGGAAGAGTGAGCTCACTCTTTCCGTTCAAGTCTGTTGTAGGAACGTAGGACGTTTTTACTTATAACTATTCGTTGTCAACAACCAAAATAAGTAGAACCACAACATACCACGTCGCTAGCTATTCTAGGGGTCAAGTAGATTGGTAGTTGTGAACCACACACACTACACCACACAGACGCAGTTTGTTAATAGTTTCAAGGTGCTCAAGGTATTTTGATTTAGGTATATCGATGCACGCGAATTTCATTCCATCAGACTAGCTCGTCCCTTCGCTCTATAGAATAAAAAAAACAGAACGATTTGAAAGTACTAAACATTTTTGTATTCAGTTAAATTTCTTGCAAGCACTTTATGTTCTCATTTCTGCGATTCACTGCTTTCCCAGGTCAAGGAAAGAGTGAATAGTGCGTTGTATTGGTTCCAAGAATCTTTCGAGAACTTGCTAGAAAGATTGTAGACTCATGCTGATTTTTTCACGATGTTTATTTTCACTATCAAAGCCAGTAGTGATGACAAACTTGTGAAAAAATACTCAGAGGTGAAGGTGGTATTCAAAACTACGTCTTCAAGATTGTCAATCGCACGTTATAGATTATTTCAATTTTTTTACGAATAATAAAATATATGATAGTAGGTAGTTCTATCCTTATTTTCCGTGGTCACGCCATAACTACGGAACGACTTGGCGTTATTCATTTTGTTTCAAAGTGTCATAGGTACTTTGATAAAAAAAAAGAAATATAGTTGCATACTAAATCTAATGTACTAAGCACGACGATCACTTAGTTTTAAATAAAAAAGCTGAACGTAAAATCTAAACGTAATAAATCTCCAAGACTTAATAAATTTCTGAATTCGTTGTTTATCTAACTTACTGTCAAGTTTTCAAGCAGTTGAAGCAGCTCGCATATTTCAACATAAAAAATAATATTTTTTTAGATTAGAATTTATATTCGTGATAGACAATAGCCAAAACGCCCAATTTTATCGACAAAAACAAAACAAAAACCAAATACAAACCTAACTCCCATTTTCACAAACCATCTTAAAGATACCTACGTCCTGCGTAAAAAGTATACGGTAAGTAAATAATATAAAGATAAGTTTGGGATGGATCGGCTAAGTATCAGCTAGAGGCTCTGGAATCGATCGAGAGACGTGCCAAAAGGCTCATAGGCAATGACACCCTCGTGTCGATGTACTGCAAAGTACATCGACACGAGGGTGTACATCTCGAACATCGCCGAAAAGTTGCTAACTTATCGGGGTTTTATCGGATACACTTCGGAGAGTGTGCAACTGATTTACACAATCTAATACCACCTTGCCCTTTTTTCTATCGGAATGCTCACAGCTCGAAAAAGTGACATCGTTTCATGGTTGATGTTCCAAAGACACGAACAAAGAGATTTGACTCTACTTTTGTGATAAGAACGTCAAGGCTGTGGAATACGTTGCCTGATTGGGGTTTTCCCGATAGTTACAATCTTTTTACCTTCAAATCGAGAGTGAATCGGTTACATCTAGGTAAACACGTTCCATCGTAGACCGCATCACCGTTTAACATCAGGCGAGATGGCGGTCAAGTGTAAACCTATTAAAGTAAAAAAAGGTTTTGTAAAACTGTCATGTTGTGTTCCTTGTCTGATAAGGAATCTGAAGAGTTTCACCAAGTTTGTGGAATCTTACCTTTATATTATGTACAGTGCAATTGAAATACAGTCACGTTAATAATTCGCCTCGTGGTTGGAATTTATTGGTTGTTGTAGTTGTAAAACTCTTTTGTATATTTGGAAACCCAATCCCCCAGTCTTGATATATGATCTCTCTAGTAACGAAGGTAGACCTACAACTGGGTAATCTGTAATCATGTATATTTGCTCTAAATACCACACTTCTTTTTTATATGGTAAAGAGTGACGAGACGAGCAGGACATGTGCCTCTATTACATTCTCTTTGATGTGCCTGATGGTAAGCAACATGCCTGCCCATAACAGCATAGTGACACGCAGCTATTGGAACATGAAGAGTCCAAATCCTAGCATTACACTGCGCTCGTCACTCTTTTCTGTCTGACCACATCTGACAGCTATTTTTTTTCTGAGACCAGTTCACGAAATTGATTTGAATTCATTCTAGCTTTCGGGACACAAATAAAGTTTAATCAATAACACGCACTAGTAATTTTAAGCTTTGTTGGGACGGGTTGGCTGGGTAGCTTCAAACGTACCCAGAACAGATTAATTTAATAGAACTTTGTCGTTGCCACATTTAACGTAATATTTTCTCAACGCTTGCTCAAATGTTTGCTACATTACCGTAGCACTTTGTGCACGCTTCCAAATGGCAGCAGTGGGCTTGATCATCTTATTATTATTATTCACTCATTCATTCGTTTTCTTAGGTTTAATTTTTTACAATATTTATATTTAAAAACAACATAAAAACATTATAAAAACCTAAACCTAGTTTGCCGCCAGCAGAGGGGCAGGGCCCAAGCTACCGGTGGTTAGGGCTGCAGAGAGAGGAACCTCCTGACGATGCGCGCTGTATCAAGGATGACTGCCTTCTGCATCTGGCCCTCAACCCTACCATCTAGCGAAAGTCTCTTGAGATGTTGGTCGAGACTTTTCGCTATAAGGCCGTTGGCCGACACGACTATCGGTACTATGATCTTCGAATCAACATCCCACATGGCGGTAACCTCATGAGCCAAGTCAAGGTACTTGCTAAACTTGTCCATCTCGGCTTTCACGAGGTTCTCGTCATGTGGCATGGTGATATTATTGTTATCTTTAGTTGGTCTACGGATAAATCAGATGTGGTTAGAGTAAGTAGTTAGGTGTATCGTGTATTTTTCATTGTAATTTAGTTTTGATAATAAAGGTTCTGTCCTGTAACGCAAAGGTAAAACTAAAAATAGAAGTTTCAGACGAGTGCTGTTTTCGAGTTCTTGCAATTTCTCTTAACAATTTAAAAATCCTCTGAATCTAATCTTAGAGTTCTTTTTTTTGGAATAAAAATTGAATTCGTGATTAAGTCCTGCTATGTTTTCAATGTATGACTTACTTGTCTTCTGTTTTTAGTATTATCCTCCTAATGATTTTCGATTTTTTTGGTAATGGATATATATGTACTTATAAACATATTTTTTTTATTTATAAACATAAATAATAAGACTTCATTAGTTTTTCTCTGGTATACATATCGGCATCAATGTGAATGGCACAAAAGATGTTTACAAAAAAATTAAATGTTACTTAAACACTTTGTTGAACTAAAGTTCTATTATTTATTCGTTATGTGTATTAAACAGGGTTGTTACGGATGCAAAAATTTAGACATCCGCGGATGCAGATGCGGATGCGGATTATTAGAAGTTCACATCCGCGGATGCGGATTCGAAGCGGCTGCGATTTTGGGATTTTAAAAGGATAATTAAGCAATAAACAAAGCAATATTTGGAATATTGCTTTTTATTGGTGGCGACATTTCACCTAATATTTATATCAAAATATTCATTAAACACACAAAAAACTATGAAGTACACAGTAAACACTCACTGTAACTATAATTTATTGACAATGAGAAAAAACACAACAAACAAACCTGTATGATCTTGTTACCAATGTGCGCCTTTCTATTCGACAGTTACTGAATGAAGTTAGTAATTACCAAAACAAACGCGAAGCACGTGCCACTCTGGCTCCGCCCACTTTCTTTACATGTAGTTACTTGTTGATGTGAATCTGCATCCGTAAAAACTCCGCATTGATTGATGCGGATGTGAATGCGGATGCAGATGTCTGAATTTAATGCGAATGTTCCGCATTTGCGGATGCGGATGCGAATATTCGCAACAACCCTAGTATTAAATACCTGACTGTATGTACATAAAGTATTTAAGTGTTTAATGAGTGCATACAGAATTCCTTAAAATATTTAATTACCTTGGTTTCACAATGAATCAGTATTGATTGATATTTTCAACCTAAAGGAATTTCGCTGTAAACGTAAGAAACGAAACGCAAGAAATAGAACATCGCAATGTTTTATGCATCCGGCTACCTTCAGTCGACAACCTTCAATAGGTAATGTTAAAGTTCAATTTATAAATAGACAGTCTGTTCTACTTCAATGAAGGGAGGTTAAAACTGTTACCTAACTCGATAGACAGACAGTTTAAATGAATAATGGTCTACAAAAAATAAATCTATAAATTGAAAAGTTCTCTTAGTACATGGACGTATAAAACGTCGGACGTAATCTCGCTAAAACAAAAAATGTGTCACTAGAGTCGGCCACATTTACACGTGTGCGTTGTCAGGTTGTCACTGATAGGCTGACACGCACATATATACACAAGTAGAGCGTGTAATGACCCACTGATATGTGCGTGTCAGCTTGCATGTGACAGCGCCGACATGCATATTAGGTACTAGCTGAACCCGCTACTTCGTTCGCGTAAGCAGATGTTACTGACTTATACATTAATTGGAAGTATCGTACGTCAAATACTTGGATAAGTAGTAATTGAAAAACCTTTGAGTTTGAGTGAATTTGTTTTTCCACACAAAAAATGTATTCAATTTTATCATCTTTATTTTTCTTTTTTTAAACAAAATCAAACATACTTATTAAGGTTTCGTAGTATCGAACATAGCCGCAAGTGTTAAGTTTGTAGGATTTTTATAGGATACATTATGAAAAGTTTGAAGCTAATGTGCATGATCTGATACCTATTTACCTATTTCTTTTTATCCGCAAGCTGTTTTCTAGCTAATACCCGCGACTTCGCCGGCGTAAAATTTTGAACGAAGCCTGTGTGGAATCAAAATAATAAAAATGTTGAGTTTTAATGATATTCAAGCAAGTTGAACCCGTAAATCTAAGCCAGGTTCTAGTGAAATGTTAATGTATGAATTTAATTGTAGGTAACACAGAAAAAAATCAAGAACGAAAGAATCCAAATTTGGCATCATAATCCTTTTAGCAGCAAAAAACTTATTAGTACAATTTAGAATACCAGTAACGCCACCTAGTGATGAAAGAAAAAAATACATACCACAATAGCAAAACAATCGATTTAAATGGCCTTTAGATATAAACTGGCAGTAGCGCCGTCTAATGAGAATATTATGTTGCTTGTTATTTTGATTGTGAACGCAAATCACCTATATTATCTACCTTACCATCACATCAATCCTGACGAAAAATATGCTTATATAAGCCCATGTGAAATTTTAGACTCTAAACTATATGTGTTTCGTGTATCAACCCGTATCGTTGTGCCGTTTTGACATGATAGTTTATATTTGTTTCCTTATGGCCCATGCTTCTTTTCAGGTTGATAGGTAATAAATATATAAATGTGGTATTTCAGACTATGAGTTATTTCTGTTTCAATTTTCTACCAAATTTGCTTAGTCTTTCCGACGTCACAGTAACCTATAAGTATCCGATTTGCTATTTCTGAGTTCAAACTACGTGTGTTTCGAATTCCATCCAAATATGTTCAGCCGTTCCAACGGTGTCCTGTAAATATTATGAATGTCACTGTTTGGAGTTTGTTACGTAATACATTGAGTACTTATACATAGGCAATGTTTAGCCTATGTGTTCTTCCAGACTGTAATCTAATTCTATTTCGAATTTCAACCCAATCACTTGATACGTTCCGCCATGATAAAAGCGGCAATGGAAATACATCATCTGCGAAAATTTCAACTGTCTAGCTATCACCGTTATTGAGATACAGCCTGGTGACAGACGGATGGACGGACGGACGGATAGCGAAGTCTCAGTAATAGGGTCCCGTTTTTACCCTTTGTGTACGGAACCCTAACAACGGTCTGCTTCGGTCACCGAAGCTTGTTGAACACTACCTTTAAATTTTAAACAGTATTTGGATTGAAATAATACGTTTTCTAATAAGTTACGGCTGGTCTAGTAAGTTACAGCTGACCTAGTCGGGAGAACGGCGACTGTCGATCCGGAGACCCAGGGTTATAATCTAAGTTCTAAGTCATATGTCATCCACCAACCGACACTGGGCCAGCGTGGTGGTTTATAGCCTTGTCTCTCTCCTTGTGAGAGAAGGCCTCGACGCCCAGCAGTGGGAACATTTAATGGGTTGTTTATGCTGCTACTTATTATGCTGATATGTTTTCTCCAAAATACAAAAATCTACTTCAATGACAGGTAATTTAATTCTGTCATTCGACTAAATTTTATAGGAAGGTTTAACAATGTCGTACAGATTAAATCTAAGCTGATTTTAGTTTTATGTTGATATTTGAAAAACTATTTCCCTGTTTTCGATATCTAAGATCACCTCTGAAGTATTTTCTACCAAACAAAAAAGGAATTATCAAAATCAACTAACAATTAGCAGAGTTATCGCGTAAAATAAAACCAAATAAAAAACATGCAACCCAATTGAGAACATCCTCTTTGTTTGAAGTCGATTATAACCGAATGATGTTTGTTTTTCCACACAAAAATATATTTTTGACAATTGTTTTGTCATCCAAGACGACGCGACGCGATCACGTGGGCACTTTCTAGAATCTGGAATCTGGATATTCTGTGGATCGTCTGTGATACACAGAATACTTAGAAGTTAGTATGTACCGAACGCGCCGCGCGTGTCGTTATTATTTAATGTTTGTGTAATTTCCGAACCAACAGACCGATATTGTTGAAATTTTGACGGGACAATATAAAAAATGTGTTCTTTCTAACAAAAAAAGAATTAATGAAATTAAACAACGCAAACATGAGTTACAACCAAATACACATTTTGACTTTCACCCCCTCCCGCAAGAAAACCAATCAGAATTAGGGGATCAAAAGTAACCTACAGCAATGTCCTTAGTATAAACTAAAATCATGCCAAGTTTCAGCTGAATTTAATCAGTAGTTTCGGCGTGATGCGTGATCCCTATACAGAAAGACAGACAGACAGACAGACATGAAAGAAAAAAAATGCAGTTTCGCCATCAGTATCGACTAAGGAGTGCCCCAAAAATATTTTTTTCAAAATATCTTCAATGTACAGAATTCGACCCGTTACAATTTTATTATAAGTATAGAAGATGTGGCCGGCTCGATGGACACAGTTTTTGTTTTAGCGAGACTACGTCTGGTTTTTTGTATACGTTCATGTCTTAGTAGATCTTATTATATTATTTAATTCACCAGATACAGTTTGTATATGTTACCGTAAAATTGTGAAAACCGTCAAAGTATAATCTAACGACGCGTCGTTATATTACATTTTTTTTTGTCCAACGTGAAGGAGGCCAACAAAGAGTTTACATATACTACGTATAGAGTTGGCACAAACGCTTTACACCGAAAGCACGGGTAGCATCTTTCTTGCCTTATCGCTCTTGTGGAAATGTCATACTTTTGTCGCGGCACATCACTCTGTTGCCATAAAAATATGCACGTCATCTGCTTACGACTGACACAAAGAAACCGTGCGTTAAATCTAACTCTATACGAAGTATATGTAAACTCTTTGCAATAATAAGAATTAATAGATGACTTGTAATGTTGATGTTTTTGTAATTTCACCGTTTGTAATGGAGTATGACTACTCTAAACGCTTAAATTATTAGTCAACATATAAAGCCTTCCAATGTTTGTAAGTCAAAAGAGACATTTTCGATTTGTGTAACGTATGTGTCAAAATTATCAATACCAATTGGATTTTTTGGAACGAACTCAAAGGGACAGAAATTACATTTAGATTTAAGGTCCACAGGTGTTGTATAGTTTAGTTGAACGTTTGTTTCTCCAAATTGTCCCATTATAAATAAAATTAATATAAAATAAACTAAATGATAATTTCGGATGAGACCACATCTAAATTGAAAAATGTTTTGTTCTTTCTCGGCAAAAGTTATCTGTTTAACTTCCGGTCAATACACTTTTTAAAGTTCCACCGATGGGATCCCGAGAAAATTCAATTCTCGGTAGTCCCATTGATGGGATTTTGAGGAGAATCAATATTTAAGAGACCACTGATCGACGGAATAATGAGAAAAATATTGGACCGTAACATAATGCAAAAAAGATCTTATTTGTTAGGATGCAATGTTGAGAGAGTTTTACTACCTAAATAAAACAGATAATCAGTTCACGAAATATTAATAAAATCTAAAATTACCAGACAAAAAATTATAACTTCCGTGTAAAGTAATATCACGTAGCATGCAATATGTTCATCATGGGCTATCCAGGGAAGTTACAGCATTAATAAAATGAAAATAATGTTTGTATAGTGAGGTAAACAGGAACAATGTTCGAGTCGGATAGAATATTTAAAAAACAAACAATCTTTGCTACCGCTAACATTGATGCAAAAAAATCAGCTCAGGTCGTAAAAAAGAATCGGTCGGATGAAGGAGATTTATTATTATAGATTAAGAATAAAATCTTATAACGTCGGATTATAAACTAACTAGCCTTTCGGTTGCCTGGAAGATATCGATTTTAGCGAAAAAGTCGCCATTTGTTTCACTATCTTTAAGGATACTGTCATTATATAATTGTTTTTTTGTATTGCGGACAATAAAGAGTATCTATCCTATCCTATTCTACCGTACGGTTATAATCTAATGCGTTAGATTATAATATAGCGGTGTTTAATTTTACGGTGACAGATGATATAGATCTACGCAATCTACTTCAAAAAGAGTTTTCCTCTTCAACTTAATTCATAAAAATTTAATAGAAAAGTAATTTTATTTCGGAACGGATAATCATAATTCTTATTGCGTAAACTGTGTGCGTACGTTATCTACATGTCAAATGATAATAAAATTATAATATCCGGTTACAAATAAAAATAAATATTAAACAGAAAATACCTGGCAAATTTGATTGTACTTGAGTACATTTATTTATTGTTTTTACACTTGAAGAACTCCTTGCGGCTATATGCTTGATCGACAAGCCAGCGCCTCAGGCGAGACTTAAAATAAGAGGGTATACCGCCTAAAACTGTCTTAGCTTTGATATTGCTCTCTCATTTCTTTTCGCTTGAAATGATAGAGACAGCAAAGCCATAGCCGATTCAGTTAGGCGGTAGAGGCGCAGGAGGCTAGGAGCACCAATTACGTCACGAGGTAGCCTGTTGTACACAGTCGATATACACTTGTAGTCGAATATTTCACAGAAACTAATCAAAATCGGTGCAGTAGTTAACTGGAATGCACTTGTTTAGTTTTTCAGATTCAAATTAGTATACCTAATAAAAACAACACTTTATTATACCGCAAAAGCTCAATTCTGAAATAATTTTAGGGACAAAATAACTTTACCGCTAATGGTGATTTCTTCTAGATAAAGTTTTGGATATAAGGATAAATAACTTTACCTTGTTTAAATATTTAATTTTGTGCTGAAACAGTAAATTTAAATCACCGCCGAATAATTTATAAATAGAGGCTCCTCGTGTCCAGTTTCGTTTCATGAAATTAAAATGAAATGAAAATTAATTTAATTCACAAAGGTATCGCTCGCAAATTTTACGTGACTAACCTCGGATTACGATATTCAGCTTCGATATTAATTCAATTTCTTTGCTACAGGAATAGACTGCGGGATATTGACTGGACGTCGCTCCGAAGAGATTGTCACCACATCTTCGCAAAATTAATCCGCACTAAGGATCCGAGGGAAACCGAAGGCAACCAAGACATTCCAGTTCCACCAAAAGGACGGCAACGACTGGCGGTACGTTATTTTACCTATTTCCTTCACTTTTAATACCAGCGGCGCTCTGCGGTAGAACCCGCGCCGCGTTGTTCCTATTTCCTACGACAAAAAGCAAGCAGTACTGTGCTTATGTCACTGTGTTACGGTTTGAAGGACAATATTTTCATAGAAATTATAGGTTTGGTACTTAAAGAGATACATTTTCTTTTATTTCTGATTGACGAGTGTAGTGCACTGCTAATGATTTGATTTCTTCGCGTTCGAATGGCTACGTGACACTGTTCTGTTATGTGCAGACGTAAACTTGAGATGAAGAAATTTAAAGATGATATGAGTTATATCATGATTTTCTTCAACAGCGATGCCTGACGACTCTGGATCTCACGTCGCTCGGAGTTGGGTCGTGTGTGGGCACAGGGATGTACCTCGTTGCTGGCATGGTGGCTCGTAAATACGCCGGTCCTGGAGTCATCATCAGCTTCATGATCGCAGCACTAGCCAGCATCTTCTCAGGTGAGGAACTGTCGTATTGCAAAGCGTTACATTCCTTACGCGGGCTAAAAACGTAAAAAAATTACATATCATTTTTAAAATTTTTGTATTTAGGTACGGTTTTATGGCACAATACACATTTTTTGTCGTCAAATCACGGTTCTTTACTACTAACAGAACATAAAAACATAGTTAGATGTCATCAAATCAGAAATGGATCGCGGTTCGAGGTAAACAAATTGGAAGTTTAGAATTGTAAAGTTTTAGAAGATTTTTCAATTTGTACGTGTACGAATACACGTCCGTCCCGGACCGCGCCCATGTAGACCAAATATTTGTCTGTCAAAAGGCTGTAAAAGCAGTTTTCAACTGAGATATTATACAAGTTTTAGCTAAAAAGTATCGATGAAACCTAAAAGTACGCGTTGTACTCACTGAGAAGAAACACGGTTATCATATTGTCACCCATAAACCAACATGGCGATTTATCGCAAACATACTATTTATTGTTCGACAGATGATCACATTCAAGGCCATAAACCTAAAGAACATCTGATGTGGAACACGGCATTTTCCTCGTGATATTTTCTTTCACTTTAAACTGACTAACGATGAAATGGCAAAAAGAGTACTTTTACAGATTATATCTGTTTCGAACCATTGTTGTCTTTGCTAGGTTTTGTTTTTTTCTGACAATTTCAGAAATAAATAAATTAACGTACATACGTAATCATAGCTAAGTGATAACAACACGCTACTTCAAAATCATTCATTCGAGACGATCAATATGATACATACCAAAAAAATGCATAACAATTTTCTTTTAGTAACAAGACCGGTTTACACAGGAAATCCTTTAACTAAATGTTATTCGCAACAAGAAATTTGATCACCCTTACTTTGTAGGTATAGTTTTCCAGGAATTTCTAAGCTCCTTACTTTATAAATACTCTTCGAATTTTTGCCTCACTGTTAGTTGTACCTTACAAAGTTTTCCTTTTGTTATTTCAAACTCAGAGTCAAGACTTGCCATAAAATCTGTGTGAACTTTTACGATTAATTGAACTGTGATAACACGGAAAAGAACTTTTTCCAACAGAAATACCTATTATATTCGCCAAATGTTGTTTCGTGAAATTCTGTTCATTTTGTATTTTAGTTTATATATAGCTTTTAAACAATAAGAGGTTTGTTACAACTTTTAATAAATACTCTAAAAAGTAACTTGGAACGAAACGGAAAGATAATAGTAGATTATTCACCAAGGGAGTAAAGCACTGTCTTGTGTCATGGGCGACCTATTCTCGAGTCCTGGGCCTGGGTCGAGGGCGTCTTGAGTGAAGCGAGGGGATCCAAGCCACCCATGACACAGGACAGTGCTTTACTTCAGAGGTGAATACTGTACTTTTCATACCTTGTGCTAGTCAATTAAAAGAAAGTAAGTATTGATTTGGATATTATGCTTGCTACTTATTAGATCAAAGCATTGAATAAATGCTCCACAGGCTGCTTGGCTTTCGAGTCGATGCTAAGAGTTCGAAATAAACTAAAAGAATAGACTCGGACAAGGTCTTCACTTTTCTTGTTGTTTTCCATTGATCAAAATCGTCATTATACCTAAGCTTTAAGGTATTTTTCTTTCGTTTTTTCCGGAAGTAGATTATTAATAGTCCCTAAAGCGTCCAATTTAATGAACTCCAAGGTCATTTCACTATCGCTTGAAGATATTTTGGGGTTATTTAGGAATTAAAGTGATTAAAATAACAAAATTCGACTCAATGGCGCCATTTTATATTTTTTTTTTTTGTGTTTTGTTTCTGTAGGTGGCCAGTTCGATATTTGGAAAAAAAGTTCGAGTTTTTAATAAAGTGTTTTGACAATGATCCTATGGGTAAGAATTTTCATACGAACTTCAACGATCCAAATTCAAATCATTTTAACCTCTCGGGAATCTTCTCAATATTAGTTACCTCTGCTTTTTGAAAGTTTTTTTTCCACAATACACAAATTTTGTTGGTGCGTTAAATAATAAAACAAAATACTTTCTAGGGCCTTTCTCAAATGTAAAAACGGGCCTTTTATTTTTAAGGCTATTATTACATATTTTTTAAAGGTTATTATTATTAGCGGTTCGGGCCCGCCGGTGAGTCCGTCTCTTCTAGTTGATTTTAAGCCAAAGTTCTGATAGATTGAATCTATATTTGTTTAACTTATAAATTACAGGGCTTGGAGATATAATATCTTAGATCTCTGGGTGACGAGCGCAGTGCAGTGCTAGGTAATCATTTGACGTTCCATGTTCCAATGGCTGCGTGCCACTGTGCTGTTATGTGACAGGCATGTTGCTGACCATCAAGCACTTGCCCTGCTCGTCTCGTCACTCTATGCTATAAAAAAACACTTTTTACAGTTCTAATAATTTTAAGTTAATTGACGACTATAAATATTGTGCCTTTTTCTTCTTAATATAAGCGTTTTACATAGCAAAACATAAAACAGTTGATGACAAACTGTTTAAGCAAACCTTTCAGTCAGCAAATACACGGTCAAACATGAAGAAATACAGATTTCAAGAGGTAAACAACTACCTTCTCTGTAATACGAGTAAAATTTCGCAAACTTCTGCAATTACCTCATAGCCGCGAGGTAAATAGTTTTTTAAGCACATATATGTATACGTGATTCAATAGGGATGTTAACAATGTTTCAGAATTGCTTTTATATTGAAGATTGATGCTTGTTTACCATAAAAAAAAGTATTATCGATGAGTAAATCCCTCTATAAAATAAAAAAGTAATTTTAAATTTTCTCGCTTAACACTAACGACTGACATGATGTCACTATAAATATCTAGCGTCTTTATATACGGATACGTATAGAGGTACAGAGCTATCTGGAAATAATGAAATTCACGTGAATCACGTGACCCTCGTTAAATTTTCAATTAAGTACTAATTTGTTTAACCTTTCCAACGTGACAATACATATTTATTCTGTTAAAAACCAACTGCCTATCTTTCTAATCTATTACGATTCGAAAGACAAAGGAATAGGAATAGACCCAAAATAGGAAAGACTGGCACCAAAATTGTTTTATGTTCTTACTACTGGAACTAGGAATTATTTCCACAAGCAGATAGCTTTAAGGGCGTGTGGGCCGTAATTTTGAATTTTTAAAACAACTTTAAGACCTTTAAAATAGTGTATTAAACTCTGAAAAAAATATATGTATTAGTTAAGGATCTAATCTAGTGCAATTCGCAGTCAATAACACGATTTAATGAATTTTACTTGATAGAAAAAAATCCCAAAGTTACCCCTTTTCAAAAAGATTTTTCAAGTTTATGACTAAACTAATGAGTTTTTTTACTAAATTTTTGTACTCAACGAAAGCCACTAAAAAGTTATAGATGCATTCGCAGAGTTTGACTTGATAAAAAGTATCAGTTATTCACTATGTTTTAATATCTACCATATATATAGCGCGCCGTTCGGCAGGCCTGATCAGTCGCGTTTCGGCGCTCACGGACGACGGGCCTGTGCTTGATTTTGCAATTTTGACAACCAATAAATTTTAAATATTACGATCATAGTGCCACAGTATAACAATCTCAGTAGGTATTACTAGTGAAGCACGCTATGATCTTGATTTGTGATACCGTTTTCATTGGAATTGCAAATAGACGCTGATACTAATTAGTACGCTGTTTACTTTATGTTGTAGACCAATAGGAGGGAGTCTCAAAAAACTGACGTCGATACCACATCAGTAAAAAAATCAATCCGGATGCAATGGAAAATAGATAAGTATAGGTAAAATATTCGTCCGTCAAATCAGAGGATTTGATTTTGATTTGGATAAGGAAATAATGAAAGGGAATGAAAGAAATCCCTGCGTAAATCCCCTAATTGGAATGATGAAACTTGCATTTATATGCCCGTTAGGTAAATTCTTTGGTAGTAAGGTACTTAGTACTTGGAAGAAAAGTCCTCATATATACATTTTATCACTTTGGAAGAGAGTCTCGCACAAACTATTCAGTTTAGAAAAAAAAATGTTAGAAACTTCAATACAATTTTGAACACCTATCCATAGATAGATACACGTATGGTTTTAATAGTTTTTTTTTTTTGAGTTGCAGTTCCAAGTTTGTGACACCACCAAAATTATTTGTTTTTTCTTTTTTTGTATAGAAATGTTAATATGGTTCATAAAATACATGTACTTACCAAGTTTTAATAGTATAAGCTCTTATAGTTTCGGAGAAAAGTGGGTGTGACATACGGATGGACAGAGATAACGTATATAGGGTCCCATATTTTGAAATTTGGCTACGAAGCCAAAAAATAAGATGTTAATTCTGTTCTCAGTAGCATAAACATTTCCTTTTTTACCCAAATAGGAAGAAGGGTCATGTTTTTCGCGCGTATCTTTTATGTTTGTAAAACTTTTATTTCCACGTATCTTCCAAACGGCTGGATGGATTTTGGTAACTAAGATATTGTAAGACTAGTCTCATTCATAAAGTGTCCTTAGATAGTAGGTAATATTTTTTTTAAGTGTAGTTTTTTTTTTGTAGTCCGGGTTTTTAAATTAAAGTTATTCTATCATATTGTTCGTTGCTCGAAAAAACAGCACCATTCATTATCATGATTGAAGAGTTGAACGAAGAGTTTTGTCTCTATTTTTGTAATAAGAACAACTAAGCTGTGAAATGCATTGCCAGAGTGGGTTTTGTCGATGGTTCGCACCTTGGGGTTAAGAGGTACACCATGTTTCTATTAGAGAAGCAAGTTCCATCGTAGACCGCATCATTTTCATCCACTATCATCGATATCATCGCAACCGTATCATTAAATGAGCTATACATAGTAAACGGTAAGTTTTACAAAAAGTATACTAACAACAAAAGATGCAAAAAATAATATTTTCTACAATTGTTGTCATAATATATTATAGTTTCCAAAATATCGGCTAAAACAGTTTTTTTTCCATTGGCGTTTGAAGCTCCACCTGGATCTGTGAGCATTTTGTAATTTTATGCTCAGTAAGTGATCTTTACCTCATACAAAAAAATTGGATTAGAAATTTAGTGCAAAGTTGAACAAAAAACCGT
The DNA here is from genome assembly GCA_017562165.1 of Ectropis grisescens. Lineage (NCBI taxonomy): Eukaryota > Metazoa > Arthropoda > Insecta > Lepidoptera > Geometridae > Ectropis > Ectropis grisescens. The sequence goes on along the minus strand of CM029767.1, from coordinate 14,042,797 downwards.
CTATTTTACTGACCTTTCACTACGTTTCAGCACATTTTATTAAATTTTTGACGAACTTGAGATTTTAGGAAACATTTTAAAAAGATGAATGAAATTGGAAAAACCGGTCTCAACTTATAGTGTGACCAAAAAAGAAAAGGTTCAGTTATGTATACTCGTACCTACGAGTATAGATAAGTTTTATATTTCTTCATTTATATTATATAGCAACAAAACTTTACCACTAGTATAAACAAATCTTGAAAAAAATTGAGTTTAAATTACATAGTCCAATATTTTAATGTTATTTCTGCACTGTGGCACCGATTCCGCGCATCAGAACGGTCGCGAGTACAAGACAGCATTAAATGCCTACTTTGACAGAATTACCTGGCCTTAATGATGCCTTTTTTGGAACATGCATCACGATGATTTCCGTCAGCGTTAAAGGCAGTGAAGAGAAAGTAAACTAGAACAAAATTGAAAATTGTTCTTGGAGAAATCCGCAGAGGTGCAGGTTGGATTCGAACCTACGACCTATAAGTGCGTTTTTGCCTCTTATGCACAACGACTGTTTTCAGAGTTTGTCCTAATTTGATTCCGATTTATGTTAAGAACCATTAAAGATAATCTCGATCATTCACAAGTCTTGATCGGTAAACAGGTGCCTGTTATGCGGAGTTTGGAGTAAGGGTGCCGAATACCACGGGATCGGCCTACACCTACTCCTACGTCACAGTGGGAGAATTCATCGCGTTCATCATTGGCTGGAACATGGTTCTGGAGTATCTGGTAAGATTAATAGATAAGATTCTTTTTTATTAGACACCTTAGGGCTTCGTCTTTTGTGATCTGGAGAATGGTTTGGGTGGGTGATTGATCTAACCATCTAACCATATGTACAATCGTTACAATACCGTATCCAACAATTCACTTTATATCTACTATATACTTTACTCCCCTATCTCGTTCACCTTTATATGTACGGTTTCCAGAAAGATATAGCTTTTTCTGTACTTTGTTTTTAGAGTTTAGCAAAAAAAATTATCTATTTTAGCTCAGTGTAAAGTCGTAGGACGTATACTAACATATCTGTCAAAATTGTGTTATTATGGATATGCTAAATTGTATGGATATTACATCAATTAGTAGCTGAGTGACTAGAACATCTGATTCTCAACGATAATCTATCTGTATATATAAAACACAAAAGTAATAGACTGATAGATAGAGGATAGAGGCACAGCCTAACCCCTTAGGTCTAGAAACTTAAATTTTGCATACATATTTCTCTTAAGATGCACAACTAAGGAAGATTTTTTTATAAAATCACCTCAAACGGAGTAAAATAGGGATGAAAATTTGTCTCAAACTTTTCATTCCTTGGACTTATTGGCACAATATTTTGAATAAAATAAGTATGGCAAAAATTATAAACTAACTACGTATTTTAGCGTTTTTCAATATTCAACCCCTATGAGGGGTAAAATAGGGAATTACTTTTTCATAAATACACAGGCCAAATCGTTATCTTTAGAAACTTAAAACCTGGTGCACGTTTTCCTCTTTTGATGTAGATTAAAAGAGGAACCATCGCTCCACTCCCACACACTTTTCTCCACTTAACAATTTGCTTGCGTATTTATAAGAAAGAAAATTGAATAGAAAATAAATAATGTGTAAAAGTTTCTATAAAAAGTTTCATTCCTTGGATATATTTCCATGAAATTTTATATTTTTGAATAAGTTACGGTGATGAGTAACGTTTTAAAACGTTTTCTAAAATGCAAACCCTAAGAGGATCCAATGGGGGATAAAAGTTTCAAAGAAACATTAGAAACATAGGTCAAACATAGGCTATAGTTATTTAAATTATTATTTGACGGTCATACTACTTTTCAGCTCGTTACATTATTTCATCTTATATTACGAGTCATGTTGTAAAGCTAAAGAGGTTTTTTGTTTGAACGTGTTAATATCAGGAACTACTGGACCACTTTCAAAACTTATTTCACCGTTGCATATGTACGTAATCCCTAAGTGTTATAGGCTAATTATTATGTACCACGTGCGAAACCGGGGCGGGCCGCTAGTTTTTTATAAGACTAACCTGTGGATTGTCTCGACTATACAGCTTTTTTGAAATTATGTATTATGTAGAAACTGAATAATCATGTCTTCGACTGTGGTACAACGCTGGAATTGGCAGGCGTGATCCCTGTAATACCTGGGTTTTAGTTCCCATCCTAAAATCTGGCAATTACAGAGACCATGACTTGTCAAATTATCACCATGGGATTTGCCCTCAACCGAAAGACGCAAGTTTTCACCATTTTTATATAAAATTTAATAAATGTGTATTACGTAGTTCTAAGTTAAGTTTATTTGTATCATATCTAGGGGAAGGCAGGGAAAAACGTATATGTTAAGGAAAAAATTGGTTGTCTTTAAAGTCGGTTGGTTTACTGACGATAGTTTAACGTGACAACGTCATAACAAAACATTGATCAATGCAAAGCGTAGAATGAGCGCAACGGGACACAACGGGATACTTTTTCGTGCATGCAGCCGGCGTTCATCGATTTATTAGACGTTGTCAAATCAATGTGTTGAAATAAAATACAAATAATAACCAAAAAAGTATTTGTCCCATATATTTGTACTTTAGTTCATAATCTTTCGAAATAGCTATTAAAATAAATAATTAAAGCATAAGTTTACAATATTTCTTACAAAAATAGTCAGAAAAAGTGTCAATTATCAGTTTTGCCCATAGGGGTCGGATAAAACGGGTAAAAAGATGCCGGCCCGAATTAACCCGATCGTCTCCCCCATGTGGCAAGTTATACGTAAATGTATTTCCTCCACGTAACATCGAAATATGTGCATAACTCAAATGTTGTTTGTTGGTAAAATACCCAAGTAGCATTTCCATATAATACTAATTTAATAGAGGTACAATTGAACAAATCAAACGAATAATTGTACATTAGACACTAATTATAAAAATTTGATCCAAAATTTTGCGGAAATTCACACCAACAATCTCGTTTTTATCTGTGTAACAAATGCAATGTATTGTTTTAAATTAACTGACATCCACCCGTCTGGCTGATCATGCTGATCCTAGGGTATTGTTTATGCCCTTATTATGCTACTTGTCCGAGCTTCCCCTATACATACGTATTATATAAAATGATACTTATATTATGACTGTCTACCACCACCTGGCCTTCGTAGTATAACCTTTGTTTAGTTTGGATTAGGGTCTTGTGACAAAAAATGTAGATCAATTTTATTTATTTCTTACAAGTATAATAAATTAACGACATGGAAATCAGTCAAAATCAATTTTCCAATTAGGGATGAATGGATTTTCTCAATCAAGCAATCCAAAGTTGCTAAAAGATTACTGAAATATAGGTACCTAAGGCTCTAAAATATCATTGCTTGCCATAATAAAATAAACTACTATATATAACGCACAGATCTGCCAACTTATGGTAACAAAATTACCCTTTGTAGGCATATTTGAAATATGCAAAATTAGACATGTATAAATGTCAAATTATAGATATTGTTAACGAGAAACAACGTCCACGTATGAAAAGTCAAATTGTCTAGCTTAACAATAAATCACTTTCGACTTTGATTGCCTTATTCCAATCATTTCAAGGCCTACGCAAGTCAAAACTTAGTCAAATTCATGAGGAAAAACAAATAAAATCAATTTATTGAACTTGTTGGTCCTGAATTCCAAGGGCGGTACATAAAGGTTCTCAAGGTCCCACTCCACTTTGAGCATGGAGACAGGCAAATAACATCAAATGTATCTACAATAAAAGCATCAAATAACACTATTCGACATTAGTAATTTCAAAATAACTCTGAAACAAAAAATACGTGAACTAAATGTCAAAGATTTTCTTAACACGCACGAGCAACTTACCGAGGTACTTAGAACAAATAATACGTTTACAAAAGTAACATCAAAAATAATAAACAGAGCTCTATGACATAACCTCGATCGTATCTTCGAAGACTTTCAATCATGTCGACTTACAAAACAAAAACGGATTTAAAGTTAGTCCATTTACTTACTATAACTACAATGTCACAAACAGAGAAAAGCACGTCAGTTCTACCAATTTGTAGTGGGCAGCCGAAAGTTCGGTTTCAGCTAGTTTTAGCTGATAAATCTAGATTCGGCGTTAGTTTAGGTTTCGGCCAAAAAATGACCGAAACTTTCGGCCGCGTCGAAACTTCGAGTATCCGTGAATTATCGTGGTCCTTCACCCAAATTCGCGACTAACACGTGCCGCCGCGCCGCTCGACTCCACCGGGGGGTCTAACGAAAACACTCTTAGCTTTAATGTCGCCCCTTTCTTTTATTTTCGCTTGAATAGATAGAGACAGCAATAGCAAAGCCATAGCCAATTTAGTTAAGCGGTAGAGCGGCGGCTCGGTACGCCGCCATCCATCGTTAAGTATACTCAGGTTTTTACTGTACGCGACCATTTAAAGGTTATATTTGAGGAAGAGTCTACGAGGGAAATCTACGTATATAATGCACCTTTTTCATGTATTGTTATAGAGTAACAACCACCTTTAGCATTAAGCTTTTATTCAAATCAAATTATTTAAACATCGAGCAGGGCATTGTCAATATCTGAGCGTAGTCGTGGTGACATCATCATTGGTTCGTATTGAGCACAGACTAAGTAGAGAGGTATTGTGGACAGAGCAGCGACAGCAACAGGGTTTTTGGAGAGTACTCGATGTATACGAGAGTTGTGTAAACAAGAGTGTGCTACTACAGTTGGTACGACACAATAATGAAACGAACACGCTGTTTTCGCGCGTTTTTTTTTCTGTGTGCGCAACTTTTCTGTAATATGAAATTGTGACGCTAAATATAAAATTGTGAAGACTTTAATGATTTTCATTTATACTAGCAGGCTAGCACTGACCATTAACGCCCACAATTAGAATCCTATATGCCATGATAAGGCCTTCCTGATGTTGATGGGAAACTTACAAAAGTAATGTTTCCCCGACATATTCTATTTAGATTTAACTTTATTTTAAAGTTCCTTCCGCCTATTAGTGTTTCAAGTGAGCAACTGTTTAGTCCTGCCGGCCAGACAAATATATATACACAGATTGAATAGACCGATGGGAAAACCGCTGACAAATAGTGGGAAACTGCTTTTATTTGGCGTATGTCTTTGAAGTGAAAACTTCTTTTGGCGCGCCATAGACAAATTTTTCGTGGGCTGTGAATTGAATTCTAGCGTCACGCTCGGAAATGATAAGAAATTTTCGGTTAAACTCGGAACCAGGGCTAATTTAATTGGGATTAGGACTGGCTCAAAAACATTCCATTCAAATATGTCTGTCAACTAGGTAATGGCAAAATATAATACACGTATTTTTTTTTGAAACTCGACTACGATAAGTATAGATTGTAGATCATCAAAATTACTAAGAACTGTATTTGCGACATTTTCTGGTTTGTGAAAGCAAAAATATATACTTGTACGATATTTTTTAACCGACTTCCAAAAAAAGGAGGAGGTTATCAATTCGACCCCTATGTTTTTTTTTTTTTTTTTTTTTTTTTATTTATGTTACCTGATTTCTCGAGAACCTCTGAACCGATTTTAAAATTTATTTTTGTGTTCGGATGGGTATGCTTCCCGAATGGTCCCATATAAATCATTTTAAAATTAAAGTTTTTGAAATATGAACCAAAAACTAAAAAATTGCGTATCTGGATGACGTTGTAGATTTCACAAAAGTTATGAATCTCGACCCTGTCAATACAAAATTGTGTAAATACTTTAATAAAAACTTGTTTTTAACCACCGACCAAAAAAAGGGGTGTTATAAGTGACGTCGATGTCTGTCTGTGTGTCTGTCTATCTGCTGTGGCACCGTAGTAGAACTCAAACAGATGGGCCGATTTCGATGCAGTTTCTTTTATTTCAAGGTTAATACCATAGCAGATGTTCTTAGCTATGTCTGGTTAATGTCGATTCAAGATGGCCGCCTCCACAAAATGGCGGACAAAATATTTTCACAACCTACCTCAATTTGGGTATCAAATGAAAGGGCTTGACTAGTAGAGTACTATGTACTATAACAAATTTCAAATCCAAAATGGCCACCACGACAAAATGGCGAATTATATTATATTTTTCATTACTACCTCACTTTGGGTACCAAACGAAAGAGCTTGACTAGTAGAATACTTTTCACTATGAAAAATTCAAATCCAAGATGGCCGCTTCCACAAAATGCCGAAATACATTTCTTTTTCACAACTCCTTTATATGGGTATCAAATGAAAGGGCTTGACTAGTAGAATGTTGTACAGATAACAAATCCAAGGTAGTCGGGGTTTAATCAAAATTTTTAATTTTGTTCTTGTACACTAAAAGAGTAAAATAAACAATTTTCGTACAAAAAAATTAAACCGACTTCAAAACCACAAATAGGCACTCAAAAGCGAAAAATAAACTAAAATCATTATTATAAGCGCTACTCACTCATCTATTTGAAGTCGGTGCCAGCCAAATCTAACAGGTATAGGATAGATACTACTTGCACTTACCTGTGCCTACATAGCATCAATCTACTAACTTTTTGACCTGACTGGCACCGACTTCAAATAGATGAGTGAGTAGCGCTTATAATAATGATTTTAGTTTATTTTTCGCTTTTGAGTGCCTATTTGTGGTTTTGAAGTCGGTTTAATTTTTTGTACGAAAATTGTTTATTAATATCTAAATAACGAACTCATTAGTTTTTTTTTGTCGTCGGATACTAAAATACTAATTTAAAATAACATTTTGCGTTTGTTTTTGTCAATTGGTTTTTAATTTCTTTCTTCTTTCTTAATATAAGAAACTTACTGACTAAAAGTGAGTTAACTCAATATTACCAAAATGGTAAATAAAGATTAAAAAGAAACTCGTCTGGAAAGTCAGTTTACGGACGATAATTTTACGTGGTTTGGTTTTTTGGCCGACAGTTTTCCAGGCAACAATATCTAGCCCCTAACTAGCAAAGTTTGTACTATGGAAGCCATATAGTTAGTTTACTTACATAACTGTTAATATGTACTAAAGGTATATAGAAATATAAGAACAAATGTTAGTGATCAGTGGGAATCCTCACGACCAATCATAAAATGATGATATGAAAATGAATGAGCTGTCTGTAACATCATTGGATTTTTTTAAAGCTTTCCAACTAGTTATCAATTACGCCAAAGGTGAAGATAATTTTTCATTGTATTAGATGATATACTAGCTGCGGCTCGCGGTATACCTGCAGCTTAGCTTAATTATTGAATCTCATATTTATATGTATTGTTTTATATCGAAACTCTATCTATTCTTTTTTCTGAAGCAAGTTCAGCGTAACCGTGTGAAAGTCCCGTTAAAATTGGTCTTGGATTTGGAAATTTGGAATTACAAACAGACACTTCAATTTCATTTTGTATAGTGTTTCAATGTGTAATATTTTATCACAATTTTAATTACGTATTTATTCACCCATCTGCCATTTTGAAAAAAACACATGAAGTTAAAATGTCAAAATTAGACAAAATGGTTTAAATGATAAAGTAATACGTTCGTTTATCGAAAAAAGACCCGGGAATGAATTAGATTTAACTGTACACACAAAGTTCGAACAACTTTCAACAAGTTATTATCGACTTAGTACATTGTTGAAATGTAAAATCAAATTTTGTAGTGAAAAACAGTAAGTAATACAAAATAAACAACGACAATTCTGGACTGAAATTAACTAAATATCTAAACTACTGGCATGGTTTTGGTAGAAACTCCGAGGTTCTGTGAAGCTTTGTACTGTTTTACGACTACATTCAAATCTGGGAATTATGTTATTTAATTAATAAAGCTCTGGGTTTAAGTTGATTATACATAAATTAGGAAATAATAAGAAAACGGAATGAGACTCAGACAGACTCTGTCAGAACAAAAAATAGCGTCGCAATAAATTTTTACGAATTTCGGTAAAAAAGGACTGCAAAAAAATTAACATCTATTTTTGAACATGAAAATGAAGGAACTAGAATAAAGCTTCAACAAGTTTTTTTCATTTAAATGTATAAATATAATTCATATAATATATAAATATAATTAAATATATCCAACAAAATAAAATAGAGGTACTCGTACTACGCAAAATGGAACGTCTAAAAAGAGCAATGAATCTCTGTGAAGAACGAAGACATGGAAGATAGAAGATATGGAATAACGAAGACGTGGAGGGACGCCTGGTGGAAACGTTGGACCATGTACTCACCTAGACATGTAAGCTCGTGAATCGAACTCTAGGTTCGTACCTAGTCCGATGTTTTCAACCATTATCTACGTCATACCTAACGATAACAAAGCAGCGATACTAAACCGGCCTAACTAGACACTTCAACTCCCACAACATATCCAGCAAACAAAAGAAACAAATAAGGTTCTCTAAGTACCGACCTGTCACGCCCACGACATTATAGGTACCTACTAAGAACAGTATTTTTGATCGTAGGTACGACGCACGATGTTGGTAGAAAATTATATTAGATCGTTCCTAGAAATTCAACCTTTTCTCATTCATGACAGAAGCTAAATATCTAAGAAAGGAATTATGGCGAAAGAAAATAATCCTGTTTGGGGTTTGAGTTAATATTTGTATTTGGTCTCAACGGATTATTCAAACATGCCTACAAATATGCTTACAAATAATAAATACGATTGACATATTACTTTCTATTCGTATCAGATTGAGTTTATGGGTTTCCAAATGAAACCTTCGGACTATTTCATTTAAAATGGATTTATTAGTCGGTGAAAGACATCGATATAAACACTGGATGTGCCCTGAGCACCTTGAAATTGTTTAAAAATTGCGAGTGAGTGGTTTGCAACTGCCAATCTAGTTGACCCCTAGAACCGCTAGCGGCGAGGTAAGTAAGGTGACATGGACATATCTATACTAATATTATAAAGAGGAAAGATTTGTTTGTTTGTTTATTTGTAATGAATAGGCTCCGAAACTACTGGACCGATTTCAAAAATTCTTTCACCTTTGGAAAGCTACATTATCCCCGAGTAACATAGGCTATATTATATTTAAAAAAAATTAGGAATCCTTACTAAAACTCCAATAATGTAACATAAGGTGTAAAAAGACCTGAAAATTCCTTACGTCGCGTGCGCTGCGAAAACTATTGATGATAGAACAAAATCATTTACTACGACTTTGCAGAACTCATCATTATCTACAAAAAGTGTCGCGACAGCATATGTCTAAATATTATAGTTATTATGTCACAGTAAGCAGTTTTTATTCTAAAATATTAATTTATGTATGCCGCCTCTTGAAAAGGCTCTTCATTTGTACCTTGGTATTAATCCTTATCAAAATAAATTACTTTATATTCAAGACGGCTTTAATACCTTTTTATAATTTTTACATTTCATTCGGAAGATATCACGAGTTTAAAAATGCAAGTATTAGAAAAAAGTCGCGTGGTTGTCGCTCACCGCGCTCAGCTAGCCAGCATGCGATGTAGGCTCCATGTAACTGTCACTGGGGTACGGGGAGTCAATGTAATAAAATAAAGTGCCGCGCGGCTCACTCGCGCGATCGGCTCCCCTACGCAGCGGTCGTGTGCGTGATCGTATGATTTTAGCTTGAAAAATTTTGAATTCGTTTCGTAGGTAAATAAGTGTAATAACTGCTTATAGGTTTATGGGTATTTCTGTTCAGCAAAAATTTAGTAAAGGTAGTTTTCTAAGCCCATATTTTAATTTTCTTTCAATAAGTACCTACTACTTACCTGATAATAAATATTATATTTTAATTATTCAAACCGCTTAGTACTTCATATAGTTCAATAAGCAAAAATTTAGTAAAAGCCTGTTTAATTATTTATTTCCTTCTATTTTTCATTTTATAATGCCCAAAATTCCAAAAGATCAAGATCTCAACTTTCTAAACATAGTTCCCAGGCGAGGGCAATAAGAATACGGCGTAATGAGGAATCTTCATCAGAAACTGAAAATCGCCTTGCAAGTCGGAGAGAATACGCGTCGCAATCGCGTGCTAGAGAGTCAAGTATCGAGCGTTCGCAGCGGCTTGCTGAACAAAATTTTATCACTGGCCCAGCAGCTGGTCAACTAGCTCAAATACCGAGCATACCGATGATTCCAACTGATCTGCCAATCCCTTTTAAACGACTTCAGTTTCCGGTGAAATCATCTTTCACGTTAACTATTAACAAGTCCCAGGGCCAAACCTTCGAATTATTAGGGATCGACCTACGAAAAGAATGTTTCACTCATGGCAACTGTATCACGTGTTGGCCTACCACGTGTTGGAGCTCCTGAAAATCAATTTATTTTGCTGCCACAAAATAAAACTACTTCAAATATCGTTTACAGGGAAGCTCTGACTCACTAAAACTAATGGCTTTTGTTTTGTAAATAATATTATATATGTATAAAATTTTAAAATAAAAAAATACAAAAAAAACATTAATAAAAAAAATTCAAATTTCCTTTATAATTTTACTTTTTTTTTGAAACCCGATACAAAAAAAAGGGTGTATGTGTGTGTGTATGTACCCGTGCGAAGCCGGGGCGGGCCGCTAGTATTTTATATACACAGTGCAGGTACATGTAGCTCATGGGAAGCGTGCGGTGAAGATGACGCGAGTGACACGCTTTTTGTTCACCCAAGTGAAAAAGTGACCAACGCACATAAAAAAGTTTTCACTTCAATAAACTTCTGGCACTAATAACTTTATCTAATTTAAATGTTGTCACTGCTAGAAAAATGTTTCACTCCGTAGATTCCATACTCTGACGTCATAAACAACAGGTAAATTGTGCAGAATTTCTTTTCCCAGACAGTTTTCCAAGTAAATCTAAAAATGTCCATATCAATTGAGCCGCTTTTGAAGGCCTAATCAAGTAATATTGTTAAAAGAAATTGTAGTGACTTATAGAAAACCTTATTTTTTGTTTGGGGTTGATCATAAAATCCAATTGGAAAATCCTGTGTTGTTTTATGGAAGTATAAATGTGTATTTCGAATTGGAATCGAATTTTAAAATTCTATAATGAAACTAGCTGTGTGCCTCCGCTTCACCCGTAGTACATATCACTCAGGGATTACGTACATATCCAACAATAAAATATTTTTTGAAATCGATCCAGTAGCTCCTGAAATCGCACGTTCAACCGAAAAACTTTTTCAGCTTTATAATATAAGTATAGATATGGCGAGTTAATGAAGGTAAGTCAGTACACGTAACAGCAGTAGCAACTCAAACTTTACAGATCACTTATCAACTACAAGTTTCGAACAAGGGTCTAACAGCTTAACTAAAACTATCTTAGCTTTTTTTTATATTGCTCTGTCTTTTTTTATCACTTGAAATTATAGATACAGCAATAGGAAAGCCAAAGCCAATTTAGTTGGCGGTAGAAAGGCAAGTTTGTTAATAGAAAAGTACTTATTTGAAATGATTAGCTAAGCGTTAATCTATAAAGGACCGGTACCTACTTAATTTCGAATACCTACTAGAATAGCGCGGGAAGATTGACACGCTTTGACATTGACGTTTCTGCTACGAGTATTCTCGGCATGACACGGTCCTTTTCCATCGATCCTTTTAGAGGTTTATCTGATTGTTTTCCCTTTTACTCGGATCAAAGTGGCCGTAAAGTGATATTAAATATTTAATTCGTTCGTTTTAGTTACAGAGATTATCAAGTTTAATCAAACTTTTGTATTTAATATTAGCGCTAATTGGTAGCTACGGTTCTATCCGCTGTAGATTTATAATCTGCAAATGTAGGTATATTTTAGTAGTTTTCTCTGTGAACTTACGTCTCTGATAAATTTATTATAAATAGGCTTCCTCACACGTCAGCTAGGGACGTTTGGACGCTGTTCCAATTTTCTATAGATTTGATGTAGCTTAAGTGACGTCAACAGAGTGTGAGATGAGAGCGAACCATCTTGAGATTAGCGCGATGAACCGGTAAATTAATGACAAGTTTTTGGCGTTATCTAAATTAGTCAAGATTGACAATCATCTTATTTAATTAGGCGTTTTCAGAACGAAATAGTTATATGAAAAACACAAAGGGTGGAAAATATGTGAAATTACTCACATTGATATTGTATTTGAATTGTATGACAAGAGAGACGATCTTCTTACTCGTAGCATTCTATGGATTCACCGTGCTGGTGCCGGGTCCATCGTGTGGCAGAGAGAGAAATCCCGAGTAGATCCCGAGACTTGTGACACGGGTGTAGGTTTAAGGGGCCCCTTTCTGACGTACATAAACAGTCACCTTCACTACACGTGTATCTCTCCCTGCTCAGCCAAATCTGATATGAGCCTACTAGTGCAGGTTTAGATACTCGTTCTAGTATAGATCTTACTGCACTTCTGGACAAGCCATGTTCTTTCAGCAGATTAAAGAGATATTTTGCTGGAATACCTCTCACTCCGACATCTACAGCATTTAACCCTCCGTGTACGAGGTGACTAAAAGTCACGTGGCGTACTAGGTGGGGTTTCACGAACCCCAAAAGAAAAACTAAAATATACAACTGTCGCATAACCTAATTGAGATATTGCTGGTTTTAAAGAAAAAATAAGGTTTATTGATAAGTGTAAATAAAAAAACACACATAATTATACAAATTTTAATACTTTTCTCAAAATCAAACTAAAACACAACTTTTGTGACCTAAAAATATAATAACTTTATATACTTAAGTACTATTTGAAAATGGCACAAGTTACAATCATAGTGTTTTCATGATATAAATACAGGATACATTATGTAACAAATAAACTACAATCCAGTCTTATATTACGATTTATAAGTTGAGATCATCAGCTTCGAAAATACCGCAATCTTGGCAGATATGAATGCCATGCTCCATACATATCGGAGTTTTGCATTTTTCGCAGCCATGTTTAGTTTTCTATCTTTCTGTCTTGGACACATAGAACATCTCTTCACAATATTAGGTATCTTTGGAGCAGGTCCCTGTAAATTTTCAGGAGGTCCTTCAAAATATTTTTCAATTCTTTGGCGCAGTTCTCTGGGAAGTTTATTATTGTGTCTTCTTGTATTCAGGTGGTTTTAGACCAGAGATTTGCCTAGCTCTTTGATGAATTTGCTCCCCAAATTTGATGTTGCTATTGGGCATGTGTATTACCATACCATTTATCCCCGCGTGGTTCAACAGAGCAAAAAATATCGTAAGTGGACATCGTGGCGTGTAATTCAATAAGGGTTTTTCTGCCATTTTGTTGTGCCTTCTTTGACCGGTGAAAAACAAAGCTCTGGGCTGATGAATCTCGAAGAGTGGTACATTGTTAGTTTCTGAATCGGAAGAAGACGTTTCAATATCAGTTTCATTGTCTATGTTAGTTTCTAAGCTCAAATAATCAAATTCGCTCGCAGAATCAGGCAATCCACTCTTTAATTCAGGCTCTAAGTCATAATTTTCCTCAAAAAGAGTATTGAATATCTCGGAGTCCTTTAATCTTGACATTATTAGCCAATATCACAACCTGTAAAGTAAGTATTTTCAAATAAAACATTATAAGTTAACTCCAAAAATAATAAAATCAAAAGTAAAATAACGTACCTTTTTAGCGACGCACCGTACAAGGTGGGGTATGTGACACCCCGTGGCACTTTGAGCACGTGCAGCTCTCGTGGTACCTGCCGCTGGATTAATGTAACTACGCTGATCGGAGCGTTGATGTTTTTTGCGAGATTACTACGAAAACCAACTCCCGCGCTTTATCAGTTTTCAAATTATCGACATTATTCTGCGGCTGGGGTTTGTGAAACCCCACCTCGTACACGGAGGGTTAAGTTAACTACATAGCCGTTTTTGTTAATTCGTTTAGAAGGTCGTAATACTTATTTTGATTCATCGCGTGGTTTTTAAATATATTAGTTTCCCACACTTAGGTATATTAGTTGACATTTTGTCAAAAAGTACGTAAATTTAAATGATATGTAAAAGTTACAATATTTTTTCTAAATAACTTATGCTTGGAACATTGTACATTAAACAGTAACGCGAAGGCTAGCAACATCATTAGCTTGAGCAACTCATTAAATGTTCTCACTGCTGGGATTCGGGGCTTTTTCACAAGGAGATAGTTAAGATCTCTGTGCATCACTTCGAAAGATTCTAATACGAACATGCTGGTTTCCTCACCATTTGAAACCTTCCCCTTTCTCTCTCTCCTTTCCCTTTGAAACCAGAGGCATGGCAAACTTGTAGGTACATTTCCACTTGGAAAAAATTCTCATGATTGCAAAACGCACATGCTAGCCGCTAACTAGGCCACGGCCGCTTTTCTTGGTACTTATAAATCAATGCCTCATGGTCTAAAAGAAAACATTACAAATACAAAGCGCTAGTTCAACTTGTCAAAGTTGTCAAAGTCATTTGACTTTGATTGACAGCAGCAGCAACAGCTGATTGTTTCTTTCTCGCTCGCTCTGGATTACCAGAACATTTCGTTCATTAACGGGCGTGACGATGTATCACAGCTCACAAAAAATCTTTGCGTAGATGCGTAGTGCGCCCAAAGAAATGTTCACTTCAAACATAAACTCCTTATGCCAGATCAACCGGAACGTTACGTAGGTACTTGGAATTGAAGTATAATAAATAATTGTTTATAAATTGATTTTTCGAGTATTACCGCCCCTTAATTGACAAAATAATGATGTACTAACTGAAAATATGATACACCATCTCATTTTTACTTTTTTGTTGTAATTTTTGCACGATATTACGATGCAAGACACCATCATAGGGAAGTACCCAATGCTGCCGGTAGGTTGCAAAGTCATACAACGACTGACGTAAAATTGCCTGGCGTGTGGCGTTTTGGCGGTTGTTGAGCGGTGCCCTCTTTGCACGCTGACCTAAAATCCCTGTTGTTTAAATATCGTTGTTATAAATTAACAAAAATACTGCTAATAATTTTTTATTTCATTGTTTAAGACCTTAAACAAATTGTATTGCCAGACATAAATTGCATGCATCTCAAATAGGCCAGTTTTTAACCCACGACCAAAACAAGAATGTTATATAAGTTTGACGTCGATGTCTGTCTATTTGTCTGTGGCACCGTAGAGCTCAAACGGATGGACCGATTTCGATGTGTTTTTATATATAAGTTAGTTTTCGTGCGGTGGTTCTTAGCTATGTTTGGTTAATATCGATTCAAGATGTCCATTTTCACAAAATGGCGGAATAAATATTCTTTTCATAACCTGCCTCAATATAGGCATCAAATGAAAGGGATTGACTAGTAGAGCGTTTAACCAATCACAAATCCGAGATAATCGGATGGAAATATTTAATAGTGTTCTTGTTAAAATGTAAAATTTTTCAAAAATTTGTACCATATTTGTATAGATTTATACCGTCGTATTCCATATAATTGGACTCAGAGCCAAGGGAGCCAATCATTTGCTAAATGATAAATTAGTTAGTAAAAAAATAGACTAATTTAAATTTGATTTTGAACTCAAAAAAGACAAAGTTGAGCTTGAGTCGAATTCTGCAATACGGCAGTAAGACATGAAAGTTCCGGTCTTAGTATTGACACCTGCTAGAAAACTGATATATAGCTCGAAAACAGAAGAAAAATTATTATTATATATATATTACTTTATACCTATATTTATATATTATTACCATTTATTCCTTGTTTATAGGTGACGATTTTTCTATAAGCCATTCAGAAATAAAAAAGTGGTCAAGTGCGAGTCGAACTCGCCCATGAAGGCTTTCGTACCAGCAAGTAACATAACACAAATGTTCTTGTAGTTCGTTGTTACTTTAATCAGTGTTTTAACAATAGTGAATTTATGACGTATTAAAATAAAACCACTTACTAGATCTCATCCAAACCACTTTTTGTTGTGAGTTTACATGATAATGTACATCATACATTTTTTTTAGTTATATCTTATTGTAGAAGTTACAGGGGGGGCACTTTTTACCACATTGAAAGAGTCCCTCGCGCAAACTATTAGTTTAGAAAAAAATGTATTAGCAACCTCAATATTATTTTTGATGACCTGTCCATAACCCACACGTATGGTTTTGATGGAAAAAAAATGAGTTCTAAGTGTGGGACATCCCCAAAATGTATTGTTTTTTTCTATTTTTTGTATAAAAATCTTAATGCAATTCACAAAATACATCTACTTGCCAAGTAGTATATATAGTTCTTATAGTTTCGGAGAAAAGTGGCTGTGACATACGTACGGACAGACAAACAGACATGACGAATCTATAAGTGTCCCGTATTTTGCCATTTGGCTACGGAACCCTAAAAAAGATACCGATTTCTTTAAGTGATCTCAAATTTAAAATTTCTATGTAAAAATGTTTTGATATTAAGTTTAATCAAGGAAGTTAAGTTTTTTATTATGTTTTTGTAGTATAATAGTGTTTTGTATTGTATTGCGTGTATATTTGGGATGAAAATTCTTTATCAATCACACCATGACATATTTCATATCAATCACGAAAATAGTAAGACTAGAACAAGTGGCAGCTTTATCACTGAAATCGATTTCTTCCAGGCAACCTTAGGATAGCCAAAACTGTTAGAAAAAGTAATAATGAGCAACAAATACTTGATGCAATAAGAAAAGAATACTTAAAAGCATACATACAAATATTTCAACAGGTCCACATAGAAATACACAAATAAATAAGCCAAATCACATATTTGGTATCATAATCACATAGCCTGGTGTGTTTCCATGCGGCGATGTACGCCAGGGATCACCCGGAAGAGTATAGTAATGTGGGGGACACGCGAGCGCGCGGCACGACGAGGCACGCGCACCGGCTGTGCGCAGTACCGCACCACCTCGCCAAGTCTGGCAGACTTGTGCATGTGTTGGCAACAGAAGTGTACAACAGACTACCGAAAGAAATAATAACTGCGTCCTCTAGGGGATGGTATAGACATAGATTGAAACAGTGGCTTGTCGAACAGGCATTCTACAAGTACTCGGAAGTGATGAATTTGAAATTTACATAATGTGATAAATAATTTTATTGTTTATTGGTTTTTGTTTTAAATGTGAATTTACCATGTACTTTCGGTACTTGTGACATTGTAATCGTTTATTTATTTTCTGACATTTCCTTTAATTTACTGTTTTTAATTGATTGAATTGTTGACATGGTTTTTTAATTATTCTGACATTTATTTATGACATTGAATTGATTAATTATTCTAGATAATTAATTTAAATTATATCAGTATTTTAAATAATAACATTTTAGTGTAATTGAATAATATTTATTATAAATTTGTCTATTTTACTTTTTAATCTTGTGACGTGTAATATTTCTCATGAATAAAAATGATTATGATTATCTACTTAAACGTATACATGAGCAAAAAAATTTAATAAATAAAAGTAAATAAATAAAATAGCAAAATGAACATAAATCTACTTAAATGACAAACTACTAACAGGTAATGCATAACAACAAAGAAAGTAAAATTTGAAATTATCAAAGAAAGCGAAACAAAAAAAAAGTAAACTACATTTAAAAAATATAGGTACGTACTTACATTACCTAGACAAATCGAACTCCCACACGTGATTTCTAAAGGTAGACAAGTATTGCAATTTAATAATAGAGACTGGAAGATGGTTCCACAGTTGAATAACCTGGAAAGCTTACCATAAATACTCGTACCTGGACTTACTATAAAATGTTTCAGAGCATGCAGAAGGGGTTAATAGGGTCAGACTGGCTTTTGACCTTAGTTGAAAAGAAAGATAATCCTAAAAGTAACCGCTCTTTAAGGTAACGCGGTGTGTAAGGGTTAAATAAAATATAGTATAGAAGAGAAAGAATAAGTATGACTTTGTGGTTACTTCTTACGATATAAGAAATATGATGCACTTAGACAAGGGTTTATCATTGAGATTTGACTCTGGGTGGGCTCCCGCCAGAATCGCTCACTGTCGCTGAAAATGTCGCTTCTCCATACTCGGCCTGCTTTGCACTACGGATATCGTTGGCTCGCTTCGCTCGCCACCTCCCCCCTTCGTTGGGTCGGCCTCGCATGACTCGCTCCACTCAAGACCTTCCTTAAGCTTCTGGCTCCCGCATTTTTTATATACACTCTAGGGATAGTAGCGACAAGACTAAGTGGAATCAGGGCACTCCCGGTCTGATCTGGGTCCTATAAAACCTACTCGGTCCGATTTAGCCTTAAAAAAGAGGAGAGTGAAAACTAAATATTTTTCAAGTAACACCAGGGTGGACAAAGGTGAGCCGTCTCAAAAGGTGAACGGTGGTAAACCATTGTGTAGGATTCCGCCGAACACCAGAATCCATAGTCACCTTAGCAATTCAGCAACACACTAACTGTATTCAACACCATAGTTGTTATTATGACAGGCAGCGACATGACTGTTAAGAATTTGAACTAAAAATTGTCAAAGAGACGGCTAATCTCTCGCTTTATTACATTACCGCTAGCCGTATTGAATGACGTATTGCGTCTGATTTTTAATCAGCCGCATTAAATCCGGGTAATCGTTAAACCGCCGCTTTACGAAACGGCCCTGTTTTTCAAAACGGCTAGCCGTAATGTAATACGGCAAATTATACAATCCGGCTGCGCCATATACACTACAATACTACTAACAAAAATATTAAAGAACAATGATTCCCAATCAAAACACCAATACAAAATACCAATACGAATAACGCAAATTGAATTGAGAAAATTACTAGTCATGAAACAGTTTCCATTCCCCTACAGGGAAGGTCTATTTTCATCTGGCGTAGTTAATCTCGTTAATTGCTCACTACATTTTATACTGTCTTTGAGTACATTTAATCTTTTAACTACTCGTACATAACTGCACCGCGACTACAACCGTCTTATTGTTGTTTAAATTTTTTAACCGACTTTAAAAAGGAGGAGTTTGTCATTTCGACTATGTATATTTTTTACTTTAATGTATGTGTCGCGATAGTACAACCAATTGTGTATCAATTTCATGGTACTTTTTTATTTGCTAGATCATAATTCAGAGGTGGTCCCACATAAATTTTATCGAAATTGGTTTTTGAAATATGAACATAAACCAACTAAAATTTATTTTCGTTATTAGTGATTGCTTCGTGTTGAACTTGGTGGAATGCCTGAACTTAATTATAAATTGGAGTCGGTTTTGTTTTTTTTTTCAGAGAAAAATAAATTATTGGCATTTGTAGAGTTGGTGAAGAACGCTCCTATTCCATCCTTGTTAAGTCGGTATGACTTAATATAAATAAAAATACCTAGTAAGGGTTTCTTAATTATAATTCCTTTTTAAGATTTTTGTAATATTTCTATGTATTGTAAAAAACTAAGAAATTAAGAAAACGGAGTAACTGCTTTAATAATAATAACAACTCTGTCCCTGCAGCCTTTGCCATTGGTAGCTGGGGCTCTGCACCGCAGGCTATTCTTGTATTGAAGTTGTTCTAAATTTTATTTTTGTGAATATTTATATCAAAACCTAAAAAAAAATCTAAGTAAAATTATGTGGTTTTAAGCGCTGTTACTATTTTGAAGTTATTTGTTCATCTTTGAACATATCAAAGTAAAAAAACTGTACCTAACTCCATACTCTAACCGACACAAACTGTTACGCGAGTGGCTTTAATAGCTTTTCAACAAAGGTCCAGATAACAAAAAAAAAAGTATAAAAAACAAAATCTGTTCACACTATGATATAGATATAGACTACAGGTACGTGAACAAAATTTATGGGTCATATGAACCACCAGAGACCCATGTAGGATGATAGAAGGGTATAAAATAATAGGATTCAGCACTATGCTGGCATTTGTAAGCTGTCCAACTGAGTGCAAGTTGAAGAGGGGGTTGCAACCCTAGATCATTTCTCCTTGTTGTATGATTTTTAACCCCCGACCAAAAAAAAGGGGTGTTATAAATTTGACGCCGATGTCTATCTGTCTGTCTGTTTGTCTGTCTGTCTGTGTGTGTGTCTGTCTGTGGCACCGTTGAGCTCAAACGGATGGGCCGATTTCGATGCGGCTTTATTTGAAGGTTAAAATCCGCGCGGATGTTCTTAGCTATGTTCGGTTATTGTCGATTCAAGATGGCCGCCTCCATAAAATGGCGGACAAAATATTTCTTTACAACCTACCTCAATATGGTTATCAAATGAAAGGGCTTCACTAGTAGAATGTTGTAGTACAGATAACAAATCTGAGGTAGTCGGGGGTTAATCAAAATTTTTAATTTTGTTCTTGTTGTACGACGTTGCGGAGTATTGGAAGAAGAGGTATGGTATATAAAACTGTAAAAATTGAATTTTTTATACTGTTGGAAAAATGTTTTAATTTTCCGGTAATTTTCGGCGTAAATTTGGTAATTCGATTATGTACGGCATTGATTCCAGATAGTTTCAATATCTCTGTCAATCTATTATTCCGCAAAGCTGTTAAAAAATCATGCGACAAGGAGAAAAGATCGAGGATTGCAACCCTTACAAAACAAACAAGCTTACAAATGACAGCATAGTTCTGAATCTTATTATTTTATACCCTTCTACCTTTCTACATAGGTATCCTGGTGATTCAAACACCCTGTAATTTTATACTCGTACACGAGCCTGTAGTCTATGTGGTATGGCAAGTACTTGTCCAATTTTAATGAATTTTAAACTAGTGAAAGTCGATACCGATCCGGTATCGTTTTCTAGAATTAGTCCAACGAAAATTAACGTAAGTAGGTCGTACTCTGAAGCGAGCTTACTAACCGTCTCATCGATATCACGCTTCATCATGTATTAATTAATTAAAAATAGATTTGGACGGCTCAACTCTCATTCAAATTAAACTTTGGTCCCATATTAAAAGTTCCTCATTATAATCAATAGAGTAAAAGCTGCTTATACTTTTATTATTTTTACTCATAAGCATAGGTACGATCCTTCTGAAGGTAAGAGGTATTTTTGGAATGGATCCGGATGATACACAAAATTCTGATAACTTTTACCTTTTGACATACAAAAACAGGCTACTTTTCTTGAGAAAATATAAATGCCAAGTTGCTTAAGGACTCAATGGGTCTTTAATACATTCTTCATAATTAAAGATTTAAAACGCTAATGTTGCTCGTAATAGCGTTTCTGCATGAAATATTGTTTAAAAGAAATTGTTACAGAGATTACACATTTTCTGTAACAATTTCGTGACGTGATCATTCCGAATAATGTTATAGATAAATATGTCAATGATTTCTATTATCATATTATTATGGATTATTTTTCAACAGTAGTGAGTTGCGAAAGGTGTATTTTCAATAATCAAAGTAATTTCGTAGCATTAGAGACAAACATCATATTAATGTAAATCCGTTGATTAATAGCACACAATTACCCAAAGTAAAACACATTTGAGCGAATAGTCTAGAATGTACTAGAATATTCGAGTCAGAATCTCGTATCCACAAACTCTCGTATTCGTTTGTTGTGGTTATCTGCCACCGACGCTGTACGTAATACCGTTGTAAAAACAAAGGCGATTTAACTTTGAGAGCTGGCTTTTCAGCCTGTGTACAAAGGGTAAAGAGTGGCATCAACCAAAGTGCAGCCGATAGTTAGGTAGTGTATTTTAATTTTAGTGATTTAGACATTTAATAATTCTAATGATGAGACTGTAATTCAGTCATTTAATTTTATCTTGATTATTTTGTGAAATAATTTCAACGTATGTTTTATTTGTATTTAATTCAGGAATAGTTTGATTGTAATTGATTTTATGTCATATTTTTATGTCTATGTTGTGTAATTATAGTTTTATGTCATAGCAACCTGGAATAAATTGAATTAATTTTAATTATTTCGTAACGCCGTACAAAAATCATGAGATAAGGGGAAAAGATCGAGGGTTGCAACTCCCTATCTTCACCTGCACTTACCTTTTATCTTGACTGCACCTAAATTAGATATTAAAATTGTAAAAAATGATATTTTTATATATTTTTACTGTCGGAAAATGTTTTGATTTTCCGGCAATTTTCAGGGTAAATTTGGTTGTTTGATTATGTACGGCATTGGTTTCAGTATCAATATATCTTTTAATCAATTATTCCGCAACGCCGTACAAAAATCATGCGACAAGGAGAAAAGATCGAGGGTTGCAACCCACTATCTTCACCTGAACTCAGTTGGACTGCTTACAAATGACAGCACAGTGCTGAATCTTATTATTTTATATCCTTCTATCTTTCCACATAGGTCTCCTGGTGGTTCAAATAACCCATTAATCCAATACTAGTATATGGGCCTATAGTATATGTGTGAACTTTATGTGAACTGAATTTAAAACTAGTGAAAGTCAATACCGATCTGGTTTCTTTTTATAGAAATTAATAAATGTCTTAGTCCAATGAAAATTAATTAATTGATGCCCCCGCGTCAAAGGCCTTTGAAGCGGCTGCATAGTGAATAGTGATCCTTTTTTTATTAATAATCTAATGTACATCCATTCTCCCTCAGATCGGGACTAGTGCCTGCGCGAGAGCTTTGAGCGCCAGTTTTGATACCATCATGAATGGCGACATCAGTAATGCCTTGGCCAATAATTTTGGAACTATCTATGGTAAGTAAACTCATTTTTTGTTACCTCTATAAAATGCTTTGTGTTTTTCTAGCAGGTGGCATTTCTTCTGGAGGTTCATTTCAATAAAAAATCTATATTTTCCATTCCCAGTATTTTTAGTCTATTTGATTTTTTTTTTTTTGAAATGAACTCTTAGAATGCTTTATCCGGAGATGTGTATAATATGCGAAAGCTTTTAACTTGCATTGCGAAAACAAAACACATCTCGATTGACACATTTTTTTTAAAACCTCACTTAGAAACCCTTATACTATCGCGTGATCTTTAAATGAACGTTCTCCTTGATTGATCAAGGAGAACGTCATTTAAAGATCACGTTCGATCAATTTATGTAACATGATATCACATACAGAAACAAAAATCCATACCTACATATTGGTTGACACTTTTCTACACAACACCATCTAGCCCAAAACTAGCAAAATTTTTAATTTGTAAGCTGATAGGTACAGTACGTTATGATACAGTTACACAGTGACACAGATTATGCTCCATAAAATCACCCAGATAAGCAACAAACACTAGAATGTTAGGAAATATATCTGACTAAATTGTCTTTAGCATCTTCTACGCCATCTACCGATCAAATAATTATTATCAAGAGGTTATCTTTTTTAAGCCAATTACTGAGAAATAGAATCCGTGTTAAAAATAATGCAATGAAAAATGTAATGTAAAACTCGTTAGAGAGAAGACTGTCAACTGATAATTGCAGACATGGTGAAGAAACCTTTAATGGAAACAGTAAAAGCCGGGCCACACAGAGGCGGGAGCCGCGAGAAAGCGATCCGATAGCGATCGAGTGCAAAGCGATAGCGGTCCGCATCATGTCACACAGAGCTACTGCCCGCAGCCCGCGGCGGGCAGATGGCGAGAACACAGCCGGTGTGTGAGAAATTGCTCACGACCTTACGTTGTAAAAAATACAACTCGTGAGATCGGATCGCGATCGCTACGCGAACGCTCTGTCCTGTGTGACAGCTTGTACTGACTACCGTAGAATACAGCGCCCGCGCGGGCCGTCCGTCGCGCGTCCTTCCCGCGAAGCATGGCGAAGCGATCTCTTGTTTGTCGTCACGATCTTGTCGCGCGGGAAATCACATCGCGCCGGATCGCTCCCGCTTGCTATGTGTCAGGCTGCATACAAATTCGAATATTACAAAAATTCCCGTCCCGGATCGCGATCGCTTTCTCGCGGCTCCCGCCCCTGTGTGACCCGGCTTTAATAGGAACAAAAAGTCATTGTGCTCGTATTTTTAAACCCCGACCTAAAAGCGGGGTGTTATAAGTTTGACTTCGATGTCTGTCTATGTGTGTGTCTGTCTGTGGCACCGTAGCTCTCTAACGGATAAACCCATTTCTATGCGGTTTTTATTGACTGGACTGGAATAGACCGGATCACTTTACATTTTTGTGTTTTTGGATTTGTCTTTGTCCGGATTAGGATATTTAGTATTTAAATACAATTTTCATCAATAAAAATTGGTCTTAACATCAGTTTGACCACAAAATTTTAAATCTCCTCTTTTATTGTCTCTTTGCGAAACGAAGTTCGCCGGGTGAGACACTGGATATTATATAATGGTACATATTAATGATTCGGCAGTAACTGTGTTAAGTATCATCTGATCACAATTTCAGACAACAACAACTTTTGTTTACGACATTGTCTTGTACAGTTTTTTTCTCTTTTTTTCGGAACTATCTAGTAAACGTACATGTACATGTACATGTTATTTTCGTAATATCAAAATGTTTTTTGATTATAACTTGTTATAAACATCAACACATATTTTGACACCGTGTCCAAGATTTATTCAATTAAAGATAAAACAAACTTGTACTAGGTGAAGTTCTATAATTATTACGAGTAATTTAGTTCGAGAAAATATAAAAACCAAATCATCGGAATATAATAATATTTTTACCATGAGATGGGTACAAGTCACGGTCCGAAGGGTAGGGGTCAAAGGTGACATGACACCATACGCCTACACCGTGGGCGTCCTCGGGGATCAACCTCTATCACATTTCGGCTGCAGATAATAGGTAAAGCGGCGCAGCGCAATACCGGCGCTCTTCTTCCCCTGCAGCTCCACCGCGTTCACCATCTAAAGGTGGCAAAATGGTCAAAGCCGTGGTCATTACTTCCTCACACGACCTATGTCGAGCATCTTGGTTAAGACGGTCGGCAGCTAGAAGTCCACCCTTACGACCACGGCTAGGGATAGCCACGGTTCCACTTCTGTGGCCACATTGCGGCCCTTGATCTTCCACTGAACTCTCTGCTCATCAATCAGACTATCGCGGAGGACCCTCATCTAGAAGACATGGGCATTTTAGTTGGCCTTTAGTAACCTTACCAAGTCTTTCAGTCCCTTGTCCTCAACTTTAAGATGCACTGTCCGAAGAGCGAAGAGCGCGACTAGAAGTTCCCTGCCCGACCGGGGTTATCTATCACACAACAAGATGCCACCGAGGCAAGTTGTTGTGTGAGGCTCAAGGCGCACCACGTGGAGGTTCCTGAGCGTCGCACCCTTCTAGAGCAGAAGTCCTTTTTTGTGGGTGACGCTTTTACGCAGAGTCCACCGTATAGTCGGGTGTGTCGGAATCCACAGTATTAAAAGTGGTGCCCGACTAAAACTCCATAGGTATCTCCAGCACGGCCTGGGGTCCGAGTCACGGAGTCACTTGTCGCACTCGCCAACGACCCTGATACCGCCAGCTCCATTGCGGGCCCGATTTACCAGCAGTCTGACCTCCGTAATTGGCTCCAATGACTCGCACGAATCAACGACGTTTCACCGCCTTAGGAAGGGTAGAAATCCTAAAGAATTTTAGTTCAAGCAAGTAATTTATTTTTCTAAAATTGTTTATATAACTATATCCAAATTCTAACAAATCAAAGTTTATTTGATTTCAATTACGATAGATTACTTGAAATCGGACTTACCTTTAGTAGCTTTTATAATCACCCTCAATATCAGATTCATATTTGCCGACTCTCTTTACGACCATAGTTTGATAGAAACTTTTACTTTGACTTATAACATTTAACTATTTATTTAACAATTTTATTTAATGTTAATTAGATAACATTTGACATGTATTATGTATATATTGTTTTTAAGCTTTCGCGATTTAAACACTGTCTTAGAAGACTGTCTTCTCGTGACCACGGCGGTTGTAACGCTGCCGAAACGTCGAGGTATTTAAACAATGAATTAAATCGTGATTAAGTCCTGTACATTATAAACATTATGTATTATGTATACTTCAAAAACAAAAATAATATTTTTTGTTTACCTATCTATAGCCAGATAATTTGTGATGACAAAATTTTTAAATATTGTAAATTTCAATTATTAATTTTTCAAATAACTTGCGTACTATCTCTGTTTCTAGTATTGATTATTCCTGTATCCATGACGTACCTTGTATAACTAACATGTTGTAATGGTGAATAAATGATCTGAATCTGAATCTGTAGAATGCATAATCATACAGCGCAATAACCATTCAGTTTGTAACCCTAGACAATACGCAAACATTAGAGCCTCTAATAAACTACCTCTACATCTTGTTTGTGTGAAGTTTTGGTCGACTGTCCGGGGTTCCCGGTATAAAAGTGTGCGTGAAAGTTCTTATTCCAAAACAAACATTTTCGGCTACAACTCAGAATATCACAAGTGCTTTCGCCTGATGTTTGTGTACCAAATACTCTCAAGGGAAATCCTAGACATCAACAAAGGCGATTTCAGACATACTGAGGAAAGTCATAGTTGGTCTTAGTTACTAAATACACATTTCGTTATCTACAGTGAATTGTAACAATGCCAGTTTTTGCGGGCAGTTTTATACGTATATAGCTGACCCGGCGAACTTTGTACCAACATAGTTTTTTCGTTATAATTGTCAGATTTTTTGCTGTAGGTACTAACATTGTCCTAACAATAACGAATATATAAAACAAACAATCATCCAATTTAGTGTAGTAATTCAAAAGTTATGAGCGTATATACATTTCGTAGATCCATTTTTATATATAAAATAAAATAGCTGACCCCGTAAACTTCGTAGCACCATATTTTTTCATCAAAGTTTTCTAAATTTTCTAAATATTCATTGTAATAAAAATTAACTTGCACCAAATCTTTTTTGACTATTTCCAACAACATTTTCGATGTAAATAAAAAAAGTATACTATTTACTTACAACATAAGACGTTGTTAGTGGGAGCTCGAGCCACGTGTTGAACACTTTATATAAAGCACTTGATTAACTGATTGTCCAAAATATAGGTACTTAAAATAATAATTTTATTATTATTAATAAAAGAGAAACAGGAGACCGGCTTCGGTCTCATCCCAACTCCGTGCTGCTCGAACATTTGTAACCCTGAGCATATTTCAGGAATAAACTTTAATAATAAAAATAAATGTTTATTTTTATACAACAATTTTAGATTTGCCATAAGCTCCGGGCAATTTTAATCGAAATAAAGTGAAAAACATTTACAAAAACGACATCAACAAAGGCGATTTCAGACATACTGAGGAAAGTCATAGTTGGTCTTAGTTACTAAATACAGATTTCGTTATCTACAGTGAATTGTAGATAGTAATGATTAGCTATCGAGCGGGATGAAAAATGATTAAATTACTAAAATGGCTATTAAACAATAGGGGTTGGTGATAAAAGGGTAATAATTTAGAGTTGTATGTATTTTTAATGCCACATTATAAAAAAATAAAACCAAAAAGTTTTGTCCAAAAATAAAAAAAAAATTAGGGGTGAATAACCTTTATCACTTACGGGTGTGAAAAGTAGATAGTAGCCGATTCTCAGACCTACTGAATATGCATAGTTACAAAATTTGGTAAAAATCAGTAAAACTGTTTCGGAGGAGTTAGATAACTAACATTGTGACACGACAATTTTATATATAAGCTATGGGGTATAACTCTTAAAACTAATCCTATAAAGCTCCACATTTTTTAGTCTTCAGTAGCCCGTGAGCGGTCTGGAGCTCTCTATATACCTAAGTAGATTTTTTCATAATTTATTTTCCATCATCCCACTCTTTTCTGACTTGCGCAAATATTATTTTCCATCCTAAGGTTTTTTGGACGAGATCGTTTTCAGCGATATGGCCGCCCAGTGTCGCACTACTTTACAATACATTGTAATTTTTTTTCTGGTGTTTCTTTTATTTGCTGTGTCAATAAAAAGAGATACTCTTTAATTAGGGTACCGCAGACACTGGTCCTATTATTAAGACTCCATTCCTCGTCAGTATGTCAGTCTGTCTGTTTATCTGTGTGTTTGTCTGTCTGTGTGTCTGTCTGTGTGTCTGTCTGCCACCAGGCTATATCTCATGATTGAAACTTGACATGATGTATTATTTCTTTTGCTGCTATTCCAATAAATACTAAAACACAGAAAAATTTAAATATTAAAGTAAGGACATATATATATATATAATGGGGCTCACGTATATACAACAAAAGTGTTTATTTTTTCGTTATTGCTTGATATTGATTATGACAACAGGTAGAAGCTTGAAATATTCACAGATTTTAAAAACTTTGTTAAATAACCGCCCACATTTAATTATGTATTTTTAAATATTCACTTAAACTCAAAACAATTATTTAAATTTAAATAAGATTATTATTGAATTGGGGGGCTCCCATACAACAAATATTGTGCCGTGTTTATAGATAATGGTACCATCCTTAGTGCCTTTAGTGCGCGGGTCTGACTCACACTTAGCCGGTTTTTTTTCGTTTTATTGTGATCGTCTTAAAAACAAAATCTTAAAAATGTCCCACTTCCACCGATACAATTATTCTATTCTCGGTTTTATTGGTTAAATTATTAAAGTCGTAAACCGTTTCAATAACGTGGCACATAATCACACGCAAATGGTTAATAGGAGAATTTTTAATGGGTTTGTGGTATGGATGGATCATGCTAGTTTTGTACAGCAAAACATTCTCTATTTAATTTTACCACATTCAGACGATTGTGACTGGTCTACAAAAGTCGAAATTCCGAGACCTACTAGCAAATTTTTGGTAGTTGTTTGAGGTAAGCTGAAAACTTGTGACATAGCTCACCTATTACAAGCCGAACACGGAGATGCATACCAGGCTAGTGAGAGGCAGAGCAATCTTGATCTATATATTTTTTAAATGTGTGTTTTATATAGTGAGTATGTTTGAGGCAATATGCAACTTTTTTATGGTTAAAGAAAAAAAAACAGATGATTTAGTCGGGGGTTTAACATATTTGCGCTGTAGGGGGGTTGCTAAGCGCGTGCAAATATGTTTTCAAAAACACTTTTTGAGGCAATTTGAAATTTAAATTGGGTGTTATTTATAACTGAAAAGTAGGGATTCTCAAAAGAGAGATCATTTTGGAGTGACTATCTAAATTGAGGGATTCATTTTGCCCCGCTCTGGCTGGTGGGTACCAGCCAGATCGGCTCCTGCGTGTAGGAATAATAGGAGATTTGTGTGACAAGTTTCCAGCTTGCCTCAAATACCTACCCAAATTTTGCTACCAGCTCTCTGAATAAGAGATTTTACCGCTCTATTAGAATCCTACTAATATTATGAAAGTCAAAGTTTGGATGTTTAGATGTACGGATGTTCAATTTGTTGCTCAAACACGTTCCCACGCTAGAACGTTTAGGCTGTGGAATACGTTGCCTGAGTGGGTTTGCTCCGATGGTTACAATCTTTGTGTTTCAAATTGAGAGTGAATCGTTTTCTTCTAGGTAAACACGCTTCATCGTAGATCGCATCGTCGCTTAACATCAGACGAAATTACGGTCAAGTGGAAACCTATAAAAGTAAAAAAAGAACAGATAGGGTTAAATTTGGAACATAGATTATAGTCTGGAATAACACATAGGCTACTTTAAAATAAAGCGAACGAGAGCCAAACCGGAGTAAAACCGCGAGGCATTGCTAGTGGTTCCATGAGCAACCCATTTTATACTCACTTTACAAGAAAATAGTCTAGCTTGTACTCCACCACGCTGGCGCCAGTGCGTGACGCATGTCTACGAGATATCCCATTCTAGGAGCATCGTCGCCTGACATCAGACGAGATGGCAGTCAAGTGTAAACTTATTTTTATAAAGTGCTGATTTTTTCACGATGTTTCCTTTACCGTTAGAGCCAGTGACGATGCAACTTTACATCTGCACTTAAAAAAAATATGGAAGTCGAATTTATAACCTCTTCCTTTTTGGAAGTCAGTTAAAAATACTCAAGAGGTTTGATATGTTATAAAACGGCGGATTTTAAATTTGTTCATCTAGTAAGTTACAGTAACTATTTCTTGCTTTACAAAACTTACCTTAAAATCTAATCGATTTGAACGATTCGATTTATGCCTTCAAGGTTTTCAAAATTGACCTTTCTGGACACTAAAATCACGGTTTCAAGATACTTGATTCAATCCAATATTAAATATTCTATGTCAACCGACCTCAGCATCTGAAGCGGTACTGATAAATAGTAACGCTTGTTGGTTTGTAACGCCAACTGTTGGTTTTTCTGGTCACCAATATAATAAATCTAATACTTTAAAAAAATTTAAAACACGTTTTTAGAACGCACTAAAAATTACAAAAGTATCCCATTCAACAAACTCTTTCATTTAATACCCATATCATGGGGGTGTATTTCAAATAGCCAATTCGCCATCTTGGATGTCCGCCATGTTGGATTTAAGACACGTGACTATTTTTTTCGTATGCCCGTAGCAAACCCTTTCATTTGATACCCATATTGTGGGGGTGCGTTTCAAATAGCCTGTACGCCATATTGGGGAAGCCGCCATATTGGATTTGGAATGACGTTTCTTAGCTAGTCATGTATTGTCATTACGTCATCAGAACTCAGAGCGTGTGCAAAATTTCATCCTAATCGAAGACCGGGAAGTGGGTCAAATTAAGATTCCAAGATTATCTTACATACATGCATAGTTACAAGTGAAGGTAATAAAAGCGTGTTAATAATAACGAAGCGGAAGAGGGAAGACCAACTAATAGACTGCAGGCCCGTGAACAATATTTATGGGTCAAATGAACCACCAGGAGACCTATGTAGGATGATAGAAGGGTATAAAGTAATAAGATTCAGCACTATGCCGTCTTCGTATGTCCAACTAAGTTTAAGTGCAGTTGAAGAGGGGGGGGGGGGGTTTGCAACCCTCGATCATTTCTCCTTGTCGCATGATTTTTGATTTTTGTACGGCATTGCGAAATAATGGATTAGAAGAGGTATTGAAACTTTTATTTAAAAACATACAAACATAAATAAACATAAACATATAATGTATGTAATAAAATCTTGGAATCTTAATTTGACCCACTTCCCGGTATTTGATAAGCGATGGCGGAATGATCTCGATAAACATTTTCAAGCATTGGTATATATTGGCTTAGGATAGGGACAAGGGGAAGAAGGTAAGGGAGGCCTTTGGCACATTTCAGGCTCTTATTATAAATAATTATTTGAAAAAAATATTTTATTTTTTAATTATACCTGTTAAAATTATCATAGTTATTCACAAGAACGGGAGTTTTGAATTTTTTTATTTTTTTTTTATTTAAATTAGCTACTCCACAGACTCCGGGGTCCGTGATCTTTGTCATTACAATTCTCTTTTTTTTTACACATTTCTTGGATAAGGAGAAGAAGAGGAATATAGGAGGGAGTTGGGTACATTTAAAATCTAATTCTAGTGCTCGTTTGTAGAGCCGATCACTACCGGTTGGGATTCCGCTAGTAATCGACTCGACACCGAGTGTTTGCCTAATAGCCTTTTGCCATTTGCCTAAGCTGCCTCCTCCCGGCCCAGAGCCTCCACAACGGCCGCATTTTTGTCCCTGATAGCCATCTGTAGGTTAAAATCGCGGATGGTCTTCAGAGATGCAGCCCACGCTCGCCACACGAACTGACCGATGACGTCGTCGGTGTCGTCAGCGTAGTATGTAAAGGTCCCCGTGTGTCGTGAGATTGCAACTACCGCAAGGGGCACGCTCTCGTGCAGCTTCATGTTTGCCTTGGTTTTGATTACGATTACCGACTCGTATGTTAGTTCCTGAGCTTCATGGATGGTAATGATGCGTGACCCGATGCCTGACCCATAACCCTGGTTTGTCAGGGTCTCCTTCTCCTCTTGAATGTGAACTAAAACGAGGGTATTGGTAGGGTGTTGGGTATTTACGCTCCTTTAAATCTTCTCTGCTCTAGGGACTTTATACGGGACGCTGAGGAGTACATACCGGAGTATATTTCCCTCAGTGCATATGCGACCTCCATTGGGTTTCGATGTGTGCAGAGCAACTCCTGGCTGATCTTTGTTACCAGGTTCGGGCGATGATACCTCATTTCGAAGAGATTTTCCCTGTCGATATAAGACGCCTCCAATGAAGACAATTTCACCAACACCAGACAGCCTTGAAGCCATCACAATGGCTCCAAAATGGTTCATGAGAGCTTCGTCCACCATGAGGCGACTGAAACTTTCTCTACCGAAACCGTTTACCAGAGCAGCAGCCATGGTTCGCACTCTGGTTTTGACCAGGTTTCCGATTTGGTGCGATAGCTTTTCTCTTAGATCTTCTGCTGCCTCAGTTGCTGTAGTGATGATGGCGTCCTTGTCCACGTCGAAGTGTCTAATCATCCATGTTGTTTTTCCACATCCTGGAACTCCGTTGACCCACTGTATTCTCGGTACCTCCCAATTTTCCCAATCTGCTTTGACTTTTCCGTTACCTTCGATGGTCTTGGCCATCTCTAGGATCTTATCGTCCAGCATAATCTTGGTGCATCGGGCAGTACAATTGGGTCGTTTGGTGGTGTCGCATAAACAGGCACTCCCGCGCGCTCTGTCTCTCTCTCGTTCAGTGTCACGAAGCCATTTTCTGCACTGTAAGCTGCCATATACTGTCCTGTCATGGTTCCCTTGATAAGGCTGCTTCGGCCTCCTCGCGTTACGCCTTTAAAAGGCTTTCACTTCCTAGCCTATAGGACTACATGATGTTTTGCAGGTCTTGAGGTTGACTTGTCATGTCGCGCTCAGTGTGGCTATGAATTCGATGAAGGCGTTACGTGCATGGCTCCGCGGCTCCGAAGCCGTGACATAGCGGGGCGGTTTAATCTGCCCCATGTCGGCTCTCCTTCGGGCTGTTTGTTGCTGTGAAGCTGCTTTGGGGGTTTTTGATGTCGAGGGTGGTGATGAATGGAATGCGATTCGGAGTACGCTCCTTGCTGCTGCGTTGAAAACAGTCACGAACGCCGTGTTGGTGCTTCGGTTGCCAGTTAGATTGGCTGAGGCTTTTTCCGCGGCTTCCCTCTGCTGTACTCTTTCGGAGCCGGTTTGGGATGGACGAACTAGGAACAGGATGTCCCCAGCTGTCAGTTGCATTTGTTTGGTCGTGCGCAGGGGCTCTGAGGAAGCTCAGATTTTCTCCCTTGTCTTCGTATACGACAACCTCATGATGTTTAGAGGCCTCAATGCAACTCAGCCGATCTGCGACTCTCGCTCTTGAATATTCGATTGCTATTGCATCCACGCTTATCACCCGGGGTGTTTCACCTGCATTTCTGCGCAGATGTGTGAGCAGCGCACTTGCCTGCGTGAAAAGCGTCCGACCTTCCGTGTACTCTATTAGTGCAATCGTTTTGTTTTTCGATCGCATCAACCGAAATCGGTGGCCGTCTACCTCGCACACGGGCATGGCGTCGTAGGTTTTCCGCTTCATTGTGACTTTTGCGGTGCTCCCATTGAGCAGGCAAGTCAATCCAGGTGACAAACGAGCTCGTTTCCATTTCAAGGCGACGCAAAAGCTTACTCCGGATCTTTCTTTGTTGCTGTCCACGAAGAGAGCCACTCCGCGGATACGGATCCCTGCTTCTCCTCGATCTGCGTTCTCCAGTAGTTGTTTAACGGAAATGCTCTTCGAGGAAGAGGGCGGGAACCGCATGCCACGCGGCGTCCACAGATAGCGAGGCAGGGTGTGGTGGCGATGGGGAGCGCGTATTTGAATTAGTGGAGTTTCTCATGGTCGCTATGCGGAATGAGCTCTCCATGAAGGACCGTGCTTCAGCCGTGAGCCGTGTTCTGTTGTCTGGATCTACTAAGATGTTGTGGAGATCCGAGACAACCAGCCTTCTGTCGATCATAGATTCGAGCTCATGTCTTGCGACCATGAATCGGGGACAATCGACTAGCACGTGCCAGGTCATTTCGGGTTGGTCGGGGTCACACTTGCCCGACTGCTCTTGAGCTTAAATCTGTACAGGTAAAACATTGAAGTGTGTTGAATAAGAAAATAAAGTTGGATAACACTGCAAAATTTTCAATTGAAAATATTAAAATATTGAACCATCTAATCCTAATCGGATCGGACCTATTGAACAAATAAATCCTAAGAAGTTTCGAATAAATCGCGGAACTTCCATTGCACTGAAGCTAGGAAATCTACTCGTAATATTAAAGTGCGTTGAATAGGAAAATAAAATTGATATTGAATACAGATGTATTTGTTATAAATATTTGTTTATAGCATTTTATATTATTACTCCGAGAGCTGCTAACAAATTTTGCGTAGGTTTTTGAGGCAAGCCGAAAACTTGTTACTTACATAGCTATCCTGAAATTCCCCAACACGGAGGTGAAGCCCTGGCTGGTGAGAGGTCCCTTTTAGAGGAATCTTTAAAATTTAATTTTATATTTTTATTCAGGGAATGTGTTTGAGGCAATATGCAATTTGTATACGTTGTAGTTTCATGTTTAAGAATATAAAAAAAATAAACCAGACGATTTAGTCGGGGCTAAAACATTGACAGACGCGTGCAAATATGTTTTGCGAAAAATACAAAAAATTGGTTTGAAGCAATTTGAAATTTAAATTGGGTGTAATTTATAAGTAAAAAACAGGGATTCTCAAAAAGAGCGAGGATTGGCTAGTAGATAAACCCTTTTTGGAGGGGTTTATCTACTAGCCAAGTGATTTAAATTGAGGGATCAATTTTGTCCCGTTACTCACCAGCCAGGTCGGCACCTCCGTGTAGGGATTAATAGGATAACTATGTGACAAGTTTTCAGCTTTCCTCAAACACCTACCCAAATTTTGCTACCAGCTCTCGGAATATATTATGTCACGGTATTGTAAAAAAAATATATTACAATCAGTTTAAAATATAACGCATGAAATTATAATCTCACGGGAGGTTAATTAATAATATTATGTCGTTAAATTGTAATGTAACAGTTTTTACAACTTTACGTTGCCATATACGAGTACCTACTACTACTGCCACTACCGTAGATAGCAAACAAGCAGCACTTCCGCCTGGCGAAGTTTGAAAATTAAAAAATGCTGGCCAAATTGATAACCTCGTCCTGTTTGCAGTCGGTTAAAAAATCATACCTACATGAAACAATAAAATATCCTAATCGGAAATAATTATGTGTAGACATATATGTAGGTACTAATATGTTTTTTATCGTACACTAAAAACAAACTTACATAGATGTCAAATGTTTAAATTGACGTCTGTTGAAAATCCATCAAAGAATTCAGGATTTATGATCCAAGATTTACATATCAGAGTGATGAGAAACATACACACATCTCACACCTCACACATAGTACCTATAAACACAAAATACACAGTTTTATACAGTTGTATAAATACGAAACGCTGGCTATTTAAGATACCTACAAAAATAATGTTTTTCGCGATAGCTTACTTTTTAGCTATGCCATTTATTGTGTTCATACAATGGTCAAGCCGTAGCGAATGCATTTAAATATTTGAGGGCTAATCATTCGACGTAGCTTAAACTCTTGAAACTTGATCGTGATTGAAGTGTTTTCACAGGAAAGCCACCGGACCTACTCGCCTTCGTCATAACCATCGCAATGACATTGGTTCTCGTCACCGGGGTCAAAAAGTCCCCTCTTCTTCAACAACCTCCTAAACATCATAAACCTTAGTGTTTGGGTGTTCATCATGGCAGCGGGGTTATTCTACATCGATCTCAAGAACTGGACTGACCATGGCGGATTTTTACCGTTCGGGTGGAATGGGGTAAGTATACTACAACCAACCTCTTAGAATACACACATTACGAAGCGAGCGGCGCATTTCGTTCGAAGGACTTGCTTGGCAATGTATAATATAGGTATGTAAGTTGGTATTTTGGCGAGTCATGTGCTACGCACGTGCGAAAGCGAGCCTACATCGGTAAATACACCAGGATCAAAGCGCTTCATTGCGAGCGGTGTGTACGTATGCAGACCGCGCTACGAATATGAAGGTACGTACCAAGTATCCACTTAACATTTCACACGCAACATATACCTATGTACTAATGATATTCTTTACCAATATCTTATAAATGCGGGAGTTGCGGAACTGTTTTATGTTTACCCTACGCATCGTAGTATTCGGTGAAGGTGTAGTGCCCAAAATTTTTTTTATCGAACAATAACTCGCGTGATCGTAAGCGGTGGTGTGGTCACCAATAATACAAACTGACTTTAAAGATACCACCTCACTGTAAATTTGAATAGTACCACTATACGGGTCTTAGGGTAGTTTTTCTCGTGCGGAATTCTGTGCATTTACTTATTTGCTTTAAATATTCCTTTATAATTAATCTCACAAAATAAGCACCTATCAAATTCATCCTTAACTTTTAAATTTTTCTTTTTAGCATTTATTTTGAAACATGCCATTCTAGCTTTTAGTCAATGATCACAATTAATTTTGTGTTGACCAAATTTTTGTAGAAAAGTGGTATATTTATTGGAGCAATATATATCAATTTTAGGAGTTTTGATACCGAGACATACGATACTGATCGTGACCCTTTGGATCTAAAACTGAAACAGAACCGCATAGGTCGAGTTTCGATTACAAGTAGTAGAGGAATACTTCCTCGAAACTATATATTTATTCTTTGGCAGTCAGTACAGTCATTATTTTTAATTCATATACTCAGGCGTAACGTTTATTTTCTCTTTCTATTCAAGTACATGTTATCTCAATTAAAATGATTCTATGTTCACATCACTACGTCTGACGATCAGGGAGCGTGCTTTGTACTGTTCGCAAAACCTTTGACAGTGTTGCACTTGTATGGCGTATTACCGTGTATTACTGACACAGATCTCCGTCTATATTCCTCTATGAGCACAACATAAGTACGGATAATTGTGTGACAGGCTTCCTTCTCAATTAACTAGCATATATTTCTCAGGTATTCACTGGAGCTGCGACATGTTTCTATGCCTTCATCGGCTTTGATATAATCGCGACGACGGGAGAGGAAGCTCAAAATCCGAAGAGGTCTATCCCATTAGCTATTGTCTCAAGCCTCGCTATTATCCTAATAGCTTACGTATCCAGCTCCTTTATGCTAACCCTTATTGGTAAGTGCTAGTGAGGCTTTGTTCAATACATATGCGTTGAATGAGATGTATCTATGTTTTGGTTTTCATTATTTTAGGCAAATCTTTCAATGTTTATTGTTTTTTTTTTCAATGTTATTAAATGCCGTACATTTTTTCTAAAATCCGAAGATGTATATTTATATTATGTTAACTTCTGTTGCATAATATAATGCCCACAAACGCTGTACAGTGGAAGCTAACCCATGATTATCCGTTGAATGAAACATAGAATAATTATGTTGGAACAGGAAAAACGCGATGCAATTTGCAATTTAAATACCTACTATGGCAATATACGAGAACGAATAACTTTAAGCCCCAAAAAAAGACTAACGTCTTTGTTTTGTGTTTTATGACGCGTTTCTTTCATTTAAATTAGATAAAGTAATGTCCAGTTCCATTAAAAAACGAAATACAAATTATAATGTAATTGTTAATGTTATATCGGCACTGATTTTGTAACGTGTTTGCAAATTAACTCAATTTATAATCTATTACATAAATCAAATGTTATTATAACATTACAAAAAATTGCTACTTACCAGTGATTTTGTAAAGAGACAAAGAAAATTTGATTTGGGTAATGATTAACATAAATTTAAGTGACGTAATTTACAAAGAAAACTCTCAAGTTCTCATTTTATTTTTAATAATATAAATGATGAAGGTGACGAACTTTCATATAAACGTGACGAGATTTTGTTTCTGACTAAGCATTGTTTCTGTGAATATTTTGATACAGCGCAGGTGGTTTTGATTTTGTTAATTTTTACAACAGTTCCGTATGACGAAGTGGAGACGGACTCAGCCCTGGTTCAGATGTTTGGTCATGTGCACGCACCGACGTGCAAATACATTGTGGCCCTGGGTGCCCTCGCAGGGTTGACAGTCTCCATGTTTGGATCCATGTTCCCGATGCCACGGATTCTCTATGCTATGGCTCTGGACGGACTAATTTTTAGGTAAGTGTGAACATTAAAACATAAAAAAATTCTAATTATATAAAACTTTCCCAACTAACTACAAACAAGCCAAATCTTTATACCTAAAAGTAATTCGAAGGTTTTCTAATATATTGAAAAATATCCAACAACATATACAAGTCAAATATTAACACAAATAATTATAAAATAATTTTGGGGTGAATTTAGGTTTTTTAATTCAATAAATACATTTAAATAATAAGCGAAGTATCTAGCAGTAAATCGTGGATTTTCAAGTCCAATTAAATACAAACAAATCTGAACGTAATAAGCAACATAACCCTTTCGTATCTGTTGTTTAATTATGTATCGACCAACTGAACTCTACGTGACAATGAATTAATTACTCGTAGTTGCTCAGTTCAGCAGTAAGGGACGAAGCTTAACACCTTCCTGGTCAAGAGTAAGCATTATTTTATAACATAAAAGGTACAGTTCGATTTCGCCTGAATGTCGGTGGATAAGACCTTATATAGCTGAGGCTTGAGCTTATGAGCTGAGCGTATAGCTGAGGATAGGACTGAGTGGCGAGCCATGGGAGAGGCCTATGTCCAGCATTGGACTAAGATAGGCTGATGATGATGATGATGATGAAAACCTTACAGTTTTAGTTTTCAAATATTCTGTTACAGCTCAAGAATAATTAGTTACTTGTTAATGTTTCTCTTAAAATAAAAAAATGCTTTCCAGCAATTGCGCGTCATGCGAGTTCCAACAATTTATTCTTTTGAAAACGAAATCCTTACAAAACTTTTAAACAACAATGATGAATTTTCTCTGAAAGCCCAAATGAACTGCTATTGTTTTACTGTTGTTTTTGTAAAATATTGGTAGGGTAATTTTCTCTCTCTTAGGAAAAACGCTAAATTAATTTCGATAAATATTAATTATATTTGATCACTTCTGAAGTATGAAGTGCCAAACAAAA
Source organism: Ectropis grisescens (assembly GCA_017562165.1). Taxonomy (NCBI): domain Eukaryota; kingdom Metazoa; phylum Arthropoda; class Insecta; order Lepidoptera; family Geometridae; genus Ectropis; species Ectropis grisescens. The sequence goes on along the minus strand of CM029767.1, from coordinate 14,003,628 downwards.
AAAAACATAAAAGTCAATCTCCAATTATGATCGCATAACATATCTATATACAAAAATATATAATGAAATTGAAAACCTTCGATTTGGATTAAAATTAAAAAAAATGGATGTCGTTTTAGTCGACGACTTACGAGATCGCACGTCTAAAAAAGTAGACAAAAGGTATTTAATATCGCTTCGTTTTAATTGAACCGGCATTGGAAAGATGTGAACGATAAATATTTTTCTGTTTGTAGGATATTGGCTACAATTTCTGAATCAACCGGAACACCGACTTTAGCGACTGTCAGCGGGGGATTTGCTGCAGCCATGGTGTCTCTTCTTGTTCAACTTGAAGTGCTTGTCGAGATGATGAGCATAGGTAACATCATTTGTTTTGTAACGATTACTTATATTTGTTTTGTCTGGGTGTTTCTATGTATTGGGAAAAAAGTTTTTACACATTATAGTACAGATAGTTCAACTCAGTTGTAAATATACAACTTTCATTCGTGTGGCAGTGACGCGGCAATCGGACGACGACTGCCGCGTCGACGCGTACACGAATGAAAGTTGTATATTTACAAGCTCACGCACACAGGGCCGCGCGCACAACTGAGTTTATAAACTGTATATATTATGAACAATAAAACCTCTCTGGCTATATACTATTAGTATCTGGTAACTGGTTGCAGCTTGTAGCTAGTTCTGGTATCATTACAAGTTAAAATTTTAAAGAATGTCTGTGAGAGTAGCACAAAGGACATTGTTCATTTATAAGGGACTTTGGGCTAACATCATGGGTGGACATATCATAAATTAAACTTGATACCTTCTAGCAATAGGGTTTAGAACATTAGCATTTGGTAGTAGCAGAACGACTACTTACGTATATTTCCCATAAGTAAAGCGAATATTGACGAGATTACTTTTGAACAAAACTACAACATTTTGTACCATCGGAGGGCCAGAGTCGTAATGGGAGGATGCCGTCGATGTCCGAGTGCAAACTAGGGTCCTAAAAATGCATTTTCATCAACAGAATACAAAAATCACATATCACAATGTGATATTTCGATTTTTGTATTCGATTGATAATCACAATAATACGAAACACACAAACACGTGACACAACAAAGCATAAATAAACAGCTGACAGCTTTGGCTGACAGCTACGCATTTAAAATCAATGTATGCAGTGCTGCCATTGTAAAATATCTTAATATCGATCGAAAAGACTCGACGAATCGGCTTTGATCGTCTGGGTAAAATCGATACTAGTAGATCTAGTAGATGAATTTGCTTATCGTGGTATTGTGAAGTGAAAGTAGGTGTGATGAAAACATTACAAAAAAAACTACAATACAAACAACGATACTAAAATTGCAGTTTTTACTAATTTTGGCAACTTTTGTTGTTTTATTTTCGACATTTTCATCGTTATTGAGAGTGGTTGTCATGCTATATAGAGCGAATTATTAATTTTTATATTGTATGGAATACAAGCTAAACCAACCAAATCCTAGTAATGTTGACGGTTGTCGTTAATTCGAGTGACGTTACATGGACTTTCCACTGTATAATTACAGCTACGTCTGTGACGGCCTTTGGTGTAAATTATCAATTGTCGTCGGGTAAACTCGTCATGGCTACCATGAAATGTATTACCATAGTTAGCATTACACATCTAACCGTGCCATCTACGGATTCATTTTCTACGTAGCCTGTAGTATTGTTTACATTTGGTTGTGTGAGATGGCGCTTCGATCAGACCGGCCGTGGCTAACACACGATATCGTTTGTCAGCATAGGTAGGAAGTGGGAATTCGGTACAACGTTACAGTTACGCTTAGAAATACCCGTTATTTGCAGTCTACTAATAATATTTTTGAAAAACGTTTGTTATGCTTAAAGCAAAACGTTTGTGAGTTGTGATTGACTGTGTTCGTATATGTACGATAGCTGTTGTTAGCTCATGGCTGTTGTTAGTCATAAACGCGACTTCATCCGCGCGAAATAAATAATAGCAAGGTAACTGAGGCAGTATTGGTACACCTCAAAGAGTTTACATATACTACGTCTAGAGTAGGCATAAAGGCTTGTCACCGAAAGCACGGGTAGCATCCTAGTCAAAGTGAAAGTGTCATACGTTTGTTTGTTTTAAAAAAAATGCCAATGCCAACAGAGTGATGTGCCGTCACCCATACTGAGGTAGGTTATGATGTTATGCAGAAGTATATTGTCCGCTATCTTGTGGGTTATTTGTGTCAATCGTAAGCAGATGACTCTGTCTGACTCACTATGGGTGTCAAATGAAAGGACTAGACAAGTAGAGTACTAATATAATATGACAAATTTTAAATCTAAGATGGCCGCCACCACAAAAATGCTTTTTTTTTCACTACTCCTTCATTCAATTTGGGTATCAAACAAAAGGGTTTGACTAGTAGGTACAGATTACAAATCCGAGGTATATTTATTTTTAATTTTGTTCTTGTAATTAAAAAAAAATATCTACCTCTATTGTAACAAATTACAAATCCGAGGTATATATATTTTTAATTTTGTTCTTGTAAGTAAAAAAAAAAATATCTACCTACCTCTATTGTAACAAGGTAAAAAAAAATTAGTATATATAATATCAATATTTTTTTCTAACTTATACCGTTTACAACATATAACTGTGTGACTATGAGATTTGAGCAGCGATGAGATATAGCCACGTTATACATATAAAGGAATAAAATGCAACATATGCTATGTTCCTAGCTCTTGTTTAATCCAACCTCAAATGTAACGTTTCTGTACTATTCCATTTTTACACCTATTTTAAATAGGCTAAGTGTAAAATTTAATAATTAGATAAGTATAAATATTGGTGGACAATTCGCACACAACACGATCTGACCCCAAACTAAGCAAAGCTTGTAATATGGTGGCCAGATAGCTGATATAATACTTATATAATTCTAAATACATACTTATTATACATAGAAACACCCAGACACAGTGGAAACATTTGAATTCATCACACAAACATTTGCACTGGGTGGGAACCGAACCCACGACCCTCGGCTTCGCAGACAGAGTTACTATCCACTAAGCCACGAGGCCAGTCTAAATGAAGCAACCATTTATTTGTTTCATATATTTATTCAGTTATGTTTGTTGTAGGTACTCTCTTGGCGTACACCCTAGTTTCAACGTGTGTCCTTATCCTACGCTACCAGCCACAATCTACAAACCTAATTGAGTTGCTCCCCCAGAGTATCAGGACACCGGAACCGCAAGCGGGGTCGAGCGCTCACACTGAAACTGCATTTGTGAGTATTTTAATAATCTATATATGTAAAAATGAATCCATATTGCCCTTGGTATTTTGGTTTTACGCGTGAACTGCTAGACCCGTTGCTTTTTTTGTGTTTTTATTCTCAGGAGAAGGATTTTATGAAAGAAAAACTTAAGGAAATTTCGCGAAAACTAGGAATAAGGTAGCCAAGAAAATTTTATATTGTTACTAATGTATCCTTAGCGCTTCGGACAACATAATTTTTTTTAATATAACCTTATGATATTTGATATAGGATTGACAGAATATGTGCTGCAAATATCGTTAAGTAGGCCGTAAAAAACTGAAAATCATATCTTAGTTTTTACTACATAGTATAAAACAGAGTCACTTCCTGCTATCCTTCTGTCTCTATGTCCTCTCTAGATCTTTAAAAATCCGCAACAGATTGTGATGGATTTTTTTAAGAAATAGAATAAAATTCAAGAGAAAGGTTAATAAATATGTATAATACATGTATTATTTGACAGAGAAAAACTGATAATTTTAAAGGTGATGTCATAAATAAACGCTTTTTTGTGCTTACTTAGAAAACACTGGCAGAAACCCTACGAGATATATAAAATAACCTACTGCAGTATAACAAGTATTGTAAAAAGTCCGCAATGGTATATGACTATCTCCTAAGGATAACCCACAATAACCATTTAGTATCCTTTACTTTTTACGATAAATAATGGCTTATTTACGAAATGATTTAGAGCAAAACAGCATTAAGCCTTATCCAATTAAGCTCCTGCGAAGCCGGGACGGGTCGCTTGTAGTAGAATGAAAAACGTATTGTATACAAAAACTTATTTTGCAAAAGTACTTATGACAGGGTCCCAAATGGGCTCTACTACCTACCGAATTCTGAGCTAGCGTCCAAACCTTAGGCCCTTCTAACTTAAATTTACTAGCTAACTATACTCAGGCATTTATGTGGAGCATACCTGAAAGCATTCCATAAACTTACTTTACTCAAGTACCGCTCAACTCAACGACTACTACACATCTCGTATGACGAATAACGCAAGGGGACTTCAGACGGTAATACCGCGGCTACGGAGTTAACGGTTAATGGAATAATATAAGTACAAGTACATAGAAAAACAACGCGATAACATTAAGGCGCGTCCCCGAGAAAAACGAGGTTTTTTGTATTTTTCAGAGCTAACTACTCATTATCCAAAACAAATATCAACTGGTATAAAATACATTAAACTTCAGCGAATTTTTAGCTTTATATGGTAGTTTCCTTTTTTGTTACTGAGTATAATGTTTAATTAATTTCCTCACAACGAAACCATAAAATGTATAAATAATTTTAAACATCATTCATCTATTCGAAATGCCGCCATTATTTATATTTTGTACCAACGGACGGGCAATTCGATTACAAACATTATGATTTTTTTTTAAAAGATCTAAATGTAATTTTTTAAGAGTTTATTGTAAAATCTCAGCGTTAAACAGAGACAAATCCTACGGTTTCTTTCTTACTCTTTCTTGCGACGTACGATGAGGTAAGAAATACTCAAGGTCATTTGCTCAGAGTAGGCCCTTAAGTTGATGAGCGTCTAGTCTATGAACTAACTACCCTTATCAGTTGCACTTGTGAGTTCCTATAAAACAACTGTGCGTTAGGATACGCCCGTCGAGGATCACTTAAATGCTTTGTAACATAAAGCATTTAAGTGTTTCTCGTTTCTATTCGGTGCAAGTATAGCATGAGGATCCCACTTTCTGTTTCCACGGCTGGGACTCTGCCCGACTCTTACAAGGAAATAGTCCAGGCTTTTCCACCCCGATGGCCAAGTGCGGGTTTTTGGATAACGCATGTTCTTGAATTATGTCTTTTTTGGAACATTTTAGTTTCCTCGCGATGTTTTCTCTTCACCTTTAAAGCCAGTGGTGATGACAAACATGTACATATGTTCTTAAAAAAGAAACATACTCAAAGGTACAAACGTGATTCGAAACAACGACGTTACATGTGGGAAAACGGACGCTCAAGCCACTACGCCACCACGGCTGTAAAAATACTATATTAAAATGAACTATACATTTTTTTTTTATTGAAAGTGATCAATTTACCTATTTGTCTAGATTAACTCATTCATTCATTTAAAACTCTCGAACTTAATCTCTTTGTATAAAAATGTTATGTTGTTTTGTGTACGCTTCAAAAACTCCAAAAATACTGCACCGATCGAGCTGAAATTTTAGGATGAAATATAATCCGCATCAAGGATTGATTTTATCTAATTTTTGCATTACAATTTGCCACAGCGTGGCGTGGCGGGGTACAGCTAGCTAGTATTAGTGTAAATTTTGATTAATGATATTCTTGGCAGGGTAGTTAGTAACTGGTATGATTCTTAGCAGAGTATGTCTTGCTCGTCTCGTCACTCCATACTACAAAAAATAATATCTACTTAAATGTCTGTATTTAGTTTCCTGTTACTTGATATTGATACAGCTTAAAGCTAAAAGCAAGCAGATAAGAAGATTTAAAAATGAAATTTTACTATACTCGTATCAGCCCTAGAGATACAGCACTAACGCTTCCTGTACGGAAACCATAGCTGCTGTAACATAACCCGGTTTTACCAGATTACCAACCGGATACAAGGACTAAGTGATAGTGTGCCGTTTTGTAGCAAAATTGGCTACGCTAATTCGTTTAAGCATCACTACGGCGTAGCACAGTAAGCCCTTTCACCTTCTAGGCTTCTACTGTAGTCCGACATTGGTAGAGACTATTTGAGACTTCGAATACATATCGTTTTATTAATATTATATACTAGCTACCCGTTCCGGCTTCGCTCGGCTAATAACCTAGATATCAACATCTACCGGGCTGATTTGTGAATCTAAACCATCCAGGGCCCTACCCAAACGTTTACAAAAAAAATCATTCAATTCGGTCCAGCTGTTTAGTAGGAGTTCACCTACAACGAAAAGTGGCATTGATATTTATATATATAGATTCAAATTAAATTATAATTTAGTTTATTTGCCTATGCTTTTTTAATATAGAGTGACGAGTATGGCATGGGCTTGTTGATAAAAAACACCCTTGCCCCTTTTTTAGTGGTAAGACTCTTGGCAGAGTCCGCCTGGGGAAGTACCACACCTTTGCCAGTTATTCTACCGCCAAGCAGTAATGCGCAAACATTACTGTGTTTCGGTTTGAAGGGAAATGTTTCCAGAGAAATTATAGAGCTTAGAGAATAACATCTTAGATCTTTGGGTGACGAACGCAATGCAGAGCTAGGTAATTATTTGGACTCTTCATGTCCCAATAGCTACGTGTCAGTGTGCTGTTATGTGGCAGGCATGTTGCTTACCATCAGGCATATGTCCTGATCGCGTCGTAACTCTTCATTTACAAAAAAAAAAAATGCGCTTAAGACCGCACGGCAAAAGTGAAACCTAAAGTAAGAAATACCTACGTCAATATTTAAAGACTACTAATTAATTTTAATAATTTATAATATTTAGAAACTGAAAATTAGAATGTACCTAGTAAGCACAGCTACACGAGATTAACATGCGGCTGAATGACTAGTGTATCCATGGCCAATACTAAATTTAAAGCAAAAATTTTTACGCGGTTGTTCACTGTATTTTGTTTCTTGCTCTAGCATCCAAAGTTTACCCGAAAATCTCTTATCATACCCGAGCGTGACGCTAGAATTCAATTCACAGCCCACGAAACTTCTGTCTAGTCGTGCCAAAAGAAATTTTCAATTCAAAAAAGTACATCACAGCGCCACGCAGATGTATGAGTATGATAGATCTAAATTGCCACTCTAGCACTTTACTGCTCTCATGGCCCAGAGATATAAAATTATTCATCTCTTTGCCCTTTAAAATCTTGTGCAAAAATAAAATTCTTGACTACAGGACGGTCCGTGTAATTGCTAAATCTATCAGCTCGATAAATTCACTGCACTCACGTCGTAAAAGCATTATTTATTGCCCCTTTGTTGTACAATCAACTCTCTCATGCATAGAAGCGACAAGAGCAATAAGCCGTTTGTGAACCAACTAGATTTCCGATATCGAGTTAATTTTTCACTAGGTCACGTCTGGCATTACCGGGTCACTGATGTAATTTAGGTAGCGGCAGAATCAGTTTCCGAAACCGTTGGGTCGCAATTGATCTAAAATCGATTTTAATATTTTATGATTTTTCTTCAGCCTGCAAACTCAAATAAAATGGTGCTCTCGGAATATTTCTCAGATTGAACAGTAAATGTATTTTCAAATAGCTGTCATGACTGAAATGTAAATGCTGGTCTCTTAAACTATTTTATAGTAAATTAACAATTACGTCTAATGAATGAAAGAGTAGAAAATAGATAACATAAATATGTTAAGTTTAACTATTTTTATAAACTTTATTTATGCGTTTATCGCGTTGCGAAAATGCCGCGCAAATTTAACTCATTCTATAAATTCGTAGAAAAAATATGCCAGATGGCTCTTTGGGTCTCTTTCCGGGCATTATCAGTTAGTTTTTATTTAACTAATTTGAATTGGGGACTTTGAATTATATTTGACAATATCAAGCCCATATTTAACACGGAAAATACATTACAGTAACGAGCATTTAGATAATAATAATAAAACATTTAACTTCTTGATCAACATTTATTTACCAACATTTATCAACTTTTGTTCTTGATCAACGTTTTTGTTTGGGACCAATGAAGCTTTGTAGTCAAGAAAACAAGAATAAAAACAAAATTAAAATCATGACCCTCTGACGTAACTTGTAGTTTAAAGTCATAGTACCTGGTTGACCGAGCTTTGCTCGGTTTGAATGCGTTTATTAAAAGATTTTCTCAGAAAAAAAAGAACAAAAAGAGAAGACCCGAGTATTACCATCAAGATTCGAACCGGGGCCTGTTGACTCCGAGGGCGAGCATATTCCGTCTGAGCCATTTAAACTTAAACGATAGTGGCGAAATAAGTTATCGTAATCTAATGACATTGTAGGCATTTTTCATTGTCTAAGAACGCGCATAAAATGATGTTTTAAATAATAAAACCTAGCTAGATCGATTTATAGTCCCAGAAACCCCCTGTATACATAATTTCATGAAAATCGTTCGAGCCGTTTCCGAGATTCAGATTCTATATATATATAATTATACCTACAAGAATTGGTCGTTTAAAGGTATAAGATCAATTACAATAACAAATATTTTTTTCGAGTTTAAGTTTTCGTACTTTTAGAACTTAACATTCCTCATTGCCTTTCAATATTGTACGTACTTATTTATCTACATTATTACATTTCTCTACGAGTCAAACCATTGATTTGAGCCAAGCATTTTAAGCCCATATAATCAGGGACTTGTGAATAGCTATTGTCGTAGCAACCATTTGGAACCAACTTTCATAAGAATACTCCCAACTAATTCACTATTCACACAAACACAAAACATTGGCATTGCAGCAGTCATAGAGACTGCCAATAGAAGTGAAAAATAGTAACTCGAATTTGATAGCATACTTTGGAAACTATGCGGGTGAATCCGGAGGGCGCCGCAAGTCTGGAATAAATCTTCAAAGCATTGTCGTCTAAATAAGTCTTCAAAGCATGGTCATCTAGAATATATGGCCATGGTTATATGTCTAAAAGTGTAATGGTAGCCATGGTAACACCGTAACACGCTATGTTGACGCATTTCTATATAGCCATGGTCCCGACTTCAGCCAAAGATTTATTTTATTCACGAGCGTGACGCTTGAGCTCAATTCACAGCCTACGAAAAATCTGTTTGTGGTGCGCCAAAAGAAGTTTTCACTTCAAAAAATCGATTCATCCAATTAGAAGCTACGATTTCACAGACACCCACGGAGAAAGAGAGAGGGAGAGTTTGAAAGACGTCAAACCAATTACACCCCGTCGGGTTATAAAAAGACAGCAGACGTAAATAGAGGATTCAATCTTATGTTTGTAATTTTGTGGACACAAGAGAATACGAAATAATGTTGCTTTAGGAGAATTGAATAGTACCTTGCCACCTACTCCACAGTAAACACTCCACATGAACTGTTTCTATTGTAGGTACCCAGAAAATGTAATCAAAGTTTACGTCTTAAATACTGCCACGTATTTATGAGGAATAAGCAATTGTTCTGTAATTGCTTTCAAGTTTTAGCGTGGGAACTGTTTAGTATACACAAGCATGTTTGTAGATGGTTATAATTAATAATAAAATAATAGTAGAATATTCACCAAGGGAGTAAAGCACTGTCTTGTGTCATGGACGTCATATTGGATCCTGAGCGCAGCGAGGGACCCGAGTCAACTTCCGAGCGAGGCGAGGGAGTTGAGGGGGTCTTTGTGTCTACTGATAATATGATATGTAGGTTTTTCTATTGCATGTCATTTATGTAGTTTTGTTTAATTTCCTGTATAATCATAGATTTTCGAGCGAAGTTGTGTACTAAATTGTTTGAAGTCGGAAATGGGCGACCGAGGCGGACTAATCCGCGATTCCGTGTTCCCACCATCAGCGGCAGAGTTGAAACGCCATGAAGGTTTCAGTAGATAGACCATATCCATACATGGTATATGTAGAGTGCAAGATTACCCGGCCGTGTCCTCCGGCCGGTAGGATGTGCGTAAATGCATTTCCTCCACGTACGAAAACAGGTAGTCCAATATACCTACTAGATACGTTTGTTTATATTATGTCCATCCACATTCACATGTAAAGCTAGTTTTTTTAAATAGAAAGTGACGAGATAAGCAGGTCATATGCCTGATAGGAAGCCATATAAACATATATAGCCATATAACACCATAGTGACACGCAGCTATTAGAACATGAAGAGTCCAAATCATTACCTAGCACTGCGCTGCGCTCGTCACCCAGAGATTTAAGATGTTATATCTCTAAGCCCTGTAATTTATCTGGAAATATTGCCTTTCAAACCGGAACACAGTAATGTTTCCACATTACTGCTTGGCGGTAGAATAACTGGCAAAAGTGTGGTACTTCCCCCAGGCGGGCTCTACTAATTTATTATATACTAGATGCCCGCCCCGGCTTCGCCCGTGGTATATTATATAGCACTCATCGGGATCCCGTACATTTTTTTTATCATACATATCCAACGGTGAAAGAATGACTGAAATCGGTTCACTCATTTCTGAGAATATCGATTCCAAACAAAAAAATTGGTTGCCTGTAAAGTCGGTATACGGGCGAAAGTTTTACGTGACAACGACTTTGAGTGGTAAAATAATTTTACGGAAGGGACGCGTGCCTTTCACTTTTTATGTCTGTCTCTCTCGCTCTTAGGCGGGCTAACCATGCCCGAGTGGAAGGGACGCGTGCCTCTCACTCGCTCTCGTTGTGAGCGCATAACGTGAGCGGAGCGTAACGCAGTTTCTTGAAGTGTCACCCGGCAAACCAATTTATAAGACGTTGTCACGTCAAAAACTTCTTCAGCTACCTGCTACGCTACCTGTCGGAAATAGTCGTACCAACTCAGATTTAGAAAAAAAAGCAAAGGTTTAAATTCAATGTACAGATTACTGAAACTCAATGACGCAATCTTTGACACATGCTGTCATGTGTCATGTCAAAGCACGAAACGTACGAAAACTCTCAAAACGGGAATATTTTTTCCCGATTTTGTTACATTCTTGTTTCATGCTCCGCTTCAATTAATAGTAGAGTTATTTTCTATAGCCTAAAGCCTTCCTCGATAAATGGACTATCCAATAGAAAAAAGAATCTTTCAATTCGGACCAGTACTTATCGAGATCCTAGCGTTCAAACAAACAAACTCTTCAGCTTTATAATATTAGTATAGATTGAATTTACACACACTAATTTCATGTCTTTAGTGTCACTCGCGAAGCTAAGAGGAATCAATTGACTTGCGAGTCATAAAAATCTGCCCAGGAGTTTGGTCTGTATAGTGCTTCAAAGAATCATACATGCATACATATATACATATTTATATATATATATATATATATAGACTGATAAACACATTACCAATCCTTTGCGTCGCGCAGTCGGGTAAAAAGTTCCCCTCGGTTTCAGCCGCGTAGTTCCTGATCCTGTTAATTTCCCGGAATTTAAAATAGTCTATGTGTCTATATCTATTCCCAGACTATCTATATCTGCATAGGTAAGTTCAAAATTTCATCCAAATCCCTTCAGTAGTTTTTGCGGGAAAAAGAAAGAGTAACAAAATTATTTTCATGCATTCTCACAAACTTTTGCTTCGATAATTTTAGTAGGACTAATAACGTAATAATCTTAATACAAAATTCAATTTAAGTAATTTAGGTTAATACGAAAAAGTTTTGTCCTTACTAAATTTGCACTCCTCTTTTACCCATTTAGGGATCAAATTTACAAAAAGGGATATCGACAATAATCATTATTAGGAATTTATAACCCAAACACAATATTTTCATGAAATAACTTTGAAAAATATCAGAAAACTTTCAAACTAGCCTTTTACCCCTTTAGGGATCGTTTTGTGTGTGAATTGCCCACCAATATTTATTTATTTATTTTCGAAAAAAATATTTACAAGTGTTTCATGACTATTTGATCGAGTTAATACCGGACGAGGTTATCAATTTAACCGGTTTTTTATCTGTGTATTTCGATTACTCCGTGATGAGTGATTTACATGGTCGATGGTCGATGCACACTATAAATGCTGTAAGTAGGCAGATATTTGTAGTTGTCTTGATTGTACTGCCTGCCGAACTCGCAACAAAAAAAAAATTACAACTTTCAAACTAGCTGGGACCGTTTTCGAAAAAATATTTTACACGTTCTTCATGACTTTTTAACAGAGTTCAAACCGAACGAGGTTATCAATTCGGTCGGTTTTTTATCTGGTTATATCGATTACTCCGAGATGAATGGTTCGATTTACATGATTATTTTTTGTGTGATGCAGAATAACTGCCATAGTTAGTCGATGGATACTATTTACGATGTAAGTAGGCAGATATTTGTAGTTGTCTTGATTGGACTACCTGCTGAACTTTGGGCTAGCGCAGAAGCTGCAGTGTCCCACCAACCTTAGATTGCTGTAGCAAAATAATATGTGAATATTTAACTACATACGTAGAGCATACCTATACACAGCATACGCATATACTAACTCCGATTACACTTACGGTACTCATAGGGCACTACTACGTCTTGCATGATTTACATTTTCGACAGTATTCTTAAACCCCGACCAAAAAAAAGGGGTGTTATAAGTTTGACGTCGATGTCTGTCTGTCTGTCTGTGTGTCTATCTGTGGCATCGTAGAGCTCAAATAGATGGGCCGATTTCGATGCGTTTTTTTTTATTTTTTATCCGTGCGGATGTTCTTAGCTATTGTTGGTTAATATCGATTCAAAATGGTGGCGTCCACAAAATGGCGGACAACATATTTCTTCACAACCTACCTCAGTATGGGTATCAAATGAAAGTGCTTGACTAGTAAAATACTATACACTGTAACAAATTTCAAATCGAAGATGGCCGCCACCACAAAATGGCGAATTGTATTATTTTTTCACTACCTCAATATGGGTATCAAATGAAAGGGCTTGACTAGTAGAGTACTTTGCACTATGACAAATTTAAATCCAAGATGGCCGCTACCACAAAATGGCGAAATACATTTCTTTTTTCACAACTCCCTTAAGGTATCAAATGAAAGGGCTTGACTAGTAGAACGTTATACAGATAATTCGAGATCCGAGGTAGTCGGGGGTTAATCAAAAATTTTAGTTTTGTTCTTGTATATGTCACGGTAGCCGAACATTCGCAATTTCAAAATACGAAACGAACTTGCTGTCCAAACAAGATGTGGGCTTAAAAAGGGTTGCTCCTTTGATTAATTTCCAAAGATATATATTTATACACAACACAGTGGCTTTGTACACATTTCATCCATTTCTTTGACTATTTTTGAAGCGCGAAGACAGTTCGTAACACTCGGTAATTACTTTTCTACTTATTCTACCCCCAATTAATCGTTACTATGTTTCATTTTGAGATACAATGCTACTTCAAAAGCTACAAATAAAATATTCCAAGAGGTGGCATCAAATTTTGAGTAGGAATTTGAGGCAAACTGAAAACTTGTCACAGACTCACTTCTTCTATTATATCCCAAAGTGGAGGTAGACCTGGCTGGTGAGTATCGGGTTAAAATATATCCTTCAATTTAGGTTCAATTTAGAAAGTCCCACCAAAATGATCTGTCTTTTTCAGAGTCTTTATTTTTTTAGTCATAAAATAAATAATACCCAATTAAAATGTTAAATTGCCACAAATACTTTTTTATTTCTTGAAAAACGTTTTGCAAACGTCTGAAAATTTTAAAATCCAGTCTAAATCGCCTGGCATACTATTTTTTATATTCTTAAACATTGTACATAAAAATTGCATATTAACTCAAAGATTATTCAAGAAAAAAATCAATTAAATATGTATAGATAAATTTTGCCCCGCTGCTCATTAGCTAGATCTACAGCTCTGTGTTGGGGTATAATAGGGGAGTTCAGTTTTCAGCTTGCCTCAAATACCTACCCAATATTTGGAGCTAGCTCTCGTAACTAAAGGGATTAACTACATTAAGTCTGCGGGCAGACGGCCATGGTGGCCTAGACACGAGAACCGCTTCACTAAGATTTATTCGATGCGCAGACGTAGAGATTGGTCCTTACCATTGGCTCTAATGGTGAATGAAAATATCGCAATGAATCCGACATATTCCGAGAAAAATATCTTCCTTCTATTTTGCAGCATCCGCTAACCTATACTTGGTCAGACACACGGATATCGGAGAATAGTGACTTTCACTCTTTCATTATTGGTGAAGGCCGTGAACCCCAGCTGTGGGAACATAAAATGGGCTGTTTTATGCTAATGCTATGTCTCCGAGGGACAAGCATGGTTCAAGTCTTGCTAAGAAATTAAAAGTCTTCATGTTTGAAATACTGTATGTTCTATAAAACCGAGCAACACGATATTTGCCAGATGTCTCGTCATTCTATTTGATAAAAAAAAAGAAAATGTTGTGATGTAATCAGCATATTGAAGAAGTTTAAACACTTCAAACACAAATAATGTTCCAAAGGACTAGTTCTTTGGATGTAATCGCGCAATCCCTCTCTTGAGCTGAGATCCCAGCCGCACAAGTCACACACGTATGTAGAAGCGTGCATACTGTTTTGGGCGTTATAAAGTAGCGTAAAATCTATTCTTATAACTGTTCGATTTAACGGAAATCTTTCTTCGACTCTGTAGCGTACACATTGATTCAATTGTGTTGACTAGATGCTGATACCGATGCGATTTAATAGGAGTGCACTGAGTTCGCACTTTCATATATAAGGTGGCTTATTCAGTGGCATAACTAAAATGTTGTCTGAGGAAGCTGGTGTTCATTTTTGCCAACCGTTGAAGGAAAATTATTGAACTTAATCATTTAATCAATTGAGTAGCCGGCTTCGTCCGTAGTACATATCACTCAGGCATCACGAACAAATCCAATGGTAAAAGAATTTTTGAAATCAGTTCAGTGGTTCCTAAGATTGCCGCGTTCAAACAAAAAACCTCTTTAACTTGATAATATTAGTATAGACTTTTTTTTAACTTTTATATGTTCACACTTGACCGCCATCTCGCCTGATGTTAAACGACGATGCGGTCTACGATGGAACGTGTTTACCTAAAAGTGAAAGTTAGACATGTCGTGAAACGAGCGCAGTTGAGTGCTAGGTAATGATTTGGACTCTTCATGTTCCAATAGCTGCGTGTCACTGTGCTGTTATGTGTCAGGCATGTTGCTTACCATCAGGCACATGACCTGATCGTCTCGTCACTCTATATTTAAAAAAAAAAAAAACTCCGTATATAGTATGGTTAGCTGCTGGCATTTCCTTTCCCCTCTTTCCCCTCCCATTTCTTAGCCACGTCTATGAGTCAGGTACATATTTTCTCATCCTCTATTCGTTTGCTTTATATTTGCTCGAATAATTAAGTTGCATCTTGCAACAGCTAGACTGTAGAATTTGAGCCGCAAACACATAAATTCAGTTACCGAGGTCCTTGACTTTCATCCTTTGTCTGGCGATGAGTGTAAATGCACAGTGCAGTGTAAAGGGAGTGATGATGGCTGGTGAAATAGATTCCGATTAAGGACCGTACCGTTAGCGGGTTGATAATGTCAGAGTCATCGCTGAATGCATGACATGATGCGTGAATCAGAATAACTCGGAATAAATTATTTTAGAAACATTGATTTAGGTATACAAAATAATGAATGATGATGAGATCGTTGAATACATCTTCAAAGGGTAGGTAAGTAAACATGTTTTTTCTGTAGAAACCGAATCGTCGCTTAACTTGAGCTTTGATACAAATAGGGCAGTCAGGCAGACACCCTCCCGCCGGTTTCCTAGAATTATTTGTAGTTCGATTGGTGTCGTCTACTCGGCTTTTGACGTAACGTTCGGATTAAGCCCGGTGTTTTCTTGCGTCATAGAAAGTAATGATTGTTTTATCAACGATGTGGTAGCGTTAAGAAAAACCACGGAAAAACGTTCAAATGTTGACTAAATGCACAGACTAAGTAGGGAAACACGGTGTCAGTAATTTAATACAACAACAGCCCAAGATATAAAAGACACTGAAAAAATATCTAGTCTCTGATCAGCAATGTGAAGTTTGCACATATATTTGTAGAGGATAACATCTTCGTTGACCTAAATTGATGGCTTGTACACTGCACTACAAAGTGCTGACCACCACAAAGAGCTTTAGATCGAAAGCTGATAGGAATTCACTCAAAGGGAAATTTTGCTTTAAAATGGATCGACCTGTTTGAAAACATTATTATCACTAATTTAATTATAAATGCGCTTTTGCATTTTACTAGTTGTCCACAGCGACCTGATATTCGAATATGAATATTTGTTTATCCAATAACGAAATTGGGTGAAAGCGAAATCGTACGTTGGTAAAACAAATTCTCTGCTCTTTGATCAGCATATTTTCTATACGAAATTTTATAAATGTTTCATTGCTTAAATATTTTACAATAACTCCCTTCATTGCACTATTTTTTTAAATAAGCCAAAATATACTTAAAATAACACAAAGTTAAGTATAATTAAGTTTAATACAATTTTTACGAATCAAACATTTAATTTAATGAATCAGCAGCGTTTATTAAGTACGTTGCTGGAGATAGGCCTTTCCTACAATATAACACTAAGCCTATTCTTTGTTTATAGATATCCAAATACAACCTTAGTTATGCCATTAAGATACACCATTACCGGTCTTATCTGGATCATATTCTGAATATCTTAAAGAAATGTAGAAGAAAGCAGTTCGGTCTAGCACGGTACACGCATCGATGCCAAGCTTAATCAACGCAGGCTTAGCAGTTGTAGCCCAATGAAATGTTACATGACCTTTAAATTTTTTAAAAGACGCATTTTATTTTTGTAACATCTGTGGGAGGTCAATAGAAGCTTAACCCCAAATTTGTGGGTTTGCCACCCTTGTCCCCGGGGCCGCCATCTTGGAAAACACCTTTTTCGAAATATCTTTCAAACTACCAACCCTACAAAAAATTTATCAAAGTATAATTTGTAGCAAATAAAATTTTCTACAAATTTGCATATGTATTGAAGCGCCCGATCAACTTTTGAGTACTCTCAAATCTCTATAATTAAGTGAAATGAAAAAAAATGCGAAAACGTTTTCTTAAAAGACCCTCTACAAGACTGGTCTGAGATAATTCCAATTAATTTAAAATAGTTATAAAACTTTTGGAGAAATTGTAGCTTATTTTTGCTTAAACTTCTTCTTATTTTTGAAGTTTCAGGAAAAAATAATATAAATACGAAATAGTTTAATACGAAACTCTAGCTGTATAAATCTCATTAAAGCAAAATCAGCATCTTGAAATCGAGATTTAGAACAACTAATTGTTCCCAACAATAGTTCTCATTGCATAAATAACTTTACTACATAATGCTGTCACAAGCAAACTTAACTGAAATGAAAAACAAGTTATGTCTTCAGAGAAGTACTTTTCAACATGGACAACGGGTGCCTTCGACAGCATTACATAATTCGTCCCACGAAGCTGCTAGGCGGAGGAATGAGGCCCCTGACCCACTTTCATAAACCAACCCCAACAGTACAGAATCAAACAGAACGTAATATCTTACATAACAGCAAAAAGTCAAGATAATACGGAAGAAGACCGTGTGATGTGACATTCATTAGGAGAGGCCAGATCAAGCAGTGGACAATTTTAGTAGATAGGTTGATAATGATGATGCCATACTCGAAAACTTCATTAATATTACTCTGTGATAACATCCTAATACATTAGTAGATATTCATGTGAAATTTTGGATATTAATTGCGCATCACGTCCGAACGGTTGAACTAACTTGGTTGAAATTTGGAACGTAATTAATTGGTGGAATAGCACCTAAGTTAACGCTTTTCATCGTCAAAAATTACGGGAACGGGAGTTATTCGGGTAACACCGTGAGAGATTGATAATTGCAAATATTTTAGACGAGTTGTAGTAATCTAATTCCAAAATATAACATATTACATTAGATAAAGGTTAAGTTCATTCCCTTCCTTCTACTCGACACCACCAAAACGACACCACGGTGGTGTCGTATGGAATCACTAGTCCATACGACACCACCTACTAATAGTGAGGTTACCTACAAACAAAGTTGTTGATATGAAAACTCCAATTAAGTTCAAGCAGTTTCATTAATGAGGTCAAATGGTCATCTTGCCATTGTTCATTGCAATTTGCATATTAATGTCTTTCCGTCCGAATATTTTAATTTTTCACAATGGACATGGATACTAATACTGACGACATAAAATACACAAAAACTAATGGCGGAACAGCACATCACTAGAGTGGTGTCGTATGGACTAGAGATTCCATACGACACCACGGATGGTGTCGTTTTGGTGGTGTCGAGTGGAAGGAAGGGTTCATTCTAAATGTTCAATTCTATGAGCGCGCAGCAAAAGACCAGCATGTGTATTATTAATTCCTGAAACATCTTTTGATATCAAATATCTACTCAACACTTTCGTGTCTCAAAAATCACTTTGTTTTAGAAAAGTGTAACTGCCATGGTGCCATGCAAATGTTTGGTATTTATAATAAGTATTACATTATCTCTGAGGAACAAATTATTCAAATTCTTAATTTTATATCCGTTCAAGTATTATGTTAGCACTATTGGAGAGGGCAGTCAGTTTTGCTATACACATTTAAAATAAATATTCTACATGAGGTCTGACCTACGTCGATAGGCGATACTTCGTCTGGTAACAAATTACAACGTGTTTACATACCTAATAGTGATGAGAAAACCTTACATTTTTTTGTAAGTCCATAGCCAAAGAAACCACAGGGTAATAGGCTAATAGGATGTTTTTTTTTCACATTGATATGTAAACATATCTCGCCTGATGTTGAGCGACACAGTGGTCTACGACGGCGTGCGTTTCCCCACAAAAAAACGATATACAGAGAATGTATACAAATGTATTCCACACCATTCCGTAGTCTAGTTGTTAGTATAATGAAAGTAGCGCCAAGCATCTGTTGGATCTTAGGAAAGATAGCCACGAAACCTTTTGCTTAAAATACATTTCTCTTTTATGGTCTAACTGTTTTGTCATATAAAATCCATCCAATATTTCCAATATTGGATGGATTTAAATCTAATATCCACCTTGTTACTCTAATGATAAAAAAAGAGTGTAAAGTGAGGCCGTGGTGGCCTAGTGGTGAGAATGTCCGATTTAATAACCATGGGGTTCAAACGCCGTCTGCATATTTAAATATAAGTATTTATAAGTATTTATCCAAGCGCAGATGTACAAATTTGTCGTCACCACTTTAAAAGTGAAGGATCGTGAAAAAACCTAGCATGATACTCGTTAGTAAGACATCGTTTGAGGACATGTGTTATATAACTTGTTCTTGGCCGCGTTGAATATGGGTATCTTCTTGTGAGAAAATGCTGGTTAAATGCTATATGTACCTAAATAAGAGAAGTACGTAAATTAACGTCAATACGGGTATAATTTGATTGTCTATCGTTATTGGGACGTTTCGTGACTTTCGCTCCGCTCTCTCAATGGACGAATGTCGATAAAAGTTTAGATACTGTCGTAAATAATTCATAGAGTTAGGCTGAGGTAAGGCAAAGGCGACTAACGTTGCGCAAACTGGCCGCCTCTCGGTGCTTATTGTGGCTTTTTTCTTTTTTTGTTGTGTTTCTGATACTTTGCTACATATAGATTATGTTCTGTCTGATATCAGAAAAACTAACTTTCGTTCCAAAATAATTACCTATTAAAAAAAAATACGATGTTTTATAAATAACTAAACGAGTGCATTTTTTTGTTACACAATTGTTTCAAAGACGAAACTTCATTTGTACATTTTAACCTACTTTAAAAAAGGAGAAGGTTCGCAATTCGGTTGAATGATTTTTTACGTGTGTTACTTATTAGCTCCGCCAATTGTAAATCGGCTTTGATGGTAATTTTTTTTTGTTTAGTAGATCCTATTTAAATTATTTCGAATTCAGAGCGGTGATTTTTGAAATATGAACAAATAACTAAAATTTACATTCGTTTATCATTTATTTCATCATCATCATCATCATTTATTTATTTATTTATCTGAATGACTTAGCAATAGCTTGTCGCGTCTCTGAATTTAATTTTAAATTGAAGTCGGTTTGTTTTGTTGCTGCCTTCTTACACTTCAGATCGTGAATATTATGGTAGTCATTTTGCTGTACGTACACAAGCCGCCGTAAGCCAATCACTTATCCAAGACTTTCGCAAGCCTTGGAAGCCGCAAGCCGCAATTTCGCTTTATTAGTGCGACAGTAATTATGTGTCTGTTTTGGAAAAACAAATTTGTATCTATATTATCGGACAACACATAAAGGATCCCTTTTTTTAATTGAAAACTTCTTTGGGCATTTTGGGGACTCTTTGGATGAGCTCATGGACTTCAGTTATATTTTTCTGACATGTCTGTTGGCCGCAGTATTACGCGTTTGTGTCTGCAAGAATTGTTTATTATTAAGTATTTTGTTGAATAGGTGCTACTCAACAATTGTACCTACTGAATTTATAAGTGGACTTGTAAAATGAGATGCATGATAGATACATATTATTTGATGTTTTGGTTAACTAATGTAATTAGTCTGTCTGTACATCCGTTTTAGTTAATAAATAAATGGAACTCGCCTCATCGTCACCTAACGTTATTCATGTACCTAAACCATAGAATAGATAATATAGATAGAACGGACACTCCCAACCCCCTGCCAATTTCAAGCTTCCTCACCCCTCAGGCCATTTTGGATACGCTAAGAGCACTCAACGAAGGGCTGGTATCGAACATCTAATTCCTAACGAAACATCATCATGGTGGGTTGTTGTGCTGTTTACGGCTGTCCGTCAACTAAACGGGACAAGATTAAAAGCTTTATTTAATTTCCTAATGATAAAATAACGTAAGATTATAAACTTTTCAATAACGTTGCTTTATAATATTCCAAGCTTTGCTTAGTTTGGGGTCAGATGGTGTTGTGTGTGAATTGTCTACCAATATTTATTTATTTATAATAACGAAGTCGTTTTTAACTCAAAGTTCGTAACTCACACAGCCAGTAACTTATGTGCCCAAGCACGGATTGATAATGCCTGGAGGAGTAATTGTAGTGACAGAATAAAGTTTCCTTCATGGGTAAGTGTAAAATAAAATGCGAATGTGTACCCACTAACAGAAATAGATATCTAGGTACCTGATCTAATCTATCATCGGTTTCGTTTCATTTTACGCGGCAATACAAACACCCACAGATTTCTGAAACAATTTAGAAATCTGTGCAAACACCCTTTTAATTAGAATAGTATAATTTGGCTCCATTCTATTTATGTAACTCAACATTATAGCAAGTTTATAGACTACGTCACCAGGTGAACTCAAGGGGCACAACTATTCAATAAAACAATTCAGTAGCCCTAGTGCTAACGCACACATTCACGCGTGTGTACGAACGACATCTGCGTAGTTGTGTGAAGAGTAGGCAACTCCACAGCGGCGGTTGTATGGAGTTTTAGTGGAGTGTCCGGGGTGTGCCTAAACTGTGTTTATATGCGGACTTTTTGGGTGAACGGACAGTGTGAAACTTGCAGGATTCTCATCACACGTGTGCTCATTAGCTGTGTACTTTATTCTTACTTACTTCTATCGGAAGTATGTAAAACTCACATTTTTATTTTTAAATTGAACTTCAGTTGGCATCTACTATTGGCTACCTAACTTATGTAAAACTGACATTTTTATTTTTAAATTGAACTTCATTTGGCATCTTCTGTTGGCTACCTAACTTATGTAAAACTGACATTTTTATTTTTAAATTGAACTTCAGTTGGCATCTACTATTGGCTACCTAACTTATGTAAAACTGACATTTTTATTTTTAAATTGAACTTCAGTTGGCATCTACTATTGGCTACTCAACTTTAGGCTAGGCTAGGCAGGGTCCTACAAACATAATCATTCCTCAACTAAACGTTAGTGAAACACCTTTTAGCGATGTCTCACTAGTAGGTACTTACCCCTAAAGGTTATCGAAGTGAAAACAAATACGAATCACAAAAAAATTAAATGGAGAAATCAATTTACGTAGGTAGTGAAACCGTTGCTAAGCAATACATTCTTGTGCCTTAAGCCTAATAAAACATTACAAAATAGTCTGACTATCAACTCGAATAAGATTCATTTTGCTAATAAAATGTGCGTACAGGGTAAGTAATAACGATTTCTTCTTACCTACTCTTTCAAACGGTAAATAAACTAGAGAAGATTTTGTTTTTATCCGCTTGTGGAAAATTGGAAAGGAATCATGATCTGAATCAGAAAAAAGAAATCATAAATGTTCAGTAAGCAGTTCTTACGTTAATTGCTTCCGTCGGAAAATAAAAATGTTATGAAAGAACAAATTCATTATTCTGAGTATTTCGTTTATTTCTCACATCTACTTGAACAGAAAATACGTATTCTCAAATTGGGTTCTGATTGTTACAGGCTTCTAGTACCAACCGAGTGATGATTCGTCGTGTTACCAGAAGGTGAGATTTATTTAATAATTTTATTTTGTAACGGCTCTGACTTTGTTCGGACGAAAAATATTGCCATTGTTATAAAGCGATAATGTAACATTTTGACACAGAAACCAGTTTTGAGTTCGCCCCAGTAGGTTTTCTCGTATCAATCATACAAGACGATACTACAAGCCTTTTCTATATTTTTAGTAAGGGTTGGGGCATTTATATTTCCAAATTAATATTAACGTTTGTAAAGTTTTGGAAAAGTTTTTAAAACAATGCATAAAAAAATGACTATTGAAATACGAAGCACTGAATTATTAATTACTTAAGTAGACTACAGGCCCGTGAACTAAATTTATTGATCATATGAACTATCAGGAGACCTATGTAGGATGATAGAAAGGTATAAAATATTGATTCAGCACTAGGCTCGTGGATCGAGGGCTCAACCCGCCCTCTTCATCTTGCACTCAGTTTGACAGCTTACAAATGCCGGCATAGTGCTGAATCTTATAACTTTATACCCTTCTATCATCCTACATAGGTCTCCTGGTGGTTCATATTACGACCCATAAATTTTGTTCACGGGCCTGTAGTCTAGTACTTATTTTCCCTTTATCTACCATTTGCAATGTAGGATGGTGTGGATGACAGTTATATTATTACAGTTATATATCATCATCAACAATTGTAATAGTAAATAAAATCCAACCAACTATTATTAGAAGTCGACAATTAAAATCTTTTTTTAAACTAAAATATTTTTTTAAATTAATAATTTAAATTTAAACATACATTTTCTTTTAAAATAACATTCATAAAGAAAATGTTATTTTTTTACCGGAACAAAACGCTTAAAACGTTCGCTTCGTATTAAGTCTGAACCACAAGTAAGACCCGTTTCACATCAATGATAATTTATTTAATTTCTCCCCCAACTATACTTTGTTGGCTGAGACCGACCGGAGACCGCAAAGTCAAATATACCTGAAAGGATAAGAAAAAGGGATGGTGTAGTAAGCTCGAGGCTTACATCTAATCCATTGTAGGGTTCCCAACGCTAGCGAATTTTTAACCTACTTCAAAAAAGGAGCAGGTTTTTAATTCAGTTGTCTTTTTTGCATGTATGGTGCGCGATAGCTCCGCCAATTATTGTATTTGTGTTCTTTTTTTGTTTGGTGGATCACAGATGAACATAATTTTTTATCGAAATCCGTGTGGTGGTTTTGGAAATATGAACAAAAACTAAAATTTACTTTCATATGCCTCGATGAGTTAGTGTTGGCTTCTTATAAAATTAGGTTGAGATTTTGAGAAATAAAATAAAATTGTAATATATAAAATAAAATAAAATAAAATTGTAAAATATAAAATAAAATAAAACTGTAAAATATAAAATTAAATTAAATTGTAAAATATAAAATAAAATTAAATTGTAGTCGGTATTTGTTTTTTGGAGAAAATATGAATGTTTTAATGTTATAAAAAAATAATACGATGATTGAACTTGGTAATTTGCATATAATGTAATATTATTTGTACTTCAAACCAAAACTAAATAAAAAATTAACCCCGAAAGATGCCGAATATATCTCTATGGCATTGTAACATGGCGTATGAATTTCGCCGATTCGATTTGACTCAAAAATTTTCCTTGACTCAAAAGTTTGACGGCGATTCGTTACTATAAAACTTTGACGGTATGTACACTTAAAACAAATAGGAAGAAAACATATCCTACTTCATTTTATTTTGACCACGTATGCAGGAAATTACATACTGTGCAAATTTAAGTACCCACGTATCAAGGCACACTTCTGGTTAATTTTAATTTGCGCCTCGCCTCATCGTTCGCCTCGTCCGTTCCAAGAGGCACTGACTTTGACAGCTCCTTGAGAACCCTCACAAGAAGATAGGAAGCCCCGTCGATACGGATAACAATTATTGTTGTAATAACTACGAATTAAAACTTAAACGAATTCTTTATAATTAAATACGCGTTTTTGTGTTACTATTATAGAAATAATGTTTATCGAGCAGCTTGAAAATTTGTCATTGTTTGTATATTTTTAACCGAGATAAAAGGAAAGATTCTTAATTCGGTTCGATGTTTTTTGTATCCGCTCGCTTCACCCCGCGCGGCGGTGTTTTTGCCGTCGACGCACTTGCGTGCCAACGTTTTTTTCTCACTTGGCGCGCGGCGGTCGGCTATGCACTTGAACGTTATTTATGACTTAAATACGGAACAAAGACCCCACTTATATTTTTTTTCTTAGAATAGTTGAATAGACGCTTCAAATGGTAGTTAAATAACTAACATTTGTGGCTTTTGTTTCGGTATAAATCAGCGTATAACCGCTTACTTTGAAAAAAGAAAATACTGGCATATATATATATTTTTATTTTAAAAAGTAAACCACAATGTATAACTTTTACAAGTTAGATTTAGTAAGAGACTACATCTGCACTATTTGATAAAATAACAACACATTCCTCACTATAAAAGTATTTAATATCAGGCATTTAAAAACTATCAAATGAAGTTTGGGGCGCGAGTTTTTCTGTTGCCACTTAAGAATTAATTCCTATGCAATTATTACATGCACATTAAAAATATTAGTATTTTCGGAGAGCTTGTTTCATTCTCAAAGCCAGGTAATAATTGAGATGATATTCATTAAACCACTACATTAAAATATGGGAAAAAAGTCACTAGAGTACCACATTCTTAACACTTAACTTTACGGTTCTTAAAATTATTTGTACAGCAGACTTTATTTGAGTGATATTTTATGAAATACAATAAGCCTACCAAATAACAGCTTTAAAATGATACCAAACTCATATTATTCTGTTGTAACAAAAAAAAGTTATTACACATCAAGTAGAAAAGTCATAAAATGTTCCTTATTTGTAGGTAATTTAAGGGCATATTCACACCAAACTTATTCCGGCTGATCTGGTAAATAGCCGGAATGGCCGTCTAATAAGAAGTATTATATTGGATATCAAATTTTAGCTTTGCTGATTAATGTTACATCATCATCACATTTTGTGAAAATGCTACTTAGGTAAATTAATTCTTTGTAAGCTCGTTGTAACGTGGCTAGAGTAATTAAAAATTACATTTCAAAGCTGTAGAGCTTATTTATAAGAGCCTTTGATGTTTGCGTAATTCGTATTGGAAATTTGATCACTTTACAAGATACTGTAATTACGACTTACGGTAAGATAAACTCATTTACATACTTGATCCGAACACGCATTTTACGAGTGTGGCTTTCTGGGGTGTGTAAACAGACGTATTAAATTGTACTTAATGACCCTGGCAATACTTTGTGGCTTGCACTACTGTGATATGGTTTATTAGTAAAAGGAACAGGAGCGGTCGCAGCCAAAAATTTTGGCGGGGGTCACCAAAAATAATGATATATGTCGAGTACAAAAGGCTCCAACTACTAGTAGCACACCATGATTTTACCCGTTTGGCTACCGTTAGTTGTTTTCGCGCGGTAAAAATAGCCTATGTACGTATGTATTAGTACATATATATGTATTTGACAATTTGTAAAGTTTTAGATTTTTTAACGTGGACCCCCTTTTCCACCCCCTTCGAACCGCGCCTGGAAGGAAAGGAGATAGCTGATGTTATAAAGAGTGATTTATGCCACTTTTATTTTGGGAAAAAAGTAGAGTACAAAATTAATTTTAATAGTTTAGGTTAGCTGGTAACAACGCTATTTGAAATTAGTCTAAAATGTTGTTGAAATCAGCAGCTCCCCGGACTCCGATGACTCCATGATGGGTGACGATGATGATGACGGCCGAGATGACACATTTCTTGTTAACTCGAACACAGAAAACAAATTCTACGGTAAGTTTCTTCTTATTATATACTAACTACTCTTATGTGCCTACACTTCGTGAAAAATTTGTGGATCGATTTTTTAGCTATGACAGGTATACACTAGACCGCTATCTTGCCTGATGTTAAGCAACGATGAAGCGTGCTCACCTAGAAATGACCAATTCACTGTTGACTTGAAAACACCAAGATTACAACCATCCATTTTATTTTATTTTTATTTATCGGGAAAATTCACTCAGACAACGCATTCCACAGCACAGACATTCTTTTTTGCACACAGCACAGACATTCTTTCACAAAAGTGGAATCTACTCGTTCGAGTCTTTGGAACGGCAACCGTGAAATGATGTCGCTTTTTATAGCTAGGAACAGTCCGAACAGTCCGATATAAAAAAAAGGAAAAGTGGTATTAGATCATGCAGGTCAGTTGTACATTTTCCGAAGTGCATCCGATTAAAAACAGCTAATCTAGCAATTTTGCAGCGATATACCAAACTTTGAATTCTTTTTTGAGCAAGGGTGAATTAAGGTGAACAAGTGTTGTACTGAATCTTAAGAAATTATTTAAATTCTGTCAAAACTAATCTATCTACCATTTACGGCCTACTTAGCGGGCACCTGATATAAAATGTAAGCCCTGTAAGCCTTCCGTTTATATATTGCATATTGTGCAAGAAATACTTACCTATTACGTAAAACATATTAAAAAACCTTTTTAACATCAGAGTGGTGTCTTCTAAGCTTACATGTTTCATCTTCGATCAGATATTTAGTCAGCTATTTAACGCCAAGCGTGCAACTCTGCTGTATTCCGATTAAAAAGAAAATGTTTTTCAGAAGAGTTAGGTATATCTCTATGATATCTTTAGGTAACGAGTCCAATGCAGTGATTTGTAATGATTTGGACTCCTCATGCCTGCATGACACTAAACTTCTTCGGGCATTCGTGACACTTACCATCAGGCAAATGTCCTGCTCGTGTTACTCTATACTATGAAAAAGTAGTAGTGGTAAAAAACTCGCACGAAGTGGATCCATGATCGTAAAACATACGGCTTGGCCTATTTTGTGGTAATGTTTGTTCTTAGCTGCGGGTGCGGTACGGTGCGGTTGATAACGTTAATTAAGATAAGCAGAACTAATACGGGACGAGCCACTGATTTGTAAAACGATCTGTAACAAGAAAGTATCTATTAGATGGAATTTATCGGTGAGAGCATTTTACTCCACTCGATCGTAGTTCATATATAATTAATTCTATTGGAAGAGATCGCTTTTATTGAGTGGACTAATTGATTGACTACTTGATTTCATTTCTTGGACTATATCTTTAGCATAGTGGCGATACATTTTAAGGATATTATTAGGCTGCTTACGAGTAGCGTAATCTGCTTGCCATTACCACTGTTGGGAGTCGTGAACTTATCTTGCAAGTAGGGAGTCAAGACCATGATCAACCACGCTGGCCTTGTGCGGATTGGTGGATTTATGTCGCAAAATTTTAGGTTCAGGATTGTTTCCTCACGATGTTTTCCTTCATTGTTTTTAATTTAACGGCATCCCACGGATTCAACTTTAGTTCGAATTCGTGGCTCCGGATCAGCAGTCGCCGGTCTCCCGACTAGACCAGCAGCAACTTAGACCGATCTTAGTAAACTAGCCAAGGCACAGTCGTCTCTTTTTAACCGACTTCCAAAAAATCAGGAGGTTATCAATTGGACCCCTATGTTTTTTATGTATGTTACCTGATTTCTCGAGAACCCCTGCACCGATTTTAAAATTTCTTTTTAGTTCGGATGGGTATCCTTTCCGAATGGTCCCATATAAATCTTATTGAAATCGGTCGGGTGGCTTTTGAAATATGAACTATAAACTAAAATTTGCGTACAATTTTATGGCTGACGTAGTTGTAGATTTTACAGAAGTTATGAAACTAGATCTTCTCAATACGAAATTGTGTAAATGGATTCATAAAAACTTGTTTAACACTAAAAAGGGTAAAATAAACTATTTTCGTACAAAAAATTAAACCGATCTCAAAACCACAAATAGGCACTCAAAAGCGAAAAATTAACTAAAATCATTATTGTAATCACTCATCTATTTGAAGTCGGTGCCAGCCAGGTCAAAAAGTTAGTAGATTGATGCTTTGTAGGCACATGGTAAGTAGGCACAGGTAAGTAGTATCCACTATCCACTACCTGTTGGATTTGGATTAGATTTTTCGCTTTTGAGTGCCTATTTGTGGTTTTGAAGTCGGTTTAATTTTTTGTACGAAAATAGTTTATAAAGTACGTATTGCATAGTCTTTGCACACACAAAATACACCCGATAGAGTAATTCAAGAGCAAGGTTTAAATGTATAATACGTGCATAAAATAGCAGAGAAACACGCGTACTTTGAAAGGTTTCTAATGTAATGTCATAAATAGACACATTTTTGCGCTTACACTGCAAACACTGGCTGAATCCTATGAGTTAGATCAAAATAATGTAGAGCAATATTGTACCCCTTCAAAAGGTCTACAAAGCAGTCTGCAATAGTATATCTCTATCTCTATGGAACATCCCACAATACCTATTTATGTTAGCACTTATATTTAGTACCAGCATTGCACCCGTGCGAAGTCGGGGTGGGTCGCTAGTAAAGCATAAAATAAATAAAATGAAACTTAAGGTGTACTCTCACCGGGAGCATTCACGAGTAATGTAATATAAGAAATCCTTTCTCTCTGACTGACGATTATTTCCATATAATGTAAACAACGTTATAAATTTGTCTTTGAGCGTAATTTTACAATCTTAATTCTCTGACTAACGAGCATTCGCATGTAATATAAAATAGATTTGACTTTGCGAACACTTATGTGTGATTTAGTTTATTCCATAATGCAAAACGAAACAGTCATTATGTTGAGTGCGGCAATATTAATCAACATTGTTTACGATGTAAAAAAACAGAATCAATTATATTGTTGTTAAGAATTATTTCAGACCCGACAAGGGGCGCATTGTAATTCTCTATTCGTAGTCATTGATGTAATGTTCAGTTGTCTTCCTGTGTGCATCATCATCAGCCGCAAGACGTCCACTGCTGAACATAGGCTAGATTTCCTCGGCCGGAAATCTCGGCTCGGTTCTCCTCCCTAGTTCATGTAATGCTCGAATCTGAAACATAACATTACATGTGACTACTCACAGTACATTTTAAATATAGTTAATTAATTAATTCGTATGTTTATGTCAGCAAGACCTTGAGCCACCTACGTTAGCCCACAGGTTGGTGGGCAACAAAAGAAATCTAAAGCTACATATTATGTATCTCACATAAACAAAGCCTTGATTTTATTACCGTTAACTGAGGAGTGTCGATTCTAAGCCAAGTAGATATTATCTTTTCTATGACACAAGGTGACTTTATTATGACTCAACAACGTTATATGAAACAGATACTCGTAATGTGAAATTGCGTATTATACTGTAATAGTCCAAGAAAATACGTGACGTCTGGTGGCTCTGGGAAGAGCCGCCAGACGTCACGTATTTTCTGATGGATGAAATGTGGACGATTGAATAGAGTTAGTACGTACTAAGAACACATGCTATACATAATAGAGTTTTAAAGCGTCTGTTAAGCAAAACGGCCGACGGAAAGTGTCTGGGGGAGTATTGGGGCCTTACTTTTAAAGATATTGCCTATAACATACGTGAAAATCAGTTATAAGAAAATACGTGAAGTAAGTAATGTATCTTCTGGACCCCATATCTCAAAATTGGCCGTCTAAGCAAGTTAACTAAGCATGTGTTCTTAGTACGTACTAACTCTACTCAATTGTCCATATTTCATCCATCAGAAAATACGCGACGTCTGGCGGCCCCTGGGATCTTACTCTATAACTTTTTATACCTCTAGGTGCTGTTCCGGGCGGATCTTGCAATCCGTCGCGTTTTCGCCGCTTGGTCGAGAGTGTTGTGCGACAACTACATGCTTTGTCTTATCTCTGCCCGGGCCTTTTCCCCTGGGTCGATTTAGGGCCACCTACTGAACAAAGCGGTATGCCAAATCTGAATGCTACTTCTATAAATTTGTTGAACATGAAAAAAAAAAAGAAATGACCTAATAAATACAAACAAGCATTTTTTCTTAGAGTTATATATATTTCTATTCGTATCCTTTATATCTTATCTCATCTTTATAAACTTATTATTTTATTAAACATACCATGTAGGTATGTCTAATAAAATAATAAGTTTAATATACATGTGTGTATATGAGAGTAATAATACCAGTTTTCAAAGACTGCTTCGACTTACTACTCTTGAACTACCATTTACAGTTTTTGGGATTGTAATATTTCTCATTTAAAGTAAAAGTTTGATGTTCAAAATGGTCGAGATATATTATATTGAACCATGTTTTGTTTCCTTAAATTCCTTATGTTACATGAATGATTATTTCTATATTCAGGAATATACGTAATCAAGGCAGTGGGAGTGATGTATGGGTTTATCATCATCTTCGACCTGATCGCCGCGTACGGAAGCCCTGGGTCTTGCACCGCCACGACTGTCATCATGGTTCTGCTCTTCTTGGCTATTTTCACCATCCTGACTCTCATTTCGCGCCGACCACAGAACCGGTAAACATTACTGACTAGTTTAATTATTTAATTTGTTACTCAGCCTGGCTTAAATTTTCTATCGTGTCCGGCGGTCTTTTTGAGTTGGACTGTAGTACTGATCATATTACAAGTGAATAACCTGTAAAATAAATAAAAAATCTGTAACACACAGTTTTCGTCATGATTGAATACTAAAATAGATAGTTAGGTACTGAAAAAAAAAGACTCAAAATACTTTCGATAACATTAATATAAGCAGAATAAACACCTATAAATGCTTTATCTACTTTTGTAGGTAAACACAATTCAGCCTGCAATTTAACTAATTCTTTAAATAATATTGGAAAATAATAAAACAACACAAATATTTTTAGTAAGTTTATGATGCTCTGAACATCTATTTCATCAGATTAATTTATATCTCTATTCGTTAATGATTTTCCAGTTGCATATAGTTACTCGAGTCAAATGAAAAGGAAAATAATTTGATTAAAAAAAGAAATGGAATTAAAGGAATTAAAGTAAATCATTTACATAGCAGAGAATCAAAAAAACATGAACCGTGGCCGTATGCCCTAAAAATATAACAATCTTTGTGCTCGTCTTCTCTTAAAACCTGTACCGTAAAAATGAACAAAATACGTGAGGTAGAACCAATCAAATGTACTAATTTGCATTCATTGCCGTAAGCCAAAAGGGAAACGCTAAACCCACCCTTATGAATAAACAAATCTTTATTTCTGACAGCAGCACACGTATAGAGCCGACATAACATTTTCGAGCCCCTTACAAATCATACCTTTTGTGCTCAGGAGTTCCGAGTAGCGCAAAAATCAGTTTTATGATTAAATATAGCGGTTAAAAGCATAAGTGAAATAACCTCCATATATATATACATACCAACAATAACTGCTTGTTTAAAGGTATAAGATAACGATTGGTTATTATATCAATAATTATTGAAAAAAAAATGAGGCAGTATTTTATTGACATTGTAGGACGTAAATTTATTAATTTGATTTATGAATTTTGCAGCAATCACCTCATGTACGCTACGCCTTGCTTGCCGTTCGTGCCTACGATCGCCATTATTGTAAACATCTACCTGATCTTGAACCTATCGATTTTGACTCTAGTTCGGTTCACAGTCTGGATGTCACTAGGTAAGCCTTTACCTCTTTTTAAATATATTTATTGCAAATTTAAAAATTACATACAAACCAATCAAAAGTTCTTGACCACGGTTTTGCTGCGTGACTTCAAGTAGCTTACTATTTTGGACTGGATTAAAATTAACACGGTTTTAGGGACTCTTCGAAAAAGTGAGAAATACTCGTATCACATTTTTGACAGTAATTCTACCGTCAAGCAGGTATGCGCAAATTTCACTGTGTTCTGAGTGATATTTCAAGGGCAATGTTTCCAGAGAAATTACAGGACATACAAATAAATCATCTTATATATCTAGGTGACTCTTCAACTCTTCATGTTCCAATAGGTGTCCAACTATCCGACCCCGTGCTATTATGGGCCGCTTACCATCAGGCTCACGTCTTGCTCGTCTCGTCTATTCTACATAAAAAAACTGCTTAATACTAGGATCAAGCTAATAAATACTAGCTGTACTAATAGACTCAAGATTATGGTTCAAGCCAAGGGCGGATCCAGGGGGGTCATGCCCCCCCCTCCTGGGCTGGGTCTAGTACCTTGGTAGACCACTAAATATGATTATAATTATTAGCTTGTATGCACTTATCGCACAGTTTTGTAACTTGACCACGACTATTTGATCCCCCTGGAGCCAAAGCTGGATTCACCTTTGGTTCGAGCGCTTCACGAACTTAATTCGTCCCCACCGAGCAATCACTATGGTCAGTGACTATCTATGCCTATCATAGTGATCTACGACAATGAACAGTCACTATGGTGTAGGGATACGGAAAGCCGGTGAACATATTTTTGCTGTTCCGGTACGGCGACTCTTCTAAACATGTGTACACACACTAGATTTAGTATTAGATTTGACGCACCGTTCCGTTATCTTTAACACTACTTATTAGATAAGATGTTGTTTATAGAAAAGAAATTGAGTAGCTATTTTGTATTTTAGGAATGGTCATGTACTTCAAGTATGGCATCAAGAACTCGACTTTGGAGACCAACCCGCCCGCAGCCCGCGAGGCTACACCCCCCTCCTCCCAACCCCCTGGACCGCACTACCATCCCTCCGCCTTCCCCCTCGTCAATCGACGCGCACAACTGGCGACCGCAACATCTTCGAAGGCGACGGCAGCAGTGGACTATACGGTAATGGCAACCAGTCGTATGGCAACGCCGCTACTGGTAGCTCCATTGTACAATTCGGAACCCACAATGAGTGAGTACCTTTTACATGGCCAGAGTGCCCAGTGTCAGTTTTTTCACAAACGTGTACGTAATCAATTGCGTTAACGTAAACTACACTTTGTGTGAAATAAGAAAAGCGCCTTCTAGTGTCACGTTTTGGCGCTACTCTTAATTCAAATAAATTGTAGCTTCCGTTAACACGATCGAATTCGTAAGCGCTCGATAAAACTCGCATTATGCACACCGGAATCTGTCTGCACCAGTCATCCCCGCAAATCACGCCATGTTTATTGCTTCGATGGTTCGATTGCTCATTCATTTTCAGGCTCCCCAGTATGATAGTGACATTTTCATGATGCTCTCTGATGAGTGGAAAATCAAACCAAACCAGTCAAAGCTAGTTTTGCTACTGGTTTTTTTTTGTATATTTTTTTATATTAATTATTTTACGAGTTCACGCTGTTTTCTTTCTAGCACATACTAATGAAAAAAATTAAAGATCAAATAAAACTAGTCATTTTCTTAAGCCTAGGTTTTACTCGTGGCTTTGAGAGTTAGGCGAAACAACTAAAAAAAACTAGTTAGTCCGTTTGTGTGTTTTCTTTTGTTACACAAACAAACAATGATTAAGATACAGTGCTTAAAAGCTTCAACAGGCATCACGGCTTTATGGTACGATTTTTACGATAAAATAACGTCAGAGTGCGTAATTCGCAAAATTAACTGTTAATCTAAGCTAGGCAAATATTACTATGCAAGTATATAACGCCATAAAGCAAGAGTTGGGTGTTTTGTCGAATACTTCATTATCTACCAATGGCACAGTAGAAATGTCACATCAGGTTGTACTTTCCAGTCCTACCGACCCCAAGCTCGCCTGGCACGTCGTCGACTTGCCCCCCGCAAATTCTGATGGCCGGAACTCTTCGGGAACCAATTCCTCATACAAACAAGTCGAAACCAGGTAATAATAAGGCTGTCTTTTGATGTTTTTCCGTTAAGGGGACGAATTCGATTACACCTATGTAGATACCAACTTTTCTTATTTTTCGTCTGTTGTATAGTTTTTATTAGGAATAAGTTAGTATTAGCTATGCGTGTTGTTTTGTATGAACTCTAAAGAGTTCTATCTACTCTTACGTTACTCCTATTACATGCAATATAGAGTAAGATCCCAGGGTCGCCAGACGTCACGTATTTTCTGATGAATGAAATGTGGACAATTGAGTAGAGTTAGTACGTACGCTTCTGGACCCCATATCTCAAAATTGGCCGTCTAAGCAAGTTAGCGGGTAATGTGTTCTTAGTACGTACTAAATCTACTCAATCGTCCACATTTCATCCATCAGAAAATACGTGACGTCTGGAGGCTTTGGGATCTTGGACTAATAGCATTAAAGTGATCGTGATCGAATCACTTGAAAACTCAGAATAAGCCCAGAGAAATCGGATCAGTGTGCGACAGTGCTCGGAATCCGAACTTCAACCGTCATATAGGTATGTGAGATGTGTACTGAAGGAAAAGAAATCAGGGACCTTCAACAAACGGAAATAATATACTCGTACATTCGTGTCCAGTATAAGGGGAAAAAGTTATTTGCGTTATTTTGTTTCGTATTTAACAACATTGATTAACTTGAATTATAATGAAGGCTTGTTGTTCTAACCGACTTCCAAATAGGAGGAGGTTGTCAATTCGACATTTATATTTTTTATTAATTTATATTTCTATAAATGTCGCAGTTAAATTTTATAGTCTGATTTTAAATGTGTTTGTCTAACTTGTGATTTTTAGGTACAACGCCCGAACCAATAGTACCTCGTCGCATACCTCCAGCCGACCTCCTTGGGCCTATCCAGACGCAACATATGACACGTGGAATGATTAAATCCTTCAGACTCTCCTTGTCCAGGGTATGGGGCGAATTGCAAATCTTTTTATACCTTTGGTTCATAATCATACACCTGTTACTGTTATACATTCAAGTCCTCTGCGTAGAAACATTTGAGATTGTTATTACATTTTTAATGGACGTTTTATATCTTAATTTTGAAGAACTGCTCTGTATTATGAAAGTCTATCTGGGCAATAGCTACGGATAATTCTATTTCTGTTGTTCAACACTCCAGACTATTTTATTTTTATAAGCATTTACTTTAAAGGAGCCAGATATATTTTTTAATCAGATTTCTAATAGGTCCTATCTTTGTACCTATACCGTTATACTGTAGTTATTTATTGAAGCGAGCGTAATTAATTATATTATTATTACTCGTATTTACGTAATTTTAAAACGCGCAACATAGCCGAATTTTTAATCCAGTAGACACATTATTCTCATCGGCTGAGATATATTTATCACGTTATTAAAAAAAATCT
Organism: Ectropis grisescens; assembly: GCA_017562165.1. NCBI lineage: Eukaryota > Metazoa > Arthropoda > Insecta > Lepidoptera > Geometridae > Ectropis > Ectropis grisescens. The sequence goes on along the minus strand of CM029767.1, from coordinate 13,967,887 downwards.
GTGATTGTCTTGATGTATCCGTTAAACCGATATTTCTAGTATATTTGAAATTATACAGCGTAATTTGGACATATCAAAATTTCTACACGTTACAAGCCGTAATAATGTAAAACAGATTGATTCAGTAATACCTTTTCACACCGTTGTTCTATTGAGAATAATAAATTAGACTTTGATGTAGTGCTTACGCTAGACATCTAAATGACGCGCCTTAAATGGTCCTTTTCTACAAACCTACAACTACCTATTAAACTTGAATCCACTTAGCTACGCCAATATTTAACGATATTTCATATTAAATTTCCACAGAATATTGCTCAGTAGGTATATCGATCACAACATAGTACAATATTAAAATATGTGTTTTATATATATATATATATATATATATGTTTATATACATGTTATTATTTGTTTATCACTCAAAAAATACAAAAAAATATTGAATTGAAAAACAGGTCTCTGGAAAACATTAGCATCTATGAACTGGTGTTTGTTATAATTTTTATAAAAACGCTTGCAACAAATTATAATATAATTAACCTAAATATTTTTTTGCTCTTTATTTTACGTTGCCAGTACATTCATATCATATTTTTATGTTGCTTACATTGCCATGTGTAATGGCACTCGAAAACAAGTTTTTTTGTGTATTTGAAATGTTTGAAAATAGGCCGTAAAGTGCCTACTTTTCGCTTTTCTCTACGAAGAATAAAAAATAAAAGTATTTCCAATCATCCAATATTAATTTAACTTAAATGATTTCACGTCAATGAACGTGAGGTGAAATCATTTACTAAGTACAATATTTATATGTACAATATTTAAGTTTTTTTTGTATATATATATATAAAGAAATGTTGCATCACTTTGACGTTTCATTCAGTTGATAATTCATTTGACAGAACAAAGATTGCGAAGTCAGCTATTTTTACGACATGAACAAATCGTCTTGATTGAGTTAATCTTGCTACACTACAATGTTTATTAAGTAGATAAGCGCAGCAAGGCACAAATTAATCGTTAGTTAATCGTTGCTGCGGTATCCGTTTGTTTCACAATCTTTTTTGACAAACCAACATGTGATAAGCAACGTTAGACAAACTCACGAGTTATTAACAAATTGGTTACTGGTTACATCTCAAAGTCTCAGCCATTTATCATGAAATGTATTATTTGACAAATTATTCTTTAAATATTTTGATCAACTAGCAAATGTTTAAAAACAAAACCTGAACTTGATTTTTTTTTTTTTAACTTACTAGCTGTACCCTGCCACGCTTCGCTGTGGCACATTGGTTGCAAAAGATTAGATAAAAACAATCCTTGATGCGGATTATATATCATTGTAAGATTTCAGCTTGATCGGTGCAGGACTTTTTGAGTTTTTGAAGCGTACACAAACCAACATACATTTTTATATATGCGAGGCCAGCGAGCCCCCAGAGCCCCCCCCCCCCCTACATATTATGGTCTACATTTGTTTATTTGTTTCAAATTTCATTTTGGTAAATGTCAAATTTGTAAAATGAATAAAATAACTGGAACGGGAACTACGTGGATAAAATTGTGGAGCGCTACTAGTAAAGTATTTTTTATTCGATTAATTGTATTCCAACTGGTGACACCCCCCAAAATCTGAGACTGCGTACTGAGACCGCGCCGGTGCGTTAGTTGATTTCAAAGTGATGTATGTTTTGTCAAAACATGTTTGTGAAACATTGGTGAACCCGTTGCTGCATTGTGTCTACAATGCAAAGTCGTAGTGATGTGAGATAAGATATACTTCCTACCGGGCAAAGTGTCGCGAGCGTACAACACCATATATAGATATTCCAGTATTTTTTTGAAATTTTATCTTTTCTAAATAACTGCATTGGACGCTATAGACATCCGTCATAAGCTAAAGTTGCGCTATTTAGTGTATTTAAATGTTTTATTTTTTCGCCAATTTTACCAACTTTTCAATTTATTAATAGACCTTTGATTGCATAGTAAACAAATATTCTAAACAAAATAACAGTACATACCTATTTTATATTGGCTCAGTTATTGTGGCTTCATAGTAGGGTGTGTTTACACATAGTTATTATATTTTAAATTATAGTGACATTAGTGTACGGTACAGATAAAACTTCGCTTATTGTATACAGTACGACAAGTGCTGACATATTCTCAGAACCCGGAAAACTCTGTTGACCTTTGTGTTTATTTATTTCATAGAGTTTATAATCTAGTTAAATATCATTAGTTTTGCTAAAACTGAAGGTCAGTACGGGTTACTTAAGTATTTGCTAGTTATTTATAGTGACCCGTACTGATTCTTTGACTAAACAAATCACTATAACATCATAGTGAGAATGAAAACAACAAAAATCACTAGGTGACGTCTTCCGTTGTTTGCATTTCATGTAATGTTCGTAAAATAACTTAATGCAGTATTTCAAACATTGTCTGATTTGCCTGAAGTAGGTATTTCAAACAAGACTCAAGACGTCTTCTCAAAAGATCTGAAAATGTAGAGCTGATTAAACTATTTTGCAAAATTGCAATGTTTGCGATGATAAACGCATTCAATGACACGAAATTGAGTACGAGTCTAGCAATACGGCAGTAAGTTGTGTTTGACGACGTGGCTTATAATAAATACCATGTCGAATGAGACGCCATATATCTTAAGTTTAAGGAGAAAAGATAGATGTACCAGTAGGTAGTTTCTATCAATACGTTAATCATAATCTAAGTGTGTCTCACTGTTGCTTCCCTAATTTACGGTTACTTTCTGTAGATGTAAGAGATCGATTGTATTATTGTACTTAGGAATGCGCTATCTAGGAAAACTGCAGTAACAGTTCGGATCTCCACTATTTCTTTTGTTTTTCTTGATAAGGCATTTCTCATTAAGGTTTTATAATCGGCCCTTAAACGTGTACCTAATATCGTATTTTATGATGTTAAGTTTTCAAATTCTCCTTGTATATCCTTACTAATTGTGATATTTTATGTAATACTCTATTGTAAACATAAACAAATACAAGTATTCTGTGAACTTTTTTAACATTCTCCCCATGTCGTTATCTGTTATATTTATAATGAACTAGAAATCTGTCATCTCAAATAATATTAAAGTTTCAGTATCTAACGTGGGTTAGTGTTAAAGTGAAATTCGTCTACCTCGTTAGATTACTTTTATTTCTTATACCCAATACATCTTGAATGTTTTGTGTATCTATCTAGGTTGTTATTTTTTGTTTTCCTACATGATTGTAGGTATATATGTCTTAACCGCCACTGTCTAGGCTATATATAGATATATATGATTCTTCATAATTTCTAAATAATTACGAGTACATAAATGAATTAGGTATACTTATACCTATTAGTCAACAGTGCTTTATGTCATTATACTATCGTTGAAACGATTCTATTACATTTTGAATAGATGTATTATATGTCATTTAAAACACATAATTATGCAATACATCGTAGAGTCAAAATTTGGAATGACCAATGTAGTGACCAGAGACAGTATGGCCTAATATAGGTAGAAGGTGTACATATTAAAGAGTATAATAACATACATTCATCGTCACCAACATCATTCTATCATCCTAGGTCGGTACGTGAGAAGACACTCATAAATCCCTCATGTTATAAAGGCATGATCATTGCTCATCTTTTTCTATATTTAGTTACCATTAAAGAACTGAATAATTGAGTATTAATTTAGATACTAATACATATCTGCTGCCTTTGTGTTAGTTATTTTCGGATCACGCAATAGTGATCAAATTCTAAATTAAATATAATGTAAGTGAACTGTTTCTCTGGGGTCATCCCAGTCGCAACAGTTCTGGGGTATAATAAAATAATGGATAGGCCTTATTCTTAAAAAAAAAAGTTGTTGATTATGGAATAAATTTTATCTTAAGTATTGTTGGATATAGATATTTGGGAAGTGAGATTCGTAATTATCTTATAAAGTTGTTAAAATCACGGTTTGCTGACGTCTTTATAAATTTTTAAGTAGAATGTATAACAACGTATGTTATGAGGGTTAAATTTTGTAAATATCAGATGCAGATTAAAGGAAGATCGTAATAATGAATGTAGCAAGGTTTTTAATGCGGATGATGGAATGATCATAGAAGTAAAACACGTAACGCCTGCTGAGAGTTAAGATTGATTAAACAATGATGGACTAAAAAAGGAAATACAAAACGTCAATCGATAACAGACATTGGGCTCGTTGGAACATGAACGTTGAATTTGCAAAAAATTGGGTAAAGCTATCGAATTCTCAAAGCTTTGCTCGTTCAGAAGTTTAATATTTCGCTAACGAGCTAGCAAAAATATATCACACATCAAAAAACTTCTTTTTTAAACCAGCTTGGTGTGTGCACAGATTTAATGATACTAAAGTTTCCTTTTGCGTTTTTCATATAACGTCGTTGTCGTTAGTTCTTTGAAACACAAGTTTCTCAAAAAAAAGTCTTTGTAAAATAATATTCTATAATTTTTAAAATCACATTGACGATGGCACAATAACGAAGCATACTCAAGGCTTTCCTAAAAAAATATATATTAGAAAATGCCCTGTACCTATAGTACAAAGTAGGAACTTACCTTTCTATGCTGGTTCATTTTCCAAAACGAATATCTTGCCAAGGGAGATAAGCTTCCCTCGAGTGTAATTTAGATAAAACAATTGTGTTAGTTTATATATATTTTTCTAAGTATCTTACATTATTTCGTGAGTTTTTTTTCACTGCGTATGAGTATTGTAAAATAAGTAGTACCAGGGTATGTTTAATACTCTGAGTATATAATTATAATTTTAAAAAATCCATGTTAAAGAAATTAGGTCACTTGGTTCAATCGTTTTTATTTAGCTGCTATATATGATGCTCAATTTTGTTTAATTTGACTAGATTACCTATATATAGATAGTGAGATTATTATTTTTGTTACCACAGTAGTTCTCCAATAAGCCGATTAATGACTATAAATAACATGGTTGTTTTATTTTGAATAATATTCTATAGAACTCTTATAAGCTTGTAATTGTTTCGGTTTCGATGCAACACAAGTTAAATGACAAAACAATTAAATAAAATACGCCTTCTCGTATTAAACAACTCGTATGAAAGAATGTCTAAGATAGACAAATATTTTTAATTTGTTGTGCGCCGCAATCGATATCACACTCCTTAAGTGGTGTAAGTTGGTACAGCTGAAAACCCCAATCACTGTAAGCATTTTATACCTACAAATAATATTAAAAGTACTACCTACTAAAAAGGCACCATTACTATTTTAGTAAGTAAAAGGCCAATAATTTATCTTTAAAATGAATAAACGACACTAATCGACTCAGATTTGCACAGTGGAAACAATTCATCACTATGAAAGTCTTACCTAGGCACTTCCTAACCTGAAAAATCCTAACCAGTTAGAAATATACAAAGCATAGGATGTAATAAAATGTTCTGAAACTACTTATTTGCATCTATCCTAATGTAGCGAAATTGTTGTTAGGAAATTATTAATTGTATAACCATTATTCATAAGATGTTTCTGATTTGCACTGAAAACACTTGGCCGGTCTCTAACTGTTATTAAGTTATTATGGATAGATAATTTGTTTGTACTTGCCTACAAATGATGTTTCCAAGAAAAGCATTTACATTTTACATGTTTGATCATGATAGTAATCGCTTGTGTTCCTTAGTTCTATGTATGTACTTAGATAGAGACATATATGAGTTGTATGGATACATTATTTATTGACATTGTCGTTACGTCCACCTTCTCGAGGAAGTACGTCCATAGGACTAAATTCATACTTACTAATCGTGCTAAGCATTTAATAAAGCCCATGTTAGTTGATAACTATGGGAAAGGCTAGGCTTTTTCTCAGCGATCTCAATGTTAACTGCAATCCGTAAAAAAGCCGTCGAAGGTGATAATGAACGATCAGCAACAGCCTGTCTTGATCCATTGCTGAACAAAGTCCGAACATGTAAATTGTTTCCTTGGCTTTTCTTCTTTAAACATAGACTGTTGTCATCGGCTTTCAGGACCTCTTACGCAATGTACTCGTATGTAGACTTACAGTTATTCTTATTTTACAAAATGCCTTCACGCGCAATCGATGCCATGACAGGTGTGGGGTAACTCATCCATTCCCACTGCAGTTTGCTAATGCGTTGAGCTACATCAGTGTCGTTGCCTATCTGACGGTTTATTTCGTTTGAAACAACTCCCAGAGAAACTAGGACAAGTAAATGGCTATAGCTCAATTAACGTGGTATTTTTATTTTTAAATAAAGAGTGACGATACGAGGACATGTGCCTGATGGTAAGCAATATGCCTACCACATAACAGCACAGTGACATGCAGCTATTGGAACATATAGAGTCCAAATCATTACCTAGCACTGCACTGCGCTCGCCACCCAGAGATCTAAGATGTTATACTTCTAAGCCCTGTAATTTCTCTGGAAACATTGCCCTTCAAACCGGAACACAGCGATGTTTACACATTACTGCTTGACGGTAGTCCTACCACTACAAACGTGGTGAGATGTAATGACCACAATAACACAATGCAATCAAGCTGTAGAGGTAGAATGCTGAGACAATCTTGATCTTAATCTCGCTGAAACTCTACACAATAGCAAAACAAGGTATATATCGGCGTCTTGCGTAACGGTAATTCGGAACAACAGTCTTATTCCAAATTCACTCATTTATGGACGACTTTTTATAAGTTCGTACTCATGTCAGTGAAATAATTTAACCTACGTTACGATAATTATCTTTAAATACAAAACGCTGAAATCGAGCTGAGTTCGATTTTTTAATCGAACCTAAATTTTATTACCAACCGGTAACGCTTAAGTGTAAAAAAAACTATTGCTACGCGAGGATGTGAACTCATGTATGTTAAGACATTTTGATGACTATATGACTATTTCTTGTGACCACTGTAAACACGAGTAGACAGATAAATGTATTATTAATGTTGTAGTTTTAGCTGGCCAACTGCGTTGATTGCAAATCTCTATTATGTAACTTTTAATAATAATAAATGTTCGAAGGTCTCCTAGTATATGAAATGGACAGACCACGCGAAGTACAATCGCGATTAAATCATTCATATATTTGTATGAAGTGTTACTATCTAGTTAGAGGATGTAAGTTATATGGATGAAGATTTATTAATAAAACAAGGCTTGACTTTTTGGGGCCATTTGGACATTTGAAATGTACAAGGGTGACATTTTAACCGTGATTGTGCTAGCGAAAAAATAAACTAATACTATTGAATACCGTTTTTTTATTTATTCACCCTCAGTTACACACGAGTATATTTTGTTTCTTAATTATTGATAGGCTTATGCTTTCTTGTTGATAGAGATTTTTTTTTATAAACAATATATTTTTAATGCGACATTCATGTATTTAATTTATCGATTCTATAATTACTAGGGAATTTGAAGAACTTAATATTTTTACATAGAGTTTACAGTTCGAGTTCTTGTGTGAATGTGTGTGTGTGTGTGTGTATGTGTAAAATATGGTAATGTATATCTATAACAGAGCTATACATATATACTGAGTGCCATTGTATTTTCAAGACATTCAGGCACATTTTTACAAACACACAAAATTTCATCCAGACCAGTGCAACCTTTTAGTTTGCTTTTAATCGTCATCAAGACGAAGGCTGGGTTGTAGTTGCATGAGAGCGCCCCCCCCCCGCACGCGATCGTCGCTCTGTCTCGGCATACTGGGCCCTTCATCTATTACACCGATGACATCGAACACGAAAGAATAAGTCGTTTAGTGATGCGTGCATTGGCTGCGCCACCTTGCGCCATGATGAGGGCTCTGGCCCGGGAGAGGTTTTCTAAAGAAGGAAATTATGTAATAAACCTAATATCGTGGTAACTCTTGCCTGACAGCATTGTAAAAGCACTGTAATAAGAAAATAACATATAAGTTACCATAATAAGACAATATATGTAATATAAAAACGGCATGGACCTTTGAGTCCTTGGAGGCTGTTTATATAAATAAAAAAAAACGTTAGCTTAACCAGGCAGAGTTAGGTGGCGAAAATAGGTAATTAAATACTTTTGACGTTATGATTCCAAATAAAACGATTAAATGTATTGAAGACAACTTTTTTATTGTTTGTGTGCATTGCAACACATCGAATTTTATGTAACATCACCTTGCGTACGATTTATACAAAGCGAAAATATAAGTTTACATTTTATACATTAAAAAAATACAAAGTGATGATACATCCCCTCAACAAATGGGTTTCAAGATTCTCTACAGTACAGTTCTACAAAAGATTTTATTGGTAGTTAAGTAGATGATTCTTTGCATTCTCGTCGTATTTTTGAGTTTTGTAAAACAGAAGAGGAGTGAAGAGAGGCTTTTGTCCAGCAATTTAGCAAGCAGACACTCTTAGTTGATAATTAAACTAACAAAAAAAAAAAAAAAAAAAATAGGTACCTATAAAATATCTTTTTATTTGATGTGACAACGAACAAGACAAGAGCAAGCAACACGCCTACCCATAACTCGATAGTGCCACGCAGCCATATTTAACTAGAAAAGCCCGTACCTACTGTACGTAATCACTGTACCTACTGCGCTCGCCGCTCAGACATTAGGTGGTATATCTCATTGCCCTTCAGTACAGCCCTTCGGAAACAGTAACAGTTACATATTACTGCTTGGCGACAAATAGAATAACCGACAAAGGTTCTACTTCTCCGGGTGGATTACAAAAGATTCTACCACCACAACGATTGCAACTTAGGCCATATTAGGCGACATTAAGCTTTATATTATTACTCGTAATATGGTAAGGTTAGACTTACACCAGTTTGGTGTAAGAATTAGACACTATATCTAATAATTATATTGATATTAGTATAAAATAGATACTGGAATAATGAAACTGTATTCGTATACAGTAAGCGCTTTATATATTTGATAGGGTTAAATTAAAACGACCGAGAAGTTGAAATGACATTTCAAAGAAACTTTTCCCTACATTTTATACCTTTAAAACGAGCAATTCTTATACGTACCTATGTAGGCTAGATATACATATATGTATAGAATCTGAATATCGGAAACGGCTCGAACGATTTTCATGAAATCATATATTATACTATGTAGGTTTCATCTAAAAAAAACGCATTATATGCGCGTTTTTGACAATGAAAAACTGTTACATTAGGATTAAAATGGGACGGTAAATTACGCAACCTTGCACGACAGTATAATAGCTCAGGCGGGAAGTGGGGTTATCATGAAAGTTATCAGTAAAACGACCGAGAAGTTGAAATGACATTTCAAAGAAACTTTTCCCTACATTTTATACCTTTAAACGACCAATTCTTGTAGGTATTATATATATATATATATAGAATCTGAATCTCGGAAACGGCTATTATGTATACGGGGGTTTCGGGGACTATAAATCGATCTAGCTAGGTTTTATTTTTTTAAAACATCATTTATGCGCGTTAAATGAATGACAATGAAAAACTTCTACAATGTCATTAGAATACGATAACTTATTTCGCCACTGTTCTCTAAGTCTAAATGGCTCAGACGGAATATGCTCGCCCTCGAATCCTGACGGCTCCTCTTTTTTTTTCAAGGTCCATCTTTTATTCCGAGAAAATCTATTACTTCAAGCTCTTTATCTGTAGGTATATAAGTATACTCAGTGTTTAAACCGGGCAAAGCTCAGTCACCCAGGGTACTTTTTTAAATCGATTATATTGTAGTACTGTGCTCCCAGATCGTTCAGAAGGCTGCTATGCTGATATAGGACTAGGCAGGCATGCCAGAATAACTATGGAGAAAAATCAACACTGACTGGGTCCCGGAGGGTAAACCGCCGCCAGATCGGTCCAGAAAGAGGTTATTGGCTATTGGCTAACAATAGCTCTCGATAGAAACCTTTGGAGGGAGGAAAGAGAAGCGTTTCTCAACTTTGGGCCAAGATAAGCCTATATAACTATACTGTATGTATATATATTATATAAAGAGTGTTTGATTTCACAATTTCACTATTGCTACATATAGTAAAAGCTGTTGATAAGAGCAGGTACTTTGGGTAACTTTCATGTAAACATTCTAACATCCAAGTTCAAGGAACCAAGTCCATCGATACGGTATCACGACATCAATAGAACAAGAATGCAAAAAAACACATTAGTTAAGTTAATTTTGTTAAGACTATATACTACTCATAAATTAATAACACATTTTATAATACTACAGGAAGCGCAGACTGTGTTGTTGATATTTGGTACTACATTCGTAATAATCATAGTTTAATTAATTACTTCAATTATTATTCGCATTTTCAATTGCTTTAAAACGTTTTAGTTATTTCAACAATTGAAATTACGATTAATAAATAATTACAATATATAAAATATAGATGGATATAAATAAATATACATGGTTACATATCAATTCGATATTACATTTAAACAGCACTTGGGCTTACGCATAACACGCGTAGAACTGGCTTATCGGTTCACAAACTGATATTACTTAAATACAAGAATCTCATTAATCCGGCACTTTTTTACTTCACCATTTTCAAAATTTCGGCAGTTCCTTTCACCTACGCCTCTATAATTATTCAAAATCGCCCTGAAATTTGATGATGATCTTGCAAAGATAAACCCATAAGATGTCACCTTTAAGCACATTGAAATAGAGGCGAAATTTATCTGATCCATTTCAGCAACGATCACCCTAACGCAGCCATTTTAGGTCTCTTGAATTTATAGAATAGATTAAAACAAATTAGGTAAAGTAGATGATATAACATTTAACGTGTATAAATAAATAGATATTGGTGGACAATTCACACACAACACCATCTGACCCCAAACTAATTGTACTATGACGGCCAGATGGCTGATACAATAGTTATATAGTTTTAAATACATACTTATTATAAATAGAAACACCCAGACACCGTGCAAACATTTGAATTCATCACACAAATATTTGCACTGGGTGGGAATCGAACCCATGACCCTCGGCTTCGCAGGCAGAGTTAGTACCCACTAAGCCACGAGGCCAGTATTTATATGTTTACATTTATTTATATAGTCCTAACACAGTTAATAGATTCAATTATGCAATTCAATAATCCTAACATTTGAATATTTCGACACGCTTTTTTTTAATCGTGCCGGATTAATAAGAGTAATTTTAAAACGCGGTTTCTAAACAATTTTTATTTGTTTAACGGGTTATTCAAGATTGATACGATTGGACAAGCACGAAAGAGACGACAAACCGAGAACGCGCGCGTCTAAATTCCTCTTGTGGTTTTACGGACAGTAGCGATGTAAACGCATTGTCAGTAGTCCCTTGTCAGACCACATCATACGCAAGTATCCCGTTAATTAAAGATAATATTTAGATTATTATAGTTCGTCCACTATTAAGAATAGGGTAGGATTATATTTGGAATATAACACAGAGTCCACGCCCCATCTGAATAATAATTAATAATAATGATAACAAAACATCATTCATCACCACCCAATTCTCACAAAGAACACCCTAAATAGATACTAATTATACAAATCCGCTCTTCGCTGTACAAACCAGCATATTATACAGAATACGGCCGAGCGATATATGAAGAAGTTTTATAAAAACTCTTCATTAAGGTGATACTAGATAATCAGAAGCAATGTTTCTGAAGAAAATAAGTTCTGATAAAAAACTGAATACGTAGGTATTAGGTGAAGCTGAGCACGGATAGCCGATATACATAATTAGTTCTTGTCAGTGATAGAGTGTCTTGTTTTGTCAGTGCCTACTGAGGGCAAGCACGCTCAAAATTCCACGAAAAAGGTTCGTTTATTCAATCCACTCCTAGGGCTTAGCTCACTATAAGAATTTTGATTGAAAGGTAGTGAATTTAGAAATCCGAATCAGATGATACTCACCATAGTGAATAACGTTTATTATTGGGACCAGCCTTGATATCCCTAAAAAACCTGTGCTATAAATTTGTTCTGACCAAACTGATAATTTTGTAAAAAGGGTTTTGTTCGCAAATTTAGGGTTGATCCTTTATTAAAACTTAATCGATATCTTCCTTACAACTTTTTAATGTAGCTTACTTCTATATATGACTTCTTTTCAATCTACAAAAACTTACAATGAACTTTTTCAGCGAGTTGTAAAAACAAAACCAATTATCTTATCATATACCTACTATAGTATCACCTTAACGATGTGATGTGTGAACTTAAACATAAGAGGCACATGGCCAAATTAAACAATTGTAAAAAAACGCAGATGGAAAAAGAAAATATTAAATAACTTGGAATAAAATTGGACTACAATAAATAATTGGATAATTGACCGTTCGCTTCGGCATCGTTACGCCCAATTCAAAGTGGATTCAACGAGTTACTAATTATTGGTTTGTGTAAATCTCAAGCCTAAGCGTCGTTTGGGGCATCATCAATGATTTCTGGAGACGGGGGTTCTACAAGTGTGGGGTCTTGTTCCGAGGGGTCTGTTCCCGAGCTTGATGGCTTAGCTTCTGAGGCCTCGGATGTGTCAGGGGTCACCGGTTCTTCTGTTTCTTCTATAGAAGCGTGTTCGTTTCTGAGACTGGCCCCGCCACACTCTCCAGTGGGCCTTAGGACGAGGTACATTAGCAGATCTGAGAGGGATATAATACCGATCACTTTGTCTTGTTCATCGACGACCACCAAACGATGTACCTATAAATAAATACATGAAATTAAGTATCACTGAAGGAAAATAGCAAAATCGGACTAGAGAGCAATATAATTATGTTGAAATTGTTTCCTACTTCATTCCTTCATTTTACTTGACTTGTCCAAATCCTTGCATTTGGATTAACCATCGGGGAAAACCAATATCTCAAGTTAGTTTATCAAGACAAATGAGTGGGTTTTCCTCCATGATTACAATCTTTTATGTCTTCAAATCAAGCGTGAATCGGTTTGTGCTAGGTAGAACACCTCTAGATTCACCCCTATTCTACGATGGAGCGTATTTAGGTAAGTCCGATATTGTAACGGAGACCGCATCGTCACGTCGCTTAACATCAGATGGCGGCCACGTGTACCTATAAATGTTAAAAAAAAATACCCAATTGCCAAAGGTCACGGACTCCCGAATCTGTAGAATTGCTCCATTTTCTCGAACACATACTTTATTTCTCATTGGTTCCACATTTACAAAAACCATTGTGAGTGGTGAGATAGTCTGATTTCACAATCTTGAGTTCATAGATTCGAATCCCGCGTGGACCATTGAGTGTTATTCCAAGTGCAAATGTAGTAGTTTGTCATCACCACTGGCTTTAACGGTGATGGCAAATATCATGAGGAAGCCGCCATGTACCCAGAAATACAAATTACGAAGATATGTTTGTATGATCCGCTAACTTACACTGGATCAGCGTAGACGCCTTTTATTTCTTATTCGAGAGAAGATTAAATAATATTCACGTAAAATATGAATATATATTGACGAAATCATCCTAATTAAGAGAGTAGAAAGATTTACATCTCTTCTTGTGAGAGCCCAACAGTAGGAACCAAAAAGTTCGGTGCCTATACGATACGCACCGCATTGATATTAGAGAAAGAAACCCACCTCTGCTCTGACGATCCTCTCCATGACTTCGAACAGCGTTTCATTGAGGGTACACTTCTGGACTCCCTCGAACCACTCGTTCCGGTGCTCGTTGGCTGTCTTCAGCGACACGTCCAAATTGTTGTACGTCTTTTCAGCGGCCAAATTCTGAAAACAAGAAAGAATAACTTTATTTTACACTAACAACAACTAAGGGCGATCAATTACGAGTTTTGTAGTGGTAGGACTCGTGGCAGAGCCCGCCTGGGGAAGTAACACACCTTAGCCAGTTATTATACCGCCAAGAAGTAATGTGCAAACATTACTGTGTTCTAGATTGAAAATCACAGAAATTACATGGCTTAGAGATATAACATCTTAGATCCCAGTGCAGTGCTAGGTAATGATTTGGACTTTTCATGTTCCAATAGCTGCGTGTCACTGTGTTGTTATGTGGCAGGCATGTTGCTTACCATCAGGATAGATGTTGGTGGACAAATCACAACAATACTTGTATGTTACTTTTTTTTTAATAAAGAATGACGAGACGAGCAGGACGTGTGTCTGATGGTAAGCAACATGCCTGCCACATAACAGCACAGTGACACGCAGCTATTGGAACATGAAGAGTCCAAATCATTATCTAGCACTGCACTGCTCTCGTCACCCAGAGATCTAAGATGTGATATCTAAGGCCTGTAATTTCTTTAGAAACATTGCCCTTCAAACCGGAACACAGTAATGTTTGCATATTACTGCTTGAATAGAGAGAGAAGAATAACTGGCAAAGGTGTGGTATATTAAGCAGGTATATGTCGCCGGAAAATAACAAGAATCGTTCGTTGATCAATTCACTAGTTGATCAACTTTACGAAAATAACCAACGGCGGTTGAAATGTATTATTTAACGCAATGAATTTACGTTAATTAATCAACTAACGGAGCGTGACCGTCATTTAATAAATTACGATTTTGCCGAAAGTAAAAACATCCACAAATGGGTCAATCGTTGCTCAGCGAACTATTTAACGGTACACTATTATCCGTCAATTAATACACTGTTCTTTGTTTTTTTTTTGTTTTTTTAATAAAGAGTAACGAGACTGCAGGACATGTGCCTGAGGGTAAGCAACATGCCTGCCACATAACAGCACAGTGACATTTATTGACACATTGGTCGATGGCATTAATTATAAGCATTAGGCAAGTGTTTATTCAGAGTTCTTACTTACGTGAACCGTGAGATGTATTTTTTACAACGGCTCACCTGTCAGGTAAAACTTGAAAGCCCCTAACTTGATATTGGTGCAGTTTTTGACATCGGGTGGGGCTCCCGCCAGAAGCTCTGCGGTCAGCCCTCAGTGTGGTTTCTTCATACTCGGTCTGCGATCCACTAAGGAGGTCAGCGGCTCGCTTCGCTCGCCACCTTCCCCCTTCGCTACGCTTGGCCCCCATGGCTCACTTCACTCAGAACTTTGCTTGAGCTTCTCTCGCATTTTTTATAAAAACTCTAGAGGTAGTAACCACCAGACTAGGTGGAGTTGGGGTGCTCCGAGTCTGATTTGGGTCCTACGTAACCTAAACGGTCCGATTTGGTAATTTAACAACGCGGACGGACATATTTCCCAAGGATCCGACAGGTGAGCCGTTGTAAAGATAACTTCTCACGATTCACCTGGCAGGAGAGGAGCGGTGTATCAGCGCATACCTCGCCTTTGTCGGATTATTTAACGGCAAGATGCCGTAAATTGATTTTCAACTGGCGTTTTTTATTTTCCGAAAGTTGATCAAATACCTAGTTAATTGATCACCTAACGATTCGTGTTATTTTCCGGTGACATACATACAAAATATAAATATTTACATTGTTTTCATAAACCTTCCACTTGTGATACTTTCGACTCATTACAAGTGCAATCCCATCCAGCCAAAATAGACAGTCCATATTACTGTCTAGTATAGTTCCCGTCTTGTAAAAAGAACGCTAGAAGAAAGTGGAAGGGGTGTGTTTGCGCATGGGTACACTCGCGTACTAAAGTACTAAGCCTATTGTTTTATTTTTTAATTAGCCTTTCATTCGTGGCTTCGTATATTGGCAAATGTGGTGCATTGAAAAAATTATTAGATAGCATATCATTAAGTAAAATTAAAAACATGTTTAATTCAGTGTAGAACGTTTAGTTTAAATACAAAAAAATAAAGTCATGTTGAAACTCCGTTCATTAAGTCGTCTTGAGTAACCAGTGTTGGTGTTAGAGGTCGCCACTGCATCGTCGTATATTTCATTACTATCAGCCTCTCTCTTCATAAAGCAATATACGTCATAAATCGTTTTTCTCACTTTTCTGTGTAAAACCATTTCGCAATCAACTTTTGTACGCGACGGTATTTTGAGCTGCCGAACCAATAGCGCACCAAGCGGCGCATGACTCGTCCGCCCCGCACCGCCCTTCATTCCACCAAATAGACCTATAAATCGCCTAGCTTTACCGCCAGCGTTCTTTTTATGTGACACGATCTGTACTACTACGCTCGTCGCTCGGAGTTAATATAGAGGTCGTCACTCGGAGATGCTGTTTGTATATCTTTGTTCTATAATTTCTATGGAAACATTGCAAAGTGGAACTTAGTAAAGGTTTTAGGCTGAGCGTCTCCGCTCTCACATCTCGGCTTTGGTGGAGTATCAGTCTCACGTTATTGCTTAGCTGTAAAATAACTTCCAAGTCATATCACTATAAAACGTAGAGCTCACACGCAACAAGCTTGTACCATAACCAAAAGAGTCGTGTTTTGCACATCATTACGACAATAGTTTCTGCTATGGAACCATCCACTGAAATCACGAAACAAAATCAGCCGCATGCAAAAAACGCACTTTGGACCCCGTCCATAACTAATATCAAATAGCTTGCTTCGGTTATCGCGATTTCGGCAGTGATCACTTAAATAAATTGCAGATTTAATAGAAAAAGTATCCGTAAAATGCGACCTTTAATACGCATATACATGATAATCTCGTCTTCAAAAGTGCGACTGATCAGAATTATCTAATATCACCTTGCCCTTTTTTCTCTCGGACTTCTTGTAGCCTAAAAAAAAGTGACAACGTTCATATTCCAAAGGCTCAAACGAAGACTTTTGACTCTACTTTTGTGATAAGAACGTCTAAGCTGTAGAACGCGTTGCATAAGTGGGTTTTCCCGATGTTTACAATCTTGGTACTTAAAATCGAGAGGTTTTTTTAAGTAAACAGGATCCATCGTAGACCGCATCGTCGCTTAACATCAGGCAAGATGGCGGTCAAATGTACTCCTATAAAAGTGTTTTATTTGACTACTTACTAAATAACTACTTACAATAACATCGAATTTGGCGTAGATATCTTTGAGTCTGCCCTCGCTGTCGATGAGTGGTAATGCCGAGACGCGTCGATTCACGAACTTCTTGAGGGCTTCAATGATTGAGGTCTCTTCTGTGGCCGTCTCGATGTCGTTCAGAGTCCCGATCCGGAGGTCGCTTATCTTCTGCTGCAGGTACGCGGGCTTTGGCAATTCGTTTATCTGGAATAAATTACATAAAAAAAATATACAACATATCTTTAAGTACATAAAATCCAGTATATCCATGTGTAATCCTCGCATCTTTTGTCCATTGGAGGCCCTGAGGCGTCGGACGTTTAGAGCGTCCACCACCCCATCTAGGGATAGGCCTTCCCGAGGTGACGCGTGTGGTTTCCGGCTATTCACTGGAGGCAAATGCTGGGGTGTGGACACCCCCCCGCGAGATGGACCAGCAAGAAGGTGGTGACATGTGGGTCAGCGTCGTTGGTGAGTGCAAACAGTGTCGCCGCGACTCTGATCCCAGGTCATGCCGGAGAAACCAGTGGGGGTTAGTCGGTAGGGGCACCATGTCCGCCACCATGGTGTCGAGCTCGATATACCCTACTATGTTCCTGCATACGTAAATGTATTTCTCCCACATAAAAAAGGTATCAATGGTCTACACTCTCGCCGGATTTCTGTCCTGGTGCCTGAAGGCCGAAGTTCTGTCATCGATCAACTAGAGCTGGACGCATGCTGGAGAGCAGAATCTGCGCTTTGCTTCTCAGGAGGTAGAGCGGTGGCGCAGAGACGCCAGAGCCAGGGCTCTGGGGAGGTGATGCGGGTTCTCTCGAGACTCCCTCAGTAGCGAATTGTTGCCCGACGATTCCTCGATGTGATCCAGCGCATTCTCGCTGAGTAGAACATGGACATAAAAGCCTCACCTTCCGGACTATGCAGGTGGTCTCCGGAGACAATTGTTTCGGGAGGTATCTGTGTAGAGTCGCCGGTAGGGAGGAAATTCTGGTGTGTGTCACCGGTGCGGTTATGCGGATGACCCCGTACGCGTACTATAGGCATTTCCGCGAGAGGAGGAATACGGCTATCCCGAGCCTAGATCGTAGACGAAAATTTCTAGCCCTATATAATATTAATAGATATCCGAGGAAAGCCGGAACGGACCGGTAGTTAACGATAAACTGATTACGAATGCTAATTGTTGTTACTTATCGCAAGTTTCGTAAGCATCGAACAGATGACGCCCCAAATTAGATTATTCGCAGAAAATGTTATTAGTCGTTAGTTTCATAAGTCTCGAACAGATGGCGATTTAACAGGATATAAAATGAAGAGAGTTGTTCAAACCAAACGAAGTAGCGACGGGCACCTAGTCTATACTATATTTATAATAATATTTATACATCTAAAGAGTTTATTCGTTTGAACGCGCTAATCTAGTAACGTAACTGCTGGACTAATAGCGTAACTACTGGACCGATTTGATAAATTCTATTACCGTTGTATTTGTACGTGACCCCTGAGTGCTATAGGCTATACTTTATACATGGCACGGGCGAAGCCGAGGCGGATCGTTAGTACGAGTACTTATATGCGTCAAATTATCTGACATTACTAGTATGGTCGCCATAGCGGGTAGCTGGTATAAGGCACTTTCCGCGTATATTTACATGTGTTGAAAATCAGAATTATATTTGACTAGCAGCGCCTTGCTGTTGTGCCGGCGTTATATTACCGCGATAAAAAGTAGCATATTATGCCATATTCCAGACTGGATTACGTACATATCCAACAGTTAAAGAAATTTAGAAATCGGTCTAGTGATTCCAGACATTAGCGCGTTTAAACAAAATACCTCAGCCTCGATAATTTCTCCTTATCGCATGATTTTTGTACAGCGTTGCGGAATAATTTAGGATTAGAAGAGATATTGAAACTATACAAATTTCAATTTCAATTTTTTAATTATTAATTTTGTCGGAAAAGCTCGTGATTTTCCGAAGACTTTCAGGGTAAATTTGGTCATTCGATTATGTACGGCATTGGATCCATACAGTTTCAATACCTCTTCTAATCCATTATTCCGCCATGCCGTATAAATGTTTTTCATGTAGTAGGCCTGTAGTCTAATAAGATTACTTACATATAAGAACAAGAAACGCAGTATCCTCTTGTGCGTGAGAATATAGAGTACGTTCCCGGTGTCAGGGTCGATGACCGGCAGCCGATGGATGCGATTCGTGATCAAAATGCGGATGGCTTCATACAGCGACGAGTCCGGCCCAATAGAGACTAGCGGCATCACTGACCCTACCAGCACCTCTGAAACGGAAAACATTTTTAGTTATCAGTCACCGTTATGTAGTGTAGTCATAAGAGATTACATATACTACATATACTTAGAGTTAGAAGAAACGCTTTACACCGAAAGCATGGGTCTGATCATCTGATCGCTCTAGTCTAGTCGCTCTTGTGGAAGTGTCATAAATATGTCGCGGCACATCACTATGCCGCCATAGCTAACATACACCTCATCTGCTTACGATTGGTACAAAGGAACCGTGCGGAACAAACCTGATCTCATTACTTATTCTTTATCTAAGAGTGTAGTATTTACATGTACATTATTAAGTAGCCGACATAGCTTACAGAGTAAGTAAGCTAAAGTGGCAATGGGCAGGCCATATCGCTCGCAGAACTGACAACCGGTGGGAAAGAAAGATTCTCGAGTGATGACCGCGAACCGGAAGACGCAGTGTTGGACGGCCTGCCACTCGATGGACAGATGACCTCACAAAGGCCGCTGGGAACCGCTGGTTGCAAGTTGCGCAGGACCGTTCGTTGTGGAAATCTAGGGGGTGGCCTATGTTCAGCAGTGGAGGTCTCGCGGCTGATGATGATGATGATTATGTAGTGGACTCTTTGCAGTTTGCCTAGGGAGTAGAAGTGACGAGACGAGTATGTCAATATGGCTAATGTAAAAACAACGCCTATGCAAAGCAGCACAGTGTCACGCATCTATTGAATCATGAAGAGTTAAAATTATCACCTAGCACTGTACTACGCTCGTCACCCAGAGATATAAGATGTTTTACCTCTATCTTCTCTATACATAAAAATGTTATGTTGGTTTGTGTTCGCTTCAAAAACTCAAACGGTTTTGCACCGATCGAGCAGAAATTTTACAATGATATATAATCCGCATCAAGGATTGTTTTTATCTAATTTTTGCATCAGTCACATATGTGCCACAGTGAAGCGTGGCAGGGTACAGCTAGTGTTCTATAATTACTCAAAAAATTTAACAATTTTCTGGAAACATTGCACTTCAAATCGGAACACAGTGATGTTTCCACAATCCACATTACAGCTTGGCGGTTGAATAACTAGCAAAGGTTTGGTACTGAAACACACCTGTTTATTAAACATTTGTTTGTAACATTTATTTTTTGATTTTGATAAAATTATTTGGAAATTTTATTTATTATTGTTAAAAGGTTAGGTACCTACTTCCCACATGATCCCATTAAATATTATTGATATCGGTAGAGCAGTTTTCGACAACAGGGATATAAAATGTATTTATTAACCGACTGCGCGACGCAAAGGGGTGGTAATGTGTTTATTTCCACTAACCATTTAAACATACCATTATATTTATGGACCATAGAGTAACCTTTTTTTAAAGGTAACATTTATCAATTATATTAAACATAAATGTTTGACCAATTTGTTTTTTAAACCAAAAGAAAATTATATACATCTTCGTGATTTAAATTCCGCTTTGGGAAAATATTTTCTATATTTCACAAGAGTAAAAATTTAATGACCGGAAATCTCAACCACCGATAGAACGATTGAAAGGAAAAGGAAACTTGGTTAAACAAAAAGCGATACTTAAAATTAGGTTCGATGCTTCGTTTTTCGGTGAAAAAATAATTATAGTAACGTAAAGAATTGTTCAGTGATGCAATAATTAAACTCTGCTATATGTGAATATTATTATAAAGCCATCTATTCCATAACCTTAACAATATTTCATTTCCGATATTGTTAATTGTTGTTAGTATTTTAATCTTAATCTTAGCTGTTAGAAATTTTGTTAGTTTTTGCTTGGTTTTTGGATTTGGACCCCAGTTTGGGTAAAGGGCAACCAACTCAACTCCATCTAACTCTTTCCATGCCTTTCTGTCCTTAGCCCACATCATCCAACATTTTTCTGCAACCTTTCGGATGTTAGCCCAGTCTTTTTATTGGTCTTCCTACCTTTCTTTCCCCTGGTAATGGTCTTGTCCAACGCTTAGTTTCAATGGTCCACCGTCTGTCTGTACAGACATGACCAGTAGTCTGATGTGATGTGAATATAACCAATAAATTAACAGTATATTTTTACTTACGCCGCCAAGTTTCGAGCCTATGCTCCTCCAGTTCATCCATTGCGACGTCGGGACTCGTGTAGTACATCTGCAAGATCTTGATGAAATCGGTGATGGTGAGCATTCCGATAAATTCCTGCCTCTGCGAATCCCATAGTGGCGCCGCCCGCACTCCTGTTGACAAGGGAACGAGAGTTCAGCTCGAAAACCAGACATATTGATGCTGAAGTAATACCAGCCACCGTAATCGAATCAGCCGTGGCTATCGATTGTAAAGAGTACAAATATGTAGTATAATACATGTAGATGAAAACTCTGGTAACATCATGGTGGTAAATAATTATGTTATAGGTACTATCTGCATTATGTTTAATACGTGTCTGGGATAAAAGCGTTTTTTGTCATATGACGTCCTTTGTTAATCAATTTGGCTTGATTAAACGTAAGATCTAGTCACGGCACGTAAGTTACAGCTGGTCTAGTCGGGAGAACGACGACTGTCGATCCGAAAGCCCCGGGTACGAATCCCACGCGCTCCACTGTCTTTTTGAAATCATGTGCGTAATGCCGCTAACTTAAAAATGGTGAAGGGAAACAACGCGAGGAAACTGACATATACCTACCTAGAATCTTTCATTCACCAAACCGCACTGGACCTGCGTGGTGGGTTATGGCCTTGACTGTCTACTTGCGCGAGAAGGGCCGGAGTCCCAGCAGTGGGAAACATTTAGTGGGCTGTTTATGCAAACGTAAAATCGAAATTAGGTGATAATCCTCGGATTCCCTTTATGAGTACTCGATGTGTGAGACCAAAACGTATAACGTTCCGAAGTCGTGAAATCCAAGTGACGTAATATTTCAATTTACCATTATATTTATACGTAAGTACTAGCTAAACCAGGGGTGTAAGGGGGAAGCGCTTAACATCTAGCTTCCCCAAATGTTAACCTCTCCTGAGCGTGGTACACTCTGCTGCCAACTAACGAGGCTCTGACGACCGAACCAATGGCGGTATATCCATTTAAAAGCCAGTCCTAAATGGACCAGGCCGATGACGGGCAGCGGCGTCATCGGTGCAAATGACTGGCTCCGCGGTCACGGTCGGTCCGGTGGTGACTATGACAAACATCCCCCCTATGAAAAACACAACCAGAAACGGCCCCTAGTTCCCGGCGGCTCCGCTATTCCAGGCGCTGGTGGCAGCCTTGGTTCCGGCGGAGCATGGGGTGCGAAGAATCCCCGGCAGACGCCCCGCCACCAAACCCAACGACTCGACCTGGCAACGTATAACGCACGGACGCTGAGAGCTGACGAAAAGATTGTGGAGCTGGAAGAAGAAGTGGACAAGTGGCGATGGGATATCATGGGGTTATCCGAAGTCCGTAGACAGGGCGAGGACAGGATAACCCTTGAATCCAGCAACTTGTTCTACTACCGGGAGGGAGATCAACAATCCCAAGGGGGTGTCGGGTTTATCGTCCGCAAGTCTCTCGTCAACAACGTGATAATGATCGAGAGTGTGTCGAACAGGGTTGTATACCTTGTACTCAAAATTAGCGACCGGTATTCATTGAAGGTCATACAAGTATACGCACCGACCTCGACACATCCCGACGAAGAGGTTGAGGCCATGTATTAGGACATCTCCAAAGCCATACAGCCATACATGTCTCGCCAACACATTTCACAGTTGTGATGGGAGATTTCAACACGAAACTGGCCAAACGTAGAGGTGATGAGTTGAGAGTGGGGAATTTCGGATATGGGTTGCGGAACCCAAGAGGGCAACGTCTAGCAGATTTCTCGGAAAGGGAGAGCCTCTTTATGATGAACTCCTTTTTCAAGAAACAGCCAAAAAGAAAGTGGACCGGGATTAGCCCAGACGGTTCCACAAAAAATGAGATCGACTTCATTATGACGACTAAACGGCAAATATTCAGCGATGTCTCTGTGATCAGCAGGGTTAAGACCGGCAGCGATCACCGTATTGTAAGAGGCACGCTGAATCTAAACATTTAAACTCGAAAGATCACGTCTAATGAAGTCCACTCTCCGACCAAATTATGCTCAGATCGAAGATCCCGATAACTTCAACTCGAACTTTAAAATCGCTTCGAATCATTAGATGAGTGCGTAACAGCGGACGAAATAAACGACAGGCTAGTGGAAACTGTTCATGCTGTTGGCAGAAAGTTCTATAAGAGCCGATGCCAAAATAGAACTCAAAAGCTCTCAGATCAAACTCGACGAAATGCGGTTACAGTCTTCGGTTGACATGACATTCGGTTGATGTACTTGTGTGCGACGCGACATACGCTGCTTCAATATTTCGAGTATTGAAGAGGCGATCAAGCAAAACAAAGCCTCGAAAATGTTCGCAAGAAATCTGTCTCTTGGGCAAAGTCAGCTAACCAAACTGAAGACCGATGGTGGTAACGTTGTCTCGTCGAAGCCTGAGATTTTGGAGGAGATTGAGAGGTTCTATGAACAGTTACACCTCTACGCAAGCACAACTTGTCGTTAGCATGGCAAAAGACCCCAGAGCCAAGCTGACCCGACACTATACCGAAGATATCGCAGAAGTCAGCCTGTGTGAGATTAGGATGACCCTAAAACAACTTAAAAACAACAAGGCACCTGGCGACGACGGAATTACGACTGAGCTTCTGAGAGCGGGTGGAAAACCGGTACTTAAAGTCCTCCAGAAGCTGTTCGACTCCGTCATACTTAATGGTAACACGCCAGAAGCGTGGAACAGAAGTGTGGTGGTGCTCTTCTTCAAAAAAAGGTGACAACACCTTGTTGAAGAACTACAGACCCATCTCACTTCTGAGCCACGTTTATAAGTTGTTTTCGAGGGTAATCACGAATCATCTCGCACGCAGGTTTGATGACTTCCAGCCACCTGAACAAGCCGGTTTCCGAAAAGGCTATAGTACCATAGACCACATCCATGCGCTTCGGCAGATTATACAGAAAACCGAGGAGTATAATCGGCCACTATGTATAGCGTATGTGGACTATGAGAAAGCCTTCGATTCCATCGAGACCTGGGCAGTGCTTCAGTCTCTCCAGCGATGCCGCATCGACTATCGCTATATCGAAGTGTTGAAGTGTATTTACAACAAAGCCACAATGCCTGTCCGATTACAAGACCAGTGCACAAAACATATCCAGCTACAAAAAGGCGTGAGACAGGGAGATGTTATATCTCCGAAACTGTTCACTGCCGCGCTGGAAGAAGTTTTTTACTTTCTTTGGACTGGAACGGATATGGCATCAATATCAACGGCGAATACATCACTCACCTTCGGTTTGCCGACGACATAGTCATTGTTGCGGAGTCGCTGAAGGACCTCGGTGCTATGCTCAGGGACCTCAGTAGAGTATCCTAACAGGTAGGTTTAAGGATGAATATGGACAAGACGAAGGTCATGTCAAATGTTCATGTCTCACCTGTACCGGTTATTGTTGGGAATACCACACTCGAAGTTGTTGACGAATACGTCTACCTGGGTCAAAAGATCCAATTAGGTAGATCCAACTTCGACAAAGAGGTCCAGCGAAGGATCCAACTCGGCACATCTTTGAGTCCAAAATACCCCAATGCTTAAAGACGAAAGTCTTTAACCAGTGCGTGTTGCCAGTGATGTCTTATGGAACTGAGACGTGGTCCTACATTGTGGACCTCATAACGAAGCTCAAAGTCACACAGCGAGCTATGGAGAGAGCTATGCTCGGAGTCTCTTTGCGCGACGGAATCCGTAATGAGGATATTCGCAAAAGAACGAAAGTGGCCGACATAGCTCAAAGAGTAAGCAAGCTGAAGTGGCAATGGGCAGGCCACATCGCTCGCAGAACTGACAACCGATAGGGAAGAAAGGTTCTCGAGTGGCAACCACGAACCGGAAGACGCAGTGTTGGACGGCCTCCCACTAGATGGACAGATAACCTCACAAAGGTCGCTGGAAACCGCTGGTTGCAGATTGCGCAGGACCGTTCGTTGTGGAAATCTAGGGGCGAGGCCTATGTTCAGCAGTGGACTTCTTGTGGCTGATGATGATGATGACTAGCTAAGCCCGCTACTTCTCTTTATAAAACAAAACAATTCGATTAGAAAGTGATTTAAGCCCACTTCGAAAAAGGACTAGGCTTGAAGGCTTTTGTTCTTAGCGTCCGCAATGGTAAACCGTTTGTATTTTTTTACGTTAAATAGGTATTCTACGCTAACTTCATTATAATTTCAAGAAAATATTCAAACCATAAAACGTTATAATTAAGGAATAGATACTATTAAGTCCAATATTTACAGTTCGTCCTATTTGGCAAAAAAAAACTAAATTGCTTTGATTTTAGCAATTCATTTTTGCTAATATGAAATTGCTTTGAACAAGCCGAAAATACAATTTAACATTTAGAAACCCGTGCCATATTTGGGGATAAAAAGTTACCAGCTGAAATCGGGCCAAGTTTAATTTGAATCCGATTAGAAGTATTGGCATGATACGAGCTGACACAGAGACAAATAGATATGGAAAAAAAAATTTGGGATTAGGATCGATTATACAAAAACACCTCCATTTTTCCCCATTATTTAAAATATGTTACTTGTAAAGAATCTGACCAGTTATTGTTTTATTATAAGTATATTTGTAAGAGTACAACAACTTATTTTGTACAGTCGTACGAAAAATCCCACCGGAATCTAATACCAGTGACAATATTTAACTGTTATTTATTTTTAAAGTAGCAACATGCTATACACATTTAAGGTAAAGATTTTATGCAATGTATGTCATTGGAACAAAGAGGCACAATGAAAAGAGGACCGACACAGATACTCGTACCGGCTATATCGAGAGCAGAACGGATACGTTTTCAACCTTTTATGACTTTAATGACAGCCCTTTTCGAGGACCCACGTTATAGGTACTTGTGAACACCGCGAGCGAGAGATCTTTCCAAATTTTACCCCGAGAAAAGGTGATTTATTATTTCCATTCGATGAATCATATATCGTGTGATGCGTACATTTACATCCATTACGTGGCTTTCAGACTTTCGTAACATTTGACACACTCATCAGACCGATTTCATTGACACCAAAATAATGTTTCGTGACGACGATCTAAGAGATTGACGCACAAGTCTTTGTGGTTTTAATGAAACTTATTATCAGGCACGCCTACTTTAAAATTTGAACTAAGCTACACAATTTGATGTAACGTCATTCACGCCACCAAGATTGGTAAATCTTAATTATTCTAAATTGATCTTATTATTTAGATAGTGGACACAACACTATAAAATGATAATGAAATGTCTACGAATATTTATTTGTTTAGTGTCGTGTGAATAGATCAGCGAGAATTTAATTTGTACAATTAAAACTCACTTGCAAGGAATATTTAAAAAAAAATTTGGAAGAATTAAGGTATACCTATATTATACCTACCATAATACATTTCGATGTATCTAGGTATACCTATGTTTTTTTATAATATATATATAAATAGTGACGAGACGAGGTAAGCAACATGGCTCTCCATACAGTGACACGCAACTATTGGAACATCAAGAGTCCAAATTAATTATCTAGCACAGAATTACTACTGCGGTCGTCACCCAGAGATATAAGATGTTTTATCTCTATGTCCTGTCATTTCACTGAAAATTTTGCCCTTCAAACCGGAACACAGCGATGTTTTCACATTACTGCTTGTTAGAATAACTGGCAAAGGTTTGGTACTTCCCCAAGCGGAATCTGCATTGAGTCCTACCTCTAGAAAACTACTACAATGACACTACAATATGTATTACTTTTCCATTGTTTAAAAAAAAAAGATTATAGTCTCACAAGTGAAAAGCTGAAGTACGTAGTTTGTATTTCTGCGGCCAAGTAATCCACCCAATTAAAAAAGAACATCACCATGACCCCAATTTTTGCAACATGCAATTTTAAAGAATCTGTATAATATTGAACGATATACACCTTGTATTCCATGTCAACGGCAGAATTGTTCTTAAAGGGGTCCACGTCCGCCCTTTCCGATAACACGACTGTTTAACATAAACCAGACATAAAATCAATAAAATGTTTACACCCATAAGTACGCTTATTCTATGACGCAAGATTCAAAGGTATGGTATGTTTTGAATAAGTATGAAAAACACACCTATGTACATAAGGTTGCTTTCGCTCCTGCATCTACATTAAACAAAGCATTTACGAAATTCAGAACATCAAAAATATATTCGCACAGCATTTATTCTCTTACAATTGTTCTGCACATAGATTAGCTATTGACACTGGTTTACACAGATAAGAAATGCACGTCCTTTATGTTTCAGTAAATGTATGTGAACTTATGGTAATGAGTCACATTTAGGAATAACAAGGCAATAATTAGCTTACGACGAACATTTGTGCAATGGTTAACAACAAAATATATATTAGATATTATAATATTCAGAAACGTTCAATATACATTTGTAAATGAATCCCTCTTTTATTTCGCAAACGCGAAGAACACCTATTGCACTCTCTTAAATCTTGTTTACAAGAAATCAAAATAGCATTCATACTAAAATCAATTACTGCATCTTGCTGAATCACAACAAAGAATTCGCACATTTATCAAAACTTCCCGGAATAAGTTGCAGACCTCAAAAGATGTGTTCTTCGAATATTTTTACAAATTCACTCGAAAAACGATCTATCTGTAGCTCCGTTACAGGAGTCGGAACAAAAAAATTAACCTTCGCACATTAACCACATCTGGTCAAAAGATGTGTCTTATCTCATTCAGTCGCATAGCTAATTATCAAAAGTTTTGAACGTTTTTGAACATAAGCTCAAATAAATACACCGCAAAACATGCTATTACATAAACAGAATACGCAAAAATAATGTATATATACATAACAGGGGTAAAAATTAAACATCAACTGACCATTATATACGAGAGCGAAGAACGCTTTCTTGACGAGGAGTTGCGTGTCGAAAACCACTAGCTTCGCCGACGTGGGTATCAAGTCGTAGCATTTGTGGAATTTGAAGAATTTGACGAATATCTGCGATTCATCCTGTTCTGAAAAATAAATTTTATTCACATTCATAATTTGTAAAACGCAATCAAGTGAAAAGGGCGATTATTGTACTAGAGAGAGAGAGAGAGAGATATTATTATTAAACTAGAGATTATTATAAATAGTTAATTTTTGAGACCAATGTCGCTTGATAACAACTTTACTTAAGAATGTGTCTATTGATACGGCTTCTTTGGGACAACTTTACAAAAACTTGATGGGTAATCGAAATCAGCTGAAATTCGGCGCGGTAAGTAATAATATAGGTCAACATGAACAAAACACAAATTTTGAACTTAGTCAAAAATTTTACATTCTATAAGCAGAAATTGATTGATTTAATTAGGAAGAAGCTTACGTTCGACGGTCATCTTCTCATTCATTCATAATAATTAAACGCGTACTACAGCTAGGGTACTTTTTCTTGGTCATATTTTCAGATATAATGTACATTGAAAGGTGAATGCGTAAGGATTCGCAAACGTAATTATGAAATTAAATTTTATAAATTCAGGAGAAAAAAGCAACTGTACAATAAGGAGCACATAGGCCTAACTTTAAATAAATCGATCACTTTACACAATTGTGCCAAACATACAGTTTAAATCGAGCACTCGGGCTGTTTTACTGTATGGAAATATGTATAGATAGATAGGTAGATACTCTTTATTGACACACCAAAAAAATATTTTGCTACGTAGGATAAACAAAACATAGTAAATTAGTGCGACAGTGGGCGGACCTATCACTAAAAGCGATCCTTTCCAGGCAACCTTAGGATGGAACCCTCGGCCATTTCTCCTTGTCGCATGATTTTTGTACGGCATTGCGAAATAATGCATTAGAAGAGGTATTGAAACGGTATAGAATCAATGCTGTATAAAATCAAATGACCAAATTTACTCTGTAAATTGTCGTAAAATCATGAAATTTTCCCATAAACTAATAATAAAAAAATTAAAACGTATAATTTTTATAGTTTCAATACCTCTTCTAATCCATTATTCCGCAATGCCGCCCAAAAATCATGCGACAAGGACAAATGATCGAGAATTGCAACCCCTTATCTTCACCTACACTCCGTTAGACAGCTTTCAAGTGACGCCAAAGTGTTCAATCTTATTATTTTGTACCCTACTATCATCCTACATAGGTCTCCTAGGGGTTCATTTGACCCAGAAATTTTGTTCACGGGCCTGCAATCTATAAATGTGTAAACATACATGTGTACGTAAATGTGTTTTAATATTTCTCATTATGAATAACTAAGCAGAGAATGCAGAGAATTTCGAACAAGTGTTGCATATTTTTGTCATGTGTATAATGTACCTATATATATTCGTTCACTTTTGTTTGAAATAGCTAAGATTTATTGTTGGTATCAAAGTAAAAAATGATTTTGATAAGAAAAGGCCAGTCTTACAGACCCAGTATTATGTATTCCCTTTCTCATAACCCTTAAATGAAGAATAATAATTATTTATATTATAAATAATTAGCTAGGTAGGACTGATACAAAAATAAGTAAAGTCCAGGGTTAACTATACTACATTACTGTATTTTTGGTTTTTTAAGTTAGTCAATTTAAGTATTAAGTGCTATACATTAGCATAAACAGTCCACTAAATATTCCCACTGCTGGCCCTTCTCTCGCAAGGCTCAGAGTCAAGGCTATAAAAGACAAGACAAGACTTCGAAAGATTCTAGGTACATGTCGGTTTCCTCATGATGTTTTCCTTCACCGTTTGAAGTTAGCTACATTACGCACATGACTTCGAAAAGACAGTGGTAAGCGTGATTTTGAACCCGGGGACTCCGGATCGGCAGTCGCCGTTCTCCCGACTAGACTAGACCATCACTTACTTTTGCAATGTGTTTAACATAAACAAAATTATCATCTCTTACCCGTAGAAACATTATTACTAAGCCATAAACTTATGTCAATTTTATATATCCATCGTAGACCATATCGTTGCACAACAGAAGCGAGACGGCGGTCAATCGCAAACCCTACCAAAGATTAAAAAAGTTCTGTAAATTACTTTTTGTAATAACTACCTCAAGAAAACATAATTTATCTTTCAAAACACAATGCAACATTTCGGATAATCTTAATCTCAGTTTATTCCCGTTAGTCCAGCTCTAGTGTAAGTAAATCTTGCTTAAGTTGGTGAATAATTGTTTCTCGACATTTGTTGAAATTTATAAGACAGTTTGGATTAAAATGACGGCGGTGTTCGGATTAGCCTATATTTGCATTTACGTAGCTGTACTAGTATTGTGAACCTATTAAGTTAGTACTAGAGTTGAATTTAGTACTTACCAAACAAAAATAGGGTATCAGCAGATAAGCAATGTAATTTTTGTCACAATAAGTTTCTAAAGAACGCGACTCACAGCTTCAAATTTCAGTTAAAATGCAAATTGTATCAATACTTCGGCTAAATTACTTTGTGTATTGTTTGGCGACGTATTGGTTGACTTGTGTTATTTGAGAAAATAACACAAGTCAGAATCATATGCACCTTACTTTGTCATTGGTACGTATTGATATAATAATTAGGTAAAAGAAATAAAATACTCACGAGAGTGAGTTCCGTCCTTTTGTAGTGGAATGACTCTTTGCAGAGTCCGCCCAAAGGATTATCACACGTTTGCCAGTTATTCTACCGTGAAGCAATAATGTGCATGTGCAAACATTACTGTGTACTTGTACGAAGGATAGTGTTTTCAGAGAGATTACTAAGCAAATATATTAATCATCTCATTTCTCATCTAACGACTTGAACTCTTAAATGCCAAATAGCAGTGCGGCAATGTGTTGTATTAGGAAGGCGTGTTACTTACCATCAAGTACACGACTTGCTCGTTTCGTATTTCTTTGCCATTAAAAAAAACGAAAATATTTTTCAGTATTCATGATCAGTGACAAGCACGTATCACTTCTGTTTGTAGAAATAATGTATCAGTTACAGTTGGTAACTTCTAAATGCGTATTAAAGAACAGTGTCACGCAGTTTTTATAGCCTAATATCCCAAGTAAGATCGATCCATCGTTCACTCATGTGCTTTCCGGATGAAAAATACATTATTGCGAATGAAATGTGTCGCTGAAAACATACCAATGGGATTAACGAACCAAATATGGTCAAGAATATAATTTATTGTTTTCCTTATATTCCGAGAGCTGGTGCGAAATTTGGGTAGGTATTTGAGGCAAGCTGAAAACTTGCCTTGACGGGTTCTGGAGTGGAGACCCCAAATCGGCAAACGTAGTCTAGGACGCCCTGATACTAGATGGAGTGACGATA
The DNA here is from genome assembly GCA_017562165.1 of Ectropis grisescens. Classification (NCBI taxonomy): domain Eukaryota; kingdom Metazoa; phylum Arthropoda; class Insecta; order Lepidoptera; family Geometridae; genus Ectropis; species Ectropis grisescens. The sequence continues at coordinate 13,936,078 of CM029767.1, read as the reverse complement.
TTCGAAAGGCAGCTGGTGGCGGTTGGAGAAGTAAGACCGCAGACCGGGCTGAGTAGCGTATCATAGGGGAGGCCTATGTCCAGCAGTGGACAAATACAGGCTGATGATGATGATGATGAAAACTTGTCACATAGTTCTCCATTATATCCCTACCCTATCCCTATCCATTATATGCCGACCTGGGTGGTGGTTGTGGTGGTTAACCACACGCACTCCTCACCACCTTGAGCAGTGCGTGTAGAGGTCGGGGAGAGCGACTGGAAGACTTGGGAAGGTTACTCGGCTGACACATCGGCCAAGTAAAATTCCTAACTCTTCCAGATGAGGGTCCTCCACGAGCATTTTGATTAGCAGAGTGCTCAGTGGAAGGACAATGGCCGCGGTGGAGCCATAGAGGCGGAACCACGGCTATCCCTAGGTCATGTGAGATGGAGGAGCGCAATTTGGAAGCCTCTTGCTCCACCACTGAGGCGGAAGCGAACACGGGGGCGAGCCTGGCGATTACGACTCTGGGCTCGCATAAAGTCTCCACTGGCGAGCCTTGGGCGTCAGATGTTTAGGGTCGCCCGGCACCCCGTCTAGAGATAGGCCTTCGAGGAAGTGACGCGTCACTGATTTCCGGCGCGTCATTAGAACCAAATGTAGTAAAGTACCCCGCGAGCCGCGTCCGTAAGGGCGGTGGCATGTGGGTCAAGGTCGTTGACGGGAATACAAAAAGAGAACATGCGACTCTGACCCCTGGCCATGCAGGAGAAATCTGTGGGGATTTTAGTCGGTAGGGGCACCTTGTCTGTCGTCGTCATGGTTTCGAGGACCGACCCCTCCATGGCCCTCCATGGCCATTCATCATTTCACATACGTAAATGTATTTACCCCACAAAAAAAAAGGTTAAGAAATCCATTACCTAACCTAACCAAACCAATTTATCCTGAATCATGGTTATTCGCATTAGCCCCAACTAATTATTTAAATATTATATTTATATTAGCCTAAGACAAACTAGTTTATCTTAAAATCGGGGTTGGCCGTTAACATTTGTATTTACAGATATACTAAACAGATGGATGAAGGTAAATGTCATTTGGGATACTCTACAAATATAAATAAAAAACACGTTTATACATCGGACACATGATGATATTTACCTATGCACTACAATGTCCCTAAAATCATTGTCTTTTGAACTAGAAAACAGAAATAAATCCATTTAAGTTCTTGACAGAATAATATCCGTCAAAGGTGAGGCACTTTCCAAGGACTTAGGCTCCCTGCTAATTACTTTTAAGTCTACACGAACTCTGTAAAGAAGTCTTAGCACGATGATAACACAAGATTTCTATTTAATCTTCGGGCAGTGTTTATTTTTCACCATATGTTAATAATATTGTCCCAGAAATACACATGTATACTCATTTAGCTTATGATTTAAGCTATATTATCTTCATTTCAGAGCCAATCTCAGGTTTAAAAAGCAAAGCAAAGTTTAGCAAAGGTTTTATCTACAAGAACAAAATTAAAAATTTTGATTAACCTACCTTAGATTTACTATCTGTACAACATTCTATTAGTCAAGCCCTTTTTCATTTGGTACCCATATTAAGAGAGTCGTGGAAAAAGAAATGTATTTCGCCATTTTGTGGAAGCGGCCATCTTTAATTTGAAATTTGTTATAGTGCAATGTATTCCACTAGTCAAGCCCTTTTTTTTGTTTGATACCAATAATAAAGTAGTATAGTGAAAAAAAATATTAATCGCCATTTTGTGGTGGCGGCCATCTTAGATTTGAACTTTTTTATAGTGTATAGTATTTTACTAGTCAAGCTCTTTCATTTGATACCCATGTCGAGGTAGACTGTGAAGAAATATTTTGGCCGCCATTTTGTGGAGGCGGCCATCTTGAATCGATATTACCTAACCAAACATAGCTAAGAACATCCGCACGGATATTCTTCTTATACTTTTACTTTCAAATAAAAAAAAACGCATCGAAATCGGCCCATCCGTTTGAGCTCTACGGTGCCACAGACAGACAGACAGACAGACAGACAGACAGACATCGACGTCAAACTCAGGGAGGTCCTGAGTGGAACAACCCATGCGAGGCCAAGCGTATCAAAGGGGCAAGGTGGCGAGCGAAGCGAGTCGGCGACCTTCGTAGTGGAGACCAACCGGAGTCACAAATAATATGTAATCTATTATCTGCAGTAAAACATAAATCTACTAATCTATCTGATGTAATCTAGAAAAACTACTATAGTTCAAAGAACAACCTACTTATAGACACTAAAAAGGTAAAAAAACTACGTTTAAAAAAACGGCCTCACACCACAAATAAGCACTCAAAAGCGCAAAATAAATTAATACATATAATTGATGTAAGCGCCATAAGGCCGCAACCAAGCCCAAGGCAAAGACAGTCGAGTTATGTCGGACTCGGTACGGACGGATGGATTGTCATGGTGCCCCCCTACCGACTAAAACCTTCACGGGGTTCTATCTTTGGCGCTTACAGCGGGAAGGTCGGACCACACTCGCATGCTTTGCTTGCTTGCTTGCTCCTTTTCGGCACACCTCCGTCATCGGCGCACCAAAACCAAAGATACGCAGTGACCACCTCGGGGGCCAACCAGTAAATGGGTACTCGCCATCCTACGTTGACGACCACGGCAAGGCCGCCGCGGTTAGGGAGAGCGGCGTACCGTAATACCAGCCGTTTCTTTCCCGCCGCGACCTCTACCCCACAGCCGCGATGTTCATCTCCCAAATCGCGGTCTGACTCAGTTGCTTCGATACCCATACATCGTGTAATATACGTAATCGCACCGCGGGATTCATCTTAGCCACGTCTACTAACACACTACTAACCACACAGGCCACGGCTACTGAACCTACTCGCTTTGACAAAGGGAGAAGCCTTCAGGGGGAATATTAACTAAACTAAACTGCTGTGGGATTATAACTTCACGAGTCAGATTATTAATCTGACTGATTTTACAATTTTACGGTCAAATACTGCATAAATTGTCTTTCATAAACGTAATAAATGTACGAATCGAGTGTATTTTAACGCGAATAAATATGCCTTTGATTACTGTATTTCCTGATGATATGCTACGATGTGGTTAATGATGAAAGATGCAGTAGGTCTGCAGGTTTAATGTGTAGTATGTCTATTATCTAAGTTTTTGTCTGAAGCGAAAAAGATCCCATTCCGGTCATTCGTTACTTAAATAAAAATCTGATAAAGTCTCCGACGCATTTTTTTTTATTATATAGTAGTACAAGTATGTTTAAAGTAAGCCATCCTAAACAACATGTAGAAGTGACAACCCATTACGGCTGAACCGACTGATGTAATATAAACCAAGAACACCCCTTACAGTTCAAGCGCCGCAGCAAAAAAAGTAGGGTTGTAATGCAACGTACGGGACCTGGTATTTTTTTGGAATATGTCCAAGGGAGTCCCCTGAATGTAAATATTCAAGTGGGTGCGGCGGAGGGAATTCACTTCAGCCGCCATCTTGGAAAACACATTTTATTGAATATCTCGCGAACCACGCAACGTACGATAAAAATTGTTGAAATCACTATTGTAGATAATAATATTTGCCATCTTTTTTAATTGAAACTTTTTTGTATAACGCATAGGTTTTTAATTATAGCGCTCCAAACTTTTTACAATATAGTTTTTACAATCACTAAAATGAAAATAATTTTACAAATGTTACTTCAAAAAAAAAACGGAAAAAAACATTAGATAACAAATGTTTTTTTATATAAAAAGTGGCGCATTTATCCAATGTCATATTTTTTTCCATGTCGAAGGAAGACACTCACTCATCGCCTTGCAAAAAAAATCCTCTCGGTGCTTGGCCTATTACTAATTCATCTTTCAAACAACAAAAAAAAAAAACAAATTCGGTATATCCGATGATCGGAAGCTACGATGTCACCGACAGACACACAAATACGTCACGTACGAGTTGGGGGTTAATATGTAAGCGTCGTGACATACAGCGGAAATACTGGTAGCATTTCGGCTATTTTTAGGACTCCGTAGCCAAATGGCAAAATATCGCGGGACCCTTATAGATTCGTTATGTCTGTCTGTCCGTCACAGCCACTTTTCTCCGAAATTATAAGGACTATTATACTATTGAAACTTGGTAAGTAGATGTAACATGTGAACCGCATTAAGATTTTTCATGGCCATATGAACTTGATAACTAAACGACATTACCCCTTCGGGTTTGAGCTCGTGTTATTCTTCTCGACCCTAAACTTCCAGTCAAGCAATAAGTTCACTTATGACTCGATGACTCGACTAATTTATAAAGCTATGACTACATCGTCCAAAAAAATTAATAAATATACAAATTTTAGTTTTTTTTATATTTCAAAAACCTCCTCCTAGATTTAATATACCCCTGATATAATGTGTATGGGACCACCTCTGAAGTATTTTCTACAATAATAAAAAAACAAGAATCATCAAAATTATTTTCCAATTAACGGAGCTATCGCGTAACAAAACAAAAATAACGGGACACATTTTACCACCTTGGAAGTATCTCCGGCGCAAACTATTCGGTTTAGAAGAAAAATGTTAGAAACCGCAACATCAGTTTTGAAGACCTATCCATAGATAACCAACACGTATAGTTTTGATTGAACCCCCAAAAATTTGTGTTTTTTTTTTCTATATTTTGTATGAAAATCTTAATGCGGTTCACAGAATTACATCTACTTACCACGTTACAATCGTATACATAGTTCTCATAGTTTCGGAGAAAAGTGGCTATAACATACGAACGGACAGACAGACAGACTGACAGACATGACGTATCTATAAGGGTCCCGTACTTTGCCATTTGGCTACGGAACCCTAAAAACATGAAACTTAATTGAAAACCTCCTTCTTTTTCAAGGTCGGTTAAAAACTGAGTGACGGTTGTTCTTTTTTTTCAAACAAAAATAGACTATTTAAAAAAAAACATTCAAGATGACGCGACATGCTCTCGTTGAGGACGTTCTGTGTACCACAGAATACTTAGAAGTTAGTATGTACCGGATGCGCCGCGTGTATCGTTATTACTGAATTTTTATCGAATATCTGAATATCTGATAATACTTTAATTTTGACGGAAAATGATTCAAAATTTTGTTCTTTCCAACAACAAAAAAATTAAGAAAATTGATCAACACAAACATGAGTTACAACCAAATACACATTCTGACTTTCACCCCTTCCCGCAAGAAAACGGTGCAGAATTTGGGGATTGAAAGTAGCCAGCTACCATATCCTTAGTATGATCTCAAATAATGACAAGTTTCATCTGAATTGAATCAGTAGTTTCGACGTGATACGCGAACCACGTACAGAACGACCTTTATATATATGTATACATATATAAATACCTTTTTATATTTATGTAATTTTATAATATATAAGTAGATATATAAAAAACAGATGATCAAAAGCAATAAACTAAGAAAAAATATTATAAATATTATAAATAACTTAAGAAAATATTGATTCGTTAACGGATTCATTTCCTACGAAGCCTGTGGATTGTTTTCATTTGGTTGTGCTAGATGGCGTCTAGATAAGGCCGGCCGTGGCTGACACACGATATCGTGTTTACCTGGAAGCATGGGTACGCAGTTGAAAGTCGTTTCATCCACACTAAGAATGACACGGCTGTATTTGTATATGCTGTGATAGTTTTGGAAAAACGTTGTTATGCTAAAAGCAAAACGTTTGGGATTACATAAATATATGTGTATTAGCTACTCGCTAATACCCGCGACTTTGCCCGCGCAAAATAATTATTAAGGTAACTGAGGCAGTATATAGTATTTATTATACTGCCTCATGTACATGCTATAATACAGAATATACACCCATTCAAATTACAAATATGTAATTCATAGTTCTTAATGTGTTGTGTACATTATATTTTTATTTTATGTTGAATTCAGTAATTTCGGGATACATTTTTATAACATATAATAATATTTTTTTTGTCATAAATACATGTACAATAATATACATAATAACAAAAATATAAAAGTATGTGATTGTATAGGTTATAGGTTTATATAGTATGTATAGGTTTATATATTTAACTACACTGATTTACTGACTTTGAAATCATTTTTTTATAACTTCATCAAAATCGGTTCAATGATTTAGGTATTAAAGCATAACAGACAGAGTTACTGTCACATTTATAATAATACTGGCTGTATCCTGCGACGCTTCGCTGTGGCACATTGTGATGCAAAAATTAGATAAAAACAATCCTCGATGCGGGTTATATGTCATTCTAAAATTTCAGCTCCTTCGGTGCAGAACTTTTTTGAGTTTTTGAAGCGTACACAAACCAACATAACTTTTTATAAATAGAAGAGAAGAGATGAATTTCAAGCGTCTAATTGCAAAGAAGATTGCCCAAGAACGGGTCCTACTTTTGGGACCGTGTCTTAACTTTATGCTATTCATAATTTATATCGTATTGTTTTTGTTTACGGTTATTTTACCCAAACATTGAAAAACGTAATAAATATTAATGTACCTAACTGAATTCGCTACATCCGCCAAAGGAATTTAACTTAAGTGCTGCCTTAAGGCCAGGTATTTCTGTCAAAGTAGGCATTTAACGCTGTCTTGTTCTCGCGACCGTCACCGAACGCGGAATCGGTGCCACAGTGCATAAATAACATTAAAATATTGGACTATGTAATTTAAACTCATTTTTTGTTCAATATTTGTTTATGTTTGTTTGTTTATGATAAGAGTTTTATTGCTATATAAACGAAGAAATATTAAATTTATTCAATATAATTTTATAAATTTATTTAATAATATAAACGAAGAAATATTAATATAAGAAATATAAAATTCATGCATCTTTTTAAAATGTTTCCTAATAATTCACAAGTTCGTCAAAAATTTTAAAAAATGTGCTGAAACGTAATGAAAGGCCAGTAAAAATGGAAGGTTTTTTGGTCAACTTTGCACTAAATTTCTAAACCAATTTTTTTTCTATGAGGTAAAGATCACTTACTGAGCATAAAATTACAAAATGCTCACAGATCCAGGTTCAAACGCCAATTGAAAAAAAAACTGTTTTAGTCGATATTTTGGAATATTTTGACAATAATTGTAGAAAATAAAATTTTGCATCTTTTGTTGCTAGTAAACTTTTTTTGTAAAACTTACCGTTGACGATTTATAACCCATTTAATGATACGGTTGCGATGATGCCGATAATAGTGGATGAAAATGATGTGGTCTACGATGGAACTTGCTTCTCTAATAGAAACAAACACAGTGTACCTCGTAACCCCAAGGTTCGAACCTTCGACAAAAACCCACTCTGGCAATGCGTTTCACAGCTTAGTTGTTCTTATTACAAAAGTGGAGACCAAACTCTTCGTTCAACTTTTCAATCATGATGATGAACGGTGCTGTTTATTCGAGCAACGAGCAATATGATAGAATAACTTTAATATAAAAACCCCGACTACAAAAAAAACTACACGTAAAAAATATTACCTACTATCTAAGGACACTTTGGCTAATGAAACTAGTGTTATCTTAGTTACCAAAATCCATCCAGCCGTTTGGAAGATATGTGGAAATAAAAGTTTTACAAACATAAAGATACGCGCGAAAAACATAACCCTTCTTCCATTCCGGTAAAAAGAGACATGTTTATGCTACTGGGAACAGAATTCACATCTTATTTTTTTACATTGTTATCTTAAATTGGACATAATAAATCGTAATCGGTAAGTTCGAAAAAAAAGTTTACTGGCAACAAAAGATTGGAAATTTTATTTTCTACAATAATATTATTGCTTTATAACTTTTTCGGAATATCGGCCAAAAACGTTTTTTCGAGCTGGCGCTTGAAGTTCCACCTGGATTTGTTATTATTTTGTAATTGTATGCTCAGGAAATGATTCTAAACCTTATATAAAAATACGAATCGGAAATTTAGTACAGAGTTAAATTCTACGAGTAATTTTACTGCCTAAAAGGCTTCTTATCAAATTTGGTCGAGTGTCTAAATTTCTATGAACAATATTAACATTTTCATACAAAAAAAAAGAAAAAACAATACATTTTGGTGGTGTCACAAACTTGGAAAAGAAACAAAAAAATAAACATTCTAACAAAACCATACGTGTATCTATGGAAAGGTGTTCAAAATTGTATTGAAGTTCCTAACATTTTTTTTTTCTTCCAAGTACTAAGTAGGTACCTTACTACCAAAGAATTTACCTAAATGGCATATAAATGCAAGTTAGGTATCATAAATGATACCCGGTGTGGCCCGGCTTTGCACTAGATCGCTATCGGATCGCTTTCACGCGGCTCCCGCCCCTGTGTGACTCGGCTTTTAGTAATTGCAAACCGGCGTAATTTTTAGTCCGGCCGGATCCGACTGATTTCCCATCGAACAGGCTGGTTTATGAAATCGGGTTGATTTTCGTTTTTCGGTTCAAACTTAACTGTAAGTAAGTTGATCAAGTGTAAGTATATTTAATAAAGGTGGGTTATAAAAATGAATGTCACGAGTATTTACATTTGGATTTTGATCGTAATAGTAAATTATTTACCAAGGGAGTAAAGCACTGTCTTGTGTCATGGGTGTCATATTGGATCCTGAGCGCAGCGAGGGACTCAAGTCAACTCCCGAGCGAAGCGTGGAAGTTGTAGTGTCCCGAGTGAAGCGAGGGATCCAAGCCGCCTATGACACAAGACAGTTTTTTACTGCAGAGGTGAATACTCTACTTTTCATATCTTCTGCGAGGCAATTAAAAGAAAGGGCTATGTAAAATATTTTAGGTATTTATTTTTCTATTTTTCCGGAAGTAGATTATTAATAATCCCTAAAGCGTCCAATTTGATGAACTCCGGGGTCAATTCACTATCGCTTGAAGAGATTTTGGTGTTTTTTAAGAATTAAAGTGATACAATTCAAAACTAACAAAATTCGACTCAATGGTGCCTTTTTAACCCCCGACCAAAAAAAGGGGTGTTATAAGTTTGACGTCGATGTCTGTCTGTCTGTGTGTGTGTCTGTCTGTGGCACCGTAGAGCTAAAACGGATGAGCTGATTCCGATGCGGTTTTTTTTTATTTCAAGGTTAATAATATCCGTGCGGATGTTCATAGCTATGTTTGGTTAATATCGATTCAAGATGGCCGCCTCCACAAAATGGCGGATAAAATATTTCTTTACAACTTACCTCAATATGGGTATCAAATGAAAGGGCTTGACTAGGAGAATACGATACATTATAACAAATTTCAAATCCAAGATGGCGAATTATATTATTTTTTTCACTACTACACCACAAAATGGCGAATTATATTATTTTTTTCACTACTACCTCAATATGGGTATCAATTGTATATGTTACTGTGCGTGCGGGTGGCCAGTTCGATATTTGGAAAAAAAGGTCGAGTTTTTAATAAAGCCTTTTTACAATGGTACTATGGGTAAGAATTTTCATACGAATTTTAACGTTCCAAATTCACCAAATTCAAATCATTTTAATTAGTGTCCGACCGAAACTGATTTTCCGGCCGAAACCGAAACCGAAACCGAATGTTCGGCCGTGGATTCAGTTTCGGCCGAAACCGAAACCGAAACCGAAACTCACGTGGTCAAGTATATAATTTATTAAAATACTGAAATTTGGTGCATTTTCCCTATTATTTTGCCTTAATTAGGGCATGAAATGGAAAAACAATATATATCATAATAGGATAGATAAGAAATTAGTAAGAAGTCTTGTAAGTCCTTACAAGTTCTGATAGATGGCTCTAGTTTTCACTATTTTATAATAGCAATATTATAATCTCGTACTTATTTGTATGAGTTTAATTAATAGTGTCCTCGTACCTCGTACGAAAGACTACAAATCTCGTATTTGTACGAGGAACCTCGTACGGTTGGCATCGCTGGTTGCTACAGAACTATCCGAACGGCGCACGGTAATTCCCGACAAGGTCCGTCAAAGCGTTGCCGCGGAAAACAAAGTTAGGCGATCGTGAACGTGCTTGAACTTGTTAAGTTTCGGTTTCGGCAAAAGTTTCGGCCGATTTTGGCCGAAACCGAAACTGTGGCCGAAACTTGATTTTTGGCCGAAACTCGGCCGAAACCGAACTTTCGGTCGGACACTAATTTTAATCCCTAGGGAATCGTCTCAACTGCATTTTGAAAGGTCACAATCATTTGCTTGTTTGTTTCATGACATATAATTGGACTTCGTCGAGCAGGAGATATTCATACAACCGTTCATCCATTGTTTCACCCTGTTAGGAGTTGAGTTTTCAAAAACACCGTCTTAGCGAGCGCCTACGTGTTAAAAAAACGCCTCCGTACAATAAACTATTTAAAACGAATAAAATATTTTAAAAATTAAACCGACTTCAAAACCACAAATAGGCACTCGAAAGCGAGAAATGAATGAGATGAGAATTAATGTCATTAGTGCTACTCACTCATCTATTTGAAGTCGGTGCTAGGCCAAGTCTTTATAAGTTGTATGTAGATTTGCCTACCTACAACGTGCCTACATAGTATTTTTGGCCTGACTGGCACCGCCTTCAAATACATACATAGATGAGTGATAAGCAATTGTAATAATGATATTAAAATGGAGACAAAGACCTACGCTCATATCAATCGATTTAGGTCTTAACTATGAACTTATTTCCGAATAAAAAATCAGCTAAAATGACTGTATTCGTATTATTATTAATGTACTGTGAATATTATTATTTTATTTCCATTAGCAACCGAAATAATAATTCGTACACGATGCGATGTGTATTTGTTTATTTACGTTTGATACCGGTTGCGCAAGCTTTTGAGGCTATGACGTCATTAGGAACATGGGAAGACGAGAGATGTTAACTAGTACGGGATTTATGTTATTGTTCCATATGCGCACGCACAGGTCGGTAATGGCGGCTGAAACACACCCAAGCGAACAACGATAACGTACGCGTTTGATAGATCGGAAAGGTGAGATAAAATTGAAATAGAACAAGCAAGGTTTCTCAGCCATTCTACATGGCCGTTTATTGTACGTTGATTTAACTAATTTATGCACAACCAAAAGTAACTAAATGAAAACGTTACTGCATCGAATAAGAATAATATACGAGAATTTACGAAAGATATTGTGCTAAAACGCTTCACTGAAATGGAGAAACTTGTAACATTCTCGCCGAGAGCCGTAGCAGCTGCGAAGTCATTTCCGGTGTCTACCTACTGTTACGAACCGGAAAACACTTTTGCACTGTGCGATTCGACATCACTTATAATGATACTATTTTTAATGCCATATCAATAAAAATCCGGAGTTTATAAACGACACCAGGACGGCAGATAAACGAAAACAAAACAATAACACGGTCGCGGCATAGAGGCAAAAACAAGCGGTCGCGGCATAGAGCAAAAACAAGCGTGGGTGACAAAAACAAGCGGACCTTTCAGCAGCCAGTCAGCAAGGAACGCCTTCCATGCGCGTCCGACCGCTTCGAACTCTTTGATGAGATCGATGGAGTAAACGGTTTCTTCGTCTTCTGCGACGGCTAGCGCGGGGTTGTCGGAGAAGAAATGTAGGCGCAGCATGCGCGGGTCCCGATCGGCGCATCGCCCGCCTTTCGGTGCGGCCCACCGCGCGCCACGGCCACGGCTAACTGCTAATTATACGCGCGTGCGCCGGCACCGAACTGCCCGCCGAAACGATGAACTTGACACCGTGTGCCGACGCCACAGCCGCGCCGCGCCGCTTGGCCCTCTGCCTGTACTGCTCTACGCCCACACGACGACACGACTCATCACACCGACCAGGAAATCCTAACATCATTCAATGTTCCTCTACGTTCTATATTTTTTCTAACGCATTAGGTAGAATGACGAGTTTCAGCATAGAACTTCTCAATTGATTAATTTCGTATTCGTTTGAAATTACGGTGTGCAAGACTATACAATAGCAAGGGTAAACCGACGTACCATAAACTTTGTTGGTTTACTGATTTGTTCAGATTTTCAACTTTATTTTCTCTTTTCGGTTTCGGTCACCATGGTCATTATTTATACAATTTTATAATTTGTACTGAACAAGTAGATTTTGTTATTTTAAAGAAAAGTCTTGCGCAAAATATGTAAAGATTTATGAGAAAAACAAAGCGCAATAAAGATAAAAATACGTGATAACTAACAGTAGAATTTATCTTAAAACTGGCGTAAAACACGGCCATAAGATTTAAAATAATAATAATGGGCTGTGATTTTAGTAGGCGAACGTGCCCAATCTCCTCTGCGGATCTATGTTTAGACTAGGACGCCTGCAATTGCGGAAGACTCAGTCGTCCGTTCATCCGCACTATTCTTGTCAATTTGGGGGAAAATTCTTCGATGTCTTTTACATTATCATGTCATTGTCATAAATAAAGCAAACCAAACTGCGAAGGAAAAAATGACGTTTTGTTTTTAAGGATATAATGCTCCGTTGTGTTAAGATTGCTAAGAATATAGTGTTCCGCTATGTCCCGTTGCGCTAATTGTACGCTTGCGCCGCATCTATCAATGTGTTGTCACATTAAACTATAGTATTTTTTTGATACTCTAGTCTTTAGAGTTTCAGAATCTTATACCTTTAAACGAGCTAATCTTGTAAGTATATACTATATATATATAGAATCTGAATCTCGGAAACAGCTCGAACGATTTTCATGAAATTATGTATACAGGGGGTTTCGGGCACGATAAATCGATCTAGCTAGGTTTTATTTTTTAAAAACATCATTTTATGCGCCTTTTTGGACAATGTAAATCTCCTGCAATGTCATTAGAATACGATAACTTATTTCGCCACTGTTCATTAAGTCTAAATGGCTCAGACGGAATATGCTCGCCCTCGGAGTCAATAGACCCCGGTTCGAATCCCGATGGTTACACTCGGGACTTTTCTTTTTGTTCTTTTTTTTGGAGAAAATCTTATACTTCTTATACTTGAGTCTTTTATAAACGCATTTAATTCGTATCTAAATAGGTCTAAGTAAGTCATCACTGCGTTATTCGTACCTGCCTATATATCATTAAAAAAACCGAGCACAGCTCGGTCAACCAGGTACTTATTGATTATTTAATCAAATTTTAGCTCCAATATTCTATTATTTGCCATGTAAAATGCTATTGGCTCAACTCTTACCGTTTATTATTCTGTTCAAAACTCAAAATAAAACCTTTTATAGATACAGAGGAAATTAAAATTATGTAAATCAGGGTCCCACAGTGTTTACATAACATTCTGGACCACAGTGTTGAATTTGCAAAATGTTGGATTCTTATAATGTGTGAGTATTAATACAAGTAGTATATATACAAGAATATATCAGAAAAATGTGAAAAATCCCAGTAGATGTAATCTTAGGTGAATCTCGGTAGTAGTATAGTGACGTCAAGTGCCATAGTTTACAAAAAAAAAAATGCAAAGCAATGGCAAAGCCGCGGGGCGTAGTCAGTTTGATTTAAAATTCTACAAGAATTCCTTCATAACCTGTGTCTAGTCTACTCTGTTTTAGTGATAAGGCCGCCCACTGTCGCACTAATTTGCTATGTTTTGTTTTTTTGTTTTTGCTATGTATCCTTTTTATTTTTTGGTGTGTCAATAAATAGTATCTATCTCTATCTAAACGATTCTATCAACATTACATCCGATTGCATGTAGCAAAGCCCTTTACGGGCTGTATCGTGAATAATGACTAGTTGATGCTTTACAGTAGATTACTTAATAATATGTAATATAATGATAATTGTACGGGACGACTACATCTTCAAAACTAACCTTAAACCCCTAACATCGGAAATAAACGAAGAAAAAGAAAGTTACTCGTAATAATTCAGCGCGGATTTCGTATTCCTGGATTGCAACGACGAAGTGAGTCTTTATTAAGGACGCAATCATTCTACTTGAAAACTTAAAGTGTGCCGTTCGTTTGAAATCAAAGTAGGTAATATTAAAAATGGTACCTATGATGAAGAATTTCTTTTGGATTCTCAACTGGACGATCATTTCTTCCTTCTGGACTCGGTCCAATTCTCCAGATATTACAACACATAAGTAAATCTCGGGATTATTTATTAAACACTTTACTTTTTACTAATTTATTTTATAACACTGCTGAAAAAAGACTAGCTATAATACGCTCAGTCCATGACCGATAGAAAAATAAACGCTGATTAAACGATAATCCTTTATCGTTGGCTATCAAAGCAATCGAAATTGTATTATTTACTAACTGACCTTGTTCAAGAGATAACAAAAATTTGATAACATTTTTGTGAAACTATTTCGTTTCTCTCTTTAAATTTTCTTTCTCTTCTAATTATCGCTTCTAGCCAAATGGTCTAAATTCGACAATAAAACAAGATTAATCTATTTTTAATTCGACCACAAACTTAAATAATAAACAAAAAGTGTGTCACGTTTTATCTTACTTATTTAATGTATTTTATATGCATAATTTAAAAAAAAGCATCCTGCCCACCTTCTTTATATAAACTACTAGCTTTTACCCGCGACTTCGTCCGCGCAAATTAAATCCTAAGGTAACTGATACAGTATTTGTACACCCGTGCAACTTTATGTTAACTACAAACAGCTTATATTTAACATTTTTTATACAATTTCATCAAAATCGGTTCAGTGGTTTAGTGGTGGCGTTAAAGCAAAACAGACATACAGTGTTACATTTATATTTATAATATTAGCATGAATATCAAGTGTCTAGTTGCAAAATTTAATGGTTTTATCTTCAACAATGACGAAATTCCACATAAAACTTTCATCCCACATTTCATCCCCATATAATTCAAAATTGCAAAATTGATAGAACAAACATTTGTTTACTTTGTGTGTTAATACACAGTTTCATAGTTTTATCTTCAACAATTATGAACTTCCAAATAAACTTTCATCCCCCATACGGAAAAAGGGACGAAAGGGTTACAATAAAAAAAAAAAAAGTCGCTTATGTGCTTTCTTGGGATCTACTCTATCTGTGTGCCAAAGAACAATGGCAGACTTTCATACTTTAAAATAGTTGAGACGAAATGATAGCGTCTATACATCAAAAATATCTTAAAATGTTGAGCGTCAGCCCTTGAGTAATATATGGAAAAATTGTTGGCTTGAGAGGACCTTGAAAAAAAGATATTTAGGTTTAAACTTTTTTTAGGTTATGTAGGTTTGACATTGGTTTGACACTTGTACGTCGAGACGTCATGTTCTCACAACAAGAAAACTACTTTTTCTGAGGTCTTGTTTTGTTATTCCAACAGCAAATAAGATTGCCAGATTAATATGTAGGTGCCTTTAAGCACGCACAAGTCACATAAAACGATGGGAATATCAGTCCGGTAAACAATCCAAGTCAAATAATTATAATGAGATATTCAAATATGAAAACAAACCGACACGAAAAGCGCAGGAGCAACGAACTTGACACTTGACAGCGACAAAAGTATTTCCGATGTTACCATAACCTATAATAAAATGAATACCAATAGTTATTAGGGTAGGTATTAATATTGTAATCATAATACAGCGGGAAGAAGTTTAAGTGAAACTTATTTCCATTATCTATCGTTTATTTTTTATAACTATTGATATTTTATCTACTAATAGTAACCAACTCTAAATAAAAATGTTTTGGCGTCCTTATTGTTTTAAAATTACTTCCAAAATAGTATGATTATAGTTAGTGGTCACACTTGAACTGAGTAGGAAGTTATTTTAATCATTTAAAACCCAATAAATTGTAATATTTTTTGTGGCTTCTATTAACCATTTATATTTATGTGAAAAATCTTAGCAAAAACAACAAATTACTTTTGTATAGATGTTATTTCTAGACGCTATCAACGATGTCAACCATTATTTTGCCATTGTTCTTTCATTAAAATCGGTTCAGTGGGTTTCATGCTCATAACTTTGAAAATAACTGTATTTTCATACAACTTTGGGGTTGAATTTTGCAAAATCCCGTCTCAGCGAGCGTCTACGTATTAAAAACACCTCCATACAAAATTTAAGAGTCCTAGCATTTGTAATTTCTGATATTTCGTGATGAGTGACCTTTCGCTTTTATATATATATATTTTTTGTAGTGGTAGGACTCTTGCCAGAGTCCGCCTGGGGAAGTACCTTTTACACCTTTGCCAGTTATTCTACCGCCAAGCAGTAATGTGCAAACATTACTGTGTTCCGGTTTGAAGGGCAATGTTTCCAGAGAAATTACAGGGCTTAGAGATATAAGATCTTAGATCTTTGGGTGACGAGCGCAGTGCAGTGCTAGGTAATGATTTGGACTCTTCGTGTTCCAATAGCTGCGTGTCACTGTGCTGTTATGTGTCAGGCATGTTGCTTACCATCAGGCACATGTCCTGATCGTCTCGTCACACCTGATTTAAAAAAAAATACATATTATGTATATATATATAAAAGCGTATTTATGTATTATATATATATACATATTATGTATATACATATAAAAGCGAAAGGTGGACCGACATTTTTTAGGTAACCCATTTGCAATATATTTGTTGACATATTAAATTACATATAAAACACTTTTCATTCAATAAACAGCTCGGTGAAGGTCGGAGTATAGCGGGATCTCCTACTATATAGACTACAGGCCCGTGAACAAAATTTATGGGCCATATGCCATATGATACACCAGGAAACCTATGTAGGATGATAGAAGGGTATAAAATAATAAGATTCTAGATAGGTCTCCTGGCGTATCATATGACCCATAAATGTGAAGTGTTCACGGGCCAGTAGTCTATTAAGAATTAATTGATAAAATACCGTAATACAAGTATCATCATAAAATAAAAAGAGTTAACATATTTATTCTCTATTTAAGACAAAATATGATATGCAATTTTGTTTAAATCTAGAGGGTCATTTGTTTCGGAGACAATTGGAGTGCTGATACACTTTCAACGATTTTCGGCTTATTCCCCACAGCACTACCAAGCCGCACTACTGGTAGTGCCTGTACTGTAGTACTGGTAGTGGGTTTTTTTTCCCTTCTGCACCACTGACCAGTGGTGTCGTGGGAAATTTTTAAACGTCTTACATCTTCGTTCCCTTCTGCACTACTGAGTACAAAAACATTTTACCAGTAGTGCCGTGGGGAATATTTCTGCACTACCAGCCAGCAGCTTAAGTACTGGGTAATTTATAATGGGTCTTTTTACCTCACCATTCCCATCGACGCTTGACGTGATTAGAAGCCTACTCATATTATAAATTTAACATTTTGAATGTTTGTTGCTCAATCGCATCGGAACGGCAGAAAGAATCGGATTGAAATTTGGAACACAAATTGTAGCCTGGAATAAATAAATATCTAGATCTCATTTAAACTAATTCTCGTTGAAACTTTACTACATTTTTGAAGACCTATCCATAGATAAGCCACAAGTATGGTTTTTAAGGAAAAATCTTTTTTGAGTTTCAGTTCTAAGTATGGGACAACACCAATTTCTTTTCTTTTTCTTTTTTTGTATGGCAAACTTAATGCGGTTTACAGAATACATCTACTTACCAAGTTTCAATAATATAGTTCTTATAGTTTTGGAGAAAACTGGCTATGACATACGGACAGACAGACAGGCAGACATGACAAATCTATACAGGTCCCGTATTTTGCTATTTGGCTACGGAACCTTAAAAAGGCTTCAATACTTGACACACTTGTTTGAACACGACATTGTAAGTCATAAATCAGCTTGCACGAATTAGTCTGTCGAGCACAGGAGGTTTTGCATCAGTCAAAGACAATTGATCTTTGGCATCGGTGCATTGCTGCATACTGCGTGACATCATTCTTAACTAGCCTATCATACTAGCCGATCGATTCGATATGGAATACCTTATGCCTTTTGGAACGAAGTTCCTTATCGCGCGTTGTGAAAGGGGGCTAGACGGAAAAAAATCTTACGAAAAGTTGTCACGACACTTTTTGCTATTGTAAGCTGTGCGGCGTCGCATGTTTCTCTGTCTGTCTCTCTCTCTCTCTCTCTTATAGAAAGCAAGCCAGATATTTTCATTTCTATTTCGCATTGAACAGTGTGGTGTCGCGACGATTATTTTTGTTGAGTGTATACAGGTTTTTTGTAAATAATAAATAATAAAAAATAATAATAATTTTTTCACTAATTAATCGAAAGGAACTTCGTTCCATCCGGGTGTCCCTTGACACCTCTCAAGTATTTTTTTGTCTCAAACCTGAATCAGAAGTGAGAGTATCCAGACACAATCCTGTTTGGACAATGCATTTACTTATAAGCATATGCAATGTCTAAGTAATTACCAATTTGTTACAAAACTTGACTCAGGCTAAAATTTGTATTATTGAGAATTCAGAGATGAATAAAAATATTAAAGTATCATTAAAGCTAGTAAAAGCCTTGAGTGAATTTTTAGGGTTCCGTAGCCAAATGGCAAAATACGGGACCCTTACAAATTCGTCATGTCTGTCTGTCCGTCCGTGTGTCACAACCACTTTTCTCCGAAACTATAAGAACTATACGAGGGTCAAACTGAAAGTTCTTAGAAAATCAAAAACTGATTACATTAGCCAGTTATTAGTTTTATTATATATTTTCAAAATATTGTCCATTCACGTCAATACACCGCTGCATGCGATGGAACCACTGGGAAAAACACTTTGCCCACTCGTCCTTAGGGGTCTCTTCAATGGCATCGCGATACGCAGCCACCGGTTCTTCAGCATTCATAAACCGCTTTCATTTAAGTTTTTCTTTAATTTTTGAAAATAAATAAAAATCACAAGGCGCGAGGTCGGGGCTATACGGCGGGTGACCCAGTAATTCAACGTTTGATGTCGCCAAATAGTCGATCGTTCGCTTGGCGGTGTGCGATGAGGCGTTGTCGTGGTGAAGGAGGATCCTACTGCGAGGTCGTTTCTCTCGAACTTTTTCCAAGACAAGTGGCAAACAATTGGTAGTGTACCATTCTGCAGAAACTGTTTTTTGATCCTCTAACACAATTGTTGCGAAATGATCTATCCTTCCAAAGAACGAGGCCACCATTTTTTTCCCCGCACTTCGATCTCTCTTCACTTTAGTTGGCAACTCCTCGAAAGGAAACACCCACTGAGTAGATTGTCTTTTGGTTTCAGGATCATAACAGTAAATCCAGCTTTCGTCACCTGTTAGTATGTCGAACACAGCATTTGAGTCACCTCCGTTAAATCTTTCAATCATTTTACGGCACCAATCCACACGATGGAGTTTTTGAGCCTCAGTCAAATTATGAGGTATCCACCGGGCGCAAAGCTTCCTGACCGCTAAATGTTCGTGTAGGATTTTGTGCACTTGACTCATACCGATGCCTAAGCTTGTCCGAATCTGCTGATAGGTCACTCTTTTGTCAGTCTCTATCATACGCCGCACAACACAGATGTTATCTTCAGTCGTCGCCGTAGAAGGCCGTCCCTCACGTAAATCATCAGTGAGATTAGTGCGACCACGTTTAAACTCATTAAACCAGTTGTAAACAGTCGCACGAGATGGGGCTTCATCGTGAAAGGCCAATCGTAGTCTATCATAACTTTCTTGTTGACTTAAATGACATCGAAAGTCATAAAAAATCATTGCACGAAAATTTTCTCGTGTTAAATTCATGTTGACGTGACACAGACAATTTTCAATTTGCCGCCAAATCGTAAAACAAATGACAAATGAATGAAGTATATACTCAGTAATATTGGCAAAGAGTTCTATTTTCAAATTATAGAATTATTTTTTTATTATATTGTTTATAAGTGGCCAGTTCTAAGAACTTTCAGTTTGACCCTCGTACTATTGAAACTTGGTAAGTAGATGTATTCTGTGAACCGCATTAAGATTTTTATACAAAAAATATAAAAAAACTTGAGAGGTGTCAAGGAACACTAATTAATCGAAAGGAACTTCGTTCCATCCGATTAATTAGTGAAGGAATTATTATTTTTATTTTTTATTTTATTTATTATTTACAAAAAACCTGTATACACTCAACAAAAATAATCGTCGCGACACCACATTGTTCAATGCGAAATAGAAATGAAAATATCTGGCTTGCTTTCTATAAGAGAGAGAGAGAGAGAGAGAGAGAGAGAGAGAGAGAGAGAGAGAGAGAGAGAGAGAGAGAGAGAGAGAGAGACAGACAGAGAAACATGCGACGCCGCACAGCTTACAATAGCAAAAAGTGTCGTGACATCTTTTCGTAAGAATTATTTCCGTCTAGCCCCCTTTCACAACGCGCGATAAGGAACTTCGTTCCAAAAAACAATAAAGTTTAGGGGTGTCCCATACTTAGAACTAAAACAATTTTTTTTTTTGCATCAAAGCCATACGTGTGGGTTATCTATGGATAGGTCTTAAAAAATGATAGTGAGGTTTCTAACGTTTTTTTTCTAAACTGAATAGTTTGCGCGAGAGTCTCTTCCTTAAAATGTGTGCCCCCCTGTAACTGTGCCCTGTAACTTCTAAATTGAGAGAACGACAAAACTAAAAAAAATATGATGTAATACGTTACCATGTAAACTGACAACGAAAATTGGTTTGAATGAGATCTAGTAGGTAAGTAATTTTATTTTATTAAGTCATAAATTCACTATTATTAAAACACTGATTAAAGTAACAACGAACAACAAGAACTTTTTTTTTATAGGCTCACTCTTGACCGCCATCTCGCCTGATGTTAAGCGACGATGCGGTCCACGATGGAGCGTGTATACCTAGAAGAAACCGATTCACTCTCGATTTGAAGACACAAAGATTGTAACCATCGGGGAAAACCCACTCAGGCAACGTATTCCACAGCCTAGACGTTCTTATCACAAACGTAGAGTCAAATATCTTCGTTCGTGTCTTTGGAACATCAACCATGAAACGATATTATGTTACTTGCTGCTGCGGAAGCCTTCATGGGCGAGTCCAACTCGCACTTGATCACTTTTATTGGAATACGCGCCGTCGATACATTTTTACAGATTTCTTTCCTACAGCCTACAGACCGTAATTTATAGTACTTACCTAATTATTCAGATTATTGAGTTTTTTCTTTTCATTTGTCCTTTTTGGTCGTGAAAGGGACGTGTCTAAGCCTGAAATAACCCCGGAACGGGGTCATGATGGGACGATATAAATCAAGCTTTACTTCGCGTCGATGAGCTGTCGACACATAATTACGTTAATCCGCTTTGCTTTTACTTGTAAATCCAATTTGCTGACTACTTAGGAATCGTTATACGAAGAACATTCCATAGCGTAGGTAGATGGTGAGTTGTTCTACAAAACCAGACTCGATGCTGGATGGGAAGGCGCCCGCGTTCAATTGGTAGGGGAGCCCACGATGCTAATAGGGTATTTACTCGAGCGTCATAGAGAGCTACTGGGTTCCAAAGCTTATGTGATAGGAAGAATAGTTATATAATGTTAACTTTTCATCGGTGGTTGAGTAGCCATAGAGTTTCAGATATGTAAAGTCAGCTATATGATAAATTTTCGTACTTCGGCTTGTGGAAATCGTCAGATTATATTTTCGTATTATTTCAATTGTTTCCTTTGAATAAAAAATAATACCCACTCTAGAATGTAGAGATGACTCATTTTGTACAACTTTGTAGCCTTCCCTTTATATGTCACTCCCATATTGTCAGATAAGTGGAATATACACTTTTTAGCATGTAATTTTCGACGAGCTCAAGAATTACTCATGATATTTTTTTTGGATCTCATATTTGGTTGAGTTACTTAACCGATTACACGGTATGCACTTATATGTACATTAATTTGCCGTGGTGGAGTAAATTCCGAAATCCCCGCTTGGGTTCCTCTATTAAATCGATTTATTCAGTAAAATTAATTTCGACACCCGGTTCGGTGGGAAATTCGATTCGCCTCTGATGTAATTTCTACTCACAGGTCAATTTAATATTTTTTTATAAAACAATGTTCAATTATTAAAGAGATTCAATGAGTTGTAGATCAAGTTATAACAGAGGTAGAAGATGGCGTCACCAAGGGAGACAATCTAATTATTATTTCAATCGATATTACTCACTCTAGGGCTGATCTTACGACACTTAAATAATAATTAATGCTAGGTCAATTTGTTTCGTACATTTAGCCTCAGTTGATTTTTCCCGATGGATTTGTCACCGTAAAATTACCAACACCGTCAGATGATAATCTAACGCGTGAGATTATTATCTCACGGAATTAGTTATGTTAGTTTATAATCTGACGTCGTAAGATTATAATCTGAGGGTTTTTACAATTCTAAGGTGATAGATACAATCTTGGTATCATCGGATCGAGAGTTAACCGCTATTATAAATAACAGTTTATGATGTTTTCAGACGTGCGAAGATAATTAGAACTAATACGAATTCGTTTCGAACCTGGTTTCCAATTTACTATTACGAGTACATAGCATCCCAATAGTATCGAACTGTCTAAAATATGTATACGTACTGTGTAAAGTGATGCCCGGAATTTTTGCTTTAAGTGGGTTTGAGCGCTGACCGCGTAAATAGAATTTGTGTAGGTCGGGGACAATACACGCTTTTAGCAGGAATTTTTCCTAAGATTATAGCCACTTTTTCATTTAGTTGAGGAATTTTATCAAGTTTCCCAACCACTGTTCTATTTTTTAGTTGGAAAAATCAATTTATGCGGTGCTAAAACAGAAGATGTAAAAAGAATTAAAAAACAATTATTAATTTGTGTAGATTCACTTAAGTCAAGGTATTTCAGTGCATAAATGAAAATAAAATATTTATTTTCAGGCACAGCTATCCATATCTAAATCAAATGAATACGTTATCAACACATCTCATATTATGACAAATACCTATGTAGGTATCTTATTTTGTAGGGATAAATCAAAATTACGCTAAACTCCAGTGTTATGGAGTTACTTTGCAGTTGAACATCCGCACGGTAATTAACATTCAAATAAAAAAACCGCATCGAAATCGGCCCATCCGTTTGAGCTCTACGGTGCCACAGACAGACACACACACACACACACAGACAGACAAGAACATCCGTTCTTAGCTATGTTTGGCTAATATCGATTCAAGATGGCCGCCTCCACAAAATGGCGGATAAAATATTTCTTCACAACCTACCTCAATATGGGTATCAAATGAAAGGGCTTAACTAGTAGAATACTATACAGTATAACAAATTTCAAATCCAAGATGGCCGCCACCACAAAATGGCGAATTACATTATTTTTTTCACTACTAACTCAACATGGGTATCAAATGAAAGGGCTTAACTGGTAGAATACTATGCACTATGACGATTTTCAAATTCAAGATGGCCGCCACCACAAAATGACGAAGTACATTTCTTTTTTCACTACTCCTTCAATATGGGTATCAAATGAAAGGGCTTGACTAGTAGAATGTTGTACAAATTACAAATCGGAGGTAGTCGGGGGGTTAATCAAAATTTTTAATTTTGTTCTTGTATTTTGATACGATGTATTCTTTAACCCCCGACCAAAAAAAGGGGTGTTATAAGTTTGACGTCGATGTCTGTCTGTCTGTCTGTGTGTGTGTCTGTCTGTGGCACTGTAGAGCTCAAACGAATGAGCCGTTTTTTGATTTGAAGTTTGATATCCGTGATATTTAGAACATCCGTTCTTAGCTATGTTTGGTTAATATCGATTCAAGATGGCCGCCTCCACAAAATGGCGGACAAAATATCTCTTCACGACCTACCTCAATATGGGTATCAAATGAAAGAACTTGACTAGTAGAATACTAAACACTATAAAAAAATCAAATTCAAGATGGCCGCCACCACAAAATGGCGAATCATATTATTTTTTTCACTACTACCTCAATATCGGTATCAAACGAAAGGGCTTGACTAGTATAATACTTTAAACTATGACAAATTTCAAATCCAAGATGGCTGCTACCACAAAAAGGCGAAATACATTTATTTTTTCACAAGACCCTTAATATGGGTATCAAATGAAAGGGATTGACTAGTAGAATGTTGTACAGATAACAAATCCGAGGTAGTCGGGGGTTAATCAAAATTTTTTAATTTTGTTCTTGTTGATCTTCTAATACACTTCATTCGCAAGAAAAAAGGTGGCAACCCTAATGCTCAGTCTATGTGACATCCTTCGAAGCATAGCTGAGACTTGAAATACGTATGTCGACTCTAGGTGTTTTACATAATTGAATCTACAACAAGTGGGATGAAGTCTAAAAGATTTACTGATTTTTATGTTTACAAATACTACAAAAATTTCGAGTATTAGTAAAAAATAAGATTTTTGTGAACGTAACGTTGTTCATCCTACTATAATTATAAATGTTTCAATGGTTTAATATTTGGATATTTGTTGCTCAATCACTCAATAACGTATGAACGGATCAGGTTGAAATTTGGAACACAATTAGAGTATAGCCTGGAAGAACGTATGGCTACTTTTTATCCTGGGAAACGAATGGGAACAGGAACAACGTGGTTGAAAGTGAGGGGTGCTACTAGTGTTAAATATTGCTCGATTAATATCGTTACATTTAGGTATGCTTTCTCTATAAATCTCGTGTCACAATATTTGTCCTCAATGGACTCCTAAACCACTTAACCGATTAGAATAAAATTCGCACACCATGTGCAGTTCGATCCAACTTGAGAGATAGGATAGTTTAAATCTCAAATTATAGTCGCAATTTTAATTTATTGCTAATTATTTGTCTGTTATTATTTGACAGTCCGCGATGGCCTCCTAAGCTATTAGGAGGCCATCGCGGACAAACAAAGTGAGGCGTAATTTATATATATTAAAATTATGCTGTTAAAATGTAGCTTATATGACACGTTCGTAGATTTACCATTGAACCGATTTCAATAAAACTTGCACACCGTATGCAGTTTGATCCAACTTGAAAGATAGGATAGTTTTTATTACGATTATTTGTCTTTACATATGACAATATCCGAGCGAAGCCGGAACGGGCCGCTAGTATCTCTATAAAACGTAGTGGCCTAATGCGTAGGACGTCACATTTCCACAGGTTCAAATATCGCCTGAAACTGTCGTGTATTTTCTGGTGCGCTAATGTAGGTAGGTACGAGTTTCTCATCACTAGAGGCTTAAACAGTATGAAAAACCTCGCTAGTAAAGTGGTGTCTTCCAAAATAGACATCTTTCATCCGCCAACGAGCCATGAAAAAGCGTGGTGGATTATGGCTTTGACTCTCTCCTTGTAAAAGATAATCATTATTATTATTATCTTTCACTTTATTAATAAATGATAATAAGATATAAGTGTAATCTCATGAACATAAAGTGGAATGCTTACGTTTATAACATGCTTATTCTACACCCTATAGAGAAGAGAATCAAAAATCAACATTAACTAAATACCGATGGCAGCAGCAAAGAACTCTGTAAAATGTTAATGATTAGAATAAACAAACCATGAAAAACCGGTCTAAAATACCTATAAAATTACGTTATGACGTCATTCGGCGTTCGAGCCTGGTATTCAAGAGGACGGTTGAGGCGGACAGTTATTTTGTTACTTTTTCGACAAACTTTATCAATACTCTTAAATCATTTATATTTATAATGGTTTTAGATACTAAACTACCAATGTCTATAAACTGCACGTACAAACGCTGTTATGTATTTTATATTATCATAGTTGCATGAGGTGTTCCTCTAATCTACTGTCGGCTGACTGTGCTTCTGCTCCGAGAACGTCTGGGAAAGGGTGGCTCGATTCCCCCCTGAACAAAGACTCAGTTCCCAAAACATTGCTGACTGATATATATAACTACCAATATTCTGGAAAGCTCTACGAGTAGATATTTTGATCATCTTTGATCAAATTTATCAAACTATTGATAGACGTTTTGTTTTGAGACGGCTCAAAGGCTTTACAATAAGTTTTTTTCTGAGATAGCTACGGTAACTAATGATAAATATACTCGTACTATAATAAACAAAATACTTTTTTGAAACAAATACATTTAAGAAGATCAATTGGAACCTGTCAGTTCCGAACTAGTATGTGATACTGTGTTTCGGAACCGATGGCCTTTCTATATCGGATATATATTTCTTTATTAGTTTCATCTGGTATTT
The DNA here is from genome assembly GCA_017562165.1 of Ectropis grisescens. NCBI lineage: Eukaryota > Metazoa > Arthropoda > Insecta > Lepidoptera > Geometridae > Ectropis > Ectropis grisescens. The sequence continues at coordinate 13,909,825 of CM029767.1, read as the reverse complement.
TTTAGCCAATGAATGAAGCTGATCTCTTTTTCTAAGCGATCTGACTACCCCTATAGTGATCCACGGTTTCAAGGGTTGGTTAGCTTTTGAGACTGTACTTGTTTTAGTGTTACTTATTAAAATTTTATTAATTTTTTCATTAAACCTTTTTAATGAAAAAATTAACATCATTTTTAATCAAAAACAGATCCTGCCAAGTTTCTTGTAAAAGAGCCTTTTCTATACCTTCATAATTAATTACTGTTTTACTACAAGTTAAAGCTTTTTTAGTGATTCTAGTGTTGTCTACATATAATAGTATAGGATTATGATCTGTTATTTGCTCCTCAAAAACTAGCGTTTTCACACGACTTTCAGTTTTTACCATCATATGGTCAAGACAGGTTTTAAGTCTAGTGGGACAAGTAATTCTTTGCATGCAAACCCATGCAAAGCCATCATATTGAGATATAATTACAAACAGTAAACAGTAAATTTAAAAACAATGTTTTTTCTGATTTTTTAAAAGTAAACTAGTAGTAGGTAGTAGTAGTTGACTGGCTTCGTGGCTTAGTGGGTAGTAACTCTGCCTGCGATATCAAGGGTTCCTGGGTTCGATTCCCACCCAGTGCAAATATTTGTGTGATGAATTCAAATATATGTACTGTGTCTCGGTGTTTCTATGCATAATAAAGTATGTATTTAAAATTGTATAAGTATTATATCAGTTATCTGGCCGCCATAGTAAAGCTTTGCTTAGTTTGGGGTCAGGGGTCAGATGGCGTTGTGTGTGAATTGTCTACCAATATTTATTAGTAAGTTAACAAATTCATATTTCTGATTCTATTTTTCCACTTAGTTCAGCTGCTCGAAGGACAAGTTGCAAGTGATTTTTATAATTATTTTTCTCTGACAAAAGCACCCAAGCGACTTCTTTTTAAAAATGTAACTCACACAGTACTTACTCTAACTTCCTTTTCCATCCTGCGGTTGCCTGGAAGAGATTGTTCTTAGCGATAAGGTCGCCAATTGGAACTACCTTTTTTTTTTGTTTTTGCGTCTTCTATTTAAGTGCAACAAAGAGTTTATCTATCTTTCTTGTTTAAGCAAAATTAATAATAAACGATGTATGTATATTTCTTTCTTATATGGTAGCTATCGCGTACCATAGACACAGCCGAGTCGAGAAACTCCTCCTTTTTTAATTCCGTTAACAAAAATATAATTTAGAATGAACTACAGAAAGAAATAGTCAATTATTATATATTACATATAGGACTTACCTAAGTCTGAGAGGTTCACTTTTTCCAAGAACGGGTCAGCAACAGGTAACTGAAACAAGTAATAATGTTTGTAGTAAAAACAAATGGTAGTATTGTAGAAAGTAGGTTAAAATAAAATGATCTTACTAATTAAGGCGTAAGTTTATGTTCACATTCTGCATAATAAATGCATAAACACATTTGTTTATGTAGTGGTAGGGCTCATTGCACAGTCCACCTGGGGAAGTACCACACCTTTGCCAGTTATTCTTCCGCCAAGCAGTAGTGTGCGAACATTACTGTGTCCCGGTTTGAAGGGCAATGTTTCCAGATAAATTACTGGGCTAAGAGAGAACACCTTATATCTCCAGGTGACGAGCGCTGTGCGGTGCTAGGTCATGATTTGGATTTTTCGTGTTCCAATAGCTGTGCTATTATTGGCAGTTTTACTGCTTAGCATCAGGCATATGTCCTTTTTTTTTAACTATAATAGGTTCACACTTGACCACCATCTCGCCTGATGTTAAGCGATGATGAGATCTACGATGGAGCGTGCTTACCTAGAAAAAACCGATTCACTCTCGATTTGAAGACACCAAGATTGTAACCATCAGGAAAAACCCACTCAGGCAACGCATTCCACAGCCTAGACGTTCTAATCACAAACGTGGAGTCAAATCTCTTCGTTCGCGTTTTTGGAACATCAACCATGAAACGATGCCGCCCTTTTGTGGAACGACAAGTCCAATAGAAGAAGGGGCAAGGTGGTATTAGATCATGCAGATCAGTTGCACACTCTCCGAAGTGTATCCGATAAAAAACCGATAAGCTAGCGATTTTGCGACGATGATCAAGACTTTGAAGTCTTTTACGCACAAGAGCGTCATTGCCTATGAGTCTTTTGGCACGTCTCTCAATCGATTCCAGAGTCCCCAGCTGATACTTAGCCGATCCATCCCAAAGGTGCGAACAGTACTCCATACAGGAGCGAATCTGTGCTTTGTATAACGTGAGCAACTGTTCAGAATTGAAGTATCTTCGCACTTTTGAGAGGACACCTAGTGTGCCCTACTCGTCTTGATACTCTGTGATAAAAAAACGCGGGCCCTTTTTGATATTTTTATTTGGGCACGCTAATTCTCGAAAGTTATAAATCGATAATATTACATGTATTTCTCATATTAACTCACATTCAGATTGGTCTCACTGAAAATTATCCAACTATATGTAGGTTGTTTTGTAGACATAGAAAAGGCTTACAATAACGTCAATATAACAGGTCTCTTGCAAGTATTGGATGGTTTGGAAGTGGGATCAGTTTTATGTAAAAATCTTTGACAATTTCTTCATGAAAGAATCCTGTTGATTCAGATAAATGACAATATGACATTAAGCCTAACAACAGGAGTTGGTTTAGCTTAAGGAGATCCACTTCCCCCTATTTTGTTTAATAGTGTCACAGCAAACATTTGTCGAAACATTACACAGTTTTATATATCTCAATATGCTGATGATTTTGTACATAAAAATATAAACTCGGCAAAATTTAGTTTACAAGAAGCTTTGAATGTTTTTTGTAGATGAGTAAATGAAATTGGTCTTAATATTTCTCAGAGGAAAACTAAAGCATGCATGTTTAGAAGAGGAAGATCTAAACACAGTATTAAGATTACGATAGCCAAACAAAGAATAGAAGAAGTACATTCAGTCAAGAATTTAGGTTATGGGGCTCGATTCAGCCTTACGATGGGGGTGCACCGAAGAAACGCGTAATAAAACACTTGGATTTCTGCATGTATTTAAGGTATTGCTGGAGCTAAATAGGGTGTGCACCCAAAACATCTCAGACAGCTATACATAGCAATAATACGAAGCAGAATGGACTATTGTAGTTTCCTATATGATACTAGTGCTAAATGGTCACGTTGATAAACTCAATAGAGTGCAAAATCATGCTATGAAGATCATTAACTGCTAGATTTAAAATAGAATCCAAGCAGTGCGCTTCTATATGTGGCTAAGTTAACATCGAATTTTCGAGGTCACCCTATAGCTTACATCATTTTGGACTCTATTTTCAAGCTTATTAATCTAAATAAGGAACTTGAGCTGCAATGTGTACCATCCCATGTCGGCATCATGGGCAACGAGGAAGCTGATCAGGCAGCAAAACAAGCCATTACCGATGACATTCTATGTCACCATCCACCGCTGTACAGCGAAATGCTCGGTGAAGTAAAAAGAGAATGTAGGCGACAATGGCGAAAATGGCGACTTCGATCAACGCTCGCTGTGTAGCGGAATTTGGTACAGAACAATCCAATGTGATCTTCCTCGTCGTCCATGGTTTGATGCGGATCCCATGTGTATAAAACATGTAGTGAATGACAATGATGAGACTGCGCTCCGGACATATTCCGTCAAATTCGTTTAAGTAGGTACTTAATGGGACTATCAGAAACCTGTAAGTGTACAGAATGTGACGTGATAGAGGATGACCAACATATTTTATTTTGACGGAGTGCGTCCGAAATGAAGTACTCCGTCAGAATGCCTTTGTACAAAACAACAATGACATTTCGATTATCGAACAAATTCCCCTAAATATATTGGAGAACTTGGTGTGCCAGCCGCATGCCCCCACAAAAAAACCCTCCATTTATGAAACGTGTATGGTGCCTTGCATCTTCTGTGCTAGAACACCGTTAGGTAAGCAAAATTAGACACCCGAAGGTAACATCAATAAAAATATTTTTGCATGTGCATTTTCAGGCTTCGAAGTCAACCTTTATTAAGTTTTTTTTTTTACTTTTATAGGTTTACACTTGACGGTCATCTTGCCTGATGTTAAGCGACGATGCGGTCTACGATGGAGCGTGTTTACCTAGAAGAAACCGATTCACTCTAGATTTGAAGACACAAAGATTGTAACCAACAGGGATAACCCACTCAGGCAACGTATTCCACATCCTAGACGTTCTTATCACAAAATTAGAGCCAAATCTCTTCGTCCAAAAGAATAAATATAGTACACTCCGCGAGGTATAAGCTGAGCTTTGCATTAGTGTGAGTGATCACCAATCAGGCAGGAGCGCGGCGAGACAGAATGGCACCGCGCCTAAGGCCGGTTGTCACACCTACACTATCCATGTACACTCACACAAATGCAAAGCTCAGCTTATGCCTCGCGGAGTGTATCCTGATATGTATTAATCATAATACTTAAATTTACGAACATGAAAAACAATCTAAAAGTCTCTAATGTCGACGCTGCACCAAAAACCGCCATATCCTTCAACAAAACAAAACATAAAGTTTGGCTAAATTATATCATATTATGGTAAAGTAATTATGGACGCCCGGTTTATACAGGTTAGTACTTAATCCCAAAAGGGTGCGTCACATTCGTACCAATATAAACAATTACACAACGGGACCAACCCTGATGCCGTCATAAATCGGTCGTATCTAACATTCTGATGAAATGTAACGAATAGGTATCTACACAAATAAAAATGAACCGTCGAAATGTATGTACGCGCCAATGACCTATAAATAAAAGACGAGTTCCTCGAGCTAAACTTTGGCAAGACGAAAACGAGGTAACTGCCTTATCCCCACTCAGTCATGAACTCGCCATTGTCGAGAGCAGTCCTTATCGCTTTTATGTGATGTGATGTGAACAGAAGAAAAAACGCCATCCTGTGTTTTTAGATATTGTATAATAATTATACTTTACACCCACATTTAGCTGATGAGGGTGAGTTGGTAGAGTATGGTGGTGGTTATACCTTCTATTGGAAAGGAACAAGCTCAACCGAACCTAGGCGTTCTGATGTGGGATGTGCGATTAAAACAAAAATAGCCAATAAATTAGCAGAATATCCGGTACATATTTTGGATAGGGTAACATCCATTAGATTACATTTAGCGAATAATAACCATCTTAATATAATCAGTGCGTATGCTCCAACTATGGATGAGAGTGATGAACTCAAAGACAAGTTCTACGAAGAACTCACCCAAATGTTTTCAAAAATACCATCAAAAGAACAAGTGCTCCTATTAGGAGATTTTAATGCCCGCGTCGGACGTGATCGTGACGCATGGCCCAAAGTATTAGGCAGACATGGAATAGGCAAGGCATGAACACCAATGGCCAGTTGTTGTTAGCTCTTTGCGCTCAATTTCAGTTAGCTATCACCAATACTATGTTCCGACTTCCTTCGATCCAAACATTGGCATCTTATAGATTATGCCATAGTAAAGCAGCGAGATATAGCTCAAGTGCAAATTACTCGTGTGATGCGAGGAGCAAATTGTTGGTCAGACCACAGATTAATAATTACAAAACTTGCTATCCGTCCCCATTTCCCCCGAAGATCTCACAAGACAAAGAAATTGTGTTTAGGCTTAGACAAATTACAAAATAAAGATATTAAAACCACTTATGAACAAACTATCAACAACCTCGTCTCACAACTGGATGTTACAGAAGGTTGTTTAGAAAAAATATAGACTGACCTGTGTTCCCAGATTACTAAAATAGCTTCAGATACGTTAGGTAGGAAAGAACGGACAACGAAAGATTGGTTTGACGAGAACAATTATATACTTCTTACCGATGCCTTGGCCCAATATCGAAAGCTATTGCAAGCGAATTTGCATTTGCATAATACTTGTAACACAGATTTAAGGAATAAAATCAAAGAAAGCTCAGTATATCTCAGAAACCTAACTAGAACGGTTAAAAATAGATGGTGGGTAGAAAAAGCTCAGCATGTGCAATGGCTCTCCGACACTAATCAACTTGGAGAATTCTCCAGAGAGATTCGTAACCTTATAGAAACTAAAAGTCGAGTTAATGTACCCCTTAGAGCTTTAATTGGTAACCTGCTATCGAATGAAGACGATGTTTTGCAACGTTGGAAAGAACACTTCAATAATTTACTCAATATAAATAGAGATGTAAATCTTGAGTTCATATCCTCATTACAAGACAGCTCTAAAATAAATACTTTAGATGACCCACCATCTCTCGAAGAGGTTAAACTTGCTATTCAACAACAAAAGAATAAAAAATCTGTAGGAATTAATAACATACCTGGTGAATTATTGAAGTATGGGGGAGAAGAGTTGCACAATACTTTATGGAAATTAATGTGTCGCATGTGGCAAGAAGAACTAGTTCCTGTAGATTTTACAACATCCAAAATTTGCACATTGTACAAAAATAAGGGCGACCGATCAGACTGCAAATCTTACAGGGGTATTTCTCTTCTATCTGCTCCTGGAAAAGTATTTGCTAGAATCCTTCTAAATCGTATCTTAGAAAAATTTGCGTCTTCACTGCCAGAAACTCAATTTGGATTTTGAACAGAGAGAGGAACATGTGAAGCAATATTTTCTGTTCGCCAGCTTCAGGAAAAGAGTCGAGAGCAGCAACAATCTTTGTATTTGTGTTTTGTGGACCTGGAGAAAGATTTATACCAAGGAATGCCCTCTGGGTTATCTTACTGAAGCTGGGATGTACCGAGAAATTTGTCAGGTTAATAAGATTACTTCATGACAGTATGATGTGCTGTGTGTCAGTTAAAGATAGACCGTCTGAGCTTTTCTCTATATCTTGCGGAGTTAAACAGGGCTGTGTACTTGCGCCAACTCTATTTGCTCTTTACTTTTCGTTTGTTGTAAATGATGTCTTGAAAAGCAGTACCCATGGTATCAAAATTCGCTTCCGTACAGATAGTAAACTTTTTAATCTTGATAGATTCAAAGCGCGTACTAAAGTCTCACACGACATTATAACAGAGTTGATGTATGCAGATGACTTGAGTTTTGTGTCCGAATCTCCTAGCAGCCGTCAAGAACTAGTATCAAATTTTCACGAGTCATGTCAGCGCTTTGGATTAAAAATAAGCATTACGAAAACTAAGGTGATGGCAATGAACTTTCACAATACCAATGTCCAGCTAAATACACAGATAGGTGAACATAAATTAAAACAGGTCGATAAATTCAAGTACTTAGGAAGTACTTTAACATCTAAAAGTGATCTTGATCCACAGATTAATAGCAAAATTGGTGCGGCTGCAGCTACATACGGTAAATTGCGCAAAACTGTTTTTCAGACACATGATTGAAAGTTAGAAACAAAGATAAAAGTTTATATGGCAATCGTACTTCCTAACCTTCTCTACTCTTCGGAAACATGGTGTCCGTATCGTAAGCATATAAGGGTACTAGACCGTTTCCATCTCAAATGTCTTAGAGACATACTGAATATCAAGTGGTCGGATCGCATCAGGAACACCGAAGTTTTACGACGTGCAAATGTCGGTGGTATTGAGTCCTACCTGATGCGACGACAATGGCGGTGGTGCGGTCTTGTTTCTAGAATGTTCGACAAGAGGATAGCTAAGCGCATTTTCTTTTCTAAACTCCAAGAAGCCAAACGAAAACGGTGAAATTTCTTCGATTTAAAGATATCCAGAAAAGACATATGAAGATAATGTAGAACCTTCTCACTGGAAGGATCTGGCGCCAAACAGGACTGAATGGAGACGCTTAGTAAAACAGAACATTCAATTATTTGAGAATGAAAGAAAGTGTGGCCAAAAAGAGACCAACTTAAAACCAAGCCACCTTCTAACATTAGTTATAATTTTAACAACGACATATTGACGTGTCCTATATGTGCACGAACTTTTCGGGCAAAAGTCGGTTACGTCAGTCACATGGGCGCACAAGAACGCTGTGGCAACATTTGAAAACAGGTTATATTCGCCACAGCCGAAATCGGCGAGGAAGTCTATATTTATAATTATACTGCTACTGTTAAAGAGAAAAGTGTTTCATTTCATGCGTAAGTAACACTATAATTATTTTTCAAATTATTTGTTATTTAATTTGGTTGTTTATTCCTACGAATGGACAGAGCGAGATGGATTCAGTCAGATTAGAACGAGAGTGTAAGAGAGATTCGATTAGTGTCATGGCAGCAGATGTGTGGTGGTATGACGCTGTTTGCATAGCTGGGCATTAACTCGTTAAACTGTTAATCATTAATTAACGATGTTAAAGTTTTGCTTAACAGATTAACTTTTAAGTTAACTTTTAAAAATGTTAACGGACACGTTAACTTCTGTTATTATGCCAGAAGTCCGTTAATCGTTAATCCAATGCCTACTATTCTATGCACGTGTGCTGGGCAGTGCGTGGCAGCGAGTGAAACAAAAACAAAATTAGATATATTTTGTTACCGACGCGTGCGAATGAGAAAACTGCGAAGAGATTTGTTTCGTTTCATCATTTCATTACTTAGCGCCGGTGGTTAGAGTGACGAGAGTTTTGCTTGATGTTATTATAAATTACTGTCAGTTATATTTCATCATCATCATCATCATCATCATCAGCCCGTGTTCGTCCACTGCTGGACATATGCCTCTCCTATAATACGCCACTCAGCCCGATCCTCGGTCTTACGCTTCCAACACACAAAACAGTTATATTTGCGTCTTGATAAAGAAGATCGCAGTGTAATTTAGTTAGTTATAAAAACTTTACTGTGCAGTGTAATAATTAAAACCATAACATGGAAGACATGGAATCTGATTCCAGCAGTCCTGATGAGAATCCATGGCCATATTATTTGACTGAGTATGTAGAATTGGTATCCAGATCGGACCAGCAAACACTTTTTGCGTGTAAGCGATGCTTACCGAAAGACAATTCATCATCATCATCATCAGCCCGTGTTCGTCCACTGCTGGACATAGGCCTCTCCTATAATACGCCACTCAGCCCGATCCTCGGTCTTACGCTTCCAACCGCCACCAGCTGTCTTTCATATATCGTCACTCCATCTAGTCTCAGGGCGTCCTACACTACGTTTACCGATTCGCGGTCTCCACTCCAGAACCCGTCTACCCCAACGATTATCGGGTCTGCGACAGATGTGACCGGCCCATTGCCACTTCAGTTTACTACTTCAGTTTACTTCATTGCGGATGCAATCCCTCAGAGAAACCCCAAGCATAGCTCTTTCCATAGCTCGCTGAGCGACTTTGAGCTTTCGGACAATTTTGACTGTTAGTGTCCACGTTTCAGCACCGTAGGTCATAACAGGTAGGACGCACTGATTGTATACTTTTGTTTTGAGACTTTGTGGGATGGGTGACGAGAAGACTCGACGAAGTTTACCAAATGCTGCCCAGCCCAGCTGGATCCTTCTCATGGCCTCGTTCGAGCATCTGCCCTAGGTAAACGTATCTCTGAACAATTTCGAGAGTGTTTCCATTTACGGCAATCGGCCCCGGAGCAACGAACTCGTTGCACATGATTTTGGTTTTATCCACATTCATCCGGAGGCCGATGCGTTGAGAAGCGTCAGCCAGGCTGTACACTGCAAGTCCTCCAGCGACTCTGCCATAATGACGATGTCGTCTGCAAATCGTAGGTGAGAGATGTACTCGCCATTTTTTTTTAAATGGCGAAATACAATTCAATTCAATTAATTTATTCCTTAAAGACTACAACTACATTTTACAGAGAGAGTTTATAATTACTTCCTTGTCAATTCCTTCACAGTTAACATTTAGCCCCAAACTAGACTCAACTTGTATCTATCTATATATCAACGAAATAAAAGTTCATGTATAATAAAACCTGCATAATTTTAAACAACGAAAAAGAAGTACATGAGTCAGTACATACCTACAGTTTGAAGAGATTGTTAAGGTGGACTCTAACCGGGGGAAGATAAATAGGAGACCTAATTCTGACAATATTCATGATAGCAAAAATAGCAGTAATTCCAATCCCGTTAAAAGAAGAATACAACAGGGTCAACAGCTGAGCATCAGAGAATCGTTCGGCATTGCAGCTACTGGCAGACGAAAACTTCAAAATGTTAATGTTCATGCAGGGGAATATGCACTTTACATGTATTTTGTTTTGTTCCTAACCTCTCAACTTCCAGAACCTAAGGCAACAGGTTTTATAAGTTCGCTAATGCAACGATATAAAAATACCATTTTACACATACTAACGGATTAACGTTAACTTGCGTTAATTCTTCCGAAATATAACTCTTTAACGTTTAACGAAGCTTTTTTTGTAGCGGATTAACGATTAACAAAGTTAACTATTTGATTAACGGTGCCGAGCTATGTCTGTAGGTTTATATATATTTTATTTTCTGGAATAGTATTAATTCAATAACATATTATAGATATCTAGACCACCAGGAATCTTAGTGCTTGTTTTATTCTTTTCAGTTTTATAGTATGTAGTTTGGTTCACTTTTTATGCAGTCGGGTTTTTTGAGTTTATAACTTAAGTATGTTTATTTTATACTTTTTAGTTATGAACAATGTTATGACTGTTACTATAATCAATAAAATATTTATCTTTTGGTTTTTGACCAAATGCCTTCGTTTCTACTTACTGATAATAAATATGATATGTAGGTTTTTCTACTGCATGTAATTTTTTATACTTTTGTGTAAGTTGTACTTATATAATCATAGATTTTCGACCGAAGTTGAGTACTAAATCGTTTGAAACCACATGGAGGTTTTAGTAGATAGAGGCACCATATCCATACATGGTATAGAGTGCAACATGACCCGGCCGTGTCCCCTGGGCGGTAGGGTATATGCGACATGCATTTCTTCTACGTACGCTAACAGGTAGTCCAATATACCTACTAGATACTTTTGTATATATACATTATGTCCATCCACATTCACACGTACCGCTAGTTTTTTTAAATAAAGAGTGACGAAACAATCTGGACATGTGAGTGATGATAAGCATGCCTGCCACTTAATACTACAGTGACACGCAGCTATTGGAACATGAAGAGTCCAAATCATTACCTAGCACTGCACTGCGCTCGTGACCCAGAGATCTAAGAAGTGTAACGTTACATATTGGCTTTAAACAATATGTAAGCGTACATTTCCTCCCTAATCACCACTTATTCATTGGAGACTATGTGGACATCTAGGTATTTACATACTGAATTTTCATACAACTAATATCTTTTCAATCGTGTCCTCACGATAAAGCATATTTTTCTTGTTATAATATTACTATTCTTCATGTGTTTATTTCTCTTTAAACCTGTAAAAACTTAGTTTTTCTAAAATTTTATTTATTTACTTTGTCATTATATTATTTTCAAACGTCAATCAGCGATAAGCAACCTCTACCATTTTCATAAGGTTGTATAGTTTTTAGGTCTAATTCTCTCTGGCCGCTAATTATAAAATGAACTGTTCTCTTATTCTAGACTTGAATCACTGAAAGTTTTCATGTAAAATCTAGGAACTGAGATGGTGAAATAACATTTGGAAAACAAAACATTACTCTTTTGGAATCCAAATGTTGTCTCACCATCTCAGTCTTGGTCTGTGTAGTGCTTCATACATACATACATATATAGACTGATAAACACATTACCACTCCTTTGCGTCGCGCAGTCGGGTAAAAAGTCTTAAATTTATATTAATCAAACATAGCTATAAGAACATTCGCGCGGAAATTAACCTTCAAATATAAAAAAAAACCGCATTGAAATCGACCCATCAGTTTGAGCTCTACGGTGCCACAGACAGACACACACACAGACAGACAGACATCGACGTCAAACTTATAACACACCTTTTTTCGGTCGGGGGTGAAAAACACATTCACATAAGGCAACAATCACAAAACAAACACATCGTACTGTTATAGATACCATGCCGCTAAAGCGATTTCTTTCAGGCAACCGTTTATAGCAATGCTGGAAACTCGGTGCTCGATGTTTTGTGTAATAACAAAGCTCGTAGATTTGCGAGGCCATGGTTTTCAAAAGTGAAGCCCCACCAGCCCTTAGACGTTCCAACGGTTATTTTAGTAAAGCGTTGGACCCTGTGTTTTCTCTTTATTACGTCTCATAAAAGGTATTACTAAAAGTGAACTACTACGTTTTAAATGTCCATTTGAGACGATCTTCTTAGCATTCCATGGATTCACCGTGCGGGTGCCGGGTCCATCGTGTGGCAGAGAGAGAAAAACTCGAGTAGTTCCTGAGACTTGTGACTCAGGCGTAGGTTTAAGGGGCCCTTTTCTGACGTACATCAACACTCACCTTCACCACTCGTTTTTCTCTCCCTGCCCATCCAAATCTGATATGAGCCTACTAGTGCAGCTTTAGATACTCGTTCTAGTATAGAACTTACTGCACTTCTGGATAAGCCAAGGTCTTTCAGAAGGTTATAGAGAGATTTTGCTGGTATACCTCTCGCTCCCACTTCTACAGCATACAAACTAACTACATAGCCGTTTTTGTTAATTCGTTTAGGAGGTCGTAATACTTATTTTGTTTCATCGCGTGGTCTTTAGGTATATTAGTTTCCCACGGTACGGTAAGTTCTACAAGGACTATGCGTTTCGCAGCTCTAGAAAAAGGAAAATGTCCGGTCTGGATGACGAAACACCCACATCCTCTGGGATTTTGTAGTGCTTTTCATACGTGTCCATTAAAATAGTCCAATCAGGTGCTGTACCCAGGATTGAGTAAGGCTTGTTCCTGGAGTTTGAAGTTGAGCCTGCTTTTACAAAGTTGATTTGTCTTTTGTTTGTCGTCAATCCCTTTTGGGCTCTAGCCACTGAAAGGCTCATGGCTTCACGTATGATTTCAAGTACACTGTCATGACGCCGTGAATAATGACCCCCATTAAGGAGCACCTTGCATCCCACCAATATGTGCCTTGCTGTACATATCGCCTCTCTACAAGTATAGCAACATTTTTCAGAGGCTTTTCCCCACCTTACCAAGTTACTCTGGTCAGGAGGGTCATTTGGAATGCATTTAGATAAAATTTTAATAAGGCAGGGGACCAGTCATAGATCAAGGTGCGCCACTTTAGAGCTAATGGGATACAGAACTCACCTATGGTTAACCACTCACTTTGCATTTCTAAATTCATAGCGTGCACTTTGTAACCGTTATTTTCGTCTTGTTGTAGAAAGGTTTTTTACCATGTCTCGGTCTTCCCTTTTCCTTCTCGCACCCAACCCAGCAGTATTTACTTGTGCACCTGCCATAAATTGTTTATGGAATTGAAGTCTAGATTCCAGGTCTGAAGCAGTTTTGTCTTTTGGGAGAGATGTAATTAAGTCGTCTTGCGACTTAATTTGAAAGAAAATCTAAGTATTTTCACAAAATCCAGTATTTAATATAAACGAGACTCCCTATCATACCTTGAATTGTTTATTTACATTAGGCTGATGTAGTAATTGCTAATTTACTCATGAGCGCAACGGTAAACAGATGTTTGACTTACCATGACTCCCTAATTGAACTCATAACTCAATGTATTTTTAAATTTAAACTGTGTAAATCCAAGATTATAATTAGGTACCTATATTTGCGCGATCTAAAGGACGAAGAATTAGTCCCGTTAGTTTTCACTGTTTATAAGACTGTCAACATTTTAAATAGAACATCTGTGCTTAGTAGAAAAAGGACGAGCTTAAACAGTTAAAAAACAAATAACTTAATGTGTTCCAATAACCAAAAGTGGAACTCGCGCTGTTAATGAAGTGTTTATAGCGGAATGCGAAAACAGCGACGCCTTTCCTGGGGTTAGTTAAGTTTGTAAACCGAAAAATATATCAGTTTCTTCATTACGAATTTCTGAATTCTTAGAAGAAAATAATTGATAACTGATGTAAATGTGGATGGCAATTCGATTTCAACTTAACTTGACTAAATACCTTTTATCACAGATTTCTAAAACAAAAGGCAGATGGAACGTGCAGAGCACAGATCCTTAGGTCCAGAAAGCAAATATCAAACGCCAAAGCAAATACAAACTCCAGTCAGTACGAAACGGACTTCCGTCTCGTACAACAGTCTCGTGTGATTTTAAGTTTTGTACAAGATTATGCCGTCTTGTGTCTTCAAACATTGCAAACATTGTTCCCAAAAATAAGAAAAGGAAAGAGGAATATCATTTCATAAGAAAGTTTGAATATTTTTACTGCTTTTTATATAATTTAGGCGATTTAATTTCGATTGATGAATAGAAAAACAACACCTCGACGAAAATTGGTTAGTGTTCTTATACTAAATTGAAATTATTTTCCCTAAAGTTAAGGTAAAATATAGATTATGATTTTTTGGAAGATACTCGTAGACCAAATTATTTATGTAAGTACTTAAGTAGATTGTATTATTCTATTTTAAACCCTATTTTTAAAATCGTATTTTTTTAATTTAATGTGAATCGATGCCTAGCACAAATCCACGTCATTACTATAACGTGTTTATAAAAATACTAATAGTGTCGATGAAAACTATAGTTATGAAGAAAGTTTTTAATACTTGTAAGTAGGTATAGCGGAGTTTAAAAAAGTAGGCGAGTTCTTTTGAGAGATCTAATCGTTTTAATGTTATCTGGTCGAGTCAGTAGTGACTTTGTCGAAGTTTTATACGGTGCTAATTTGTGCGTACATACTTACCCAAAAAAGATGTTGGGATCAGGCCAATCGCTGTTGGCACCACATATACCGGCTTTGCTGCCAAGGTGGGTTGTAGGTATAAAACGTTGCACTTTCGAGCTCCCTATCCCAACAAACTTGATTTTGGTTCTCGGGGTGGACGTGAGGCTGCTGTTCATTCTGTCCTGACTTTCTTTGTCCAAAATTGGAGAGCTGTTAAAGGTGTACGTCAAAAATGCCTTTAATTTGGTTGATCGTAGAGCCCCATTGTCCGAAGTGAATAATAGAATTCTTGACTTCTACAATTTTCTTTGGCAATGTTATGGCGGCCCACAAAATTATCAAAACAATCCTATGCTATCTTCCGTTGGCTTTCAACATGGTATATCTTCGGCCATGCGACCTTTGCCCTGACCATTCGCTGTATCATTTAACGTTTGACGGACAGAACTTTGGGTGGCGATGTGAATAATGTTCAACTGATTTACAAAAACTCTTAGACGGTTTTCGTTGGTTTGTATCAACATTTTTGAAAAGGTGAACTTTTCGTTTGCCACACGCGTCCAGACAAAGATTGGACAATAAACAAATTAAATGATCTGGCCCCCCAACATCAAATCAGTTGACACAAATTCTCTGCGTGTTCACCGATATTAAATGAGTAGGTAGTTGCCACCTTTTGTCAAGCATAATATTCAAAATTTCACAAGAAGCTCCGATAGCTTTTACTATTATTCGGCGTTGTCTTTTTATTCCGCTATTTGAAAACCCCTGGATAAGACCAGAACGCTGAAATTTTCGTCATCTAGTAAGCTATAATCACATACTTAAAATCCAAAATTTGAAGTCTGTAGGTCATTTAGTTCCGAAGTTAAGCGAAGGCAAAGTTTCGCTCGACACTTCGACACTCACTCATGATCATCAAAATAGAACTAGTACTTCCCATAAACTCAGAGAGCTGAAATTTGGTACAGACTTAGGGTTTAATGGCCACATAAAGGGAAAACTATAAACACTAGGAATATCGAAAATCTGGAGTACCTGGTGCCCCTAACACAAGAGCCTAACCAAACTATTAAAGATCGACATACCGCCTTCACAAAAAATATTCAACTTTGTTTGCCTCTTCATTTGATGTCAAAAATCGAAGGTCTGAAGTATCTGATGAAGAACCGTCAGCTTGTCTCAGCTGTATTAGAGATATAACAATGCCCATTCTACTATTGGTACAAAAAAAATCAACTATCATTGCAAAAATCCAGCATAGTGGGACACATCTTCTAATTTAATCTAGCCTATTGCTTCCCACTACTGGGCGAATGCCTCCCCTTCTGCTTTTAATAGGCATAAAAATAAAATTTAAGGAAAACTTTTCATTTCGTGTTATGACGCTGTCAGTCGACTTTGTCAGTCGCTGTCGTCGTAGAGCTTATTTGTGTTTGATATACATCTAATATAATAAATCAATAAGTCCACGTTTCTACAAAAAGAAGTGAAATCCCACCAAAAACATTCTGTAAAAAACTAGCCAAGTCTCGATGGAGCTGCATATTTATCTCTAAAAAGTAATGAAATCTAGAAAAAACCGTGCCAAGTCTAAGGTTCCTTACTGCAATGTCATTACTATTGTAGTTAATGTTGTGTGATTTGGCCGTTGAAGGGTACATAAGGGTACAAAACCAGGTGCTCCATAATACCATTGCACCAATCTGTCGCCAGAACCGCTACCATTGACGATGGAAAATGGCCACTTGGAAAACGTTGATTCAATAACCAGTCAATTGTTTTTGTCTTGCTATTTTCCCTAAATTGTATGTATCCTATATGGTGTGAACAATAAAGAATTTCAATAATACTTATGTGTTTTTGGTGGGATTGTAATCCCTCATTACGTTACTTCATTCACTTTCTCTTCTCTCGGGCGATTTCAATTTGAAAATGATTTCTCGCTCACTCGCAATGTTGATCTTTTTGCGTAGCAAAAATATATAGAAATCTATGGTGTATATAATACCAATAGGTGCGAAACACTGTGCTGTCATGAGCAGGCGTGTTACTACTAGACACAAACATGTCCTGACATGAAATATGCTTCAATAAACATGAAAACTACAATGCCGGTACGTTATTCCAGTTTGTTATAAGGTGTTTCATTTAACTTGTAAATGAAAGGTGGATGGCTTTTTGGGTTATAAAATTACGTATTCTTTGTTGCAGCCTTTCAATTGCTATTTGATAGATAAGTAAAAGCTGCTTATAAGTAATCCCTTTCCTATTTATATCAACGTTATACTTACTCTTTAGTTTTTGGTGAAAATAAAACGATCTGATTAATATTCTGCTAGTCTAGGGCCGGGGTTTTGTTTCGTTTTTAAATAGATTGTGTAGATTTGCATTGAATATAGCGTTGATTAACAGAATATTCAATTTGTTATTTGTTTGTAGCCGATACGTAGCTTCTAGGCGGTTTTAATATTTTTAATTTTGCCGCTAAGTATGAACCGAAAAAAAATTGCATGAATCTCACCATCAGACCGTTGTTTTGTATGAGACCTAACCTGAAATAACGCATTTTGTTTCATTCATCAACCACCTGGATTATGATGATGACATAAAAAATCAATATTGGTTCACTATTGCCGGAATTAACATACCTATTTTAGTTACCAAAAAATAAAACACGGTGTGTCGATGTGACCTTTATCAAAGTTGGTTTAAATTAAATAATAATATTAGATGTAACATCCGTGTTAGGTTATTGTCAACCCAAATCACAAACAGTTAATTGTGACAAAAATACCATCAATGCAGTCAACAAAATTACAAACGATATAAATATGAAAACACGTAACCTACAAAACAACTATTATTGCATCTCATTCTGGACATGGTCCAAATCATAGCGGTGACTAGTGACAACAGTCAATAGCCAGCCTTCGACTACTTACTATCTAAAACTGTTTTTAACCCCCAACCATAAAAAGGGGTATTATAAGTTTTACGTCGAAGTATGTCTGTCTATGTATGTGTGTTTGTCTGTGGTACCGTAGCTCTCAAACTGATAAATCGATTTCGATGCGGTTTTTTTATTTGAAAGCCAGTTTCTTGGCCTTGTTTGGTTAGAACGGATTCAAAATGGTCGCATCTACAAAATGGCGGATAAAATGTTTTTCACAACCTTCCTCAATATGGATTTCAAATGAAAGGGCTTGACTAGAATACTATACCAAATTTCAAATCCAAGGTAGTCGGGGCTGAATCCTTTTTTTAAATTTTGTTCTTGTTACTATAGTCTTGTTCCTCGCCTTAATTTCAAGTAAAAAAGAGAGAGCAATACAAATTCTCCCGATATGATTCCTAAGAAAGGTGTGTTTTAAACAACATGAAAATAAGACAAGATTAAAATTAAAATTTTTGTGTTCTTGCGACCATCTTCGACTTGAAATTTGTCATAGCGTATAATATTCTACTATGCTTCATCTATACTTATAACAAAACTGTAACGGGTCGAATTCTGTACATTGAAGATATTTAGAAAAAAAAATTGTTGTTGGATTACTCCATAGTCGATACTGATGGCGAAACTGCATTTTTTTCTTTCGTGTCTGTCTGTCTGTCTTTCTGTATAGGGATCACGCATCACGTCAAAACTACTGATTCAATTCAGCTGAAACTTGGCATGACTTTAGTTTATACTAAGGAGAATGATGTAGGCTACTTTTGATCCCTAAATTCTGAACGGTTTTCTTGCGGGAGAGGGTGAAAGTCAGAATGTGTATTTGGTTTTTACTCATGTTTGCGTGGTTTAATTTCATTAATTATTTTTTTGTTAGAAAGAACACATTTTTTTATATTGTCCCGTCAAAATTTGAACATTGTCGGTCTGGTAAGTCGGATATTACACAAACATTAAATAATAACGACACGCGCGGCGCGTCCGGTACATACTAACTTCTAAGTATTCTGTGTATCACAGTCGATCTATAGAATATCTAGATTCTAGATAGAACGTGCCCACGTGATCGCGTCGCGTCGTCTTGAATGAAAAAAGAATTATCAAAAATATATTTTTGTGTGGAAAAACAAACATCATTCGGTTATAACCGACTTCAAACAAGGAGGATGTTCTCAATCGGGTTGCATGTTTTTTATTTGGTTTTATTTTACGCGATAACTCCGCTAATTGTGAGTTGATTTTGATAATTCCTTTTTTGTTTGGTTGAAAATACTTCAGAGGTGATTTCATATCGAAAACACCAGTAAACACCAGGTAGTTTTTAAAATATCAACAAAAAACTAAAATCAGCTCAGATTTATCTGTACGACATAGTCATAGCTTCTTGTAAAGTTTAGACGAATGACAGAATTAATTTCCTGTCATTGAAGTAGACTTTTGTTATTTTGGAAAAAACATCAGCATAATAAGTAGCAGCATAAACAACCCATTAAATGTTCCCACTGCTGGGCGTCGGGGCCTTCTCTCGCAAGGAGAGAGACAAGGCTATAATCCCCAACGCTGGCCCAGTGTCGGTTGGTGGATGACATATGACTTAGAACTTAGATTCTAGGTAAATTTCGGTTTTCACACGATATTTTCCTTCACCGTTTCAATTACCGGCATTACGAACATGACTCTGAAAAGATAGTGGTGTGCGTGGTTTTGAACCCTGGGTCTCCGGTTCGACAGTCGCCGTTCTCACGACTAGGTCAGCTGTAACTTACTAGACCAGCCGTAACTTATTAGAAAACGTATTATTTCGATCCAAACACTGTTTAAAATTTAAAGGTAGTGTTCAACAGGCTTCGGTGACCGAAGCAGACCGTTGTTAGGGTTCCGTACCCAATGGGTAAAAACGGGACCCTATTACTGGGACTTCGCTGTCCGTCCGTCGGTCCGTCTGTCACCAGACTGTATCTCAAGAAAGGTGATAGCTATACAGTTGAAACTATCACAGACGATGTATTTATATTGCCGCTTTAACATAAAATACTAAAACTAAAATAAATATTTAAGAGGGGCTTATTTCCATACAACAAACTTGATTTTTTTACCGTTTCTTGCTCGATACTAATAACGTACCTGTCACTGGTAGACGTTTTCATGTTCTCTTTAAATGTAATTAATTAAAATAAAATAATATATTAACCCTAGACAGCTAACGTTCCTGAACTTCTATGATAGGCTAACCGTTCGTTTTTATTTTAGTATTTTTTAAACGTGTTTGTTATTAAAATTGTATATTATTTTAATCAGGTTTACTATATTCCTGGGCAGAATGGGATATAAATTAAAGATAATTATCACATAAATGAATATTTATTTAATTTAGGTACTAAATCACAAACCTTAATGGGCACTTGTTTCTTTGAGATCATTAAGGCACTAAATCTTACAATGACTAAATTAGGACCATTTTTATTAAAACTTTTTCTTTTTCTTTTGGTATTATAAAACTAACATTAGCTTAGCTTAAAATTAATCGTAAGTATAAAATTACTTAGATTTTTTTGGCACAAGTTGGGCAAAAGTCGACTGTATGTTCACCACAAATGGAAACTCTGCAACTATTACAGTGATTTTTTGATGCCAAAATAACGAGTATGCAGTAGAAATCTCAAAAACAAAAGTATTTACCGGCTAAACGCGACCACCACGCGACGTAGTCTAGCCGTTGCTAAGTTGGCTCGAATCAGCGAGTGTGTAGGTAAAACCATTAGAAAGGGATAGGGAGATATTTATTAGATGCTCGTAATTTTGACGAACGTTAGCTATCTAGGGTTAAGGGGGCTCCCGTACAATAAAAGCCGTTTATTTGCTTATGGTTCAGAACCCTTCGCGCGCGAATCCCACTTGCATTTGACCGATAAGTATTATTTTTTCTAAAATTTTGTAAAATCCTATCATTTCCTAATATTATATAAATATGTCAATATTTAAATTTTTGCTCCTCAATTACGTTGAAAGTTGGAATGGCTGAATGTACCGAGTTAAAATTTGAAACACATTCTTGGCTTAGCTTAAGTAACACATAGGGTACTTACACATATGTGTTTAGCCTATGTGTTCTTCCAGACTATAATCTAATTGTATTTCAAATTTCAACCCGTCTTGATACGTTCTTCTATAATTAAGTAACAAACGTCCAAACATTGGCATTCATAATATTTACAGGACAACGTTGGAACGGCTGAACATATTTGGAAGAAATTCGAAACACACATAGTTTGTACTGAGAAATAGCAAATCGGTTACTTCTAGGTTACTGTGACGTCGGAAAGACTAAGCAAATTTAGTAGAAAATTGAAACAGAGATAACTTGGCTTCATCAAGAACCTTAAATCGGAGTCAGCACCCGGGATCGACGGTTTCTCATCATTTCTTCTCAAAATATTGGAGACTCTATACTCATTATGAGTATATGAGTATAGACTATACTCATTATGAGTATATGAGTATAGAGTATAGAGTCTCCAATATTTTTGAGAAGAAATGATGAGAAACCGTCGATCCCGGGTGCTGACTCCGATTTAAGGTTCTTGATGAAGCCATTTACTTCATATAAGTCCGTTGGACCAAGGAAGAGTGTATAGGGACAGTTAACTTCCAGAGTATTCACAGAACAGAGTTCCTTTTCTGTCTTCTCTATCCTCCTCAAAATGTCAGCCGCAAGCTTTGACCCCATGTTTTTGAAATGCTTGTTGTATTTGTTGACTTCTTCTTGTGGGTCATTGGAGTTGTGTAAAAGTTCCTGTGCATGACATTTTTTACTATTAGGAATATCACACATGTCCTTAATAGTGTTCCATAGATTTTTGGGTTCTTGTGATTTGCGGTTAGTTGCGCATAATATAAGATCTTTTATCTTTACGCCTGTAATATCACTGGAAATATTGACCTTCAAATCGGAATAGAGCAATGCTTGCACATTACAGCTTGGCGGTAGAAAAACAAGCAAAGGTGTGGTACTTCTCCAGGCGGACTCTTCTAAAGAGTCCTTCCTACTACTACTGAACTACTAGTCTAATTACTAGCCAAGCCCTTTGATTTGATACTCAAATTGAGGGAGTTATGAAAAAATGTGTTAGTAACCATTTTATTGCCGATGCCAATGACCGTTTTACCTGAAACATAGCTAAGAACACTCCCGATTACTTAACCCTTTAAAAAAACTTAACATAAATCGGTTCATCCGTTTGGGAGCTACGGTAAGCGTTGCGTAAGCGAGATGGCGGCCAAGTGTAAACCTATAAAAGTTAAAAAAAAACACGTTTTTTATAGACGAACTTATAGCACCCCGTCTTTTTTGCGTCGCTAGTTAAAAATACAGTGCTTTTGTTGCAAAGAAACTATCAAAGAAAGCATAATCGTAGTATTTTAGTTATCTTACCCCGCGAGAGTCTCTGAATAATATAGCGGCATGATGCGGGTCTAGGCACGCGTCTGACGCTCGGTGGCGCACCGTCACGTTGCCCAGAGATGACCGACGCTTCTCCGCCTCTTGAGACGCTGCTCGGCGAAGATGTGCTCCTGTAGGCAAAGTATTATTTTTGTAATCACCTTGTCATTAAAAGCAATATTTTGAATTAAAACGTTTCCATTTTTGATGCGTTCTGTACTTTGGTATATCTATTATCACTATACTAATATATTATAAAGAGAAAATAAAGTTGTGACTCGCTATTCGTCCAAAGGCGGCGCGCCGCGACCGTGACACGAGACCGAGACCGAGACCGCGACCGGAGACAGTGCCAAGCACTTGACATTCATTATAGATTTGAAAGGGCGTGAGTGCGCGGCGAGATCGCGACAGGCACTTGACATTACAAATACAAAAATCTTTATTGCTGTTTGTAGATAAGATAAGATGATACAAAACATTTTAAAAGTTGCCCCATAAAAACTGGCCTCTGCGAGAGGCATGCAATATGTCTGGCAAGACAATTTGTTGTAGTCTTAATTTATAAATGAAAAAAATTAAAATACTAGTCAGATGATTCTTCTTCCTTATCTTCTACTAATTTCTGGTTTTTATTTATGTCATCTGATTCTTCATCTTCGATTCATTTCTGGCTTCTATTTGGTTGTGATATATATGTGTGAGATAAATGCTTGGTGAGCACAATTTCGCCAGCGTCTTGTAACTGATTTTCAAGTATGATATAGGCAATATCTTTAAAAATAAGGCTCCAATACTCCCAGACGCTTCCCGTTGGCCGTTTTGCTTAACAGACGCTTTAACATTCTATTATTTTGGGAGTTTTAAAGTGTCTGTTAAGCAAAACGGCCGACGGAAAGCGTCTGGGAGTATTGGGGCCTTATTTTTAAAGATATTCCCTATAACATACGTGAAAATCAGTTATCAGAAAATACGTGAAGTAAGTAATGTATCTTTTGGACCCCATATCTCAAAATTGGCCGTCTAAGCAAGTTAGCGGGCAAGCACGTGTTCTTACGTACGTACTAACTTTACTCAATCGCCCACATTTCATCCGTCAGAAAATACGTGACGTCTGGCGGCCTTGGGATCTTGGACTATTTGTATGGGCGCCGGTTCGCGCCGGGACCGCGAGCGGAAACCGAAGACAAGTGTTGCGGTTTCAAGTACCAGTTGCGTTTTCGTGTCGCAGTCTCAGCGCGAACGACCACCTTAACTCTTAGAATTTCACCTCCAGCTCCGGAGCTCAGGAGCTCCGTAACCGAAACTATCGGCTTTCCGAAGTAAACATATATCCGTAACCGTATCCGTTTCACAAATTTGGTATAGCTTCGGATGGGATCGATTTTCAGGTAATAAGCAGGCAAAATTGCTTTTTGTGATATATAATCTCATTCATCATCAGCCTGTACTTGTCTACTGCTGAACATAGGTATCTCCCATGATACGCCACTCAGCCCGATCCTCGGTCTTCCGTCTCCAACCACCACCGAAATATAATCTGCCTCTGCTCAATTTTGAGTATTAGAACTATATTACGAGGTCGGTGCCAGTCAGGTCAAAAAGCTAGTAGATTGCTACTATGTAGGAACGTGGTAAGTAGACTTTTAAGTTAGACTTGGCTAGCACCGACTTCAAAAAGATGAGTGAGTAGCGCTTATAATAATGATTTTAATTTACTTTTCGCTTTTGAGTGCATATTTTTGGGTTTGAAGTCGGTTTAATTTTTTGTACGAAAATAGTTTATTTTACCCTTTTTAGTGCAAAACAAGTTTTTATTAATGCATTTACACAATTTCGTATTGACAAGCTCGAGTTTCATACTCGTAACTTTTATGAAATCTACAACTACGTCATCTAGAAAATTGTACGCAAATTTTAGTTTTTTGTTCATATTTAAAAAGCCACCAAACCAATTTCTGTAAGATTTATATGGGACCATTTGGAAAGCATATCCATCCGAACACAAAAATAAATTTTAAAATCGGTACTGGGGTTCTCGATAAATCAGGTAACATACTCGTACATAAAAAAACATGGTGGTCGAATTGAAAACCTCTTTTTTTTGGAAGTCGGTTAAAAACCATTCTAAAGTTACGGCCAGTCTAATCAGGAGAACGGAGACTGCCGATCCGGAGTCCCTAGTTCGAATCCCACACGCACCACTATTTTTTCCGAAGTCATATGCGTAATGCCACTTAAAATCGGTGTAAGAAAACATCGTGAGGAAACCGACATGTCCCTAGAATCTTTCGAAGTCATGTGTCATCCGTCAACCCGCACTGGGCCAGCGGGATGGATTATGGCCTTAACTCTCTCCTTGCGAGAGAAGGCCCAAGTCCCAGCAGTGGGAACATTTAGTGGGCTGTTGATGATTGATGACGAATTTTAATTATCTCTCCTAATTAATATTTATCTCAATTTCAATTATTTCTCTTTTATAAACTGTTGACTTGTAATATGTGTTTTAGTATCAATACACAACTATGAACTACCTACAGTGTTGTATATGATTCGTTCACTGAGGGTTCCTCAGTGAACGAATCCGACTCGCACTTGACCTATTTTCATTTTAAATTGCAGCGGGGAAAACAACAAGCAATGGGAACAGTTCTAATTTGAATCCCAACAAAGTAGCAACGACAATAGGTCAATGCAGCGAGCCAGACATGCACCCACGCAACAGTACAGTAGCACAATAAACTTTGATACAGACGACACAAGTCGACGACACTCAAAGTATTGAGGGGGAGTTTTCTCGTATATCGGATTATCTTTACATTTATATAATTCTTCTGTACGTGTGTATGTCACTGAATTCCTTCTTAATGGATGGACCGATTCGAATGATTTTTTTTGCATGCGTTTGGATGGTACCCCGTTGGGTTTAGACTCAAAGACTCGAACGAAGAGATTTGACTCTACTTTTGTGATAAGAACGTCTAGGCTATGGAATGCGTTACTTGAGTGGTTTTTCCCCGACGGTTACAATCTTGACGTCTTAAAATCGAGAGTGAATCGGTTTTTGCTAGGTAAGCACGCTCCATCGTAGACTACCGCCATTTCGCCTGATTAACATCACCGATGCGTCTTAACATCAGGCGAAATGGCGGTGAAGTCTATGAAACATGTTAAAAAAAATTAACCTTAGATGTCCCACGGCAGAGTAAAACTTTTCCTGATATCCCAGAACTTCTTCCGATCTTGGGAATGCATGAAAACATATTTTATTGGTTACGAAGTTCGTAACGGGAGGCTCTAAGAGAGGAGATAGGGATTTTGCTGCGCGACCGAACTGAATAAAATGTGAGACTAAGGGTAGGATTTCATGGAGCGGTTTCAAACCGCGCCCGCGCGCGGGCGCGAACCGCGACGGGCGACGATTTTTTTCAAAACTCACGAGACCGCTCGTTGTAGCGGTTCGCGCCCGCGCGGGCGCGGTTTGAAACCCGCAACGTTCGCGGGCGAAACCGCGCGGACGTGCGGTTGGAAGTCAGTAGCATAGCGTAGGAGGGCGGTAGGAGCGGCCTGCTCGGGGCGGCACTTTTTAGGGGTGGCAAATTTTACATTAAATAATAATATATTTATGGTCAGGTTTTTCTGCCAAGGTAGGCATTTACGCTGCCTCGTGCGCTCTGATGCCCTACTTTGTGCGGAATCGGTGCCACAGTGCAGAAATAACACTAAAATATGGAATAAATTGAACTAAGTACTAGTTTAAACTTAGTTTTAGTTCAAGATTTGTTTACAATTGTGATAAGAGTTTTGTTTCTTTATAAACTAGGAAATATTTCTCACACTCGTAGGTACACTAAAATTAACCTTTTCTTTTTGACGCTTTAAGTTGAGACCGGCATTACCAATTCCATTCATTATTTAAAATGTTGCCTTATACTTCGTAGATTTGTCCAAAAAAAAAAAAAAAATGTGCAGAAACTTAAGTAACGATACGGTTGCGTTAATGCCGATGATGGTGGATGAATATGATATGGTCTACGACGGCGCTTACTTGTCTAACAGAAACAAATTCACTCTCGACTCGAAAATCCTGTTCGAACCATCACGAAAACTCACTCTGGCAATGCGTTTCACAGCCTAAGTAGTCTTTCTTATTACAAAGGTGGAGATAAAACTCTTTGTTAGATTCTTTAATCAATAATTAACGATGTTGATTTTTCGAGAAACACGATAGAAAACCTTTAATTTAAAAACCCGACTGCAAAAATCAACACATAAAAAACATTATGTACTATGTGATGATACTTTGGCGATTGACATTAATCTAAGAATATCTTAGTTATAAAAATCCAGGCGTTTGGAAGAATCGTGGAAATAAAGAAATTTAAAACATACCAGATACACTCGAAAACCATAATTCTTCTTTCAGTCGGGTAAATGGCAATAAAGGAAATAAATAATATTTTTATCGCAGCCGCAAATTAAAAAAGCTTATATTATCTGTAATCTGTACTTATATGTATCTTATTCCACAAATTGTTTTAATTTCTTATTCTATGACGATTTCTGAGAAACTTTTTTTTTGACTCCGACGATATTGACCAAGAACTTGTCAGAGTTAATCTCTACTCGTAGAGTCTTGCGGGGAGGAAGCCACGAAATCTTTTGCGATGAGGCGTAAGAGCAAGATTAAAGTCGAAGCGTTCGAAACAGACTCTGGAAATGATGGAAGAAGAAGAATCTATTTAAGCTGTGTGGCAAATTGTATAGAAGACCAATGAGTACAATCAGCTCCTTGACATAGCGTTTGTGGGCTATGAGAAAGCATGACGGATTACTCGGTGAAAGTCTGGTTGGTCATGGAATCCCTACAGCGATGTCAAATTGACTGCCGAGAAGCCGAGATATATCGAGGTAATGAGATATTTGTATAACGCCGCAACTATGACTGTTCAAGTTCGAAACTCGCTGGATTAGACTGGACGTGACATTTATAATTACGGCAACAGGCGTATCTCACCAAACGATATCGTCGTAATGGCCGAAATGCTGGGGGATCTACAAGAGATACTGAAGGGCCTTGTTTACGCCTCCCAACGCATCGGTCTCCAAACGAACCTATATAAAACCGTGCACCAGTTGAAAAGCGTGCTGTGAAACGAGCAATGGTTGGTGTTTTTCTGAGTGATCGTATACGAAACGAAGTCATCCGTCAGTGAACCAAAGTTATTGACATAGCTCAACGTATTAAAACAAGCGGAAGTTGACTGTGTCCTCGAGGTAAACCATAAGTTTAGCATGTTTCAGTAAAACTTGACATAACTGATGCGTTGGCAATGAAAAAGTCACTAAAATAAACACAGGTTTTTTACCTTAACCTTAAATCATACATAAATGTTCCGCCAGGCATTAAAAACTCACTAGATCTAGTGACAAAGTCAAATTCATTTAGCCTCATTATTATATTACATTATTTATTATAACTAGTTCCCGTTATTTTCATGTGAAGAAAAGTAGTCCATATGTATCTATCTAATCTGCAATAAACTTATATTTTATTGCAGATAATAGATTACAAGCAAGCAAATACTTGATGTATTCGAGAGGTAGAAAACCCTATCCTATTTTACAGAATAGTCTACAAACACTAAAAGTACAAAACATAAAATAAAAAACATAAAAGTTACGTTTAAAATAACCGACTTCAAAACCAAAAAAAGGCATTCAAAAGCGAAAAGTAAATTAACAAGGGCAGCACTATTTTTGTTTCTCCCGCCCCTCAACCGACTGCCAGAACATTGACTTATATAAAGAAGGACCAGACCAACCGTACGAAAAAAAACCACCGCATTGGCCCTAAAAACATTTTTAGGGCCAGTGTGACTCAGTTCACAGCGTTCAGTAGGCGGAAGGAAACGAGTATTTGGTGGGCATTAAAATGCATAATTGTGTGCTAAAAGGTTGCAAAAACTACGACACAAAAGTTACAAAGAAAGATGGGATATGGTATCATCAGTAAGTATTTAACCTTAATTTTCTTTTGTTGCTGTTTGTTAGATTAATAGGCATACATTTTTAAAGTGATATTATTTTTTCTACGGATTTCCACAAAATAACCGCCATTGAACGCGTGAAGTGAACGAAGTAGCCTTGTACAAACGTGATTTTTGTTGTTTTATTGTTCTCGAATTTAGTGCAAGTGATTTTGAATTTTGGGATTTAATAATAAAACAAAACGTAATCCGTCTTATTCCAAAACACGGACTAATTATAGTACTGGAATTAAGCCAGGTTTAAACCAAGTCTAAGTCTAAGCGTTATTACAAAACAAAGTTTTTCTCTAAGCCATGTACTATCTATGATCCTAAAGATTAACAGTCAAACCGCTAGTTTAACTATGAACTTACTTCGGATCTGTCATTTTAAGGTTAGGACAACACTTGTTTCAATATTAATATTACGTAGTAAATTTATTATAAATGATTTTAAATCCTATATTTTTAATCTGTTGTCACGTGACTGGCTACACCAATATGAATTCTTACGTCACTAGTCGCAAAACAAACTGCCAAAACTGATTAAACTGTTTACATTTCTGCTTTTTTATTATAGTTTGCGATCTTAGCGACAACGATTTTGATTGTTTATATTCAACTAATGATAAGAAAACACATAACCTGAACATACAGTCATGAATCGCGACCAGTATTTTGCGACTAGTGACGTCATGTCAGTCGTTAGTGTTTCAAAATTAGTCTAATATTGTATATTAGTATATTTACTTATCGAAAATACTAATATTTTGAAATGAAATGTAATTTTTACGGTAAACAAGGGTCAATATTCAAAATAAAAGCAGTTCCAAAATTGTTAATATTGTTGTATAACGTTGGGCTATCTCAGGCTTAACCTTGGACTAAGTAGTCTTTGGATAGTCTGAGTTTTGTAATAGGAACACATTTTAAACCTGGTCCTAAGTTTAATACCGTATCAAACCTGGATTAGTTAGCCCTGGTTTAAATCTATACTACGAGTATCTTAGTTTTTGGAATAAGACTGAATAGGTTTAATCTACACTTAGGTTTGAGTACATTACAAAGAGAAAATATTTGTAAATACTTTCAATTTTTGTGTTTGCATTGAATAGGATTCAAAACTAATGAAGCGATTTGAAAAAAAATTAATGATACTAGTACATTAATAAAAATACTTTTTACTATGTTTATTATTGTATTTAAATATTTGAGAAACTATTTTGAATACCTATACATACGAGTATGTAGTTCGTTTAGAGTTTTACAGAAACTTGAAAGACATTTAACAGCTATATGATGCTTTTTGGCTGTTGGTGTGCACGTATAGTAAAAATTTTATTCTCAGAGGTATATTATTCCAATTGCAAATAAAAAAAATATGTATGAAATTACGTTTTTTTTTGTACAATGTTATGCCGTCTTTTGTCGTCAACGCGGCACTCACGTAGTTCGTATGATTTACAGATCTTACTGTTTTTGCTTGTATTAAGAAGTTTTCTAAAAATGTATAAGTAGGGCGCATCCTTCCTTTTGAAATCATTGGCTGCAGATGGCTACCGCGCCGCTGCGCGCGCAACCGCGCGGTCGCTACGCGGGCGCCGCGCGGCACCCGCGTAGCGACCGCGCGGTTGCGCGCGCAGCCACGCGGGCGCCGCGCGCGGCACCCGCGTGGTGGCGCGGCGTAAACCGCCTCGTGAGTTTTGAATTCAATTTTACATACAAATCTGCATCCTACAGAAGACGCGGGACCGCGCCGCGCGCGGGCGCGGTTTGAAACCGCTCCATGAAATCCTACCCTAAAACCGTAAGAAAAATATACAACGTAAGTGACGTGTAATTCTCTCCTTCGCTTATTCCCTCTTTCTGTCACTTTCTGCGCCGAAACGCACCAAATTGTCAAACTCAAACAAAATGGCGTCGGTAAACAACAAATTTGATGGTGTTTTCCAAAGTTTTTGAAACCTTTTTGAGAAATGAGAAATTTTAGTACAATGGATTAGTGTAGTGATAACATTAATGATAATTTTGCTGTGACTGACCTGCGAAAATTAAAATTTTAAAGAATCGATCAAAAACTTGTATACGACGAGCATCTAGGTAAGTTTGTCTTGTTTTTTCGTAATTATTATGTTGCTTTGTACGGATGAGTAAGCTTCCCGAATGGTCTCATATCAATTTCATCAAAATCGGTCTTGTGGTTTTTGAAATATGAACAAAAACTAAAATTTGCGTACAATCTCGATGGCGTAATTGTAGATTTCACAAAAGTTATGAAATTTGATCTTTTCAACTCGAAATTGTGTATATACGTATTAATGAGATCTTGTATTGTACTCTATAAAGGGTAAAATAAAACATTTCTGTACAAAAAATTAAACCAACTTTAAAACCACAAACAGGCACTCAAAGGCGTAAATTAAATATACTTATTATTATAAGAGCCACTCACTCATCTATTTGAAGCCGGTGCCAGCCAAGTCTAATAAGTAATATATCTACATATACTACTTAGCTGTACCCTATTACGTGTATAGTATCTATCTGCTAGCTTTTTGACTTGACAGGCAACGACTTCAAATAGATGAGTGCGCTTATTATAAATTTATTGTTAATTTATGCTTTTGAGGGCCTATTTATTATGGCTTTGAAGTCGGTTTAATATTTTGTATAACAATAGTTCCAGGCTTCGAAGTAATTCCTAATTATTTATCAGACTAATATTATAAAGGTGAATGTTTGTTTTTGTAATTGTGTTATTTTTGTGTATGCTTGTTCCCACGTAGCTCTGTAATGGGTGAGCGGATTTGAATTCAATTAAATACATGGTAATTATATTACCGGCATTAACATTTAAGTTACTTCTTATCCCGCTAAAGTTGATAATTATTAAGCCGAGCATTAAGCCGCGAGACAGAGGTAGTGGTTTATATATTTGGTAGATAAATAAAGTCTATTATTTACCAATCCGCTCTAGGGCACCGTGGTGGATTATGACCTTGACTCTCTCCGTGCGAGAGAAGTCCTCGAGTCCGATTGTTGAAAACGTTCAGTGGGCTGCCTTACCATTATGGTAAATAAAATAAAGGCCTTGATGAAAAAAAAAAAGAACACATCCTACTAATTCTATAAATGTGTAAGTTTTGATGTTCATAGCTCAACCACGTCAGAACGGATTCGGTTGAAATTTAGAACGCAGCTAGATTATTGTCTGGAATAACACATAGGCTACTTTTTGTCACGGGAAAATGGCGGCAACGGGAACTGCGCGGGTAAACCGCGGGGCGCACATAGTGAATAAATAAGTGAAGAAATAAGATACCTGAATGGGACCTAAAAACATTTTTCAAACTTGTAATCCGTATAAAATTGTAAAAGTAATTAAAGCGAAATTCACTCACAGTGTAAATACCAAGCGTCAGTTTAGTTTACAACAGTCTAGTCTTGTTATTCCTGTACAAAATACACATTTTGAACTAAACTAGTAATTAACTCGCCCCATCGTAGACTACATCGTCACTTAACATCAGGCGAGATGGCGGCCAAGTGTTTACACTTACTATAAAAGTAAAAAAATATATATGTATACCTATGCGAAATTTCCTATTGGCGGTTTAAAAGTCGGTTTTTCAAATGTAGTTTTTTTAGTGTCTTTAATAGGTTAGCTTGGTTGGTCTGTATACTACAGCAGGTTTTTTTTAGATTACATCAGGCAGTTTTATTGCAGATAACAGATTACATACTGACTACTTTTTCTCACAAGAAAACAATGAGAACTGCGCTGTTAATACCGTGGATTCGACTAGTAATAATATATAACCAACCTAAATGCAAATTTCTTAAAATCCGTTCACAATCTATAATATCATCGTCCGGACAAACAATGACTTTCATAAAAAACGTTCATAAAATGAAAACTGCTACGCCAAACTGTACAAAATTTACTTGGGACCGAATGGCAGCTATTCTGCATCAAACGAAAGAATATTCACCTAAATCAGATCAATATTCTCGGAGTAATCGATGTACATATTAAAAAAACAATACCGGCCGCATTGATAACATTTTGAACCGAGTTTACCGGAACTCTTTCAAAATGAATCCATATTCCCCTTGGTCATGGTATCACGCGTGAAAGGCTAGACCGATTTCGTTAATTAGTTTTTCGTTGTTTGTTATTGTCAGGAGAAGGCTCTTATGAAAAAAAAGAAATTGCGCGAAAAAATTATATGGGAATACATACTTCTTTTTAGCCACGAATTAAAAATTATTTCTAGTATAAACTTATTGAATATACATTCTAATAATGCTATTGACAACAATAAATTATGTATATCATATACATGTACTCTCCCAAAACTTGATACCGGATTGGGCCCCATAACTAAAGGAAATGAGATTTGCACGTTTAACAACTTCTTTTCGACCATTAGTGCAACTCTAGCTAATTGTATTCCCAAACATAAATGTCAATTATCAACTCAAAATACACAAGTCTCTGTAGAATTAGATACATTTTCCTATAGTAATAATACATTTAATAGGTTAAAAAAAATTAAAAAAAAACACGCTTTTAGCACGCACAAAAAATTACAAAAATATCCCATTCAGCAAACCCTTTTATTTGCTACACTCCGCGAGGCATAAGCTGAGCTTTGCATTTGTGTGAGTGTACATGGATAGTGTAGGTGTGACAACCGGCCTTAGGCGCGGCGCCATTCTGTCTCGCCGCGCTCCTGCCTGATTGGTGATCACTCACACTAATGCAAAGCTCAGCCTATACCTCGCGGACAAAATTTCAAGCTCCTGCCTGATTGGTGATCACTCACACTAATGCAAAGCTCAGCTTATGCCTCGCGGAGT
Source organism: Ectropis grisescens (assembly GCA_017562165.1). Taxonomy (NCBI): domain Eukaryota; kingdom Metazoa; phylum Arthropoda; class Insecta; order Lepidoptera; family Geometridae; genus Ectropis; species Ectropis grisescens. The sequence goes on along the minus strand of CM029767.1, from coordinate 13,876,798 downwards.
GTACCCATATCATGGGGGTGCATTTCAAATAGACGGTCCGCCATCTTGGGGAGGCCGCCATCTTGGATTTGTAATAACGTTTCTTAGCTAGTCATGTTTGTACTGTCATTGAACTCATTGAACTCAGAGCGTGTGCAAAACTACATCCTAATCGAAGACCGGGAAGTAGGTCAAATTAAGATTTTCTTACATACATAGCTAGTTACAAGTGAATGTAATAAAAGCGTGTTAAAAAGACGAAATGGCTAAAATAATAAATAGCCTGAACTCAAACAGTAGTATTCGGGTAGACGGAATCTCTACCAAAGCTATAAAATGTGTTGGCGTAATAATGCTAGACAAAGTAACATACTGCGTAAATACATATCTTGCTGAAGGAATCTTCCCAGATTCTCTAAATGTTGCTAAAGTTTCACCTATTCATAAATCGGGTACCAATTTATAAATCGCACCTTTGGGATGGATCGGCTAAGTATCAGCTGGGGACTCTGGAATCTATTGAGAGACGTGCCAAAAGACTCATAGGCAATGACACTCTTGTGCGTAAAAGACTTCAAAGTCTTGATCATCGCCGCAAAATCGCTAGCTTATCGGTTTTTTATCGGATACACTTCGGAGAGTGTGCAACTGATCTGCATGATCTAATACCACTTTGCCCTTTCTTCTATCGGACTTCTCGTTCTACAAAAGGGCGACATCGTTTCATGGTTGATGTTCCAAAAACGCGAACGAAGAGATTTGACTCCACGTTTGTGATAAGAACGTCTAGGTTGTGGAATGCGTTGCCTGAGTGGGTTTTCCCTGATGGTTACAATCTTGGTGTCTTCAAATCGAGAGTGAATCGGTTTTTTCTAGGTAAGCACGCTCTATCGTAGATCTCATCATCGCTTAACATCAGGCGAGATGGTGGTCAAGTGCGAATCTATTATAGTTAAAAAAAAAAAACAAAACAGATCCTAGCAACTATCGCCCAATCTTAGTGCTATCGGTGTTCTCTAAGATTTTCGAAAAATCCATTCACACGCGCTTAGATAGATACTATAACTATAAGATACTTAAATTCAATCAACTTTCTGTTTGAACACCAATATGGCTTTAGGTCTCGGTCTAATACACAGCCGGTAACGGCAGCCTTAATAATCAGAATGAAATCGAATATAGATGAAAAAAAGATTACTTTAAGTGTATATTTATTGATTTTAGTAAAAGCGTTCGATACGTTTAGTTACCCCATTCTCTTACAAAAGTTAAAAAATATAGAAGTAAAAGGAACTGCACACAAGATGATCGATTAATACTTGTCTAATAGATCACAAGTGGTAAAGATTGGTAATTATGAAATTAGTTCTCAGACTCATTCCGGCTTCGCTCGGATAATAACCTAGATACCAACTGCAGCGCCATCTGCCGGGCTGATTTGTGAATCTAAACCATCCAGGGCCCTACCCAAACGTATACAAAAAAAAAACATTTAAATCGGTCGAGCTGTTTAGGAGGAGTTTACTTACAACGCAAAGTGGCATTGATTTCTATTGTATACTAGCGGCCCATTCCGGCTTCGCTCGGATAATAACTTAGATACCAACTGCAGCGCCATCTGCCGGGGTGGTTTATGAATCTAAACCATCCAGGCCCCTACCCAAACGTATACAAAAAAATCATTAAAATCGGTCGAGCCGTTTAGGAGGAGTTTACTTACAACGAATAGTGGCATTGATTTTTAACCCCCGACCAAAAAAAAGGGGTGTTATAAGTTTGACGTCGATGTATGTCTGTCTGTCTGTGTGTGTGTCTGTCTGTGGCACCGCAGAGCTCAAGCGGATGGGCCGATCTCAATGCGGTTTTTTTATTTGAAAGTTAATATCCGTGCGGATGTTCTTAGCTATGTTTGGTTAATATCGACCCAAGGTGGCCGCCACCACAAAATGGAGAATTATATTTTTCTTTTCATTACTACCTCAATATGGGTATCAAACAAAACGGCTTGACTAGTAGAATACATTGCACTATGACAAATTTCAAATCCAAGATGGCCGCTTCCACAAAATGGCGAAATACATTTCTTTTTTCACAACTCCCTTAATATGGGTATCAAATGAAAAGGCTTGACTAGTATAATGTTGTACAGATAACAAATCTGAGGTAGTCGGGGGTTAATCAAATTTTTTAATTTTGTTCTTGTATATATATAGATAGATATAGATATGTTATTACAAATTACAAAAGTACGGACTGTCCACGGTGAACGATGTGTGAGTTACGCGGGAGTACAAGTTTATAAAATACCTCTAAGATACTTAAAGCGGTGAAAAATGCAAATTCATTGAATATGTATGTTTAAAAATATACTAAAAGTTAAAATATTAAGTGATCTTACGCTATTAAAAAAAAAAATATTCTACTCCATATTCCGACACTGTGGTCTGTTTTCTTCGTTTATACCGATTCTTTTGCACGTCGAATACCGTTTCTGTTACTTGCTCGCTCGCTGAAAGCGCGTAGTTACCTTTTTTATTTTATTTTAAATAGTTGTTTACCTTCATTGTGTTTGGTAAAAATAAGCTAGGATTTTTGTTTGTTAAATTATAAACAGTTGTTTACCAGTCTACCTACATTGAGTGCTTGGGTTAACCTGTTAATCTAACGTTTAAATTCAATTATTTTATTAGTGTTTCTCTTAAGACTTAAATGATTAACCAAAAATATAGCCATAGATTAATAACGCCTAGAAAAAAGTTACAGTTAAAAAATATTATATCGATAATCTTCAAACAAACGTTTTATCTTAAGTGAGGCAAAATCAGACTGATTTCGGCGTAAGTAGTATGTATTGAAGTTCCCCAAACAAAACTTTAATGCCGTGGAATATGTACTGTACAGTGAAGGACCACACAATACATCACAATGTTTTTAATTGTCGGAGACGCATGCACTACTTTTTTTTATTTGTATATTTCACCCACTATGTACTAGATACTTAGTACGTAGACGTCGAAATAATATTATACTGTTTTTAAGTTTTTTCTCGCATAAGTGAAATGTTAAGTTTCTTGCTGAGAAATAATAGTTATTTGGTATTCTTCTTCTTCTTCTTCAAGTGCCTCTTCAATGTGAAGGTTGGCCGTCATCTTCTTGAATTTTTATCTGTCCATTGCCATCCGGAAAAGCTGCTCGACAGAGTTTATGCCGGTCCACTCCCGGATATTACGGAGCCATGATTTATTTATTTGGTATACAAGAGTGCAAAGTTGCTTGTTACACTCCGCGAGGCATAAGCTGAGCTTTGCATTTGTGTGAGTGTACATGGATAGTGTAGGTGTGACAACCGGCCTTAGGCGCGGCACCATTCTGTCTCGCCGCGCTCCTGCCTGATTGGTGATCACTCACACTAATGCAAAGCTCAGCCTATACCTCGCGGACAAAATTTCAAGCTCCTGCCTGATTGGTGATCACTCACACTAATGCAAAGCTCAGCTTATACCTCGCGGAGTGTAACAGCGTGCTCAATTTTGATGACCGAGCAAGCCAAGGATTCTAAAATTGAATTACGAACGCAGTGAGTGATTAAAAAATTAGAATCCTGAGCGTGATTTTGAATTTAAGCGCAGCGAGTGATTAAAAATTAGAATCCTGAGCGTCATCCTGAGAGTGATTTTGAACAAACCAGCATTCATCCATGTACAATTAAACCTGTGCGAAGCAGGGGCGGGTCGCTAGTGCTTTATAAATTCAATTTAATCTCTTGACCCATTTTTAACAGACACGCAACTTTAGTAAGCAAACATTTTAAGTATCCAACGGGAACCACTAATTTAACAAAATAACAAGTAATGTTTATATTTATCCAGGTAATGTTATAATAACTCACTACATATTTAATTTCATTTTCATCCGTTTAGCCGTCATGCCGTCAACTACGAATGTACTCTATTACATCAGTGTGTTCAAAATGTAAAAAAATATATATGCAAATTAAATAAAATATTGGAAACTAAAGTCATCAATTGGATATCATATGAAAATTTCAAGTCAATATGTTATGTAACCGACTTCCAAAAAGGGGGGGGGGGGTTGTTAATTCAACAGCCATATTTTTTGTATTAATTCAAATCACTACTTAACTGCCTTTGCCCATTTACTACGTAAATAGTATCTATCTACTTCAAACCAAACAGCACCAAAGTCAAGCACTCATCCGTGGTAAAACGTAATGCACAGTCATATAATATGAGTTTCACCATAAACCGTCCTAAGAGTGTTGAGTTTTTTTTAAATTAAAAACGGCAACTAGTTTATTGGACACGACTGGAAGTCCCGTACTTGTAATAATCTCAAAGATAAATGAGTTAAAAGCTAACTAAAATATTCTCTTGTCTTGAAATTATTTTATTTGTCGTACTAATTCTATGATTATTACTATGAACTTAAAAAAATAATTAAGTAGGTATACAATTACATGCCCTATACCAAACTGGTAACGTTTCCATAAACGGATCAACTTGAACCCGTAATGGCCTAGTGCCGAGAACATTTGTTTTTTTTTTTTTCCTCACGCATAGGTCCGCATTTGTCCACCATCTCGCCTGATGTTTAGAGACGGTGTGGTCGAAGAAGCCGCACGCTGGTTTAATTCACTCTGACCTTGAAAACTTCTAGATTATATCTCCCAGGGAACAATGAGGCCGGCATTTTATTACACTCTAAAGAACGTACCTATGAGAAAAAAGATTGTGATGATTTCAGAATCGTGAGGACGTAAGTTCAAATCCCCCCTGTAGTTCGAAGTGTATATGTACCTACGAATTTGTTAGCACCGCTGGCTTTAACGGTGAAGAAAGAAATAGTAATGAAACTGGCATAGGCACGAGATATGCATGTATATAGTTGTATATCTAATATATAAAATTCTCGTGTCACAGTTTTCGTTGCCATACTCCTCCGAAACGGCTTGACCGATTTGGATGAAATTTTTTGTGCTTATCCGGTATCTATGAGAATCGGTCAACATCTATTTTCATCCCCTAAATGTTAGGGGTAGTCCACCCCTAAATTATTTTTTTTTTTTTTAGACAAAATTTTAATTTCTATTTTTTTATGATACAACATACAAAATACATACAATCCTTAATTTTCACCCTTCTACGATCACCCTTATTTTTAATAGCCATTTTAGTAATTTAATCATTTTTCATCCCCGGTCGTTAACTGACCAATCGTCATTTAATTAGTTATCCCCGCCAGTTGTCTACAGGTGTCACTTCTGACCCAGTAAACAGCACGATAATTTGGGGATCAAAAGTAGCCTATAGCATATTTATAGTTTGAACACGCTAATCTCGGGAACTGCTGGACCGATTTAAAAAAATCATTCACCGTTCTTTCGTAATCCTTAAATGCTATAGGTTATATATATGTACCACGGGCGAAGCCGGGGCGGGCCGCTAGTCTAATATATAAAATTCTCGTGTCACAGTTTTCGTTGCCATACTCCTCCGAAACGGCTTGAACGATTCTCATGAAATTTTGTGAGCATATTGAGTAGGTCTGAGAATCAGCCAACATCTATTTTTCACACCTCTAAGTGATAAGGGTTGTTCACCCTTAAAAAATATATTTTAATTTTTGGACAATTTTTTTTGTTTTTATTTTTCTATAGGTAATGTGACATTAAAAAATACATACAACCCTAAATTTTTACGCTTTTATCACCAACCCCTATTTTTTAATCTATATAAAGTATAAAAATCAATGCCACTTTTCGTTGTAAGTGAACTCCTTCTAAACGGCTCGACCGATTTGAATGTTTTTTTTGTATACATTTGGGTAGGGCCCTGGAAGGTTTAGATTCACAAATCAGCCCGGCATATGGTACTGCACTTGATATTTTGGTTACTTTCCGAGCGAAGCCGGGAAGGGCCGCTAGTCTCTATATAAAAAATCTATATATAAAAATGTTATGTTGGTTTGTGTACGCTTCAAAAACTCAAAAAGTTCTGCTCCGATCGAGCTGAAATTTTACAATGTTATATAATCCGCATCAAGGATTGTTTTTATCTTTTTTTGCACCCTAATGTGCCACTGCGAAGTGTGGCAGGGCACACCTAGTATACTATATATTATGTGTGTAGCTTTAGCGATTTGAACGCATATTGTAAACATTAAAAACAGGACTTAATCACGATCTACATTAATATTTAATTATCTCGACGTTTCAGTAGAGTAACAACCGCCGTGGAACGATAAAACTCATCATCATCGTCAGCCGCAAGACGTCCATTGCTGAACATAGGCCTCCTTCCTCCCTAGATTTCCATAACGAGCGAGCGGTCCTCCGCAACCTGCAACCAGCGGTTTCCAGCGACCTTTGTGAGGTCATCTGTCCATCTAGTTGGAGGCCGTCCAACACTGCATCTTCCGATTCGTGGTCGCCACTCGAGTTTCTTCCCCATCGGTTGTCAGTTCTGCGAGCGATGTGGCCTGCCCATTGTCAATTCAGCTTTCTTACTCTTTGAGCTGTCGGCCACTTTCGTCCTATTGCGAGTATCCTCATTACGGATTTTGTCGCGCAAAGAGACTTCGAGCATAGCTCTCTCCACTAGACCCATTGAGAAGACTCGCGACGCGGTAATTAGATAATAATTGAGATCGTAATTAAGTCCTAAGTAATGTGTATAGTATGAAACTGGCAAGTTGCAAGACAGAACAAGAGAACAATCTATATTTATAATTTATCTTTATAATCTTACAATATATCTTTTGAGAACAAGTGCCATCTGCCAACAGTTGCTCACGCTATTCCAAGCACACACTAGTTCGTGTATGGAATATTGTTCGCACGTATGTGGGCCGGCTAATTACTAGCTGGAGGCCTTGGAATCAATCGAGAAACGTACCTAAGGGCAATGACACTCTTTCTTGTTCGAAAAAGACTTCAAAGTCTTGAACACCGCCGTGAAATTACTAGCTTATCGGTTTTTTATCGCTTACACTTCTGAGAGTGCCCAACTTATCTGCATTGTCTAATACCACCTTGTCCTTTTTTTTACAGGACTGCTCGTAGCTCGACATCGTTTCGTGGTTGACGTCCCTAAGTCTCCTTCCTACTTTAGTGTTAAAAACGTCGAGGCTGTGGAATTGTTTGCCTGAGTGGGTTTTTCTCAATGGTTACAATCTTGGTGTCTTCAAATCGAGACTACATTTATTACACGTATAACACGCTACATCACGTTACATCGTAGACCGCATCGCCGCTTAACATCAGGCGAGATGGCGGTAAAGTGTAAGCATTTAATAAAACCTGCACTTGGTGGATCATCGCCTCGCTTTGCTATAGAACACCCCAAGGCCCAGCATACATAAAAAAATTGGTTGCCTGTAAAGTCGGTATACGGGCGAAAGTTTTACGTGACAACGACTTTGAGTGCTAAAATAATTTTACGGAAGGGACGCGTGCCTTTCACTTTTTATGTCTGTCTCTCTCGCTCTTAGGCGGGCTAACCATGCCCGAGTGGAAGGGACGCGTGTCTCTCACTCGCTCTCGTTGTGAGCGCATAACGTGAGCGGAGCGTAACGCAGTTTCTTGAAGTGTCACCCGGCAAACCAATTTATAAGACGTTGTCACGTCAAAATGAGATGTGTACGTTTTTTTTTAGTAAAACCACTAAATTTTGACACTGTTGGTTATAAAATATAATATAGGAACTACAGATAAGAAAGGTAAAAGTTTAGTTATAATAATAATTAATTAATGTGTCCGTAATTGCAAATAATAAGCACCTTATAACAAGAATTGATTAAATACAGAAACTAAGAGTACTATTTAAACCTATCGCGTCATTCTAAATCAAGAGTATCAAACGTTGATTACTTCTAAGAGAAGAGACAAATTGAAACCGATACGCAATTATCGTTTATACTATAACACCATCTGAAAGTTTCAAATTAGTAAACTCTTTTTACACAAATAATTAAACCGACTTCAAAACCACAAATATGCACTTAAAAGCGAAAAATAATTTAACTGAGCTCCTTTTAACACCCTCTTTAACTGCACTCAGTTGGACAATTTACAAGTGATGGCATAGTGCTGAATCTTATAACTTTATACCCTTCTATTATCCTACATAGGTCTCCTGGTGGTTCATTTGACCCATACATTTTGTTCACGGGCCTGCAGTCTATCAGAAAAAAAGATTGACCCTTAAAATCAAGATGGCGAATGTCGTAACGGCTTGATTAAGATGCAATAAAAAATTTAGACAGTGACCTCCCCTAACGATTTCCTAAGGAAACTACTCATATCCTAATTCAACTGTGTTATATTATTATACTTCAGTAGCTGATGCGTCAAGCGGCAAAGAGTGATAAGCAATCCGGGTTACTACAATATGCAAGAGTATACATACCTATCAGAAACGAAGTATTGTTAGCAAATAGTGTGAAATGAGAAATATATTATGATAAACAGAACTAGGTTAAAACAAACTAAATAGTTCAGGAACAAAAATAACATAAGCTTAAAAAAGATGACGACTCTGGCTTTATTTAAAACACGCATAAAGTCTAAAATAAAAAAATAAGCGCTTCCATCCCTATTCCTCACTCAATTTATCATCGCGCGCGAAGTTTATTGGAATTAATTATTTCAAAAAACCTGAGCTTTAAAAGTATTTGCCTGTTGAGACGAGAAACTTTGAAACAATATTTATAGAAATGTTAATATTTTTTGAAATTCATAAAGTTGTCTAGTTTATTGTTTGTTTATTATCTTTTACACAATATCATAAACTCTTAATTTCAGACAGAAAAGACTTAAACGGAATGTTTAGACACTTTTGCATTAACTTCCAATTTTAGATAAGCCGATATTGTATTAGAACTTTAACAAAATTCGACGAACAGACGGACAACTAACTTGATGTTGAGTGGGCCCTTTCCCTCGTAGCGGGCAATAACAGATGTTGTGATTGAGATGTTGCCCTCGTATTCCCAGCCAGTAAATAGGTAAAAACGTCTGAAGATAAATGTTTGGTTAAAACGTTCCTTCTTGTACGTTGAATGGAAAACAAGGACATTGTACAACATCTTATAACTTTGTGACAGCATGATGACGAGAGAATAATGTAGCTGCGTAAATCCCTTTATTCTCTTTGTGAATATTTTGAGTTGATATGAAGTCTCTTCAAAAGATTGATTTATAGTTTACCATAGATTAAGCACCCTGTTGATCGGGCATGAAACGAATTTGCTTAAATTCATAAGTCACCAGCGGGGGCGCAGGACGAGGTAAAAAATCGCCGATAAGCCGAATATCCATGTCACGTGACACCACTTTCTACCAATGATTGGACAAAACGAGATAGAGTTATGCAAACTTCTAAGGACAGAGCAGGATGTAAAGAAAGACATCAACGGGTTCAATGGTAGGTTAGTTGTGCAATTATGCTTATAAAACGGTACGGAGGGGGAGTCGTACGATCAGTCAAATGGGTAATTGTCTTTGTAGTTTAACACCTGTGCCTCGTGGCGTACACCGCGACTTACCTAAACTATTACTACTAAGAATTCACTCCCCAAAGGTTAAACTTTTTATAAACTATTACCTAATGACATTTTATTTATGTGTAAGCCAACCCCCTAAAATTAAGTTTCAAGCTTCTAACTTCAAAAATGACGAAACTTCCGTACAAACTATTATAGTATTTTCAACCATTTTATCGAATTAAAAAGTCTAGTAGTAAAGTTTAACTAAAACGAAATTCGAATTATACATTTTATCTCAGGTACTATAGTTTAGGCACAGTAATAATTATCTATACACTAATTTAACTAAGCCGTATTATTTTAATAAGCCGTTTATCTTTGAAATTTATACCTAGCGCTGGGGGGTACGTAAACAAGCGTAATGGCTGCCCACAGCCCGCATCCAGCATTATAATTACATTTGCCTACTTTGTGTTTCCATTTCTAGTTCGTGCCAGATGGATTGGCAATGAAGGTTGTTGACTTTTGGTTCAAGGACGTTGACTAGCAACGGTTACAAACCTTTAATAATAGTTGTTATAATTTACTTAGCAAATGTTTCTAATACAAGACTTCGTATCGGGAAATACCTACTAAAAGAAGAATAATAAAATTAATTACAATGATGAAGGGATTTAAAAAAAATGTACTTAGGTACATAAAATTACTTATTTTTTAATAATCAGTTTGATTTTACTATTTAAAAAAAATATTTTGTTACCTATTTGATAATATTAGTGTTTCCTGTTAACTTTTATATGCATTAATTACTTGTATATTCTTTACATTCTATTATTTTATATATTAAAATGTATATCAGACATTATACTGCCAAGTATCAAGTAGATCCGCCACGCTTCGAGAATCATGACCCAGGGTGTCGCATCTCTGGCGCCTGGCGTCACAAAACAGCCGAAACAAAGACGCGTTACTTTCTGGTGTTGTCTTTTTCAGAAAGTAGTTTCGTAATTGTCGCAAAAGCTATGGTAATGCTTATTTTTCACTTAAGACCGGGTATTTCTGTCAAGGTAGGAATTGAACGCTGTTTTGGTCTCGCGACCGTTCTCCGTTGCGGAATCGGTGCCACAGTGCAGAAATAACATTAAAATATTGACCAATGTAATTTAAACTAATTTATTGTTCACGATTTGTTCATAATAGTGATAAGAGTTTTGTTGCTATTTAAACCATATTTAGTAATAATTCTCTACATTCGTAGGAATACAAAAAATACCCTTTTCTTTTTTAGAGAGGTTATAAGTTGAGAACGGTTTTACCAATTTCATTCATCTTTTTAACATGTTTCCTAATACTTTTTAGGTTCGTCAAAAATTAAAAAATCGCAAGTCGCAGAAACAAAAACACCGGTAAAGATAGACAAACGGTTTTTTGGTCAACATTGCACTAAATTTCTGACCCAATTTTTTATATGAGGTACAGATCACTTACTGAGCATAAAATCACAAAATACTCACATATCCAGGTGGGGGCTTCAAACGCCAATTGAAAAAACTGTTTTAACCGATATTTCGGAAACTATGCACATGGATACGTGCAAAGAACATAACCCTTCTTCCAGTCGGATAAAACGGGCAATGCTACTGGGAACAGAATTCACATCTTATTTTTTTTACGTTGCTACCATTAAATGAGACATAAATCGTAATCGGTAAGTTCGAAAAAAAGTTGTCTGGAAACGAAAGATGTGAAATTTTATTTTCTACAATAATAAACTGAATACATTTTCCTCTAAAGTGCATCGTCATCATCAGCCGCAAGACGTCCACTACTGAACATAGGCCTCCCCCCTAGATTTCCACAACGAACGGTCCTGCGCAACCTGCAACCAGCGGTTTCCAGCGATCTTTATGAGGTCATCTGTCCATCTAGTGGGAGGCCGTCCAACACTGCGTCTTCCGGTTCGTGGTCGCCACTCGAGTTTCTTCCCCATCGGTTGTCAGTTCTGCGAGCGATGCGGCCTGCCCATTGCCACTTCAGCTTGCTCTTACTCTTTGAGCTATGTCGACCACTTTCATTCTTTTGCGAATATCCTCATTACGGATTCTGTCGCGCAAAGAGACTCCGAGCTTAGCCCTGCCCAGGTCTCGATGGAATCGAAGGCTTTCTCATAATCCACATACGCTATATAGTGGCCGATTATACTTCTCGGTTTTCTGTATAATCTGCCGAAGCGTATGGATGTGGTCTATGGTACTATGGTATGGCCTTTTCGGAAACCGGCTTGTTCGGGTGGCTGGAAGTCGTCAAACTTGCGTGCGAGACGATTCGTGATTACCCTCGAAAACAACTTATAAACGTGGCTCAGAAGTAAGATGGGTCTGTAGTTCTTCAACAAGGTGTTGTCACCTTTTTTGAAGAAGAGCACCACCACACTTCTGCTCCACGCTTCTGGCGTATTACCGTTAAGTATGACGGAGTCGAACAGCTTCTGGAGGACTTTAAGTCCGGTTTTCCACCCGCTCTCAGAAGCTTAGTCGTAATTCCGTCGTCGCCAGGCGCCTTGTTGTTTTTAAGTTGTTTGAGGGCCATCCTAATCTCATACAGGCTAACTTCCGGGATATCTTCGGTAAAGTATCGGGTCAGCTTGGCTCTGGGGTCTATTGTACAACCCTGTTCGACACACTCTCGATCATTATCACGTTGTTGACGAGAGACTTGCGGACGATAAACCCGACACCTCCTTGGGATTGTTGATCTCCCTACCGGTGGTAGTAGAACAAGTTGCCGGATTCGAGGGTTATCCTGTCCTCGCCCTGTCTACGGACTTCGGATAACCCTGTGATATCCTATCGCAACTTGTCCCCTTCTTTTTCCAGCTCCACAATCTTTTCGTCAGCCCTCAGCGTACGTGCGTTATACGTTGCCAGGTCGAGTCGTTGGGTTTGGTGGCGGGGCGTCTACCGGGAATTCTTCGCACCCCATGCTCCGCCGGAACCATGGCTGCCACCAGCGCCTGGAATAGCGGAGCCGCCGGGGACTAGGGGCCGTTTTCTGGTTGTGTTTTTCATAGGGAGGGTGTTTGCCATAGTCACCACGCTTGGCAGGCGGGTTGGTGACCGCGGAGCCAGTCTTTTGCACCGATGACGCCGCTGCCCGTCATCGGCCTGGTCCATTTAGGGTTCGTTGCCACTAGTTCCATTCACAGTTCCACGATGGAACTACTGATAATATTTTTACAACATTAGTACCATTAAAAATGGGTCTCGAAATAATGGAACTAGTGTCAATTTTGAGTCGACACTAGTTCCATTCACAGTTCCATGATGGAACTACTGATATTATTTTTACAACATTAGTTCCATTATGGATCTCGAAATAATGGAACTAGTGTCAATTTTGAGTTAACACTAGTTCCATTCACAGTTCCATGATGGAACTACTGATAATATTTTGTCCCCATTACCATCCTTTTAGTTTATGAAGCTAATGGAACTAATGTCAATGTGAAATTTTAGACTGTCCAGAAACCTATAAATAAATAAAAATGACTTTTGACGCTTTTTGGATGAAACCAGACCTACAAAAAATGTGGTGTGTATATGGAGAGATGCACAAGACAAATAATGTCCTTGAAGGATGGCATCACAGTATGAATGCAAATATCAATATAAACGAGACAAATGTATTTAAATATATGTAGCAGGGTGTACCACGCGCAGGAGAGGTTGACATTTGGGGAAGCTAGATGATGCGCTTCCCCCTTACACCCCTACACTACATACACTAATAAATACTACACATCACTTTCAATTATTTTTTTATAGTATTGAGTATTATAGTATTATGTATAGTTTCTATGTATAATAAGTATGTATTTAAAAGTATATAAGTATTACATCAGCTGTCTGGCTGCCATCACACAAGCTTTGCTTAGTTTGGGGTCCGATGGTGTTGTGTGTGAATTGTCCACTAATATTTATTTCCACCACCACCAATTATACAGAGTATTATAGTGATAAGACGAGCAGGACATGGGCCTGATGGTAAGCAACATGCCTGCCCATAACAGCACAGTAACAAACCTAGCACAGCACTGCACTCCTCACCCAGAAATATGAGATGATCCATCTCTAGACCCCGTAATTTCTTTGGAAACGTTGCCCTTCAATCCGGAACACAGTGATGTTTTCACATTACTACTTGGCGGTAGAATGAATGGCAAAGGTGTGGTACTTCCCCTTACAGACTCTGGAAAGAGTCTTACAGTAGCAGTACCACTACATAACATGTATGGATTCATTTTCCCTGTTACTGACTGTTACCGTACTGTCAGATCTGCAGCTCCGTGTTGGGGTAGGTATAGGAGAAGTATAAGACAAGTTTTCAGCTTGCTTCTTCAAATCATTACTCAAATAATGGTAACAGCTCTCAATTTTATTGATGCAAGTATTGAGGCACGTAAATATAATATTGAGAAATTTCCCCGTAAGTAAATCCAAATCATCTATTCAAAGGATTTATACGGAAAAGCGAAAGGAGCGCAGAAGCTATAAAAGTCGATTTCCAAAATGAGGTACCAGATATTATAACTGACCATTGCGATGACAATTTTTATATGCTCGCAAATCTAAAGAAGAACATGCTACAATCGTTATTTCTCATGATAATACAAAAAAAACAAGTTATTGCTGTATTTTTATAAAATTTTATTGCCAAAAATTTGACAAGTTTGGTTATCGAGTGGAATTGAAGATGAAGCGCAATTTTTTTGTTGTGATACGATAGGTTCAAATACAGGTCGGTCGTATTAATGGTGTTTGTTTGCTACTCGAACATAAAATGTATGGAAAAATGCTCATTTTTATTGCCGCCATCACGTTTACCAATTAATATGTATGTTATGGCAAAAATTACTAAAATATTTTAAAGATCAAAAAGTCCCGAGAAAACTGAAAAAAAGTCTTGTTTGTAAATTGGTAGATTTATGGACGATAGTTTAACTTGACAACGTCATAACAAAATATTGATAGTTGCGCCGCAAGCGTAACGGGACAATGAGCGTTACGGGACACTTTTTCGTGCATGCAGCCGGCGTTTATTATACGTTGTCACGTCAAAAATCGATCCCGAAAATTTACACAGCTATATAAAAAGCTGTCATTCCTGAATGTTTCAGAAATTGACAAACTTTTACAATTTTACCAGGATTTTTGATTTTTAAAAGCCTATGAAACAATCAACAAAATCTTCTCAAAAGCGACTTTACTGAAGTTCTGTCAGCATTTATGGTATTTGATAGATTAATATCGGCTTTTTCTCTATTTTTGACTATGATGTAGAATCTAAATTGTAGATCTAGAAACAAAAGCAAAAATTAATATTAACAAAACGCTCACCAGTCACAACAAACCCTTAATCCTTTCAAACGAAGTACTATGTAGCTCACTATACGGTTAGTCGTCTAACAAGGAAAAATGTAGTTTACCTTTTCAAGGTTCCGTAGCCAAATGGAAAAAATACGGGACCCTTATAGGTTAGTCATGTCTGCCTGTCTGTCCGTCCGTCCGAACGTCACAGTCACTTTTCTCTGAATCTATGAGAACTATACTATTGAAACTTGGTAAGTAGATGTATTCTGTAAACCGCATTAAGATTTTCATACAAAACATAGATAAAAACAATAAGTTTTAGGAGTATCCCATACTTAGAAATGAAACTAAAAAAAAAATTTCCATCAAAACCATACGTGTGGGGTTTATATAAAGATAGGTCTTCAAAAATGATAGTAAGGTTTCTAACACTTTTTTTTTCTAAACTGAATAGTTTGCGCGAGAGTGGTAAAATGTGTGTGTAACTGTAACTTCTAAAATAAGAGAATAGATGAAACTAAAAAAAAAAAATGATATACATTACCATGTAAACTTTCAACGAAAATTGGTTTGAATGAGATCTAGTAAGTAGTTTTATTTTAATACGTCATAAATTCACTATTATTAAAACACTGATTAAAGTAGCAACGAACTACAAGAACTTTTGTATTATGTTATTTGCTGCTACGGAATCCTTCATGGGCGAGTCCGGCTCGCAATTGACCACTTTTATTTTTATTATTTTACTTCGACGTTTTATGATAACATTGTCTCTTTTTATCCGCAACGGAACCGAGACGCTATATGCGTTTTGAGGTGAAAGGATGTTTGTGCAAAAACATTTTGGCATTTTTCTCCAAAACTACTAGTCCGATTGATGATGATGCAGTTTTCAGTGATGGGTTAAGGTTTGCTTGGGGCATGTTCTTAGATACGACGAGGCTACATTTATTTTTTAAGTTGGGGATTTTTAATTGTTTTATCCTTTTAGATAACTTTTAAACAGTCGTGGGATTTTTTAGTTTTTTTTCTTTTATTAGTTTTAGGACATAATCGATTAACGTGTTTGTAGTACAAAGACTAAGTTCTTGTTTAATCGACTCAAAATTGGTTACAGTTTCACAGTCAAATATGTAATGTTCATTCCCACAATCTTAGTGCAAGACTTAATCGTTTTGTGTTTTCGTGGCTTACACATTGTTAAAGAGGAACTACAGCAATTTTTATTACTGTACGTTCGAGAACACAGACAGGAATATATCAACTGTTAAAACAAACGTAAAAAAAGGATTCTATAAATAAATATCTACTCAATAGATATCGAATCTGATTTAGAATCTGAATCTCGGAAACGACTGGAACGGTTTTCATTAAATTATGTATGCAGGGGATTTCCGGGGCGATAAATCGATCCAGCTAGATTTTATTTCAATAAAATTGGTTGTCTGTAAAGTCGGTTGGTTTACGGCGATAGTTTAACGTGACAACGTCATAACAAAACATTGATAGTTGCGGCGCAAGCGTAGTGAGCGTAACGGGACACTTTTTCGTGCATGCAGCCGGCGTTTATCGATTTATTAGACGTTGTAACGTCAAAAACGTAGTTTTATGCGCGTTTTTTAGACAATGTAAAACAATGAAATGTTACACTAATATCAGAATGCGACGGTAAATTTCGCAACGTTGTGCGACAGTATAATATCAGAAGGGAAGTTGAGCGGTCACGAAATAGTAGATCCGGGTTCTAATCCGGACGGCTTCTCTTTTTTTTTTCAAGTTCCTTATTTTTTTGGAGAAAATCTATTACTAGCAGTCCTTTATCTGTAGGTATCTAACTATACTCAGTGTTTAAACCACCAGTACGTTTGAGTTTGAGCGTTATTAAAATATCACATCGGAATTAAGTTACATAACGATATCGTCATGGCATTCGAAACGATAAAAAGTTATTTATTCAAAATCTCGCATTAACATACCTTAGGAATAAATCTTACCTTCTCGAAGTATTTCATCAAATATTTTATATGTAGCGCCACAATCGTCAAGTATAGATGATCGTCTAGCCCCTTGAGCGACGTAATCACAGTCAAGAGACTTTGACCTTGACCGGAACTCTTCAGTGGCGACTGTTCGCGCTTCGTTGCTTGTCACGGGAGTAGCACAAGAGCCTCTACGACCTTCTCCGGAGGATTCATGTCTCCAATGACTTACTTTTTTACCAAAATTCCGTATCAATTCTTGAATAGAATGGCTTTTGTGACGATGGCCACTACCGCTCGATCCTGAACCTCGACGGTCACTGACATAATGCTCTTTGGGACCGTCGGTTTCTGTTAATTTCTGAGCAAAACTTTTGTTGTCAAATCGATTTCTGAACGGAGGGTGACTTGCTTTGGTATTTGTAATTTCTCCGTAGCGCTCTACTTTACTGTACTCATTTTCTTGTATATCATCCATGGCGTCATTGAAAAGTGGAGACACAAAGTGTCGGTACTCTTGGCGAGGTGGTTGGTATGTGTTCATACCGATCTGATAGCGCTCTACTTCATACCTTCTTCGATAATCACCATGCAGTGTATGATGATGTTGTTGAGACGGAGGTGACTTTGACTCCATTACTTCACGTACATAACTGGCAAAGTTAGGATAACGATCCCGTGGACTGGAGGCAAACTCGCAAGGACTCCCAGATGAACCTCGCAGGCTGCGCTGTGCGTATGATCCTCTTGTGTTAATTGATACGGCTCTCGTGACGTTTTCATTTTGCACAGCACCACGTGAATCGTTTGAGCTCATAGAAGAGTGCCAACTTTCTGATCCGTCATCTTTGTCCGTCTGAGGACTAGATTCTCGGGAACTTTGTTTACTTAGAAAATGCGTTAGACCGTGCATTTTAGTTGTTTTTTTTATCTTTTAACGTGGATTATACTACATTGTAATTCCTTGAATCTATAATAGTTGATCGAATCACGTGTCATGTACATAGTAATAAAGTAGCTGAATTTAGAATCGTATAAAATTGACTATTGTATTGAAAGCAAAGCAGCACGGTTACGGCTGGTCTATTCGGGAGAACGGCGACTGCCGATCCGGAGTGCCCGGGTTCAAATCCCACACACACCAGTCTCTTCAAAGTTATGTGCGTAAACGGTGAAGGAAAAAATCATGAGGAAACCGACATATAGGTATGTAGAATCTTTCGAGGTCAAGTGCCATCCATCAACCCGCACTAGCCCAGCGTGGTGGATTATGGCCTTGACTCTGTCTCCTTGCGAGATAATGTTTCGAGTCCCAGTCCCAGTGGGAACATTTAGTGGGCTGCTTATGGTTATGCAAAGCGGTACGATATTCTAAGGTCGATCGATGCTCCAGTACGACGTTGCATAATAGTGTTGGAGTCTGGCGCGCAAAAGAAAATTGACGATTACGGAACCATATACGGACCTTAGTAACAAGAGTGAAACAGTTCATATCTTGTAAATTTTGCAAAGCTACCATGTTGAACCGTGTTTGGTCGTACTCGTATATCTCGTTTTGGTAAGATGAGAACGCGTTTGGCTCCAAGGTCACCATGTCCTATTTAAGGGGCGCAGAGCAGCGCGGAGCGGAAGGGGCACACAAAAAAAGTCATCTTATAACGCATGCGTAATTGCATGATGATCCTTCTCTAAACCGACACCGAGAGAATTTCGTTCCAAAATATAGTAAGACTACAGCGAATATCCCGATTATTGTTTATTAATACGAAACATGGGTCTGTAATGATTAAACGTAGTAAGTGAATGCAAGAGTGTTTGTACATAATAGTATTGTAACTAAATGTACGTGGTGCATACATAGTTCTGGCCAGAAAATGATAATGAACTCAGACTATAAGAAATGAAGTAAGACCGTGATTTTCGGCGTATTTTTAGTCGGAAGATTTACAAAATAAACGCGAATATACAAAATTTGCTACTTATTTAACTATTTAAATCGTCATGAATATAAATCTTTTGTGCTTTGAAAAAACGTGTGTTTGTAATTAAACTCTTCATAGGCGGCTGGGTCGCTTTATATTAAGTGTGTTTTTATCCTATTTTGTAAACAAACAATAAACAATTACAAATTTAATAAATCAAAAAAGGAAGGGCAATGGAAGTAGTTTTCTCTTGATAATATTTTCTCGTTAAGATTTACCTATTTAAAAACTGAAATGAACGAAAAAATAAATAAAAATATAATATGTACTTATTAGTGCACAAATGTAGTTTCAAACCCCAATTTTTGAATCGATAACAATAGCGTTGTCACATTCATAAATCCCAGATAAACAATGTCTACCGAGTCCCAATATCTAATCTAAAGTAGTCACAAGATTTGAGGACGTTTAGATGTTTTTTGGGCAACGATCTCAATCCTTGGTTTATATCGATGTTTTTTGGCAACGATCTCAATCCTTGGTTTATATCGATGTTTTTGGGTAACGATCTCAATCCTTGGTTTATATCGATGTTTTTGGGCAACGATCTCAATCCTTGGTTTATATCGATGTTTTTGGGTAACGATCTCAATCCTTGGTTTATATCGATGTTTTTGGGCTCCCACTTCCAGCAACTAAAAAATCTTGTACTTATATCTATTACATGCTTTCTTTGTAATACGCCTTCTAGAGATATATCTAGAATTAATAGTGACCCATATATTTCTCTAGAACTCTTTTCATGGATCACGATTATCATAATAGGTATATTTATATAACTTGACATTGGTAACGTTTGCGATTTATTTGGTTTTATAGACAATAGGTTTTATAGACAAATGTATCTAATGGAGCTGAAATATCAAAAGCCAATTATTAAGGAGGTTAAGCAAAATACATCGACAAATATCGCTTCAAGGAACATCTAGTAACATCAAACTACTAAAACAAAAAAATTGGTTCGCTATTTTGTGGTGGCGGCTTTCTACTTGGATTTGCTATTTGTCATAGCGTTTAGTATTCTAATAGTCAAGCTCTTTCATTTGTTATCCACATTCAATGAGGTTGTAAAACAATATTTTACCTGCAATTTTGTGGCGGCCGCCATCTTGAATCAATATTAACCAAACATAGCTAAACCACTAAACTAGCTTACGATATAATAAAAACCACATTGAAATCGGTCAATCCGGTTGAGCTCTACGGTGTCACAGACAGAAACATTCACACAGAGAGACAGTATCTATACTAATATTATAAATCTGAAGAGGTGTGTACGTGATGCCTGAGTGCTGTAGGCTATATATGATATAGCACGGGCGGAACCGGGGCGGACCGCTAATGTAGAATATAGATCTTTATGCAAGTAGAGATTTCATTAGTTTTAATTAAACACTAGCGATCCGCCGTGGTAATATACATTTAGCCTAAACACTCAGGGATCCCGTAAATAACGCAAACTGTCAACAGAGACAGTCACAGAGAAATTACACAAAAAGAGTCAACAAATCATAAAAACTTTAATCACCGTGTATGTCAATTAGATTAGTTAAAACTACACAACGCTTAGCGTTCCAAACGTTGCCAACATTAACCTACATATATTAATAACATCATTTAGAGAATGCATTCTTGCATCGTGCAGTTATACTTTAATAAATTTAGACTACTCTCTCAATTATTTACAGCTCTCTATTATTTCTATCCTCTGTATTTATTTATTTATATTAGAAAAAAAAATTTACTGCACTAATACAATAACACAACGAAAACCTCAAAAGTTTTTAACCCGCGTTCACTAAGAATTATTTGAAGATACCTAGATAGGAAATAAATAGCGCAATTTGGTTTGCTGGGATTTCAGATGCTCATACGTCATTAGGTGCATTACTATCATTTCGTCCACGATCGAACAGTTGACCAAAACATCTATGATATAATATTATACAACGCATTTTATATTGTAATCTAAATTTAACATCATAATTATATCAGGAGACTCCCGCTCCAATTCGTACCTGCCCTTGTGCCACCTATCTAAATCGGTATTGGCTTTGCTATTGCTGTCTCTAATATTTCAAGCGTAAATAAAAGATATAACAATCTGTAAGCTAAGCCGTTTTTCTTAGGCGGTAGACCCCCTGGTACAAAGGGTGACTATTGGCCATAGCTATCCAACGTGGTAATGCAGCTAGTTAAATATTACCTCTACTCAGGGCGCCGTACAGGGCAGGGTATTAAAATATTCACAACATTTGCTGTTATTTGACTTTCTTATTTATATTTAAAACAAATTGAACATTGCTTATAGTGACCTTAATATTATTTTATTAAATTTTTTAAACCCCGATTTAAAAAGTACCACGGTAATTTAAACGCCTTTGTTCATTTATTCTGCATTGGTTACTATGGAAAAATCACATATATTCAAACACATTCGTTAATTACATAGGATTTATATTGATTTTAAACAGAAATCAGAATTTGATACATTTGACCCGTTGAAGGTTAATTTTGCCAATTTTATTATGGATGACACATTTTTCAAAATCAAGTTTTTGGCACCGTTCGTTGGCTACTTATTAAGATGTGTGAAGATTAAAACTTTTAGATATAAACTGGTTATTTACAATTCAATGTCGATCAAGGAAAATTAATTCCAACCATTCCTTATTGTAATCGTTAACGTTCACATTTAAAAATTAAAACCATAGAACGACTAGGTGCTTAACTAATTTTTTTAATCACATTTGCACACCATGTGCGGTTTTATCCAACTTGAAAGATAGAATAATTTTTACTTCGATTTATGAATCGAAATAAAAATTATTCTATCTAGTCGTTATACTCGTATTCCGAGCAAAGCCGGAATCAGCCACTAGTACGATTATATAGAAATAAATGAAAAATAGTTAGTGTATGTTTCAATATGAAACCCTGTACCATCTAAATTTAAATTGATTCTACTCCGGCTAAACAGATTTCAATAACGGTCAACATTCTGTCCAAAAAAACTTGGGTCTATTTTTTTTTCAAGGGGATTTAAAGGTGTTTCAAAGAATAATGGAACGCAACAAAAGCGGGGCGAGAAGTGAAACGGAAGGTATTTTGCAATACACGAGAACGCGTGTGAAGTCACCGGCATCTGCTATTATTATATTATAAAACATGATATCTGCGAGGTAGGTAGGGAGTATAAAATATTAATCGAGTGTATTTATGCTTGTTTCGGTTTTTAAGTATGTTAACTTGCTAATTGTTAACTGTTCATTATCAGTAGGTCATAATTTATAGTAGAAGAAAAACATTGTTTTGTTAGGTATATCTCATGATTTTTTTTTAAATTGACAGATTAGGATGTGTTTTTTTTTATTTAAATGTCCTTTCTAATCGTAATATTCCTGAAAAAATATTTTGATTATACGTGCTGCTTCGCCATGTGCCATGGTAAAACACCAAAAACGTAAACACGCACATTATTTATGTACCACGGAGATTCGATCAAAATTAATATTGAATACACTGTTCACTTTTGTTGACACACACCGCACCTAAATTTGTACACTCGGAAACACTAAATTAGAGTTGATCGTGTTGTTTATTTATACATATAAATAGGAAGCGCGCGACGCGTCACCCTCTCACGGCTGCCTTGGGTGCACTGCACTGCCTTAGCTAGGCTAGCAGGTAGAGTGAGCAGCGAGTATAAACAAGCAAGAGAGGGAATGAGAGAGGTTGTGAGGCGCATGGCTAGTAGCGAAATTAGCAAGCCTGAGCACGCGGTCGTCGCAACACGCAGTTCCCTCGCTGTCTGCCGAATCCCACCGAGTTCGTGATAAAAAACGATAACTAAAGGAAACTGATTAAAACTTCGTGCAACAATATCATGTTTGTTATAGCCAACAAACAGGACACTTGATAGTTGAAAACAATAACTATTCCATTTGACACACTGAACATGTTACAATTGAATTTTCACGTGAGAGATAGCATTTTTTTTTCTTTTGACATATTTTATGTTTGTGAAGATTGATTTAGCCAATATGTCAATTAAAAGCGCACTGTTGCACACTGACAAAATATACCAAAGAAGCGTTACATGATATTTACGCAAAAGAATTGTCATTAAAAAAAACTAATCTGAAACCCAATTAACTAGGTCTTAGTAGAACAATAGAAATTCACAAAGGACAGACAATAAACACATTTTTTTTTAATCATAACAATTTTATATACTTTGTTACAATACCTACTAAGAATTTCTGCGATAAGCGGATACATCACCTTGGCAAAAAGAAACCTTGAAATAGGTCAACGAACGAAATAAAACTGCAATGCATTGTTGAGTATATTCGCTTTCAACCAACGTTCGAGTAAACTATGTTTATTTTTTTGTGTAATAGGCATGACGACTAATCCTGGAATTATTTTAAATCATTTGATACAATGACAGTATTTAAATAGAATAAAATATGTACCAACTTTCATTGTAATATTTTTTGTTTAACTTACTTTATGATCATTCAAAGCTGGATGGGCAAGTCCATTTTTAAAAGTACGAAATTATTAGAAAATGTATTTACCATTTGATAACCCATTTAATTTCAAGTGACTTTTTTATGAAATCAAACCAATTTCCTAATCACCATATTTAATATAGCTAACATATAAACTTTACGCGCGACGCATAGAAAATATGAGTGTAGAATTGAATAGGAAAGTCGCAAGTGTATTACGAAATTACGTTTTTCATAGAAAGTGAGTAGACGCGCTGATAAGTTACTTTCATTCCAACTTTTGAGTTGAGTTTGAGTGATTGATTTGATTTAACCTTGCATTTTCAATGCCTTAGTGTGGATATATAAACATTTGTAAAATAAGTAGAAGTCGACAAAATTAATATGTTTGCTAAACTACAAGCTAAATAAACATATGCGTAAGTAAGAATTTTCACACAAAGATTCTTTATACGTTAAGCCATGTACTATTGTATTTTATTACTATATTACTTCTGGATGCATAAGTTTTTTTTTAGGTTATTTAATTATGTATTGTTTGTTTAATTATGTATGTATTGTATTTTACTAACCGACTTCCAAAAAAGGGGAGGTTCTCAATTAGGTTTTTTGTTTTTAAGGTATGTATAAGTATGATACACGATAGCTCCGCTGATTTTATGGATTGTTATTAAAGCTTTTTTTTGTTTGTGAAATGTTTGTTACTTCAGAGGTAGTCCCATATAAATTTTACCATAATCAGAGCGGTTTTTGTCATATAATGTTTATAATGTATCTACAGGACTTAATCACGATTTAATTCATTGTCATTGTCATGTTGTTAAGTCTTCTCGTGACCACGGCGGTTGTTACGCTGCCGAAACGTCGAGGTATTTAAACAATGAATTAAATCGTGATTAAGTCCTGTAGATACAAAATAAACATTAGGTTTTTGTCATATCAACAAAATTATAAAAAATTACGTACATCGATGATATATTGGTGAAGAACGAAAAATTTGCGTACTTTGAGAATGTAAAAAAATTGAGTTAAATTGTTAGATTAAAATCGGTTGTTTCGTATTCCAGAGAATTAATTTTATAATTTCATTTTTTTTTTACTTTTGCTTTACCCTGGAAATGTTGCCATATCCTGTAGTATAGCGGGTGGTTGTACAGGGCAAAGTCAGTGATCTTATCAGGACTAAGCATTTGTTTGTTACCCTGGGACTAAGAAATTACGACACTGAAATCCCACTAATACTATAAACTAGATGAACCCGCTAGCGCCTTCGTTCACGTAAGCCGATGTTACGGGAGCTGGCCCCCTAGTCGCGACGTATCTTACGGTTTGCTGACATTTAACGGTGCATTTATGTGCCGTTTGTTGCGTAATGTGTGCAAGTAATTGTGAATTGTACAATCCTACTACTATTATAGATTTATTTATTTTATATTTAATAAGCACTTACGGTATTTCGATGAATGACTGCTTGGAAAAAACAAAGCGATGTTTATTTTTCTATTCCAAAATATGTTTTATTAAATTGTATAATATCAACAATCTGCTGACAACACATAATCCTCTCCGACCACTAAAGTTAAGCAATGTTGAACATGGTCAGTATTTTGATGGGTGACCACCTGGAAAACCGAGTAATGTCTGCTTTTCCGTATTTCTATTATAACTACTATTTTTACATAGACATGACGTCACAACCCCCAAAAAATACGTGTTACATATTTTCCAAAATCTACCTAACAGATTAATTAGAATGGTATACTTTTGACCCAGTCAGTGTCGGTGTAGAACACGGGTTGGGATGGTACGCAAGAAAGTGTTCCAAGATGTCTGCCGATAACTGTAATGGAGACAATAAGTCAAGCACTACCGCTACATGATAATTAATAGCACCGTACATTTTTTAATAAAATAAATATTGGTGGACATTTCACACACAACAGCATCTGACCCTAAACTAAGGAAAATTTTACTATGGAAGCCAGATAGCTGATATAATGCTTATATATTTTTAAATACATACTTATTATACATAGAAAACACCCAGCCACAGTACAAATATTTGAATTCATCAAACTAAGATTTGCACTGGGTGGGGATCGAACCCAAAACCCACAGCTTCGCAGGCAGACCTACTACCAACTAAGCCACCAGGCCAGCCAAGTAAATTAAATTGGTATTACAAATATGGATAGCTATAACTATTATTTATAGAGCTGTAAGGTCCGAATCACCGCGCCGGCCTTGCACGCTGGCTTGGCTATTGACGATGATTTAACAAACAACGTAACAGGTTCGGAGACCTTGCACCTTAGTTCCGATTCCGGCAGCGAACTTAGAGAAGTACGATTGTACACAATATTTTGTTCTATAAATGCGTAATATGTATCTTAACACGAATCAATCCACCGACAATGTATGGTTTTACAGCTGTGTAAAGTAATAGGTTTTCACGAAGTTAACTTCGTGATAGTATAGCTCCATCTGATTCTGTAATTTTCCATTGTTATTGTTTCATTTTGAATTAATATTTGTAATTCGTCCAGCGGCATGTTACGTAAATGATAATAGTCACGACTGGATATGGCATGTGGATTTGCAAATACTTTCCTATAGTTGGATGAGAATCGATGCGGGCGATGCGTTAGCAATTACAAATTGCGAAATAACTGATAACAATCGTTTATGATCATATCGTGTCTAGGCACAAAGTAAAACTCAATGATTAGTAAAAATCATTGATTTTTACAAGCTATTTTTTAACTTCACCTCATTCACCAGTCAGATGTTTGTCTGTAATCAAATCCTACAATTTAAATTTGAACCACTTCTCGGTTACCCTTTAAGCTGAACATTTGGTACTCTTATGTTAGCTACCTATAGTACCTAATTTGGATGACAATGCATTAATATGGTACCATGGAGCTGATCTGATGATGGAGCTAGAAGATGGCCATAGGAACTCGGTAATTAAGCAACACGCCCCATCGAATTTGAGCCCATTTGATTTGTATTGACAAGCACTTTAGCGCTAGATGGTCGCCAGGGTGTGATGATGGAGCTTGAAGATAACTATTAACTTTTTTTATTTTTTAAATGAACGAGTAATTTTTAGACGTTTTTCAAAAGATTTTTGTTTAATAATTTTTTTTAGTAATTAGTTGACAAAGAATAGGTTTAAAGTAGCAATATAGGTATAGGTAGCAATATTGAAATAAAGGCTAGCGTGTGAAAAATTAATGACATAACAAACTGATTGCAAGAATCACCAGAAATAGGCTGCAATGACGCCGTAAAATTCGAATTCATCGAATCGGTCCAGGAAATCTTAGTTTTAAATGTAATTTTAAGCAATAGTTGTATTTTGTTTCGATGTACAAAATAAAGTAATGTAATGTACTGTATATCTAAAAATAAATAAGTAGTATCTTTACCGAAACAGTTTAGATGATCATTGGATCATCTTATTGAGATACAAGTAAATATCTAGGCTTGAATGTAGCTACATACTACCCGTACAGATTTCGCTAACTCCGGTCGTTGACGGGGTCAGGGAAAGGTTTGCGGTAAAATGGGACACCGAGCAATCGAAGTGGCCATAATGAAATTATATCGTAATAATGTGGTAGCTTTTCCTACATCTTTGAGTTCGAGCCTATAAATGCCAAAATACAGAATACAAAGTTCGGAAGCCAGGTAAAGTCAGTTGTTCGTTCAATTATACGCTCAAATAAAATACTTTAAGAGATCTGGATCTAAATTTTATCGTCAATTTTCTGAATCGGTTGTTACTAGTTGAAACTGATTGTATCCATGAGTAGGTATTGATAATTTTAATTGAAACCCCCCGACTGCAGAAAATCAACAGGTAAAAAAAGATTATATGCTATCTAATAGTTCAAGCGCCGCAGCAAATAAAGTAGGTTTGTAATGCAACTTACGGAACCTGTTTCTTGTTTTTGGAATATGTTCAAGGGTGTCCCATGAATGTAAATCCAAGTTGACGGGAGAGGGTTCACTTTTGCAGCCATCTTGGAAACCCCGTTTCATTGAATATTTCGCGAATCGCGCATCGTGCGATAAAAATTGTTTAAATAATTATTGTACTTATGTAGATAATATTTGTCATCTTTTTTATTTGAAACTTTTTTTGTATAACGCATAGGTTTTTAATTATAGCGTTACAACCTTTCGTGGCCCACTTACGATTTAAATAAATAAATATACAACTGAAAGACCTTGGCTTCTCCAGAAGTGCAGTAAATTCTATACTATTTAATTATATAACGGGACACTCACGTATATACGGTCGGTCAATCCGACTCGAGTTTCGGCCGCGTCCAGCGGCCTTTTTCAAGGAGAGTGCACGCGCGCGCGACGGCTTCCCCTTTGGCACTTGGTCAGTGACCGACCGTATATACGTGAGAATCCCGTTATATAATTAAATATGTGTAACAACCACGTTAATTTTAATACTAAAATTCTATACTAGAACGAGTATCTAAATTTGCACTAGTAGGCTCTAATCAGATTTGGCTGGGCAGGGAGAGAAAAACGAGTAGTGAAGGAGAGTGTTGATGTACGTCAGAAAGGGGCCCCTTAAACCTACGCCCGAGTCACAAGTCTCGGGATCTACTCGAGTTTTCTCTCTCTGCCAAACGATGGACCCGGCACCCGCACGGTGAATCCATGGAAAGAAGATCGTCTCTCTATTGGTGGACATTTCTCGCGGAACACTAACTACATACTAAGCAAACCTTGTACTTTGGAGGGAGTCTTATTTACATATAATTGTAAATACATAAAAATGGATAGATGTTATATTCCTGTGTCCTATGTACATGGAGTATTTATCGTTGTAAACCCTGACATTAAGTGTTCGACACGGTAGACCATTAATGTCGACACAACTCTTTATCAGTCAAGCTAACCAATGTAGGTAGGAGTTGAACGTGCGCAATAAACGCCAACAACCCATCAACGAGATTAAGGTATATCTATGTTCTATCTATATACATAAAAGTAAAAAGGTCACTCGCATCACGAAACCTCAGAAACTACTAATGCTAAGTCTCTAGTCTCAAATTTTCTCGGATGTGCTATTTTGTACGTAGGCGGCTCTCGCTAAAACGGGGTTTTGTGAAATTCAGTCCCTAAGCGAGTAAAATAGGGGATTACATTTTTATATGAATATAACCAGGCCAAGCCCTAAGAAACTTAAAACACACACCAATATTCCGCACACGTATCTCCTATGATGTGGGGATCTAATAAGAAAGAATTAAAAAGGTGAAACAAGGGATAAAATTTGTATAAAACTTTATATTCGTTGAACATAAATAGGGGTTCAAAATCTATATTATGTTAGTTAGGCCTTACGCCAAATAATACGCGATCGAAGCCGCGGGCAAATTCTAGTTTTCAATATAATACAAGTAACACAACTACCCTACCTGTACCCTACAAAGATTTGATAAATAATAGTATGTGAAACTAGGATACTATAAACTATCTACGTGACCAGCTACAAGAACAAAATTAAAAATTTTGACTAACCCCCGACTACCTCAGATTTGTTATCTGTACAACATTCTACTAGTCAAGCCCTTTCGTTTGATACCCATATTAAAAGAGTTGTGTAAAAATAAATGTATTTCGCCATTTTGTGGAAGCGGCCATCTTGGATTTGAAATTTGTCATAGTGCAATGTATTCTACTAGTCAAACCCTTTCGTTTGATACCCATATTGAGGTAGTAGTGAAAAAATTAACATAATTCGCCATTTTGTGGTGGCAGCCATCTTAGATTTGTTTTTTTTATAGTGTATAGTATTTTACTAGTCGAGCTCTTTCATTTGATACCCATATTGAGGTAGGTTGTGAAGAAATATTTTGTCCGCCATTTTGTGGCGGCGGCCATCTTGAATCGACATTAACCAAACATAGCTAAGAACATCCGCACAGATATTAACTTTCAAATAAAAAAACCGCATCAAAATCGGCCCATCCGTTTGAGCTCTATGGTGCCACAGACAGACACACACAGACAGACAGACAGGCAGACAGACATCGACGTCAAACTTATAACACCCCTTTTTTTGGTCGGGGGTTAATAATAGTATGTGAAACTAGGATACTATAAACTATCTACGTGACCAGCTATAAAATACATATGTTTAGAAAATACTGATGATCTATGAATCTATTTCAAACTCAAACCATAAATAACAAAAATTTGAAAAGTCAATTCAATACAGTTATAAATACATATCCACGCTATGTGGGGGATTGCAGAAAAAGAGTAATTAATAATAGTAGTAAAAAAAAGGTATAAAATGCAATACGACGACAGATGTTTCCTACTGGAATGGAACTCGCTGTTTTCTGTGCTCTGTTGCAGCAGAATTCAATATTATGCGTGTTATATGTTAAGCTTGTAATCTCAGTAAGAGAATTAGAATTTGTTGTAATTCAATTGAGATTAATAAATATTCCTAAACCTCAACTAAAAATACATTTCAAATATATTTCACATCATTCATATAGAATGTTTGTTTCATGAGACGAAAAACTGATTAGGTTTTAAAAGGTAATTAAGATAACTTGATCTGTTTATTGGATTTTAATGTCCGACCTACTAAATGTTGAATCCAAATTAACATTGAAATAATTACGGTGATGTAGATCTAATTTCAAATGCCTTCGGGTCGTTTTAGATTAATCAAACTGACGGTTCACTCGTAAATGATATAATTTGTTGACGTTAAATTCGGCTTTGTTGATTGTATTTGTGAAAAACAGACGAACGCGGTGGTGATTATGGTAACAGGGAAACTGTTAAAATATCAATTAGAACTATATACAGCCGAATATCGAATCTCCTCCGTTTAAGCCATTGAGTACCTATGTTTAAGCCATAATATCAGCAAAATCATCAAAACAGCTCAAATCACACTATATTTTTTGAGGGTATAAAGTAACGAGACAAGCAGAAAATGTGCCTGGTGGTAAGCACTAGCCTGCCCATAACAGCCCAGTGACAAACAACATGAAGAGTCCAAGTCATTACCTAGCTGTGCACTGCACTCGTCACTCAGAGATATAAGATGTTTTATCTTTAATGCCCTGTAATTTCACTGGAAACATTGCCCTTCAAACCAGAACACAGTGACGTTTTCACATTACTGCTTGGCGGTAGAATAACTGGCAAAGGTGTGGTACTTCTCCAGGCGAACTGAGCAAACAATCCTACCACTACCACAAGACATCTTACTAGTCGACTACGGACGGCAAAATAGGATTTACCAATCGAGATGTGTATATTTATTTCTTTGTGGCGTTTTAGAGACGATGAGCCGATTAAGAAAAATGAAATAGATTAGTATCTACTTTCGCACAAACACCAGCGTCATGATAGTTTAACTCTTTTATGTTTTGATTGTAGTGAAAAATGATTTATATTGATTGTATCGTTTGTGGCGTTTTAGAGGCGACTTAGAAAAATTAGATAGATTAGTATCTACCTTTGCACGCGACCGTCATGATAGTTTATTCACTATTTTTTGTGATTCGTGTGATTGTAGTGAAAAAATTATTTATATCGCAGAATCAGCACTCGAAACAACGTAACTACCAGTAACGTTGGAAAAACAAAACATTATTTTACAGAATACGAAATCGAAAAAGCAACCTTACCTGCAGCATGATGTTGCTGTTGAGCTAACGCCCTCTGAAACCAACAGAAATAAATAGAGTTAACATTAAAAGTGAAACGTAAATCGCAAAACAATATGGTTGACGGATGGCGAAAATAGAGCAAAAGCTACTATGAAAACATAATAATATACGATAGTTATACAGTACGTGACCTATTTCCATTGAGGCCGTATTCATGCTCGCTTATGTAATCCAGACGAATTCTACTGGTTATAAAAGGAAACAAAGACTTCAAGCTTTTCGATAACCTTCAGTGTAATAAACAACATCAAATCGTTTGACCTTCGATATAATTTACGGCTAAGAACCATTCAGATCATGTCGTCTTATTATCCTATTAATATTATAAACTAACAGCATCCCACGGTTTTGCCCGCATAGTTCCCGTTCCCATCGATTCCCCAAGATAAAAAGTAGCCTATGTGTTCTTCCAGACTATAATCTAACTTTGTTCCAAATTTCCGCCCGATGCGATCATACGTTACATGATTGCGACACATCCAAACATTGATATTTATGATGTTACTACTCGTAGCAGCCCGTAATGACCTAGATACCAACTGCAGCGCCATTTGACGGATTAATTGGTGAATCTAAACCATCCAGGGGCCTACCCAAAACGCATACAAAAAAAAACATTCATATCGGTCCAGCCGTTTAGGAGTACGGTGACAAACACACGCACAAAAGAAATATATATATATAGATATATATACTAGCTGACCCGGCAAACGTTGTTTTGCCATATAAATAATTTCCTAATAAAATATGGGTTGATCGTAGAAGGGTGAAAATTGAGTATTGTAAGTATTTTTGTTCGTTGTAAGTAACATAAAAAAAAAAAAATTGTCTAAAAAATTAAAAAAATAAATTTAGGGATGGACTACCCCTAACATTAGGGGGATAAAAAATAGATGTTGGCTGATTCTCATGGATACCACAAAAAATTTCATCAAAATCGGTGAAGCCGTTTCGGAGGAGTATGGCAACGAAAACTGTGACACGAGAATTTTATATATTAGATAAAGATTATAGTAAGATTAGGGTAAGATTATAGTAAGATTAAGGTAAAGATTAATTAGTAGGGTAAGAAGTAGGATGCCAATGATATGATGTTTGTTGCTCGATCACGTCGTAACATCTGAACGGATCGGAGTGAAATTCGGAACACAGTTATATTAGAGGTATAGTCTGGATGAACACATATGCTAATTGAATCCCGAAAAAACAGCGGGAACGGGAACTACGTAGGTAAAACCGTGGGGCGCTGCTAGTATAATATTATATCCAATTCATATTATAAATGTCAATGTGTTTATGTTTGTTGCTCAATCACGACGTAACGTGTGAACAGATCGGGTTGAAATTTGGAACACAGATAGATTAGTCTGAAAGAACGCATAGGCACTTAGGCTACTCTTTATCCCGGGAAAATAATGAGAACGTGGGTAAACCACGGGGCTTTGCTAGTATCAAATAATAAAACTTTTCAGACTACGTTTCCATTAATTTCAGAGCTACGATGCCCATGCTGAAGCGTTTGTTTGTTTGAAGGCTAGGATCTCGGGAACTACTGTTCCGAATTGAAAGATAATTTTCCTGTCGGATCTTCCATTTATCGAAGAAGGCTATGGGCTACATAACATTATGCTACTTTTTTTTTTACTTTTATAGGTTTACACTTGACCGCCATCTCGCCTGATGTTAAGCGACGATGCGGTCTACGATGGAGCGTGTTTACCTAGAAGAAACCGATTCACTCTCGATGCTACTATCAATAAGAGCGGAGTATGAATGCAGAATGTAACAAAAACGGCAAAAATATTCCTTTTTGAGAGCTTTTGTTGCGCGCGCTGACGTGCACCGAAGTCCGTGACAGCATATTATGTCTATTTTTAAAGGGTGCGTCATTACAACCTAACCTTACCAAATTTGCTCTAAATCTGAGTTGGTACGAATAATTTTCGATTAGGTGGCGTGGCAACACGCGCAGTTCAGCTAGTGGTAATTCATAATAGACGTGACAGTCAGTATTCTCATCATAATCAGCCGCAAGACGTCCAATGCTGAACATAGGCCTCTCTCCCCCTAGATTTCCACAACGAACGGTCCAACAACGAACAACCAGCGCAGCGGTTTCCAGCGACCTTCATGAGGTCATCTTTCCATCTAGTGAGAGGCCGTCCAACACTGCGTCTTCCGGTTCGTGGTCGCCACTCGACCAGACAGACGTGACAGTATCGTACCAGGCATCGTATCAGTCGTAAAGATTTGCTTCTAATTTTAAAGTAATGTAGCTTATACCTAAATCATAACAAAACACAGGCTGGTTATTACGCTGCAAGCCCTCTTATTCCCACGGCGGCGGGTACCGGGTGAAATCACGAAGTGTACTTTAAGCTACATAAAATGACAATACCTAAACATAAATAGAAGTATGTAGACAATATATTTGACTGGCCTAGTGGCTTAGTTGGTAGTAGCTCTGCCTGCGAAGCCGAGGGTCGTGGGTTTGATCCCCACCCACTGCAAATATTTGTGTGATGAATTCAAATGTTTGCACTGTGTCTGGGTGTTTCTATGTATAATAAGTATGTATTTAAAAACTATATAAGTATTATATCAGCTATCTGGCTGCCATCACACAAGCTTTGCTTAGTTTGGGGTCAGATGGTGGTGTGTGTGAAATGTCCACCAATATTAATTTATTTATTATTAATTTATTTTAGAGAAAATAATATTCATTCCAACCCCAAAACTACTCAATATATGAACGAACAGCTCAGTAAACATATTATCAAAGGTATCATTTTACCTTCATCGATTTTACCTTAAGGCGAGTCCCCAAGCAAAATGGTGTTTTTGTTTGGTTTTCAGAGCTATCTACTCTTTATCCAAAACAAATATTAACTGGTAAAAATATACACAAATTCAGGAAAATTTTGGCTTGAACATGGTAGATTACTTTGGTTATTGAATATATTGTTAAATTAATCTCCTTACAATGAAAAAACGCAAATTAGAAATAATTTACATACATCTACCGCTATTATTTGAATTTTGTTCTTATACCCATAGATCGTAGAACTCAAGATTGGCCCTCCCAAACTTTAGGGCACACGGATTCTTGTTAAAGTTGGGGCGAGTGAGCTCACTCTTTCCGTTCTAGTCGGTTGTAAGAAGCGGGGGACGCCGGTCATTTTTACCTATCACTGAGTTTGATCATTTGGCACATAAATATAAATGACTAGCTGTACCCTGCCCCGCTTCGCTGTGGCACATTATGATGCAAAAATTAGATAAAAACAATCCTTGATGCGGATTATAGTTATAATCTTGGTGTCTTCAAGTCGAGAGTGAATCAGTTTTTTCTAGGTAAGCACGCTTCATCGTAGGCCGCATCGTCGCTTAACATCAGGCGAGATGGCGGTCAAGTGTAAACCTATTCAAGTTAAAAAAAAGTAGTCGTTTGGCAGAGTGGTAAAGATAACGAACGAATATACTCGTAAAAATTGAAAACTGTCAAAAACACGTAGCAAGATTATGGTATAGCAAGACATATTTTGAATGTACAGCGTGTTTCATCATTGTTCGAGCATACATCACGAGTTGTTTCCCGATATTAACCAAGGTCTGATTATGGATCTGGAAGTGGGTCATAGGAACTCTGTAATGAAACGACGAAACCCCATCAAATCTGGGATCGTTTTAGTTGTCTTGGTGCTAGATGGAAGCCATGATCTGATGATGAAGCTGGAAAATAACCATAGGAATCTTGTAACTAAACGACATAACACCATCGAGACTGAGCTCGTTTTATTCGCCTTGACGAGTACTTTGGTGCTTGATGGTAATCAGGGTCTGATAATGAAACTGGAAGATCATATGAACTTGGTAATTTAACGACATTACCTCATCGAGTTTACCCAACCCAAAAACAAAACAAAATCGGTTGGTGTGTACCCAACACAAAAAACAAAAAAAAACTTGAGAGGTGTCAAGGGACACCCGGATGGAACGAAGTTCCTTTCGATTAATTAGTGAATTATGATTATCATTATTTTTTATTATTTACAAAAAACCTGTATGCACTCAACAAAAATAATCGTCGCGACACCACACTGTTCAATGCGAAATAGAAATGAAAATATCTGGCTTGCTTTCTATAAGAGAGAGAGAGACAGACAGAGAAACATGCGACGCCGCACAGCTTACAATAGCAAAAAGTGTCGTGACAACTTTTCGTAAGAATTTTTTCCGTCTAGCCCCCTTTCACAACGCGCGATAAGGAACTTCGTTCCAAAATTGGTTTATCCGTTTGGGAGCTACGATGCAACAAACACGTACAGTTATGTCAAACTTATAACACCCCGTCGTTATTGCGTCGGGGGTTAAAAGCTACTGCGTCTGCATTTTAAATAAATATACGGGTAACTCACGTTTGATATAGTCCGGCTCAAGTTTCGATCGCGTCTGGCGATCTTTTTCAAGGAGAGTGCGCGCACGTGGTCGCAGCTCGTTTACCGCATTCTCCTTGAAAAAGATCGCCGGGCGCGATCGAAACTTGAGT
Source organism: Ectropis grisescens (assembly GCA_017562165.1). Classification (NCBI taxonomy): domain Eukaryota; kingdom Metazoa; phylum Arthropoda; class Insecta; order Lepidoptera; family Geometridae; genus Ectropis; species Ectropis grisescens. The sequence goes on along the minus strand of CM029767.1, from coordinate 13,841,183 downwards.
CGGACTGGACTGATTATATCAAACGTGAGTTACCGGTGTATTTATTTAAAAATTGTACATTTATGAATAAAGTACTTTGACTTTGACTAAGCTGTGTAAAAAGACAAGACTCGCATTAAGGGCGTCTGCGACGGCCTTAATGCGAGTCTCCTCACATGTGCACTTGACGAACGCTGATAGCATACTAACTTAGGCCCCGCCCACCATGATGACGTCAGGACCTAGTTGAAAATCACAGTGCACAGTTGCTTAGGGCAGCTCCTCTTTGTATTAGTTCCGTGGTCAAAAACATAATAAGCGTTCACAGTTTTAGTTAGAATATCGATACGATTTCTGACTAAAATAGGATTTCAGATTCGTTTCGATATATCGGTCGCATCCCTAGTGTAAACCACTCACGCTACCCACACAGACGCAGTTTGTTACCGATGTCAAGATGTTCAGGGCAAATCTTGAGTTCTACCATCTATGCTTATACCAACGAATAGGCAATCTACTCATAATTACGAAAATTATGGTAGATTTTTTTTTCAAGAGATTACAATCTGATGTTTTAAGACCGTACCTCGAGCAAATGACCTTGAGTATTTCTTACCTCATCGCACACCGCAAGAAAGAGCAAGAGAGAAACAGTAGGCTTTGTCACTGTTTGTGAAAGTACCATTTTGAACCAAGAAGTTGTAGAAAATTAATGTATTTTTTACCAGTTGATATTTGTTTTGATAATGAGTAGATAGCTATGAAAACTGAACAAAAAACTAGTTTCGCTGGGGGGACGCACCTAAGTAGTTTATTCTAAAAGTAGTAAGTAGTTTATTTTAAAATTTGAGCGTAAAAATGCCACTGAATCTCCTTTGCTCTCTCTCTCTCTTGGGGTGTGCGATGAGGTAAAAAGCACTCCAGGTCATTTGCTCAGGCCTTACGAACCAGGTAAGTCTTCGCAAAATGTATTCGCTGTGAAGAGAACTTTGTAGTACGGCTTTGTTACTTACGATATTCAAGGAAGATATTTCAAAATAAGTCAATTAATTTTATTTATTGATCTGATACTGAAACGACCTAGATGTAGGTCAAATTTAGGAAGTGTCAAAACAAATGTGACAACAGGTTAATTTTTTTAATAATTATGAAAATTGAGAAATTTGTGTGTACGGATGTTTGTTACTTTTTACACAGACTGTTACGTTAGTAATATAGTGATGGAGTGACGAAAAAAACAAGAATATTGTCTAACAGCAAGGATTTAAAAAAATGGATTGACGGGACCAAAGAGTTTACATATGTACCTACATATACGAGGGTCAAACTGAAAGTTCTTAGAACTGGCCACTTATAAACAATATAATAAAAAAAATTCTATAATTTGAAAATAGAACTCTTTGCCAATATTACTGAGTATATACTTCATTCATTTGTCATTTGTTTTACGATTTGGCGGCAAATTGAAAATTGTCTGTGTCACGTCAACATGAATTTAACACGAGAAAATTTTCGTGCAATGATTTTTTATGACTTTCGATGTCATTTAAGTCAACAAGAAAGTTATGATAGACTACGATTGGCCTTTCACGATGAAGCCCCATCTCGTGCGACTGTTTACAACTGGTTTAATGAGTTTAAACGTGGTCGCACTAATCTCACTGATGATTTACGTGAGGACGGCCTTCTACGGCGACGACTGAAGATAACATCTGTGTTGTGCGGCGTATGATAGAGACTGACATAAGAGTGACCTATCAGCAGATTCGGACAAGCTTAGGCCTCGGTATGAGTCAAGTGCACAAAATCCTACACGAACATTTAGCGGTCAGGAAGCTTTGCGCCCGGTGGATACCTCATAATTTGACTGAGGCTCAAAAACTCCATCGTGTGGATTGGTGCCGTAAAATGATTGAAAGATTTAACGGAGGTGACTCAAATGCTGTGTTCGACATACTAACAGGTGACGAAAGCTGGATTTACTGTTATGATCCTGAAACCAAAAGACAATCTGCTCAGTGGGTGTTTCCTTTCGAGGAGTTGCCAACTAAAGTGAAGAGAGATCGAAGTGCGGGGAAAAAATGGTGGCCTCGTTCTTTGGAAGGATAGGTCATTTCGCAACAATTGTGTTAGAGGATCAAAAAACAGTTTCTGCAGAATGGCACACTACCAATTGTTTGCCACTTGTCTTGGAAAAAGTTCGAGAGAAACGACCTCGCAGTAGGATCCTCCTTCACCACGACAACGCCTCATCGCACACCGCCAAGCGAACGATCGACTATTTGGCGACATAAAACGTTGAATTACTGGGTCACCCGCCGTATAGCCCCGACCTCGCGCCTTGTGATTTTTATTTATTTTCAAAATTAAAGAAAACTTAAAGGAAAGCGGTTTATGAATGCTGAAGAAGCGGTGGCTGCGTATCGCGATGCCATTGAAGAGACCCCTAAGGACGAGTGGGCAAAGTGCTTTTCCCAGTGGTTCCATCGCATGCAGCGTTGTATTGACGTGAATGGACAATATTTTGAAAAGATATAATAAAACTAATAACTGGCTAATGTAATCAGTTTTTGATTTTCTAAGAACTTTCAGTTTGACCCTCGTATTACGTATAGAGTTAGATTTTCCGCACGGTTCCTTTGTGTCAATCGTAAATAGATGACGTGCATACTTTCTCGCCACACTATTTAATAAGTGTCTTAGGGAGGGTTCGTACCCGTAGCCGCTGAAGATATCGAAAGTGTCCCCGATATGTAAAGGCAAAGGCAAACGGGATGATATTGATGGATATAAACCAGTATCGACTATACCAGCAATCGCAAAGTGTGCGAAAATGGCTTGAGTTCGCGATTAGTGACCTACCTATCGGAAACCGAGGCTCTGTGTGAACAACAATACGCATACCGCTAAGGGAGATCTACTACTTCTCTAACGCGTGAAGTGATTTGTAGTGTGTTGCTGCTTGCTCTTTATGATCACGGGGTCGTAAAGAGCAAGTAGCCGTGTCTTGTGCTGTGACTTATCGAAAGCCTTCGACGTCACAGACGTCTAATCATACGAAGTATTGACTGACATGTTACGAGGCCGCTCTCAAGTAGTGGATGCTGGCGATGGCGTTAATAAATCAGACCCGCTGCCTTCGTCTATGAGAGTACCGCAGGGTTCGTCAGTTTCAATCATGTTCTCTCTCTCCTACTAAACGTTATACCGGAAGCCGTTAAAGGTGCAGACATATTCATGTATGCAGATGATGTGGCTGCCGTAGTCACAGCTCTTTCAATAGAGGAGAATGGATTAGAAGATAACTTAAATATTGTAATTGACGGCTTCAATTCATGGTTTAGTGCCAACGGTTTTATTTTACCGCTAAAAGTCTCGCTACATTGTGTTAGGATTAAGCAGGTACAAAACACCGCTTTTTGGGGTTCGAGATTGATGACGCAGCATGACGTGGGAACGCCAATTCGACAACATGTGTGCTAAAGTTAGCAGTGCGTGCTTTGCGCTAAGACGAGTATCCCGAGTGGTGTCTGCGGAAGAGTCGCGTGCATGTTACTTTGCCACAGTGAATTCTCGGTTACAATACGGCTCCGAGCTATACGCCGACTGGGAGCGTGCGTTCCGCGCCCAAAAACGTCCCGTACGTGCTATCGTTGGCGTATCGCAACTTACATCCGTCAGACCATATTTCAAAGAGCTTGGTATACTTACGTTACCTGCTATCTTGCCAAGTGGTTGTGTATGTCAAAAATAATATAGAACCGTACAACACGCGAGGAGAGAGACATTCTCGCAACATACGCAACGCTTTCAAGCTGGTTGTTATACCACACTCTCTCACGAGGACACGGATGTTGACTCACTTTATGGGACCGGAAGTTTACAAAATAGTTATATCGGCTCCAAGTTTCGGCAGCTTCAAAAAAAAAATTGGTTGCCTGTAAAGTCGGTATACGGGCGAAAGTTTTACGTGACATCGACTTTGAGTGGTAAAATAATTTTACGGAAGGGACGCGTGCCTTTCACTTTTTATGTCTGTCTCTCTCGCTCTTAGGCGGGCTAACCATGCCCGAGTGGAAGGGACGCGTGCCTCTCAATCGCTCTCGTTGTGAGCGCATAACGTGAGCGGAGCGTAACGCAGTTTCTTGAAGTGTCACCCGGCAAACCAATTTATAAGACGTTGTCACGTCAAAACAGATTAAAGTGCTGGTTTATCGATCAAACTTTTTTTATTTACAGCGTATTTTTAGAGAGTGATGGCAAAGTTCCAATAAAAAATGTAAAGAAATAAATTTGACATAGGTCAGTACAATTGCAATAAAGACATATTATCCTCGTATAATGCTTGACAGTTTTCTGTACAATAATTATTGTAATACAGTAAAGTAGTCATTTCAAACTTTGAAAGTGTATACAATTTGTATGATCTTTCTTTTGTTTTTATTTTTTATTAATAGACGTGTAAATCGTACATTTATGAATAAAGTACTTTGATTTTCTATGGCAACAGAGTGATGTGCCGCGACAAAAGTATGACTTCCACAAGAGCAACAAAGCAAGAAAGATGCTACCCGTGCTTTCTGACGGGACCTGGTATTTTTTTTTATTTGTTCAAGGGTGTCACCTGAATGTAAATCCAAGTTGGCTTGGGGGGGGTTCACTTCAGCCGCCATCTTGACAAGCACGTTTTATTGAATATGTCGCGAACCGCGCATCGTACAATAAAAATTGTATAGATCATTATTGTAGATAATAATACTTTTCCCCCTTTTTAAACCTTTAATTGTATTACGTTTAAATTATAGCGCTCTAAACCTTATAAAATATGGTTTTTACAAAATGTTTAGTTTATAAATTAAAAATGCTGCACTATAAATGCTACGGGGAAAAGTTTCTAATAAAATGTAAAGGTAATTTTATGCTCTACAATTCAGTTACCATTACTTTTAATTTATAAACTAAACATTTAGTAAAAACCATATTTAGTAAAATAGTTATTTGTTATACAAGAGTGCAAAGTTGATTTTTAACCGCGTGCTTAATTTTGATGACCGAGCAAGCGAAGGATTCTAAAATTGAATCACGAGCGTAGCAAGGGAATCAAAAGAGCACAAGGTGAAAAATGTTTGCACTCGAGTGCAACACGTAACTTTTCATTCCACCTCAGCGAGGAAATTACTAATGCAAATTTTTAAATGTTTCCGCGCTAAGCAAATTAAAAAAAAGTAAGTACACCAAGGAGGTTCCGAGTCTGAGTTTTTAAACAGAACACACGATGTTCTAAATTCAAATTTACTTTAACCTCTAGGTAACCTTGCGCCCTGGTATCGAGGAGCAAAAGTACTCTTTCCGAGCTGGTGGGATGAAAAACATATTTTATAAAGTTTAGAGCGTTATACAATAAAAGCTTCAAATAAAACAGGTGACAAATATTATTATCTACGTTGCAAAAAAAAAGCAGCGGTGCTTGGCCTATTATACATTATTACATATTGGCCTATTATATATTATTACCTTTTAAAAAATTAACAGCAATACACAGATACGACGATTGGATGTTATTCCTAGATAGGCGTACGTGTGTGTGTGTACGTGTGTTATTATTTATCAAGAGGTGGAGGAAGGATTGGAACCTACGACTCAAGCTTGTGAAATGTGACGTAGGTGTAATATAGGGTTTCATGACTTTATATTGGGTCGAGAAAAAGCGAGTAGGAAGGAACACCTAAGCACGCGACGTCATTGGCCCTATTGTTGTTTTTGCCCGGTGTATCAAAACAATGCTGCATCAGGTATAATGCTAGCGAACTTGCTCTTTTAGGAGACGTCTACCAGTTGCCTTATATTAATAGAGTAAATCTCTTTCGTTTGAGGTACGGTCGCCTTAGCCAGGATCGAACATCTGTCAGGAGTTGCTGCACACACATATGTATACACGGTGCGCAATAGGCGTCGCGTATGCGCTGAGGTATCGTCCGGAATATATTGCTTAGTATCACCACATACGAGCCATACGCGACGGCCACTAACGCCGCCACAAGAAGCTAGAAGCAGCCACAACAGAAGCTGAAGCGTGCGACAGCCACTAGTGACCGGTAGTCGACACTTGTGATCAGTGCTTGCTACCTTTTTAAATCATGCAGTACCTACCATAATGGGCACAGAAGGGTTATTTGCGCTGCTTCTGGTAAAAAAAAGCGTCATCGAAGTAGACAAAATTGTAGTTTTAACTAAAGCCAAAGGAGAGAAGAGTGGAACATCGCGCGAGCGGCGAGGATCGCTGTTTTTAGAAGCCACAAGAAGCGAGAAGAGAAGCGGCGTTCTCGTTCGGCGGCAAGTCATGTAAAATGTATGAAAACTGCAGGAAATAGGTCGGTCGTGGCGTTTTGTGGTAGTGGTTGGTGGCCCGTGCCACGCTTAGTCCTATGTTTAAGGTCCCTTGAACAGGACAAGATCAGAACGCGTATACCGAAATCTGATACGACACACGGGTGCTCAAATATCACGCACTCTCCCGAACCTTGTTTTAGTTCATACCCAAGAAGAGAAGGAGACCCTTATCAACCAGGGCTACGAGGGAGCCACGGGGTCCTGCGCTCTACCAATTCAGGAGGCTCAAAGATTAACGTACGTGTATTCGCCACTAAGACTAATATTCCGAGAGCTGGTAGCAAAATTTGGGTAGGTATTTGAGACAAGCTGAAAACTTGTCACATAGTTCTCTTATTATATCCCTACACGGGGTTGCCGGCCTGGCTGGTGAGTAGCGGGGCTCAATTTAGATCACCTGTTAGGTATTTAGTCCCTCCCTCCAAAATAATTTCTCCTTTGGAGAATCCCTATTTTTGAGTCATAAATTTCCAATTAAAATTTCAAATTGCCTCAAACCGATTTTTTTTTCTTTTTGCAAAATATATTTGCACGTGCCTGGCAATCGTCTAGCTTATTATTTTCTTTATACTTTAATCATTAAACTACAACATATAAAAATTGCATGTACCATATCGTCCTCACATGCCAAACACATATTCACTGAATAAAAATTTTTTTTTAAAAATTTGGATCCGTTTTGCTCCGTCTCTCCCCAGCCAGGTCTGCGCCTCCGTGTTGGGGAACAATAGGAAAGCTATGTGACAAGTTTTCAGCTTGCCTCAATAAATACCTACCCAAATTTTGCTAGCAATATAATTCTAAAAGCTGAAGCGACACCAGAAGGACGCTCTCGCACGCAGTCGTAGATTTGTCTCGGTACATTTTCCAATGTTTCCCTTTATCTATTACGCCAGCGACATAGAAGGCGATGCGATATACCGTCGTGTGTTGCGAACGCGTCGGCCACGATACTGACTACCAACAGGGACTACAACTTCCAGATGACCGTCTGCAGCAACCTCTACCATTTTCATAAGGTTGTATAGTTTTTAGGTCTAATTCTCTCTGGCCGCTAATTATAAAATAAACTGTCTCTCATTCTAGATTTGAAAACCATTAAAGTTTTCTTGTAAAAGCTAGGAAAGCTTGCCCATCAGTTCCTAGCTTTTACAAGAAAACTTTATGGTTTTCAAATCTAGAATGAGAGACAGTTTATTTTATAATTAGCGGCCAGAGAGAATTAGACCTAAAAACTATACAACCTTATGAAAATGGTAGAGGTTGCTTAGCAATAATGAATGTTTGAAATATTATGACATGAAGTAAATAAATAAAATTTTCAGAAAAACGTAGTTTTCTACAGTTTAAAATAGAAATAATACATGAAGAATACTAATATTATGATCAGAAAAATAATTATGCTTTATCGTGAGGACACGATAGAACAGATATTAGTAGTATGAAAATTCACTATGTAAGTACCTAGGTTTCCACATAGTCTCCAATGAATGGTGATTTTAGGGAGGAAATGTACGCTTACATATTGTTTAAAGCCAATATGTCACGTTACACTATTCAATAATAAACTATTTTTTACAAAAAATTAAACCGACTTCAACACCACAAATAGGCACTCAAAAGCGAAAAATAATTTAATATAGGTAATTATTATAACCGCTACTCACTCATCCATATGAAGTCGGTGCCAGCCAAGTCTAACAAAAAAAAATTGGTTGCCTGTAAAGTCGGTATACGGGCGAAAGTTTTACGTGACAACGACTTTGAGTGGTAAAATAATTTTACGGAAGGGACGCGTGCCTTTCACTTTTTATGTCTGTCTCTCTCGCTCTTAGGCGGGCTAACCATGCCCGAGTGGAAGGGACGCGTGCCTCTCAATCGCTCTCGTTGTGAGCGCATAACGTGAGCGGAGCGTAACGCAGTTTCTTGAAGTGTCACCCGGCAAACCAATTTATAAGACGTTGTCACGTCAAAAAAAACATACATACGGTCGAATTGAGAAACCTCCTTTTTTGAAGTCGGTTAAAAATCGTTCGCACCGTGCTTTAGTACAGTTCACAAGTGAGTAGCCTTTCGCAACATGAAGATCCTACAACGCAATAAAATAAATGAATGAATAAGCTAATCTTATCGAATCGTAATGGCTATTTTAGAAGAGGTGAATGAGGAAATTTATGTGATCAATAAAATAAGTTATTCCACAGATAATTTCGTATTTGGAAAATTGTTTGAAGTTAGTTTTCTCTCCAGACTAATTCGACAAGTTCGAACATGTTTAATCGGCGAGCCAATGAGCGCACCGCTCGCAACGAACGCGTGGTGGTGGTGGGGGGGTGCTACTCGCCCGTTGAAAATAGAACAAAATGGATTGACTCGACTAAATCACTTCCTAAACTACTCGACTAAATTTTCACTGTTCATACACGTTTAGTTGCTAAATTACTCGCCACTAAGCTATATTACTAGCCTAATGCGAACAAGCCTTTAAGGCTTGTTCGCCATTAGCCATTAGCATCGCAACAGCCATTACGATTCGATAAGATTAGCTTATTCATGCATTTATTTTATTGCGTTGTAGGATCTTCATGTTGCGAAACGCTACTCACTTGTGAACTGTACTAAAGTACGGTGCGAACGATTTTTTAATAGTAGCGAGTATTTTAGCTACTAAACTACTCTCTACTAGACTAATTTGCTAGCCTAATGCGAAAAAGCTTTTAGGGTGATATTTTCTTGATTGTATTTTAATGTATATTTATAATGTATATTTATAATATTTATATTTATAATAATATTTAATGTATTTTTCAAGCTCGATATTAGTGCACGCAACCTCAGCTAGGCACGCACACATACATACATATATAAGATGGCCTTTGCTCATCTCTCACAGACGGTTTAAGTAGGTAATGTCTTTGTGAGATCACCAACGCGAATACCTTTGAAAACCGACAATATATAAGCGGAGTTGTGTCACGAATGTGTTATTTGTGCTACAATACATTAAGAATACTCATGTAGCGATAAAATTAGTAATTCGTACAATTAACAACTCTAACCCACCTAACCCGATTTAACTAAGAAATATTTTACCCACGACCACGTCGCAAAAGACGTTTTCATACAGTTAAACGTGAAAAAGTCGTAGTGGCTTATCAGTTAAAACGTCCGATTTCACAATCACGAGACCGTAGAATCCAATCTCGCCTGCACCTCTTGAGTATTTTTTAATTGTAGATGTACTAATGCGATTGTCGTCACCATTTGTATTATTTGAGAAAACGGGCGTGTTTCCAAGACTATGTTTTGGACGTGTTTTCTGCCAATCTGCATAGTATTCACTACGCCATTTCCGAATCCGAACCGAGTAAATTTTTTTTTTAATTTATTCTTGGCCCTATATACTAATCACATCGCCACATGTTATTCTCGTGTTGCTGTGCTTACTAGGTTTATTCTAATTTTCAATTTCTAAATATTTTTTATTTTTAATTATAAAAATTAAAAAAGATTTATTAAAATTATTTAGTAACCTTTAAATATTAGTATTTCTTATTTTAGTTTTCACTTCTGCCGTGCGGTCTTAAGCGCACACATTTTATTTTCTTGTATATGCCGTACGTGTACGGTATGGTATATACAAGAAAAAACATTATTTTCAAAAATTCCTAAGAATTTTGCGAAGAGACGGAGAAGTATTAGATATTGGTAACGATATTTCTTAATCTTAATGAATAATTGTATGGTTTTTGCAAAAACATTAGATCGGTACTTTAGTAACATTGAATATGGTTACACTGATTTGCTAAATTTTGGGTTCCACATTTTATAACACTCTACACTATACAATAGGCTCTCTCTGCCCACCGGGGTCTTAAAGGGAGTGACAGCGTTAGACGCTAAACGCGGTGGAACTGCAGGGTATTAAAAAATGTTATATATATTTTAAATGATGTTTAGTCAGGTACGAATGAAGTAGTGATGACTTACTTAGACCTACTTAGATACGAGTGAAATACGTTTATAAAAGGCTCTAAGTATAAGATTTTCTTAAAAAAAAAAAGGACAAAAAGAAAAGTCCCGAGTGCAACCATCATCAGGATTCGAACCGGGGGCTGTTGACTCCGAGGGCGAGCATATTCCATCTGAGCCATTTAGACTTAAAGAACTGTGGCGAAATAAGTTATCGTATTCTAATGACATTGATGAAGTTTTTCGTTGTCTAAAAACAACGCGCATAAAATGAGTTTAAAAAAAATGAAACCTAGCTAGATCGATTTATCGTCCCCAAAACCCCCTGTATAATACATCTCTCTCTGTGGTCGCTCCCTCATGGCTGAGGATCGTGGTCATCGCTGGATGTGGATGCTCTACTCCTAGATTGTATTATCTGCTTCCACCGGTGTCTGCTCATCGCGTCTCTGACGACCGTGCAGAACTTGGTTGATGAAGAGCCTCTCACTTGATCGCTCCATCTAGTTGGGGATCTTCCCCGGGCTCGTTTACCCTCCGTATTTCCAACTATGATCAGCTTTTCAAGGTTGTCATCTCCCCTTCTCATTGCGTGGCCGAAATAGGACAAAATGCGTTGCTGGCAGATTGTAGACAAGCGGGTTTGGACTCGAAGCTGTGAAAGGACCGATACATTGGTGCGCTTGGCGGTCCAGGGTATCCTCAACATCCGCCTCCAGCACCACATCTCGAATGCATCGATCTTTTGCCTTTCTCGGGCTCGTATTGTCCATGTTTCCACACCGTACATGAATATTGGGAACACTAGAGCGCGCACTAGCCGGATCTTGGTGGTTACGGTTATACCTCTTTTCTTCCAGATGACATTCAGTCGGGTCATCGCATCCCTAGCCATGCCAATACGCCTCTTTATCTCTGATACGCAGTTGCCATCATCGTAGATATCGACATCGTATAATACATAATTTCATGAAAATCGTTCGAGCCGTTTCCGAGATTCAGATTCTATATATATATATATATATATAGAATTGTCGAAACGCATAAGTATTGCCATTCAACGTGGCAATGGCGCTAGCATTTTGGGCACGATTCCTGCTGGCATCGGTCTTATAGACTAATATCGTGTACATTATGTAAATAAATATATCTATATTGTTAATATTTTCCTGAAATAAATGACCCTACTATATATATATATATACACCTATATAGCTACAAGAATTGGTCGTTTAAGGGCGGGTGGGCCGTAATTTTGCATTTTTAAAACAACTTTAAGCCCTATAAAATAGTGTATTAAACTCTGAAAAAAAAAATGTATTAGTTAAGGATCTAATCTAGTGCAATTCATAGTCAGTAACACGATTTAATGAATTTTACTTGACAGAAAAAAATCCCAAAGTTACCCCTTTTCAAAAAGTTTTTCAAGATTATGACTAAACTAATGAAATTTTGACGTGAAACGTATAAATTGGTTTGCCGGGTGACACTTCAAGAAACTGCGTTACGCTCCGCTCCCGTTATGCGCTCACAACGAGAGCGAGTGAGAGGCACGCGTCCCTTCCACTCGGGCATGGTTAGCCCGCCTAAGAGCGAGAGAGACAGACATAAAAAAGTGAAAGGCACGCGTCCCTTCCGTAAAATTATTTTACCACTCAAAGTCGTTGTCACGTAAAACTTTCGCCCGTATACCGACTTTACAGGCAACCAATTTTTTTTACTAAATTTTTATACTCAACGAAAGCCACTAAAAAGTTATAGATGCATTCGCAGAGTTTGACTTGATAAAAAGTATCAGTTATTCACTATGTTTAAATATCTACTATACATATAGCGCGCCGTTATTCTACTAGTCAAGCCCTTTCATTTGATACCCATATTAAGGTAGGATGTGAAGAAATATTTTGTCCGCCATTTTGTGGAGGCCGCCATCTTGAATCGATATTAAACAAACATAGCTAAGAACATCCGCACGGATATTAACCTTCAAATAAAAGAAACCGCATTGAAATCGGCCCATCCGTTTGAGCTCTACGGTGCCACAGACAGACACACACACAGACAGACAGACAGACAGACAGACAGACAGACATAGACGTCAAACTTATAACACCCCTTTTTTTGGTCGGGGGGTTAAATAAACATCAAATTTGTTATTTGCCGTCGCCATTTTGACAGATTAGGGAGTTTAGGCACGAGGTGGCAAACAGTGGAACTGAATTAAATGAACAGTTTAAACAAGTAATTTCATGACAAATATCATTAACGGCGTTAGAGTAGGGCGCGGTAGGACCTCGAGACGAGCCGGCCCATTATCTCTGAGCGGGCCAAGAGAGACCACGGAGTCCTAACCTTCCGGACTACACAGGTGCACTCGGGACATTGTTGTTTCGGGAGGTACGTGTGCACAGTCGCCAGAAGGGAGGAAGCCCCGTTGTGCCATCGGGTTGCGTGGAAGAGACCACGCAACATGCCCGTGCTGGAGGCATGCCCGGGGGAGGAGAAATCGTGGCTATCCCTAGCCACGGTCGTGGGAGCAGACCTCTCGCTGCCGATCATCTTAGCTAAGATGTTCGGCAGAGAGAGGTCGTGGGAGTCGGTGGTCTCCTTCTACGAGACAATCATGTCGCGGAGGGAGACCGAGAAGCGAGATAGAGATGGAAGCTCTCACTCCTCCGCGGAGGAGGAAGCGGACACGGAGGTGAGCTACTTGGGCTCGCACCCCGTCTCCACTTGAAGGGCCTGGGGCGTCAGGTGTTTAGGGTCACCAGTACCCCACCTAGTGATAGGCCTTTCCAAGGTGGTAATCCCCCCGCGAGAAGGGCCCGCAAACGTGCCTACGTTGGGTCAGAGTCGTTGAAGGGAGTGCAAAAAGTGACCACGCGACTCTGACCCACTGTCACGCCGGAGAAACTTGTGAGGGTTTTAGTCGGTAGGGGCACTACTTTTAGTGGTGCCTGCCTGACACACCTGCCGTGTCCCTACACGGTGGACGTCATTCCCCAATGGTGTCAATACATTTCCCCAACATAGAAAAGGGCGCGGAAAGACAATCGCCTAAAGGGAAAGGGGCGACGTTAGAAATCTCGCCCAGGGCGCTGGTAGTCCTAAAACTGGCCTTGTCAACAATCCAAGTTATTTCCGTAGCTGTTTGACTAAATGACTCATTTAATAGATACGCGGGCTAGGCTGTTAATTGAACGGCTGTTTTGGTTTAGAACGGAAATTTGACTTTATCGGATTTTTTGTTAGTACGTAAGTACTAAGAACACATGCTTACCCGCTAACTTGCTTAGACGGCCAATTTTGAGATATGGCGCAGGCGCAGATATGGAGAAAGTTAGCGGGTAAGCATGTGTTCTTAGTACGTACTAACTTTGCTCAATGTTACACATTTCGTTCATCAGAAAATACGTGACGTCTGGCGGCCCTGGAATCTTACTCTAGAACCCCTCATCCGATACAGATACTGAAAAATTTGATAGTTCTATGGCTAGCGTAAGCCTTCATTATCTAAATGTTTGGAATACGAAGTTTCCGAGGTCAATTTACTTTGGTCGAAGACATTGATTAGCTGAGTAGTAGTTATACAAATACACGCTTATGTCACGGTAGACAGTAGATGCCACTTGAATTCAACTGCCATAGATAGATCGATATTTATGACTTTGTGGACTTGTATTTCGATAATACTTTGATTTGACATGGAATTAGATTATTTTGATTTTGAATAAAATTTTAAAGTTTAAAATTAAATTCAGACTTGTTATGATAAAACTAAAATTTATTTTTATCAAGCCACATTTCATATTCGGCTTGATGAAAGTAATTATATTCAATAATATCATCTATCATAAACATAAATAATAATATCCCATTTAATTTGATAAAATTTATATGGGATCACCTCTGACCTATGTTCTATCAAACAAAACAAACAACAAAATTGATTCACAATTGTGAGAGCTATCGCCTAACATATAGTACACAAGAACAAAATTAAGCCCAAGCCCTTACATTTGATACCCATTTAAGGAATTGTGAAAAAATAAATGTATTTCACCATTTTGTTATAGCGGCCATCTTGGATTTGAAATTTGTCATTGTGCAAAGTATTCTACTAGTCAAGTCCTTTCGTTTGATATCCATATTGAGGTAGTAGTAAAAAGTTTTTGTGGTGGCGGGTCATCTCGGATTGGAAATGTGTAAGTATAGTATTCTACTAGTCAAGCCCTTTCATTTGACATCCATATTGAGGGAGTTGTGAAAAAAGGAATGTATTTCGTAATTTTGTGGTAGCGGCCATCTTGGATTTGAAATTCGTCATAGTGCAAAGTATTTTACTAGTAGAACCTTCTCATTTGATATCCATATTGAGGTAGGTTGTGAAGAAATGTTTTGTCCACACTTTTGTGGAGGCGGCCATCTTGAATCGATAATAACCAAACATAGCTAAGAACATCCGCACCGCATCCCTTCAAATAAAATCGCATCGCAAGCGGCACATCCGTTTGTGCTTTACGGTGCCACAGACAGAGACACAGACAGACACATAGACAGACAGACATCGACGTCAAACTTATAACGCCCCTTTTTTGAAGGTGGTTAAAAATAGTAAAAGTGGTCAAGTGCGAGTCGACTCGCCCATGAAGGCTTCCGTAGCAGCAAGTAACATAATATAAAAGTTCTTGTAGTTCGTTGTTACTTTAATGAGTGTTTTAACAGTAGCGAATTTAAAATACTCTTGTCCCTGTATGGCGGTGGCGGAATGTATTTCCCCCACATAAAATAAGACTTTCCTATCGGCCTAAATCTACCACAAACTAGCTTAGCATAGTCTGTACGGCTTATCTTTTTTTTTTCTTGGCGTATCCCGAATATCCGTGGGCGTATCTATGCACAGGTCTTTAAAAATGATATCGAGTTTTCTAACATTTTTTTTTTCTAAACTGAATAGTTTGCGGGGGGGCTCTTCCAAAGTGGTAAAAAGTCCCCACCAGTAACTTCTAAAGTAAGAGAACGACAAAAATAAAAAAAAGTGTATGATATACATTACCATGTAAACTATCAACGAAAATTGGTTTGAATGAGATCTAGTGAGTAGTTTTATTTTAATACGATAGAGATATTTGGCGGCAGCAATGATAGACTCACGGTCGAATGCGATAGCGATCCCGGTTGGCTGGAAAAACCTGTATGGGTTTTTATCGGTAAGGGTACCATATCCGTAGATACGTAATGTCGATCCCGACATATCCCACTTTGCGTGACCATGCGTAAATTTTCAACTATGAAAAGATCGCGGCGAATAGAAAGAAGACGGCAATCGGCCGCCGGTTGCTCTACGAGATACCATTTGCTTCCTTCCCGATGGGTTCCCGCATTGACGAGGCGAGGGGGTTCAGTAGCCGTAGCCTGGTCAGCCACGGTGAAGCTAAGAGGATCCTGCAGTGGGACTGCTTGCCAGGGCTATGGGTTCTAAGCCTTGCGGTCCAAGATATCCGGTCAGGAGGGAGTCGCGCGGCGGAAACGGTGCCGGCGCGACTAAGACGTGCCACGATGTTTGGCGGTATGCACCGTGGCCGTAGAGGAACGGTGCGTTGCTCTCCCTTGCCACTGCGGCTTGGCGTGGTCGCCAACGTATGACGTCGGACGCGGTGGGGCTATAGGGGGAAGAAGAGTGGCGGTATATCGGTGAGCTGCTGTCCCCGTCCTCTTCAGCCGGATGATGGTAGGGGATGAATAAGCAGCCCACTAAATGTTCCCACTGCTGGGACTCGGGGCCTTCTCTCGCAAGGAGAAAGTTAAGGCCATAATCCACCACGCTGGCCAAGTGCGGGTTGGAGGATGACACATGACTTCGAAAGATTTTAGGTACATGTCGGTTTCCTCACGATGTTTTCCTTCACCGTTTTTAAGTTAGCGGCATTACGCACATGACCTCGAAAAGACAGTGGTGCGCGTGGTGGGACGCGTTTTCATGGTAGGGACCTCCTAATATGTATGTAATATGCGGTTCATCGTAGGTCGGATCGTCGTTTAACATTAGGCAAGATGACGGCCAAACGCAAACTTTACTAAAAATACCTATATTTACCAACAATGTGCACATGGTGAAAACTGCATCGAAATATTACGCTAGCGAGCTCACTCTAGCGCTTATACGAGGGTCAAACTGAAAGTTCTTAGAACTGGCCACTTATAAACAATATAATAAAAAAATAATTCTATAATTTGAAAATAGAACTCTTTGCCAATATTACTGAGTATATACTTCATTCATTTGTCATTTGTTTTACGATTTGGCGGCAAATTGAAAATTGTCTGTGTCACGTCAACATGAATTTAACACGAGAAAATTTTCGTGCAATGATTTTTTATGACTTTCGATGTCATTTAAGTCAACAAGAAAGTTATGATAGACTACGATTGGCCTTTCACGATGAAGCCCCATCTCGTGCGACTGTTTACAACTGGTTTAATGAGTTTAAACGTGGTCGCACTAATCTCACTGATGATTTACGTGAGGGACGGCCATCTACGGCGACGACTGAAGATAACATCTGTGTTGTGCGGCGTATGATAGAGACTGACAAAAGAGTGACCTATCAGCAGATTCGGACAAGCTTAGGCATCGGTATGAGTCAAGTGCACAAAATCCTACACGAACATTTAGCGGTCAGGAAGCTTTTATTCATAATTTGACTGAGGCTCAAAAACTCCATCGTGTGGATTGGTGCCGTAAAATGATTGAAAGATTTAACGGAGGTGACTCAAATGCTGTGTTCGACATACTAACAGGTGACGAAAGCTGGATTTACTGTTATGATCCTGAAACCAAAAGACAATCTGCTCAGTGGGTGTTTCCTTTCGAGGAGTTGCCAACTAAAGTGAAGAGAGATCGAAGTGCGGGGAAAAAATGGTGGCCTCGTTCTTTGGAAGGATAGGTCATTTCGCAACAATTGTGTTAGAGGATCAAAAACAGTTTCTGCAGAATGGTACACTACCAATTGTTTGCCACTTGTCTTGGAAAAGTTCGAGAGAAACGACCTCGCAGTAGGATCCTCCTTCACCACGACAACGCCTCATTGCACACCGCCAAGCGAACGATCGACTATTTGGCGACATCAAACGTTGAATTACTGGGTCACCCGCCGTATAGCCCCGACCTCGCGCCTTGTGATTTTTATTTATTTTCAAAATTAAAGAAAAACTTAAAGGAAAGCGGTTTATGAATGCTGAAGAAGCGGTGGCTGCGTATCGCGATGCCATTGAAGAGACCCCTAAGGACGAGTGGGCAAAGTGCTTTTCCCAGTGGTTCCATCGCATGCAGCGGTGTATTGACGTGAATGGACAATATTTTGAAAGATATAATAAAACTAATAACTGGCTAATGTTATCAGTTTTTGATTTTCTAAGAACTTTCAGTTTGACCCTCGTATTAGTAAATATCCCGGATTTATGATAATAACGTAGTGAACAATCACAATAGCTTAAACAATTATATAATATAATATCTAAAATCCGTAAAGTTGACTGTCTAATGAAAAGCCAACGATGAGGGATCTTAAAAGGTCAATTAATGTAGCATAAGCATAGCATATATAAGCAGCCCACTAAACGGACCCACTGCTTGGACTCGGGACCTCTCTCTCAAAGAGAAAGTCAATGCCATAATCCACCACGCTGGCCTAGTGCGGGTTGGTGGATGAAACATGGCCTCGAAAGATTTTAGGTACACGTCGGTGTTTCAGGATGTTTTTCTTCTTTCTTCACCGTTTTAAATTAGCAGCATTACGCACATGATTTCGAAACCTACTACTTCCTACTCGACCAGGCGTAACATTCGCCGTAACAATATAATGTACCTGTACCTATGGAATTGATCAAGATTAAAAAACAAAGCATTTTAGGAGACGTAGAATTTCATTTGACCATTTTGGCAGATAACTACTAATTAGTATTGAATCACCTTGCTATCTTTTAGATATCCCGCTTGAAAAACTAATCTATTATAATAGATAAAGAAACTGTTAAGGGTAGGTAATTTTAAAATAATGTGGTGCCAGAACTATTGTCAACATCACTTTGACGTCACACTGTGGAACGATATGAACTTTTGACCTGCATAGTTAAAAGTACAATGCATATTCATATCGAATTCCCAAAACAAAATAAGTAAACGAAGTAAATTATAAAAATAGGTTAAAAAATTTTTTAAGTTAAACGGTTTTATGTTAAACATACATTGCAATGTTTAAGATAAATTTACTAAAAACCAAAAAATAATAAAATAGATACAGTCGCGGGAATTATAAACATATGCATAGACTAGACTAAAATAAAACCGTGGGGCACGTCAATTGTCTACAAATTATCGACTTAATGTGCGATAGAAGAATCGTTTAATTCGTCGTTAGTGAACTGTATTCTTCTTGTCAAGCCCTTTTATTTGATACCCATGTTGATGGGATTGATAAAACCTAAGTAATCCGCCATTTTGTAGAGGCCGCCATCTTGGATTTTAATTTTATATAGTACATTGTATTTTACTGGTTGAGCATTTTCATTTGATACCCATATTGATGGGATTGATAAAACCTACGTTATCCGCCATTTTGTAGCGGCCCCCATCTTGGATTTAATTTTTTTATAGTATATTGTATTCTGCTTGTTGAGCCCTTTCATTTGATACCCATATTGAGGTAGGTTGTGAAGAAATATTTTGTCCGCCATTTTGTGGAGGCGGCCATTTTGAATCGATATTAACCAAACATAGCTAAGAACATCCGCACGGATATTAACCTTCAAATAAAAAAACCGCATTGAAATCGGTCCATCCGTTTGAGCTCTACGGTGCCACAGACAGACACACACTCAGACAGACAGACAGACAGACATCGACGTCAAACTTATAACACCCCTTTTTTTGGTCGGGGGTTAAAAACTGGAAATATTTGGGAACTTCACATGGCTCATTCTTATCTGGCGAAGTAAGAATTTAAGTTTTTCGAAAAGGGCCGTTCGTGGTGCAAAACGCATATTCTTATGGTGTAGGACACAGCCAACCGACCAACAGAGGCCGAGGCAAGAGAGAATTGCGTGGCGTACGCAGCACAGCCAAGTAAGGACCACTATGTTTTTGGCGAACATCGCGGCCTCGAAGGTCAGGCTGCAGCGGGAGAGGAGTGCCGTCATTACGGTGCCCATTCTTCCTATCCACCGCGGTTTTGTGAAGTATAACGGTAGATAGAACACGCGATGGTGCTGCAGGGGGAAAGGAATCAAGGTATATTGGTGCAGCCCTTTTTCCTGCCCTCAACAGCAGGATGGTGGCCGAATGTCTGGCTCGTCATAGGGGATCAAGGGTCAAGGGTGTCCAGAAGTGAGGGCGTTTGGACCCTACTTACTGATTAGTCCCAAAAGCGGTATCGATGTGCTTTGGATGTTCAAGTGCCGGTGGCGCTTCCCTTTCGGGAGAAAGCAAAAAAGTCCCGCCGAATATACCGTCGTATGGGGCAAAGTATGGCAACCCTGTGGAGGTTATAGTCGGTAGCGGCACTGAGTCCGTATAACCTAACCGTACCCATATCCAGAAGGGTATGTGTAAATGCATTTCCTCTACATCATCATCATCCACAGCCTTCTCTATCTCACTACTGGGTATAGGCCTCTCTCTTACTTTGCCATCTGTCTCGGTCCTGTGCCAATCGAGTCCAGGTTCGACCCGCGATATTTATAATATCGTCGACCCATCTTGCAGGTGGACGTCCAACGCTCCGCATTCCTCTACATACAAGGGCCATATTTGTTCTAAATTGTTTTTTATTCGCGGGCTCTTAGTTTGATTAAGAGCACGTGACTGTCGTTGAGTTATGAAGGCTGAAACTTTGTCAGTGAAACTTCAAACCACAATTAGAGCAACCATGAAGTTTGAGTGAATGTGGCCAATAACTTGCTACAAAGTTATGTGTGTGGATTCTAAGTCTTAAAGCAATTACTTATTTAATAGAGAGACGAGACGAGCGTGCGGATAGCAGGAGTGATCAGATTTCAAATGATTTAGATATCTCCTTCTATAGCAATGAAATGCTAACAACACAAAAACATGCAGTTTTCAAATTACTGCTTAGAGTAACAATAACTTACGAAAGGCACTTTGGGACGGCGTCCTATATAAATCAAAGTGTGTCGAAATCCTCTTACCAAGGATAAAATTATAAATTGTACGTATACCTAGACACAAATAACGAGTACAACAAAGAATCATGTCGATCACGATAATTATAAAACAGAATAAAACAATATGTAAACCAGCCCATTCGATTCATGCTTACCTATGGTGGTACAGAACGACTTTGGTAGTATTACCAAGATTCATACCAAGCCCGAATTAATGTTTTTCATATACACAGCAAAACTGTGAAACACGCCACGTGGGCTTCTCGTGTGTGTATGTAGTCAAATCGCGAAAGTTTAAAAACAATAGGATACAACTACATCGTGACACTAATGGTCTCCGTCTGAATAATTTACTTCCACAGTACAGTAGTTGTAGAATATAGCATAGGTTGGGAGTGCAACAGGACGTTGCCATTCGAAACAATAACGAACTATGGCACTTATCTTATTAAGGTTGTGATTGATATTGTTTTATCTACGTCGCAGTAGCACATGTAACGTACACTTGAGATCAACGTGTTCGCAAAAAAAAAGTTATAATCAGAATTGATATTGTAAGTTACGTATGATGTATGAGACATGTTTGTATGCCGTAAAAATGTTGCAGTTTGTTCAACAAACCCCCATTTTCGATTTTATTTTTTTTTAAGATACTACTGCAAACGCTTGAAAATAAAAAAATATAGACAAATTATAATAGTCATGTCTGGTCCGTCCATGTACGTAACATGGAAGATACATGGATGACTTTACTAAAATTGTTGACAAAGGCACAATAATTATGTTCTTTTTGTCTCATAATTAAATAAGATAATAATAGTAATCGACAGGTTTCTCACGTTTATAATCATTTTCATTCCCAGTAATTGACTAAATAGTTGTTACATCTCTAAACTAAACACATTCTATAGAAATTAATACAGTTGAACTAGAATCAAATTTTCGTACCGAGAATGGCAACTTGAAAAGGTATTTTCCCTTTCAATTGTAAGTGTCGTCTTCTTCAAAATTTAAAAATAACTATCTTATTTTTTTTCGCGCGTCTTAACGCTAATTTTATTGAACAAAACGTTTTGACCTGAAGTTTATTATTTCTAAACGACGATTATAATAATTGATGATGCACAATACACAATTTCATAGCACTGACGTATAGGAAATTCGATGTGTACGCTATTTGATATTCTCTTTGTTTTAATTACAATCATGTGAGAATACGTTGCCCCATAATACCCATACGGCCCAAATTAGACAAATATTAACTACTAACACATCCAGAGCAGATAAATTAATTTAGTGAATAAAAATAAACCTTATCGCACAAGCAATTTTACGAGTTGATGTATTTGATACACGGTTATCTTGGTATTATTACAATGAGCCTGTTATCGGAACATTAGCTTTGATTTTTCATGGCTGATTTAGAATTTCAAGATTTTATTTTATAATGAAATACGAAATGTGTGTCTGATATTTAATATCTATTGATATTTTCCGTGGAATGGTTTCAGTGAAAATTTAGTGTTTTCGCACCTGTTTACGTTTTTTTAGTAGTTCCGCATCAATGTTTTGTATTGACTTGTAAAATTTAACAGTGAATGTGTGATATTATTGCATTGATTGTGGGTGATACCTGTTGCTGCTGTTGTTGGTAATGCTGAGCCACCAATCTGACGCCGCTGAGCTCTAACGACCGAGGATCGAGTGATCGGCTGCGCGGCTTCTCCGAGTAAAACGCGTCCTCAACTCGCTTCCCTTTCTTCCATCGAAAGTAATTAGACATCCTTTAGCCACTCAGCGAGTCCGTAACCACTGCATCGTTTATGTTAAAGGCACGTTTAAATAATTTCCACCGAGTCAGCCATCCGCGAATGAATCTCTGAAGGCACTGAGATAACGCGCTCGTCACGAGGCCTTATTGTTATGCAATGGAGTACGAGAGCGTAAAACCGATATCCGATCTCTGATGTTCCGTTGCGGAACTGGGAAGCTAAAGCGGGCTACGCACTGCCGCAGATATCGCGACTGAGCAACGCAACACGATTAGGTACGTCCTATCTTGCAACCACTTGAAAGCAACAATAATTCAAGTTGATTTAAACGAGTGTCAAAACACTAGTGTATTGTAATTTTTAAGTATTTATGCAGTAATCAGGATTGTAATGAATATTATTGCGACATGGTTTGTTTTGTGTAGGCACCGCGTGTGCTCTTGGCCAGGTATGTTTGCTATGAGCAGTAGTTGCACAAGTGAGTTGACACAGTAGGCCTCTGGCTAATGGCGATAAAGTCGTGCCGGAGCAATTCTCATACTATTCCAAGACTGTTTCGTACCGGTTATATGCAAGCACGTTACACAGGGTAACCTAGATCATCTGTATTAAACCGAAAGGGGCATAGTATTATTACTTGTCATTATGATCAACTTTTCGCATGAGACAAACCTGTCAAACAGCGAAATAAAAACAGCTATTTCAAATATTTTGTGCAGGATATAATAAGGTGATTCATTTCGTGATTTTTGGGTAGGTCCCATATTTAAAGTTATTCACAATTATTAGTTTAACACGTCTTTTGGGATAGTGCAGAAGTTCTGCTTACCCTTGCATTTTCGTAATTAATTTAGCCTCAATTATGTTCTAGTGATTGCGTTTACGATGAACTACGGGAGTAAGTGAATAAATGACCACTGACTCGGTCAACGCATGTAATTATGGACACGTCATAGAAATGTCTACGTGCGTAATATTCTTTACGTAGTATAATAGACCGCAGGCCCGTGAACAAAATTTATGGGTCATCTGATAGATACAGCAGGAGACCTATGTAGGATGATAGAAGGGTATAAAGTAATAAGATTGAGCACTATGTCGTCACTTGTAAGCTGTCCAACTGGGTGCTGTTGAAGAGGGGGGGTTCAAAACCTCGATAATTTCTCGTTATCGCATGATTTTTGTACGGCGTTGCGGAATAATAGATTAGAAGAGATATTGAAACTGTATGGAACCAAAGCCAAATTGCTCTATCAAAGTATATCTTATAGTTCTGGTTTTCTAGCAGCAGTTTTAGGATTATTTTGATAATATGGAACTATCTTCGATGGTATAAGTTGGTGTTTAATGGCTAGCTTCTGATGTACGATATGGACTATTTGGTAATGTCTATGGGTATAATCTGTTTGTGCTAAAGATGGGCAGGCACTAGTGATGTGTTGTATGGTTTCTGACGCGCGGTGACATTTACGACATTTAAGTCTTTATCTGATTTTGCGAAAAGTTTAATGTCATCCATATACGACAAGTGCGTAATGGAAGTGTTTTGTTGTGTGTTCAGTTTGTATCCATTGGGGGGTATTATTCAAAAGGTTGGAAAGAGGGTTCAGAGTAAGGCAAAACCAAATTGGGCTAAGAGTATCTCCTTGAAAAATACCATTTTCGATAGGGCTTTCATCTGTTTTTATAGTATCAGTTCCATTTGATAAGTGTAGCGTGGTTCTCCAATCATTCAAGGCATTTTTCAAGAAGTTTTTGATTTGAGGATTAATTTTGTACATGTCAAGAGTTTTTACGAGGGTCAAACCGAAAGTTCTTAGAACTGGCCACTTATAAACAATATAATAAAAAAATAATTCTATAATTTGAAAATAGAACTCTTTGCCAATATTACTGAGTATATACTTCATTCATTTGTCATTTGTTTTACGATTTGGCGGCAAATTGAAAATTGTCTGTGTCACGTCAACATGAATTTAACACGAGAAAATTTTCGTGCAATGATTTTTTTATGACTTTCGATGTCATTTAAGTCAACAAGAAAGTTATGATAGACTACGATTGGCCTTTCACGATGAAGCCCCATCTCGTGCGACTGTTTACAACTGGTTTAATGAGTTTAAACGTGGTCGCACTAATCTCACTGATGATTTACGTGAGGGACGGCCTTCTACGGCGACGACTGAAGATAACATCTGTGTTGTGCGGCGTATGATAGAGACTGACAAAAGAGTGACCTATCAGCAGATTCGGACAAGCTTAGGCATCGGTATGAGTCAAGTGCACAAAATCCTACACGAACATTTAGCGGTCAGGAAGCTTTGCGCCCGGTGGATACCTCATAATTTGACTGAGGCTCAAAAACTCCATCGTGTGGATTGGTGCCGTAAAATGATTTAAAGATTTAACGGAGGTTACTCAAATGCTGTGTTCGACATACTAACAGGTGACGAAAGCTGGATTTATTGTTATGATCCTGAAACCAAAAGACAATCTGCTCAGTGGGTGTTTCCTTTCGAGGAGCTGCCAACTAAAGTGAAGAGAGATCGAAGTGCGGGGAAAAAATGGTGGCCTCGTTCTTTGGAAGGATAGGTCATTTTGCAACAATTGTGTTAGAGGATCAAAAGACAGTTTCTGCAGAATGGTACACTACCAATTGTTTGCCACTTGTCTTGGAAAAAGTTCGAGAGAAACGACCTCGCAGTAGGATCCTCCTTCACCACGACAACGCCTCCTCGCACACCGCCAAGCGTACGATCGAGTATTTGGCGACATCAAACGTTGAATTACTGGGTCACCCGCCGTATAGCCCCGAACTCGCGTCTTGTGATTTTTATTTATTTTCAAAAATTAAAGAAAAACTTAAAGGAAAGCGGTTTATGAATGCTGAAGAAGCGGTGGCTGCGTATCGCGATGCCATTGAAGAGACCCCTAAGGACGAGTGGGCAAAGTGCTTTTCCCAGTGGTTCCATCGCATGCAGCGGTGTATTGACGTGAATGGACAATATTTTGAAAAGATATAATAAAACTAATAACTGGCTAATGTAATCAGTTTTTGATTTTCTAAGAACTTTCAGTTTGACCCTCGTATTAACCAAGAATGTGGGACACTGTCAAATGCTTTCTTGTAATCAATATAGGCAATATGTAAGTTTCTCTTGTGTGTATTTGCGTGTTTTAAAATGGTGGAGTCTGTTATGAGTTGCTCTTTGCACCCTTTGTGATTTTGGCGGCATCCTTTTTGCTCTTCGAATAATATATTATTGTCTTGGAGATGTATATTTATGTAACGAGTAATGGATGATGGAATGAGTTTATAAATTGTAGAAAGACATGTGATAGGTCGGTATTGCGAAGGGTCAGTAGTGTTGTTGCTTTTGGGCAACATGTATGTAATACCTTTTGTAATGAATTTGGGTAATTATTGGTCTCCTTTAATTAGATCTGTAATGTTTTTTGCTAAAATGTCATGAAGTATAAAAAAATTCTTAAGCCCAAAAATTGTGAACGTGATCTATACCTGCAGCTTTCCAGTTTTTTAATCTTTTAGTAATTGACTCTATATCTTCCCCAGTCACATGTGTGAACTCCATTGTCTCTGTGGCTTCTAGTCTACTTGCTTCGTCGCTTAACCAATCTGCACAGTCGTTGTGATCTTTTTGTTTTTTCCATAGGTTAGTCCAGTAATCCTTGAGGTCAGCCTCATTTGGTAATTCTTTTCTTCCGTTATCATTTATTTGGTTTGGCTTTAGCGATCTGTAGAAACCTTTTTCGTTTGTGTTAAACTGTTTGTTATCAACTTTTCTCTTAAAGGCTTTAGTGTATCTAGACAATCGTTTTGATTTCAGTGTTAATTTTTTGTTTAAGTATATCTAAAAACTCTTCTGGTCTATTGTTGTTTTTTTCATGAGTAGTGAGTGTTTTAATTTTTTTTGAAAAATTTCTCGACTCTAATTACTTTTGCAGATCTATTATTATTTACATATTGTGTTAATCTACCAATGTCTGCTCTTAAGTGTTTTATATCTGATTCAATCCTTATTTGCCATGCGGGCTTACAATGTTTTTTATTTTTGTGTGGAGTGTTTTCTTCTGTTATTTTTTTATA
The DNA here is from genome assembly GCA_017562165.1 of Ectropis grisescens. Classification (NCBI taxonomy): domain Eukaryota; kingdom Metazoa; phylum Arthropoda; class Insecta; order Lepidoptera; family Geometridae; genus Ectropis; species Ectropis grisescens. The sequence continues at coordinate 13,814,780 of CM029767.1, read as the reverse complement.
TCCTAGTTTTTCGAAATAACTAAAGCGCTACAATAGATGGGTGTGAATGGCGTTAATGTCTGAGTCTATACTGAAAAATTTACCTAAGACATGTTTGTTAAAGCTATCCAACAACTGGTATAGTTTTTTTGTTCTCTTTCAGTTTTGGTAGTCTAGGGCGAACCTCTGGGTCTATACCTGTATATTTCGTGAGCGCTGTTTGGACAAGGTCAATCAGATCCTGTGATATTATATTTACTTGAGTTAATTGAGAGTTTTGATCCTGTTCTATTTGTTGAGTAATGGATGTGATATTGGGCAAAGGACAAGTTTGAGTTGAGTTGTGCTGCCACATAGTAGGTTGGTTTTCTGGTTGTACGATTGAAGTTGGTAATGAAGATTGTTGGGCTGGTGACTGTGTAAGGAGACTGTGTACTCTAATCTGTTGTGGCATTGATCAGTTTCTATTCGATAGCTTGAGGCGGAAGTTGTGTGATTATCTGGACTTAGTGCGAGTCCAGAAGAGTTTTCTAGTGCTTCGCTAGCTAGTTGTTCGGATACCTCACGTTTTAAATCGTTGATGGTTTGTTCAGGAAGTATGTAATTTATTTCTAATTATTACTCGTCTTTGGTCGGCAACTCTCTGTGCTGAGACTTTTAATTCTGGATATTTACTAGTGAATTGATCGTGAAGTTTCTTACAGTACATAGTTCGATCTGTTTCAAGATTAGTAATGTAAAAATATGTCCGCATGATAAATAGGTTCATTTCGTCGGTCCATTTCATGCGGACTCTGGGTTTACCGGCTTTGGTGGTCACAGGTTGTGCGGCAAGTGCCTCCTGCGAAACATCCTCAGCTCGTGTATTGGGTCTACTGTAACTACTTCTACTATCCTCATCGCCTTCAGACTCGGTTGTAGTCCTTGAGGACATTCCCCTACCACCCGCGTCCCCGACTCCCGCCCAGCCGCGAGTCACTGGCTAGCATGCTGTCGCGCCCGTGGCCAGCTACAGACGCGCCCCGGCGATCGCCCCCGGGCAGCGGCCTTATACGTAATCTTTTACTTCTTGTCTCCATGTCGATGGGTTACCCTAACCTTATTGGCCGCATAAGTTTCGTTAGTATGCGTGTCCGCCCCTCACGTGATCTGGTGTTCGATCTGGACGTAAGGTGGGATTTTGGGGGGCTTATTATTATTATTATTCAGTCATTTATTTATTATTCTTAATTTCTAAGTTTTTTACAACAAATATAAACATTATAAAAAACTTAAAAACTAGGGTGCCGCCAGCAGCGGGGCAGGGCCCAAGCTATTCATGTATATTATTATTATTATTAGTACAAAATGAAGTCACTTCCGCTGTCAATTCGCTTCATCATCATCATCATCATCAGCCGTAAGACGTCCACTGCTGAACATAGGCCTCCCCCCTAGATTTCCACAACGAACGGTCCTGCGCAACCTGCAACCAGCGGTTTCCAGCGACCTTTATGAGGTCATCTGTCCATCTAGTGGGAGGCCGTCCAACACTGCGTCTTCCGGTACGTGGTCGCCACTCGAGAACCTTTCTTCCCCATCGGTTGTCGGTTCTGCGAGCGATGTGGCCTGCCCATTGCCACTTCACCTTGCTTACTCTTTGAGCTATGTCGGCCACTTTCGTTCTTTTGCGAATATCCTCATTACGGATTCTGTCGCGCAAAGAGACTCCGAGCATAGCCCTCTCCATAGCTCGCTGTGTGACTTTGAGCTTCGTTATGAGGCCCACAGTTAAGGACCACGTCTCAGTTCTATAAGCCATCACTGGCAACACGCACTGGTTAAAGACTTTCGTCTTTAGGCATTGGGGTATTCTGGACTCAAAGATGTGCCGAAGTTTCCCGAACGCTGCCCATCCGAGTTGGATTCTTCGCTGGACCTCTTTGTCGAAGTTGGATCTACCTAATTGGATCTTTTGACCCAGGTAGACGTATTCGTCAACAACTTCGAGTGTGGTATTCCCAACAATAACCGGTACAGGTGAGATATGAACATTTGACATGACTTTCGTCTTGTCCATATTCATCCTCAAACCTACCTGTTGGGATACTCTACTGAGGTCCCTGAGCATAGCACCGAGGTCCTCCAGCGACTCCGCCACAATGACTATGTCGTCGGCAAACCGAAGGTGAGTGATGCATTCGCCGTTGATATTGATGCCATATCCGTTCCAGTCCAGTAGCTTAAAAACATCTTCCAGCGCGGCAGTGAACAGTTTCGGAGATATAACATCTCCCTGTCTCACGCCTTTCTGTAGCTGGATATGTTTTGTGCACTGGTCCTGTAATCGGACAGACATTGTGGCTTTACTGTAGATATACTTCAACACTTCGATATAGCGATAGTCAATGCGGCATCGCTGGAGAGACTGAAACACTGCCCAGGTCTCGATGGAATCGAAGGCTTTCTCATAGTCCACATACGCTATACATAGTGGCCGATTATACTCCTCGGTTTTCTGTATAATCTGCCGAAGCGTATGGATGTGGTCTATGGTACTATAGCCTTTTCGGAAACCGGCTTGTTCGGGTGGCTGGAAGTCGTCAAACCTGCGTGCGTCAATTCGCTTATATCTTTTAAATTACTTAACTGATATTAATGCAGCATTCAGGTATAGTGATTTAAGAGAAAGGTTTATGGGTACAATACGATATATAGTACAGAAAAGGACAAAAATCTAAGACAATGCGATGTCGTAACAAACATATTTCTGTGTATTTGTGTGCTGAAATTGCAAATGTTGGCTACTAATTTATACATTATAAGACATATCAAATTAATGTGCTTCATATTTTTTTTTTTTTTAAATATGTTTACTATATACATTACAAAAATTTGCACAAATAGATACCAAATATATCCTAGCTCCTAGCATCTTGCAGTACAGGATAATGGAACATTAAACATTGTGTTTGAGCACAGAAACTCATTTAAAACTTAAGGTTATGTTGTAAGCTTATGTTTGAAAATTAACGTGGTTAATACACATTTCAAATTAATACACACGTAACTCACGTTTGGTATAGTCGCACAACCGACGGCTTTGTTCAAGGAGATCTAGCGTGCGCGCCACGCCGCTGCCCGCAGTGCTAAACAAGCATGTCGCGCGCGCACTCTTCTTGAAAAAGGCCGTCTGTTGCGGCCGAAACTTAAGTCGGACTGAAGTGACTATATCAAACGTGAGTTGTGAGTGTCTTCATTTAAAATAATCTTGTGAATACTAATAATTAATTTACTTCATAAAATATGTAAATATTAAAGTTACGTTAGTTTTTTTTGCCTGCCTGCCACATAACAGCACAGTGACACGCAGCTATTGGAACATGAAGAGTCCAAATCATTACCTAGCACTGTACTGCGCTCATCACCCAGAGATCTAAGATGTTATATCTCTCAGCCCTGTAATTTCTCTGGAAACATTGCCCTTCAAACCGGAACACAGTAATGTTTGCACATTACTGCTTGGCGGTAGAATAACTGGCAAAGGTGTGGTACTTCCCCAGGCGGACTGCCAAGAGTCCTACCACAACCTAGTTTTAGTCAGCAACAAATGTATACACTACATGTTGGCTACAAGGAAATGGAAACAATAAATGGTAGCGGGTATGTGCCACAAAGAAAGCCCACATGCTAAGCAATCGAAGAATTCTGTGATTGGCAAATTTTTTAACAGCTGCAATGTGTTTTGTTCCGTACAGCAATAATACGCTTTGTTTGATAAATATAGAAACGAACACAGCTGCGGTCCACCTTGTTCACACCTGGCCTTTTACCTGGCCTACATCGGCCTTGGGTTTGCTGTTGCTGTCTCTATAATTTCAAACAAAAAGAAAAGAGAGAGTTATATCAGAGCTAAAACTTTTTTTAGTAAGGCGATAGACCCTATGAAGTCTGATATGGAATAACGTCCTTCAGCGTCCTCATAGGTCTCGTCAACTTGAATAAGGGAGAATTCTTAATAGCTTGATAAGGCATAAAAGCCGACTCTCACTTTACTCTTCTGCCTTTTTCTGTATTCCGCTAACTTTGTCTGAGTCTAGCCATTGCTTTCAGTTACCTTCTAAACATCTCTCTTTTCAGCTTTCAAATATTCAGGTTCAGAGTGTCGTCCACTTTATTTAAAACAAATCTCCGTTATAAAAAACAATTTTACGCAAAGAATACGTATAATTTAAAAGGTATTTTTAATTAAATTTAGAGCGACGCCGACGGGAAGATCAGAGCATGATCACCCATACGGTAAGCAACACGGCTGCCCATAAACAACAATACATTGCGCAGCTATCTGAACATGAAGAGTCGAAATCACCGCCAACAACTGCACTTATCATACTTCACATAACCACTGTATTAACCCGGGAAAAGCTTTATATCAACACTATGAAAAAGTTTTTTTAAGTCATACCGAAAGATTTCAGGGCCAAGGAAAAATATCAGCCGTACTTACCATACGAAACGTTTGGACTGGACACAACATATTAAGGTGTTAACTTGAAATGAAATGGAAACAATTATATTATTTATATAAAATCTTAGTAACGAAACATACATACTTATATTTACTACTAGCTTTTACCCGCGACTTCGTCCGCGCCACATATTTATTAAAGTAATTGAGGCAGTACCTACTCGTATGTCCACTACCATACAAATTCACGTTTCCTAATCAAAATCGGCCTAAGTCAAAGTTTTATATTTATTAATAAATGTACAATTTACACGACAAATTACAAAAAAACTATGTTCTCAAAAAATTAATCAAAAACAGACTTTAATTTAAAATCTTATTGGGACGGTCCACCAAATTTTATTAGTCTATTAGTAGATATTAGTAGATATATCGTCTGATTACATGAACGCAAATTTTAGTTTGTTGTTCATATTTCAAAAACCGCCGCACTGATTTTGATAAAATTTATATGACCACCTCTGAACTATAATCTACCAACCAAAAAAATAACCATCTAAATTGATTCACAATTGGAAACACAACTGGATTGATAACCTCCTCCTTTTTAGAAGTCGGTTAAAAATAGCATACAAAGAGTGCAAAGATCCTTTGAAAAAGTCGCCTTTGTCCTTTCCTAAGTCTAGTCTATCTGTGCACCAAATTGTAACAAACTCTTTAAGTGGCTTAGGCGTTAGACGGTAATGGACAGAGAGAGTTACTTTCATATATATAATTTCATATTAGAATTGAAAACAGGTGTTCCTGATCATTTTATAGGAGGCAGTTGTAAAGATTACCGAAAAGTACCGTTCACTCCTCCAAAAACTCATTTTCGGAGTTCTTAATTTGCCTTAATCGAGCGTCCATCATGCATAACATTTGATAAGACACCATGGAAATCTCGTCGACTATCAAAAATTCTGTCTGATACGCCATTTAGTGGCTGCGCCCATCTTAAATATTGAGGTTGTAGAGTGCATTGTATTCTTCTTGTCAAGCACTTTTTATTTGATACCCATGTTGATGGATTGATAAAATCTAAGTTATCCGCCATTGTGTAGAGGCCGCCATCTTGGATTTTAATTTTATATAGTACATTGTATTCTACTGGTTGAGCACTTTCATTTGATACCCATATTGATGGGATTGATAAAACCTACTTTATCCGCCATTATGTAGCGGCCGCCATCTTGGATTTCAATTTTTTTATAGTATATTGTATTCTGCTTGTTGAGCCCTTTCATTTGATACCCATGTTGATGGGATTGATAAAACCTACGTTATCCGCCATTTTGTAGCGGCCGCCATCTTGGATTTTTTTTTTATAGTATATTGTATTCTGATTGTTGAGCCCTTTCATTTGATACCCATATTGATGGGATTAATAAAACATAAATTATCCGCCATTTTGTAGCGGCGGCCATCTTGAATTTATTTAAGTACATTAATTATAAATAAATGATACCGCTAGAAGCGTCTTGAAACGCTCTTGAGAGTAAATGGCTCAAACGGGTAAAAGTAAGGTGGCACTTCATATCCCGAAACATAAACACCGCACTTATGTAACCTGACACCAGTTTTCCCGCCAAATTTGTAAAACGCGAAAAGCGGCCAGTGTATCAAGCGGTTATATAAGTAACCCCGTATAGTTAGAAATTATAAAATTGCTGGAACAAACGTTTATCGACATTTCAAGTGTCTAGATACAAAGTTTCATGGTTTTATCTTCAATAATATTGAACTTCCAGACTTTCACCCCCCAATTCCACCCTCGTAGGTACAGTTCGAAACTACAAAACTTCTAAAACATACATTTTATGGTTTCGTGTTAAATATCTAGACGTAAAGTTTCATAGTTCTTCAACAATGACGAAGTTTTCCATATAAACTTTCATCCCTTATTTTAACCCTTTCAAACCTTTTTTCGGAACAAAAAAGTAGCCTATGTCCTTTCTCGGGATCTATTCTATCTATGTATCAAATTTCATCAAAATCTGTTGGTTGGTTTAGGCGGTAAAGACGGACAGACAGACAGACAGACAGACAGACAGACAGACAGAGTTACTTTCGCATTTATAATATTAGTATGGATTTTAAATGAAGTGAAGTGGAGTGAAATGAATTAATAGAAGTTATATTTATTTGAATTACACCACATCACCACTTAGTATTTTATCTAATGTACTTATATTATAGAATATAATAGTATTTTATACTACAATTTTAGATAACAATTGTTCATAATGATCAATGCTATACGTCGCATTCCGGTTTTTACAATCGTACCGTAACGTTATCTACCTTTCATTCAAAAACTCCTGAAACAATTTCGACTAAAGTCGGTTATAGATATATGTAGTTAGACATTGGTAAATTCGCCGACATAGCTCAAGGAACTAGCAAACGGGTAAACGAGTTATCCCACCAAAAACATTCTGTAAAAAAACTAGCCAAGTCTCAATGGAGCTGCATATTTATCTCTAAAAAGTAATGAAATCTAGACAAAGCCGTAGTTCGACATTGGTAAATTCACCGACATAGCTCAAGGAACTAGCAAACGGGTAAACGAGTTATCCCACCAAAAACATTCTGTAAAAAAACTAGCCAAGTCTCAATGGAGCTGCATATGTATCTCTAAAAAGTAATGAAATCTAGACAAAGTCGTAGTTCGACATTGGTAAATTCACCGACATAGCTTAAGGAACTAGCAAACGAGTAAACGAGTTATCCCACCAAAAACATTCTGTAAAAAACTAGCCAAGTCTCAATGGAGCTGCATATTTATCTCTAAAAAGTAATGAAATCTAGACAAAGCCGTGCCAAATCTAAGGTTCCTTACTGCGATTTCTTTATTATTATAGTTAATGTTGTGTGAATTGATCCCACCGCGCCATTTCTCGATTGTCCGACGCCATTTTGCGCCATGACGAAGAACGATAATTTTTTAAACCAGATAATGTGAAAACGGTTTGTATTTTATTGTAATCTACTAAAAAACTATGCTTATTTATGTATTGTGTTCTTTTATTCGTAAAAAAGCGTAATAACATTGAAGTGCTGTGAAATCCGAAACTTTTTTACAATGGGCGTGATATGTAAACTTTGCATTTTATTACAGGTTTAATGAATATGGTAAGTACCTAGAAGTGAATGCAATAGTAAACAACATTTCAAGGGCTTTCTTGTGATATATAAATGTAGGTATATTAATGTGAATCTTTAATATAAATATGTGATAATGATCTAGCTAGCACGTATGCATCAATCCGCGAGTTCACGTAAAACGCGTGACGGGTTAAACCCTAAGTCTGTACCAAATTTCAGCTCTATGAGTTTATGGGAAGTACTATTTATATTTTGATGATCATGAGTGAGTGTCGTAAATGCGAAACTTTGCTTTCGCTTAACTTCGGGAACTAAATGACGTACAGACTTGAAATTTTGGATTTTAAGTATGTGATTATAGCTTACTAGATTACGAAAATTTCAGCGTTCTGTTCTTATCCAGAGGTTCTCAAATAGGGGCCTGAAAATGCAGCGAAATGGTTTCAGTAAAGGATGGTACGGCAGTGTTTGCTTCGCGCTCGACTTGGCGGGGGCACTGCCGTGCCCCCAGATTGAATTGACACCGCGTACAGACAAACGTGGTGTTGTTAGGGAGCGCGTATAATAGAAGCTCCTGAGTCCTGTACTGTGCAATGAAACGAACCTATTGTCCAGCAGAGAGCTACGAAGTGTTTATGACTATGCAATATTATATAAGAGTATAGGTTGGTTTTTTAGGGCAAAACATAAAGTGAAGAAGCTAAAGTGCGGTGACACACCAGACAGTATTTTCTATCATGGGTAGGTAATAATGGAGATGCACTAGAGATGGATAAGACTGTTGCAAAAGTATCGACATCACTATATTTTCCAGTCGACATCATCATCATATTGTCATTTTAACTATATTTTCAGCTGATATTTAATGTAAGTAATATAAGTATGTATAAAATAAGTATATCCGATAAGTCGTTACAGAACTGATATTGAATAGTGGAAATCATAACAAATACTACTTTTTGAAGTGAAAACTTATTTTGACGCACAACACACATATGTTTCATTGAATGAAGCTCATCATCACGCTCGTAAATGAAAGAAATCTTCGGGTGAACTCGGAACTATTAAATAACTCATATATCATAAAAGGTAAGTTTTTTAGTTTAAGAGTTTACTGGAAACGAAAGATACAATATTATATTTTCTACAATAATGACCTCCATGACTTTCGCCTTCAAAGTTATTTAAATTGGACCGGCAACCTAAAGTTCAAGTTTCCGTGATCAAGAATTCGCCTCAGGCGCCATCATGAAATACCGTTTTAGCTGATATCTCGAAAACTATACACTTTAGGGCAAAAATTATTGAAATCATTATAGTAGAAAATTTAATTTTTAACCGACTTCCAAAAAAAAGGAGAAGGTTATCAATTCGACCCCTATGTTTTTTTTATGTATGTTACCTGATTTCTCGAGAACCTCTACACCAATTTTAAAATTTCGTTTTGTGTTCGGATGGGTATGCTTCCCGAATAGTCCCATATCTTATCGAAATCGGTCAAGTGGTTTTTGAAATATGAACCAAAAACTGAAAATTTGCGTACAATTATCTGGATGACGCAGTTGTAGATTTCACAAAAGTTATGAATCTCGACCCTGTCAATACAAAATTGTGTAAATGCTTTAATAAAAACTTGTTTTTAATCCCCGACCAAAAAAAAGGGTGTTATAAGTGACGTCGATGTCTGTCTGTGTGTCTGTCTGTCTGCTGTGGCACCGTAGTAGAGCTCAAACAGATGGGCCGATTTCGATGCGGTTTTTTTTATTTCAATGTTAATACCATAACAAATGTTCTTAGCTATGTCTGGTTAATGTCGATTCAAGATGGCCGCCTCTACAAAATGGCGGACAAAATATTTCTTCACAACCTACCTCAATTTGGGTATCAAATGAAAGGGCTTGACTAGTAGAATACTATATATTACAACGAATTTCAAATCCAAAATGGCCGCCACGACAAAATGGCGAATTATGTTGTATTTTTCATTACTACCTTAATTTGGGTATCAAACGAAAGGGCTTGACTAGTAGAATACTTTGCACTATGAAAAAATTCATTTCAAAGATGGCCGCTTCCACAAAATGCCGAAATACATTTCTTTTTTCACAACTCCCTTCATATGGGTATCAAATGAAAGGGCTTGACTAGTAGAATGTTGTACATATAACAAATGCAAGGTAGTCGGGGGTTCATCAAAATTTTTAATTTTGTTCTTGTACACTAAAAAGAGTAAAATAAACAATTTTCGTACAAAAAATTAAACTGACTTCAAAACTACAAATAGGCACTCAAAAGCGAAAGCGACTTCAAATAGATGAGTGAGTAGCGCTTATAATAATGATTTTAGTTTATTTTTCGCTTTTGAGTGCCTATTTGTGGTTTTGAAGTCGGTTTAATTTTTTTGTACGAAAATTGTTTATACATATTTTGTTCTATCCAATTTTTTTTCCATAACTCAACGTTTACGATTTATTACTTATTTAATATAGCGGATTTTCTCTCGCAGCCGAAATCTCTTAAAATATCAGTTAAATTGCTTCGTTCAATAGATAACAAAATATGTAAAATGTTGTTTTCTACGATAATGCTTTCTATGACTTTCGCCTTAAAAGGTATAGTTTCCGAGATATCGGCCAAAATGATTTTTTCAAAACTGCGTTTGAGGCGAATTCTTGAAACTAGCACTAAATTGGCGATCCAATATTTTTGTCAGGTTTAAAATCAGTTGTTGAGCATGAAATTACAAAATACTGACAGATCTAGGTGGAGCCTCAACAGCCATCTTGAAAAAACGTTTTGGCTAATATCTCGAAAACTATGCACTTTAAAGGTAAAAATTATTAGAATCATTATTGTAGAAAATGTAATTTTACATCTTTTAATACCCAACATTTTTTTTTTTTGTAGCATTTACCATTTACGATTTATTGCTTATTTCCTGAACCAGTTTTTCTATTGCGGCCGATAACTCTTAAAATATCAGTTTAATTGATTCGTTAATTAGACAACAAAAGATGCAAAATCTTGTTTTCTACAATAATGCTCTCAACGACTTTCGTCTTAAAATGTATAGTTTCGGAGATATCGCTAAAATTGTTTTTTTAAAATAGCGCTTGAGGCTCCACCTAGATTTGTCAGCATGATGTGATTTTATGCGCAGCAAGTGATTCTAAATCTGACAAAAAAAATATTGGATCAGCAATTAAGTGCAAGTTTCCATGATCAAGAATTCGTCTCAGGCGCCATCTTGAAATAACATTTTAGCTGATATCTCGAAAACTATGCACTTAAGGGGAACAATTATTGAAATTATTATTGTAGAAAATATAATTTTACATCTTTTGTTTTCAAAAATGTTTTTGCAAAACTCACTGTTTACGATTGAAATTTACATCTTGAAAAAACGTTTTGGGTGATATCTCGAAAACTATACCTTTTAAGGCGAAAGTCATTGAGAGCATTATTGTAGAAAACAACATTTTACATCTTTTGTTCTCTGTTCAACGAAGCAATTAAACTGATATTTTAAGAGATTTCGGCTGCGAAAGAAAAACGTTTTATTAAATAAGCAAGAAATCTTAAACGGTTAGTTGTGGAAAAAAAATTTTAGAAAACAAAAGATGTAAAGTTATATTTTCTACAATAATGATTTCAATAATTTTTTGCTCTAAACGCATAGTTTTCGAGATATCAGCTAAAGCGTTATTTCAAGAAGGCACCTGAGGCGAATTCTTGATCACGGAAACTTGCACGAAATTGCCGATCCAATATTTTTTGTTAGCTTTAAAATCACAATATGCTGACAAATCTAGGAGGAGCCTCAAGCGCTATCTTGAAAAAACAATTTTGGCGATATCTCGGAAACCATGAAACTAGCACTAAATAGGCAATCCAATATTTTTTGTCAGGTTTAGGATCAGTTGTTGAGCATGAAATTACAAAATACTGACAGATCTAGGTGGAGCCTCAAGCGCCATCTTGAAAAGACGTTTTGGCTGATATCTCGAAAACTAAGCACATTATGGAAAAAAATATCAGAATTATTATTGTAGGAAATGTAATTTTACATCTTTTACGATTTATTGCTTATTTCCTGAACCAGTTTTTCTATTGCGGCCGATAACTCTTAAAATATCGGTTTAATTGGTTCGTTAGTTAGAGAACAAAAGATGCAAAATATTATTTTCTACAATAATGCTCTCAATGACGTTCGCCTTAAAAGGCATAGTTACCCGAGATATCTACGAAAACTTACCGTTTAAGATATTTCACTTATTTAATAGTTCCGCGCCAATCCGAAGTTTTCTTGCATTTACGAGCGTGACGATGAGCTTCGTTCATAGCTCACGAAAAATCTGTGTGTGGTGCATCAAAAGATGTTATCACTTCAAAAAGTAGTATGTTTTATGATTTCCACTATTCAATATCAGTTCTGTAACGACATAATATTTCGGAAATAATTAAATATTTGCTAAATTATGGTTAAATGACAATTTGATGATGATGACGCGATGAAATTATCGAGATGTCGATAGTTTTTGGAACAGTCTTATCCATCTCCAGCGCAACTCCATTTTTACCTACCCACGATAGAAAATACTGTCTGGTGTGTCACCCCGCACAAAACAGGGGTATGAAATTGGTATGTCCATTATTTACTCGTATGTATTATTCTTCTTATACGAGATGTATGTACGAGTATATTGTATACGTATGTACCTCCATAATATACTCATACATACCGGCTTACACGTGTAGCTAAAAAGGTATACATTATATAATCATACAGCCTAAAGTATTCCTACTTATAAAAAAACATTATGTACCTACACTAGCACAATGTATTAACATTTGCATGAAGTACATTCGACCCTCAAAATTTTCTATAGCCTATTATGTAGCCATTCATATTCAAAATCTCAAACGCCAAAAGGCGTATGAATAGATTGAACAAAGATCAAGATTACGAACGAGTACGAATTATCTTTTTAATATTGTAATGTGCTTATTTTTGGCTCTAACAAAGGCACGGATCCGAAATGCTGGAATATTTTTTATCACAAGATATCCTCGCGTGGAAACGCTAACACTATTCTGGTAATTTCTCTCTTGTAACTTCTGGCAACTCACCAAGGATTGACTACATTAAAGGGTTTTTTATTATTTTGGCGAGCTTGGGAAAATTATAAGCGTGAATTTTTAATGTTGCGCGGGCAAACCGAGACACCCAAAAAGAACAACATTAAAAAAAAACCGCCGCCTACCTCGGATTTGTAATTTGTACAACATTTTATTAGTCAAGCCCTTTCATTTGATACCCATATTGAGGAAGTTGTGAAAAAAGATATGTATTTTGTGGTAGCAAAATACATTTCTTCCATCTTTATCGATATTAACGAAACATAGCTAAGAACAACCGCACGGAAATTGGTATAAGTAAAGCTATCTACTCATTGGCCAAAACAAATATCAACTGGTAAAAAATACATTAAATTTCTACAGTTTCTTGGCTTCAAAATGGTAGGTTTTTTTTTCTAATGAATTTATTGCTTGAATAATCTCATCACAACGAAACCATAAAAAATAAAAATAATTGTAATTATCATGCATCTACACGAAAACTAGCCATTATTTGGAGTTTGTACTTACGCCAACGGATAGGCAATTCCATTACGAACATTTTAGTAGAAATATTTTTTTCAAAAGACCAAATTTAAAAAGATTGATTTAAAAAGAGTTTATTCTAAAATTTTAGCGTAAAACAGCGAAATATCCTACTGTTTCTCTCTTGTTCTTTCTTGCGGTGTGCAATAAGGTAATAAATACTCAAGGTCATTTGCTCGGGGTATGCCCTTAATTTCCGTCAAATACAAAAAACGCATCGAAATCGGCTCATTCGTTTGAGCTCTAAGTACGGTGCCACAGACAGACACAGACACACACACACACACACACACACACACACACACACACACACACACACACACACACACACACACACACACACACACACACACACACACACACACACAGATAGACATACAGACAGACATACATGGGCGTCAAAATTATAACACTCCATATTTTTTTTGGTCGGGGGTTAAAAAACGACATGATGTAGTTGCCTGACAACTGTCTCTTCCAGACTGAATATTTACGATGCGCGAAGTTAGTTACGGTTATAATATACATGTAAGTATAAATTAAAATTTGAGTGACCCTGCAAACGTTGTAAATGATATAAACTCCACCAAATGAAACGCGACACTTCATGTAAAGGATCTTACGTACATCAACGAACAGTGGTTAAACTATTCGGATGGTTTTGGATGAAAATAATATAACCGCGATTAAAAAGTTAGGAAAAGTATTTTTCACTCTGCTGACCCCTACATAGCAGGGTGAAACATACTTTTCAACACGCTTGCTCATAAAGTATATGTAAAGTGGGTCTAATTTCACCGCAATCAGGCATACAACGACACCTATAACGAAACTGTGATTGGTTGATTTGATTTGTTCTTAAAAAAGTATCTACACAACAAGAACAAAATTAAAAAATTTGATTAACCCCCGATTGCCTCGGATTTGTTATCTGTACAACATTCTACTAGTCAAGCCCTTTCGTTTGATACCCATATTGAGGTAGTAGTGAAACAAATAATCCTGTACCATTTAGGCATAAAATAACCAGCCTTTAGGGTTTATAAATGTTTAGTAGCCAGGTAAGGGCATTAAAATAACAATAGGCATTTAAATTTGATCCGATGGTTGTATGACAGCCCCCTTAAATCTATATTTTATTCCGTTTTATAGTAGGTACACTAGCGGCCTGCTCCAGCTTCGTCCGTTTTTTTAAAACTATAATAGGTTCGCAATTGACCACCATTTCGCCTGATGTCAAGCGATGATGTTATCTAAGACGGAGCATGCTTACCTAGAAGAAACCGATTCACTCTCAGGGCACATTCAATTTTAGAATCCTTCGCTTGCTCGGTCATCAAAATTGAGCACGCGGTTAAAAATCAACTTTGCACTCTTGTATAACAAATGACTATTAAATCGATCCAGTAGTTCCTGAGATTAGCGCGTTCCAACAAAAAGCTAGGCATATCTATGGTTATACGTTACGTAGGTCAAACTATAAGTTTTGCGTTACTTAAAGACATGTTATAAACAAAATATTACGTTGATTGCTTTTCAAAATACTCTTCTTTACATTTTAAACAAAGTTCATGCGATCGAACCATTTTTTAAAACAGGAGCACCACAGATCTGACGGCATGTTTTCTAAGTGCTGATTGGACGCTATCTCTGCCTCTTCGGAATTGGTAAAAGTGAAACCTATCATCAAATCTTTGATTTTGCGGAAAATACAGAAATCACAGAGTGAATAACGAGTTGTAATTTTTCGAAAGCTAAAAATGACTTTGTTTTGTTGACCGTGTGTGAAGAAGCGTTGTTATGATGTAGGAGAACGCGGCTTTTTTGTTGTCTTTCGCGAATTTTTTGTAACACCCTGGGTAAACAAATGGTAGAATACCACTCGGCATTATCACTCTTTTGATCTTCAAGTGGAATAGTAAAGATGGTCCCGTAGCTGAGAAAAATAACGCGATCATTTTTCTACCAACTTTTCTCGCCTGCCTCACTTTGGTTGGCCTGTTTTCATTTTCAAACACCCATTCACAAGATTGCTGTTTTATTTTTCGGGTTCAAAACAATAAATTCACGTTTCGTCTCCTGTGATAACGTCATAAATAGAATTAGAATGTCCGTGGTCGTACTTCTGTGAGCGAGTCCACGCGAGTCCGCTTCTGTTCCGCTGTTAGTTCATGAGGGAGGGATCCAACGACAACAAAGATTCCGAACTTTCAATCCTTTGTGTAAAATTATCTTAATTTGGCTCATTCCAATCCCCGATAGTCCTCGAATTATCTCATAGGCAATCCGCGAGTTTGATTCAATTAGCCGCTTAACAGTAGCTACATTATTTTCGTTGACGGCAGTTGAAGGCCGCCATTCACGAAATTCGACATGTACCTAAAGAACCTCGACCTCTCTCAAATTCAGCAAACTATCGCCTCACGGTGCTAAAACAAGGTGCTTCTCTCCCAAAAGCATTTTGAAGACGAGCGGCACAGTTTTGAGGAGACAGAGAACTTTTAAAATCATAAAAAATCGCTCCAAAATATTTTCGACTTAAAAATGGGCGGAACATTTCCGTATAAACAAACACGTTTGTCTATGTATAAGGAATCACTCAACGCTCACACACGTAACTAGGGATTGAAATGAGTGATTGCAAAATTTATTCGACATTTTATTTTGGGTTGTATTATTATATTTACATTTATTAAGTTTTACTAATATGTATACAAATACGCAAATATGTCTATATATCAAAATTGATACCCTGCACGAAATGTATTATACTATAAAGAAATGTTATAAAGTTGGACTAGGAATCTACTTGCATTTTTCAAATTAACAGTTTTACGTCAAATGCATACGAAAGTACTAGCAGTGCCTCGCGGGTTCACCCGCGTAGTTCTCGTTCCCATTCTTTTATCGAGATAAAAGTAGCCTAAGCCTATGTGTTCTTCCAAAATATAATCTTACTGTATTTCAAATTACAACTCGATCCGTTCATACGTTTCAACGGGATTGAGCAACAAACATCGAAATACCCAAACGTCCAAACATTAGGTAGTATAATAATATTAGGTAGTAGGATTGTTGTTATGTCAATGACAAAACAATTTTTTTTTTGCTTTCCTACTTGTACTGGGTAATCTCTGAAACGGCTGGACTAATTTTAAGGGACTTTTAATGAAAGATAGCTGATGGCTTAGCTATAGGTTTAAATAAATATCACTTTATTCCGGTTTGAATATTATGTTTCCAAAGAAATTACAGGGCATGGAGGTAAAACATTATATATCAGACTGTCGAACACCATAAATCCTAATGCCTTGAATTGGACTGTCTGCAAGGAAAGAAGAGAGACCTTTGCTCAGCAGTGGGACAATCTAGGCTAGTAATAATATTAACATATTATTTTCATCAAGCAAGAGAAAAGTAGTAAACAACAAAAAAAAACGTAAAAAGATATGCCTTAGACTATCAGCTGTCTGGTAGTGAAAGTCCCGTCATAATTGGCCCAGCTGTGTAACCGAGCAAAGCTCGGTCACTTAGATACATACTGATTTTCTAGAAAAAAATAACTTGAAAAAAAGAACGCGGCCGGTTGGATTCGAACCCGGACCTACCATATTTCAACCACCCCATCTTCCCGACTGAGCTGATATACTGTCGCGCGCCGTCGCGAAATTTACCATCGCATTCTAATCTTTATGTAACAGTTTTTTAAAAACGCGCATAAAACGGCGTTTTTTAAAAATAAAACCTGGCTAGATCGATTTATCGTCCCCGAAACCCCCTGTATACATAATTTCATGAAAATCGTTCGAGCCGTTTCCGAGATTCAGATTCTATATATATGTACTTACAAGAATTGCTCGTTTAAAGGTATAAGATTTTAGTTTATTTTTCGCTTTTGAGTGCCTATTTGTGGTTTTGAAGTCGAATTTTTTGTACGAAAATAGTTTATCGTAATTATCGTTGCGTACGTAGAATTATTTCCCGCCATATAAAAAAAAAACAATTTTTTTTTATTACTGAGAGGGTCGCAATACTTAATTCAAATAGTTCCGATTAGTTGGAAGTGCAAAACTTTTAATGTGCCCCATGCAGCGTGAATATAAATCATCATCTGTGAAAATTTCAACTGCCTTAACTATTACGGTCCATGAGATACAGAAACAGCCTGGTGTTGACGAACAGACAGACAGACAGATTTATTGTCAACAACTAACTACCACGGTTCATGCAATACGGCCTGGTGTCAGACGGACAGATATCTTGGTTATAGCGTCCCATTTTACTCTTTAGAATCCTGAAACTATTTTACTTACCGCTCGTCGTTTCTCGGCGTAGTCGCTGTGCCCTGTCTGGCCCTGGGACGACCCACGACCCCGGAAGATGTCCATGACTTTCGCCATCGCACCTGGACGTCTCGTTGCCGACGCGGTCACAGTATGATAGTACTGCAACAAATTCAATAATAAGTACCAAGTACACTAACAACAGCAACAGTAAGTAGTGTCAACATTTCCCACTGATGGGACTCGGGGCCTTCTCACTGATGGAAAGAGTCAAGGCCAAAATCCTTGGTCATTTTACAGACATGCTTAAAAGGAAACTACTATTCTAGTTTAGTAACAGTAGGTGGTTTTTATAAGTGATCAATGGTTTGATTTATTTACGCCCGCCCAGTGTGTGGATGACGCATGACCTAGAAAGATTTTAGAAACATATTTTCCTCAAGATGTTTTTCTTGTCAGTTTTTAGTTAGCGTTATTACGCACATGACTTCATCAAATCAAATTATTTATTTATCATCAACAAAAATTGGTAAATCAAAGAATACATATAAATCATTCGTACATTTCTATAAACTTATCAAGATATCAAGACCTTCCTCCGTCTACATAAACTTAGACACTTGTATTTTAGTAATATTGTAAACACATTAAAACTTTTGCTATTTCGAATTCGACTTGCAAACTTGCATAAATATACATAAACATTGATAATAATCAACATACATAATATATGTTATTTGTTTCGCTAATTTTATTGAATTATTTTATTATTAGCAAAAGTTTTATTGTATTAACAATATTACTAAGATATACCTATTAGTGTAGTAAAAAACTCGGAATATTATCAAAAATTGCGTACATGCAAATAGAGCTACTCGTACACTAATTAATTGTTGAATTAAGTATTTTTATTTATTATACTATATTACATTGATTTATTTACGTATTTATTTATCTCTTCATTGTAAACGTATTTTTTTAATAATCTCTTTTCTTCACAGTGGTCAGTAGAATTAACCACCTATTTATTAGCGTGTTTTATGATTTAGCGACATCTGTTGGTTACAGTTTGTATTAATATGAACGACACTAACATGTGGCCTTTGAATAGTGCTAATTGTCATACTCTAACGGCTAGTAGGAGAACTAAGTTATCAAACGAAAACTGGTGAAATTTGAATTTCGTTGTTCTGCCAGTGTTTAATTTCATTGGTAGAGATTTACTACGATAACTTGACCCGCCCCTCCAGAATTCAAAACGTTTGAAAGTATTTGTGAAAGTATATACAACACACCACCACGCATGTGTGCGTACTGCTACTGCAGACGAATAATTACACCTACATACAAACTCTTTCGTAAGGATGTGACTACACACATTAAAACAGTAATTTGGAGGGGCGGGCCATGTTATCGTAGTAAATCTCTAAGTAAATATTTACAAATATGAATTATTTTTATGCTTAAATTGTTGAAATATGATTAATTTTGTATAATAAGTATAAATATCATAAATATGCATGCATAAAAGGTTTTTGAAAATTAGTCCTTATTTAAAGAGGTTAGCAGCGGTTACCACCGTACGGTAAAGGTATAATTTTTCTATAACAAGTAGTTTTATTTCACATTGGTTTTATTTTTGCAGATAATGAAAAGAACGGGTTTATCTGACCAGTAAATCGAGAATGCTTTATCGAAATATGTGGATATACCTTCTGATGATAAAAGTTATGCGGGTGGCGATAGTTCGGATGTCGAAGATGAGCTCATCGTCGAAGGTCCAAGTACCACGGCTCGAGAAATTTTACTCGGGAGAAGACTTCGAAGGTACTAATCTACCTAGCTCTGAATTTGAATCAGAAGATGCTACACCTATAGCCAGATTATCTTCTTCTAGACTGTTACCTTCATCATGAGCACCAGCTCCAGAACCAGGACTATCGTATCGAAAAAAACGTACTCAATTATACCTCCTGACGAAAGACCCCTTCACGCATCACATAGGTACCTACTGACTTGTTATCTCTGGCTGCTCACACACACACAGAACTATCTCCACTTATCATTTTTCAGTTATTCTGGACAAAAGAACTCGTTCTACTTATCACCATTCAGACTAACTTATATGCTCAACAAAAAGGAGGATCTTATAAACCTGTCACAGAAGAAGAAATGGAAGTATTTATTGGTCTCAATTTAGTCATGGGAATAAAAGAGCCCTAGTTACCGAGATTACTGGTCTTCTTCAACCGACTTACGAGACGAATAACATATCTTCATTCATGCCTTTGACGAGATTTTCTTGGATTCTAGGGAACCTTCATTTGAATGACAACAACTTGATGGCAAGTGGAACAGTTCCTAACTATACAAAGCTGTATAAAATTCGGCCATTTATTAATAAAATTAGAGACTCATTTATAAAAATCTACTACCCTACAAAAAATATAGCTGTAGATGAGTCTATGATAAAATTCAAAGGAAGAAGTTCTCTCAAGCAGTATATGCCCAAAAAACCAACTAAACGCGGGTACAAGATTTGGACTAAGTGTGCATCTTCTGGCTAGTTTTTTAGCCATGTTTTAGTATGTACGCATGTTTGTTACTAGAATAGTACTTTCTAATAATACAAAAATCTGATTAGGTATATTTAGCTATTTTCTTCACAGTGGTTACCCACAGTAACCACCCCATATCTGACACCCCATCAACCCACATATGAAAAACCGCAAAATCTACTTATAAGTAAGCCTAAGTAATAAAGAATACACAAAAATATTAGTTTTACTTTAAATATAAAAATCTGTGCCGCAAAGAGTGTCTAAGTTTTTACAATATTATTATAAAGCTGAAGAGTTTGTTTGTTTGTTTGAACGCTAGGATCTTGAGAAGTACTGATCCGAATTGAAAGATTATTTTTCTATTGAATAGTCGAGTCGATATCGAGGAGGGCTATTATAGGCTATAGAACATAACGCTACTATCAATAGAATCGGAGCATGAATCAAGAATGTTACAAAAATGGGAAAAAAGATTCCTTTTTGTGAGTTTTCATATCGTGCCTTGACATGACAGCATGTGTCTAAGATTGCGTCATTGAATATAAATCTTTGCTAATCAAATTTGTTTCTAAATCTGAGTTGGTATGACCAATTTCCGACAGGTGGCGTAGCAGATAGCTGAAGAGATTTTTTTTTGTTTGAAGGCGATATTCTCAGGAATTACTGAACCATTTCAGTCATTCTTTCACCGTTGGAAATGTACGGGATCCCGATGAGCGCTATATAATGTACCACAGGCGAAGCCGGGGCGGACATCTAGTATTTATATAAAACAACATAAAAACTCTTCTTTATGTCATCTGCTGATACACCCAAGGACTGTGATCTACCAACAAAATATCTACAAATCTATATTTCTACATATTTATATTTGTAGGTCTCGTTTTCGGAGAGATCTGATAGTTATGGTCTCAGAAAGTTGTAAATTCTCTGAATTCACTACTTTCCCGCGCTGTACATACATGACCGCACACTGTCGACATGGAACTCCATCTTGTTGACCTTACTAAAAACCTCTGTGGTTTTTCATAGCTCCAACAAGTCTTCGCATTTCGGTGCAAAGAGTTTGAGGTCGTCCATGTATAGCAAATGAGATATAACTTCACCTCCCTTACGAAGACGATAGTCTAACTCTAAATCCTTCAACAGAGTGCTGAGAGGATTCAGACTTAGGTACCACTACAATGCACTCAAACTGTCACCCTGAGAAATGCCTCTTTCAATCTTAATCAAGTCCTCCGAATCAAACGAACTGTCTACGCTACCTGGTTGACGAAGGACTGTGACCCACTGTCACATGCATTTGCTTAGAAAGGATTTTACAGTTGGATTTATTTTGTATAACTCTAAAGCCCTTTCCGGCCACGAATGGGGCACCGCATCATAGGCCTTCTTAAAGTCAATCGAAGCAGCGGAGAGGGGTCCTTTGTTTCGTTTGACTTGTTGGCAAATGGTGAGTAGCGCTTATAATTATGATATTAATTTATTATTGGCTTTTGAGTGCCTAATTGTGGTTTTGAAGTCGGTTGAATCTTCAACTACGTCGCCCAGAAAATTGTATCCAAATTTTAGTTTCTGGTTCATTTTTCAAAAACAGTCGGGAACCAAACCCAACCGAAACAAAAAAAAAATTTTTAAATCGGCACGAGGATTCTCTAGAAATCAGGTATAACATACATAAAAACATAGTGGTCGAATTGGTAACCTACTCCTTTTTGGAAGTCGGTGGAAAATAAGATACATTTCTTTTTTCTGACATAAAATACAGTAGCGATGTCCGTTATTCTGTCTCACATAAAGATACTGAGTTATTGCAGTTCACATATAGAGTAAATGTTAGTTTTTTGTTCATATTTCAAAAAAACACGAATTTCGATAATTTACGTCTGATCTGCCAAACAAAAAAAGAACCATCAAAATTGACTCAGAAATGAACTATCGCGTAACATTTCGTACATACAAAACATCCAACCGAATTACAAGTAGCCATAGTACAAGTTTTGCTTAGTTTGGGGTCATCAGATGGTGTTGTGTGTGAATTGTCCGGCAATATTTATTTTATTAATTGAGAACCTCCTCCTTTTTTTGACGGCGGTTAAAAAGGCAATTGTATTATTCAGTAAAATTATATACACACCCTAGATTCGCTCCCAGGATGGCGGTGAGCGGATCCGTCTTTCACTTGTTTAGTCTTGGCAGGGGGGGCTTCGGCGCTAGTCGGTGTACTCTCCGCGCTCTCCGATTTAGTAGAATCTAATCTTGTAGACTCCTTAGACGACTTATTTTTGTTCTGTAAATAAAATAAAGATTTATGAATACAAACATTTTGTATTCAATGCAGGAATTGTGATAAAAAAAATTGGCAGGCACAGGGACTGCCGATAGAAGTGAAAACTAATAACTCAGAATTTGATAGCTCACTTTGGAAACTACGCGGGTGAAACCGGAGGGCGTGGCCATGACCCTGGCCATCTAGATCATCCGAGTTTACCCGAAGATTTCTTTCATTCACATTGAACTCACAACCCACGGAAAATATGTATGTGGTGTGGCAGTTTTACTTTAAAATAGTACAACTCTTTTTATTGCATACAGACGCATTACGCAACCACATAAAATTAAAGGTAAACAATTATCGTATTCGTATTATCGCTTGAGCCTACCAGGAAAGTAGGTCTTATTTAACTACAACTAGGGCACAAATTAAATGAGTAAACGTCAAACACGGGTAGAGAACAATGTTGAGAAAAAAAAGAAAATTACGAACAAAAAAAGAGAAATATTACAAACAATTAATTGTTCGTAACATTTCTTCGTAACGACACAACATTGTTCTGCTTTTTACTGGCCTGTGTTTTACGTTACGACGTCATCGTCTTTCTCTTCTAACAAAAGGCACGTTAGTTAAAACACCATCAAAAACACAATCTATACTTGCTCTTCAACGATTGGAATTACACATTACGGTACCTACGTATCACATTTCTCAACAGAATCAAATTCGAGTCGAAAAACTAAACCAGTTCCAATGAAATTAATGAGCATTGAGATAAATAATTTTACATGTTTGGGTGACGAGCGCAGGGCTGAGATTCGTAATTATTTGGACTTTTCATGTTTCAAAAGCTACGTTTTGCTGATTATCGGGCAAAAGTCTTGATCGGCGCACGACTCTATTCAAAAAAATATGTTGTGCGTGTATTTGTAGTTTTAACCACAAACATACGCAACCCGCTGGACTGATTTAGATCTTGAATCGATACAAAAAGTGACATTTTGACATTTATGCGTGAATTAAGCAATTAACATCATCGGTTTTAAGTTGTTTTTTTAGCAACATTATAGCTAGTTATATGAGTATTTTAGTTATTATTTTAAACAATGTGCACCATTATAATAATAGTATCGAGTTTACCCACACGATCAAAATCGATTCTTTTAGATCGATATTAAGATATTTTTACAATGGCAGCATCACTGCAGACATCAAAACAAAATGCCAGCTGTTTATTTATGCTCGTGTTTGTGTGTTTCGTATTCGAAAATTGTTATGATTTTTTGTATTCGGTTGATGAAAATGCATTCTTAGTACCCTAGCTTGCCCTCGGACATCGACGGCATTCTCCCAATAACGACTCGGGCCCTCCGATGGTACAAAATGTTGTAGTTTTGTTTAAAAATAATGTCGTCTACATTCGCTTTACTTCTGAAAAATATGCGTAAGTAGTCTTTCTGCTACTGCCAAATGCTAATATTCTGATACCTATCGTTAGAAGCTATCAAGTTTAATTTATGATATCAGTGAAAATAAATGTCCACGTTTAGCCCAAAGTCCCTAATAAATGAACAATGTCCTTTATAACACAACGTGACCATGCCCTTACTGACTTGACATTTTTAATTCATTTTCATTCCATTTTTATTAACAATTTTTTTTTATATACGTATTTGTATGCTAATGACAACGCCCCTTCACAGCAGCTAATTATCTACTGACAAGGCCATTTACAGCCGCTTAATTAGATGCGATTTGATATAATTTAATTTAATAATGATTGTATATTTAATATTTTTTTAATTATTAACGTTACCAAATGTATCAAAGCACAATACACCCCTAGCGGGACGTCAGTGCAGGTCAATCACCCCCATTCCGAATTAGAATTAGTCCGTTAGCTAGATTAAGGAAAAAAACCAGATACGTATTTTTTGTTTTATCAAATTTTACTAAAAACCGACAATGATATAGAATATCAAACTTCGCGAGTCGGGTCGTGACGACATGTACGTCACGACCCGACTACGATTTTACGATTTTACTACGGGTACGATTTTTACCCACAAGTGACGTCATGCTAAACTTCCAAGCACTGTATCTTCGTCATTTTAAGTTTGTGAAACAAAAGAAAAAATACGTGAACAATATTTTTTCGCAATCCAGCTGACAGGTTTTTCTTTTTTTTTAGGATTGTGGCCTATTGATGCTGTTTATAATTAGAAATAATAACCTGCATAGCCGCTCTGACTTGCTGCATAATAGATGGTTGCTTTTTCGCATCTCCGGCTGGTTTCGGCTTGGTCCTGAAGATATCGAACAACGCCGGCAATCGACTGACGCCTGAAGTGCCTGAAAAAAACCAAAAGTACTATGAAACTTTTGTTTACTTAAAAAGTTGTCAAACTAGAAGTCTGTTGGACTTCATTTTGAAAATCACATCGTATAGTTAAAGTTCCCCAAAAAGATCGACACCGATCTACTTACAAACATAACACAAACAGACCACTAAATGTTCCCACTTGGGACTCGGGGCCTTCTCTCGCTAGGAGAGAGTCAATGCTATAATCCACCACGCTGGCCCAGTGGGGGTTGGTTGATGACACCTGACTCGAAAGATTCTAGGTACAATGTCGATTTCCTAACGATGTTTTCCTTCACAGTTTTACGTTAGCGGCATTACGCACATGACTTCGACAAGACAGTGGTGTGCGTGGGATTTGAACCCGGGGCTTCGGATCGGTAGTCGCCGTTCTCCCGACTAGACCAGCCGTAACTTATCGTACTAACTTGATCTGCTTAACGAATAAAAGAAATATTTTAGCGAATAAAATTTGTTGCTGAAAACATATCAATGGGGTTGCCTGAAAAAAATTAGTCATGGATATGATTAATTGATATCATGCTCCAAGCTACCATTACTCATGACCATATTTTCATAGGCAACCCTACACCTATTATTGAATTCGCAATGAAACTTCCTTCATTGTTACATAATTCAAGAGCGAAAAGCAGATGAACGTACGAGTTAGCTGTTTGAACACGGCAGTCAGAAACAATAAGGCCACCTAGCTTTTGCACGTAGTATATTATGTCGCCGTAAAATTGTGAAAACCGTTAGATTATATCATAATCATTTATTGATAACATATGTTACAAGTCAGAAACATTATTTAATGCTATACAATCATGTGTATTGTGTAGGTATCATCGTACCTACTGCAACATATTATACAGTAATTAATATATAGCATAATCGTTCAATAATAAAAGAAAATAATATATTAATATATATAATAATAAATTAATTAATAATACTTGATTTATAAATTCACAACGTCAACATAAATTAATAAAATAAATTATGGAATCATTCATTCTACTAACGTTCATGCTTAAGTTTTGAATTAATAGCTCAATTGAATTAATTCTTCATAGCCATAGAACGACTGCTCGATAAGCCACTGTTTTAATCGTAATTAAAGCTGCCCATCGTGGGCGCAGAGGTGACGTTTTCTGGGAGTTTATTGTATACTAGATGTTCGCCCCGGCTTCGTCCGTGGAACATATATAGCACTCGTCGAGATCCCGCACATATCCAACGGTGAAAAAAATTTAGAAATCGGTTCAGTCATTCCTGAGTATTCTCAGGCTTTCAAATAAAACACCTCTTTAGTTACCTGCTACGCCACCTGTCGGAAATTGGTCGTACCAACTCAGAGATTAGCAAAGGTTTTAAACTCAAGAGGTATGTAATCTGTGATATTCCATGACGCAATCTTAGACACGTGCTGTCATGTGTCATGTCAAAGCACGAAACGTACGAAAACTCTCAAAAAGGAATATTTTTTCCCGATTTTGTTACATTCTTGATTCATGCTCCGCTTCTGTTAATAGTAGCGTTATTTTCTATAGCCTATAGCCTTCCTCGATAAATGGACTATCCAATAGAAAAAGAATATTTCAATTCGGACCAGCACTTCCCGAGATCCTAGCGTTCAAACAAACAAACTCTTCAGCTTTATAATATTAGTATAGATTGTCGGCCCTATCACGTGTGTCGACCTGGCTGACCTCTCTATCGTACCTTGCCCTTACTGCATGTTTCATTGCTAAGTACATTATAAAGAGCTAAGTTTGATCTGACGTATACCGCGACTTGGAAAATGACTATCGCGGGCAACGTCAATATCCCAAGCTTTTTTAAATAAGGGTCGTGCAGAGTCATCCTGTGGGACTCCCACTATAGCACGGACTGCACGCTTTTGCAGCGTGAACACGCGAGCGCGGTCGGCGACCCGCCCGAACATCTCAGCTCCGTACTGTATAAGGGAATGGATAGTGGCAAAGTAACACGCTCTAGCCACTTCAGTTGGTACAATTTTGGCGATCCGACCCAACGCGAAGCACGCACCACCCAGTTTGACGCATAATTTATTAATGTGGTTTTCCCATGTCTTTTGTGTTTAAGTCCCGATCTATTTCGAATCCCAAGAAAGTGGTGACGTCTGTTTGACACACATTGCTCCCGTCCAACGACACTGTCAACTGTCGCATCCTGTGACCCGACAGACAAAAATGCACAAAATGAGTTTTAGTCAGATTTAGTACGAGTCCGTTCATGCTGAACCACTGCGCCATTTGACCGGCCACCACATGCAGTTTCCGCTCCAGTAGATCGAGCGAAACCGCCGTAACCACCGCAGCAACATCAGCGTACATGTAAATTTCGGCTGCCGTTACGGCTTCCGGAAGATCGTTCAGGAGTAATGAAAACAGTATATTCTAAACCGGCGATCCTTGAGCGACCCCCATTATAACCTAACGACGTCAGATTATAAACTAACCTACCGCAGGATTGTAATCTCACGCGTTAGATTACAATCTGACAGAGTTTACAATTTTACGGTTTGTTTTATAAGTTTGGTATACATATTTTCCATTGAAGATTGCTTTTTTCAAAATTAAAAAAAAGTAGATACACTCAGACGAGCAGGTGAGATTTTCAGGTTTACAGGTTCGAACCTGTGATCTCACTATTGTGAAATCGGGCGTACTGGCCACTACGAACTACTACTAACCCCCGACTACCTCAGATTTGTTATCCGTACAACATTCTACTAGTCAAGCCCTTTCATTTGATATCCATATTAACGGAGGTTGTGAAGAAATATTTTGTCCGCCATTTTGTGGCGGCGGCCATCTTGAATCTATATTAACCAAGCATAGCTAAGAACATCCGCACGGATATTAACTTTCAAATAAAAACCGCATCAAAATCGGCCCATCCGTTTGAGCTCTACGGTGCCACAGACAGAAACACACACAGACAGACAGACAGACATCGACATCAAACTTATAACACCCCTTTTTTTGGTCGGGGGTTAAAAAGAACAGTCAATATACCGTGTATGGTCTGCTGGTACATATGATGTGGTTGGCCATCGTCGTTGGAGCCCCTGCGTTTGCGCTCGCTCACAGACTGCGTGCTTCTCGTCACGGCCGCATCCATACGTTGCTCTGGAACCACAATAAAAAAAAGTATTACACACAAATTTGACCTCTGTCATCAAATAGGACGTAACAATACATTTGGTGCAATACTCCCATCCTTATCTTTACCGATATCATGAATGCGAAAGTAGATTTGTATGTTCGTGCGCTTTCACGCTTAAACTACTGAACTGATTTAAATGAAATTTAAACATAGGATACTTTTTAAGGGGGAAAAAGCTTCTTAAGGATCGTAAATTGAAATTGAAGTTTGTACGGAAGTTTCAAGATTTTTGAAGCTAGAAACTTATAACTTTACGCCTTTGTTTCAATTTTAATAAATTTGGCATCAACATTTTGTAAAATGTATATATACCTTTAAGAGGTATAGTTTTGGTGAGAGCAGCGTTTGACACCGCGGGATACAATTAGTATTTTATAATGTCTTGGCTAAACAGTCACAAATTATATATTATCTGCAAATTTTGACTACCTTCTCGAATATATTTATTACGGTTCGAATGATACAGCCCTTAAAGACTCAGACAAAAGAAAAAAAGGACAAAGGGTTTTTTAGTAAATAATTAGGTACCTACAACCTATTCGCTTATTTTGTTTTGTGTCTTATTGCATCATTAAGATCATATAGACTGCAGGCCCGTGAACAAAATCTATGGGTCATCTGATCCAGCAGGAGACAAATGTAGGATGATAGAAGGGTATAAAGTAATAAGATTGAGCACTATGCCGTCACTTGTAAGCTGTCCAACTGAGTGCTGTTGAAGAGGGGGGGTTCTAAACCTCGATCATTTCTCCTTGCCGCATGATTTTTGTACGGCGTTGCGGAATAATAGATTAGAAGAGGTATTGAAACTGTATGGAACCAAAGCCGAACACAATCAAATGACCAAACTTACTCTGTAAATCGTCGTAATTCTTCAACTGCACTCATTTGGACAGCTTACAAGTGATGGCATAGTGCACAATCTTATTACTTTATAGGTACCCCTTCTATCATCCTACAGAGGTCTTCTGTATCATATGACCCATAAATTTTGTTCACGGCCTGCAGTCTAATAGGAACATCAGATTTTTCTATGAGTTAACAGTGTTATGTGTATTAATACGTATGTATAAGTAAATTGTGAGTCAAAAACAATGCTGGGCTAGGAGGATATTAGGGTCAGGTAGGGGCCAGCTTCTTTAACATTTTTGCATCGATATAATTAAAGAAACGAAGATGAGGTATGCTATAATCTAAAGACAACATAACGTGGCGAAAATTTATTTGAAAATTGAATTGTCAGCGAACGTACACAATTGTCAGCGAACGTACACAACTCCTTGTTGCGACTGAGACTAAATCAGGAGACGTCACCTGATTTTGCATCGCCATAGTAGAAGCACGTTTGCCGCTTCTGCGTTTTTAAGAGTTCAATGCATTTTTGAGTCAGTTTATTACGAGTATCATGTTTAAAAACGGTTATTTGATAGGGACTGTTTTGTTTCTCATCAGATTAAAAATGTTACAGGGCACGTTATTTTAGTTTTCGCACAAACAAAGCACTGACTGGTGCCAAAACACGAGTGGTCATTCCCCAAGACTCACGAGCCAAAACAACAGATTTAACCAATTCCCTAAATGTTGAATACGTGGAAAAACGGAACTAAAATTTACCAAAGCTATTACAACGAACAAGCGGCTGATAATAAGCGACAGATGGCCAAGAACAGCAGAGTTTGTAGGCTTGTACGTTATTATATCAAATCCTCAATTTTTTTAATAATGATAGGCTTTCAACGACAATGCAGTCAACGATGGCACTACAAAATTGCTACATGAATTAAGTATATATTCTAAGTCAATATTGTATGTACAATTGTATCTAAAATATAAAACTAACATAATGGTTTTATTTTTACACTTGACCGCCATCTCACCTGACGTTTAGTGACGATGCGGTCTACGATAAAGCACATTTCGAACAATCTACGACAAAGCGACCTTGGAGAAACTGATTCACTCTAGATTTGAAGACACCAAGATTGTAACCATCGGGAAAACTCCACTTAGGAAACGCATTACACAGATTAGATTACACAGACTTATTTACGAACCAGTTCAGCATTAATCCTTATCCAATTAAGGACCTTTAATACAGTGTGAATTTAATACATATTAATAATATGGCCCTTTACAGTAGGTAAATTAAATGAACATTTTCGAGGATGTTACATTGCACACGTACGAAGCTGGGGCGGGTCACTGGTACCTTTTTTAATAAATGTAGCGCCTAGATCGTATTAATATATCTCCTCTCCTATGCATGTCTATGGACTTCAAAATGGCGTGCTATACGTTTCTGAATATTCAAACGGTCTACAGATCATGTAGGCCTACCTTAACAGGTGCTCCGTTGGAATGTATTTCCCTTGCAAACCTAAAGTGGGTCACTATTCAACTATTTATTACCTTTGGTAATATACGCATTATCAAAGTATTACGTTTGATAATGGGTAGGTAACATCCCAGCAACTCGTTTCAAAAAGACTAACCAAAACGGAAATCGTTTCCAGTCAAAGAGTTTACATATAGTACGTATAGAGTTGACACCAACACTAGCACGGGTAGCATCTTTCTTGCCTTGTTGCTCTTGTGGAAGTGTCATACTTTTATCGTGGCACATCACTCTGTTGCCATAGGAAAGTATGCACGTCATCTACTTACGATTGACACAAAGGACACCGTGCGGCAAATCTAACTCTATACGTAGTATATGTAAACTCTTTGGTTCCAGTTGTTTCATCCCGTCCCTCTCGAAGTAGTTACATAGACTAGTGGATAATTACGTGTAATTAGGCCAAGGTTCTGCGGTTAACATTGATGCGATTGCTTTGGAACTACCAATAGCTCTAAGTAACTGGAGTTAGTCATCAATTAACTGTAAACGTTTCGCTATTAGCGTTCATAGTTCAGCTTAGAACTCTTCTACGGAACTTACTTCGGAAAATATCGGGTTTTGTCCTAAATGATACGTGAGTGATAGGTTGTACTATAGTTTATACTAAAATAAAAATGGTTGTCTATAAAGTCGGTTGGTTTACGGACGATAGTTTAACATGACAACGTCTTAACAAAACGTTGCTAGATGCGCCGCAAGCGTATGATGACCGTAACGAGACAATGAGAATTACGGGGCCATGAGCGACACAGGACAATGAGCGTTACGGGACGATTAGCGTAACGGGACATAACGGGGCACTTTTTCGTGCATGCAACCGACGCGGCGTTCATCCATTTATTAGACGTTGTCACGTCAAAAACTATCAACTGATTGGAAACTAATGATTACATAAGCATAAGAAGACCACTAAATACCTACTCCTACAACTAGATGTCGGGGCCTTTTCTTTTAACGAGAGATTCAAGGCTATGATCCACCACACTGGCCTAATGCGGGTTGGTGAAGCATGACCTCGAAAGATTTTAGGTACATGTCGGTGTCCTCACGAAGTTTTCCTTCACTGTTTTCAAATTAGTAGCATCACGCACATTACTTCGAAAAGATAGTGGTGCGCGTGGGATTCGAATCAAGTGCTCCGGATCGGCAGTCGCCGTCCGACTAAACCAGCCGTAACTCATGAAATTACTGATTGAAAAATAAAAGAGCCAACCAAAAGAAGAGGCCAGTTTGTATGGGTCATCTTTACAAATGTTTTGTGATATCTTATCTTAGCTACAAACACCACTAAAGATTTTTGTATTTGTAAAAATAGTAAATCAATTTTGTTCGCATGAAATTGGGTTGTTTGTTTATAACGTAAAAACAGCAATCATCTGTGACTTTCCTAACGTTCCTTTTCCGACATGCAATGTTTAAATCACGTGTGTCCTTCGGATGTTTCCGTTGGTAGGACTAATTCACATAAGTTCAATATTCTAGGTATAAGCAGATGTGTTTTTATGGTAAATGCTGTAATTATTCAGCATCGTACAATTAATTACTTTACGGTATTAAGAATATAGGAAACAAAGTTGTTTAAAGAAATTAAAAATAGTCAACGATCTAAGAGAGGGTTAGGAGTCAAATTTAAGAAGACACTTTTGTAATAGTTTCAGTTAAAAGCCGTTTACAACGAGCGGCTTGCATAGTTTCTTACACGAGACTACAAGGCTCGTCTACTTGCTTTAATGTGTACATCGTGAGCCCTTGACATCGATTCCGTTTAACCGAGTTGAACTACAATCCTAAGCTCGGTTAAATTGACAGCCCGTAAATTATCCACTTTTTGAATTATAAAGTTTTAATGCTAAATGAATTGCAAATGATAACAATTACGTTTTTTAAATCGCGCTTTGTTTTATTTATCCGCATGTATGTATTATGAACACGGTTGTGCAAAACTCCTATACTAACCGTTATTAACTTTGTCTATGGAACCAAATCTGATATTTCGAAAAAAACACAACAGAGGTGCTTGATTGTAAAAAAGAGAACATTTAAACCGATTTCAAAGTTTTTTGTTATAATATTGAACGACTGTACAAGGCCTGGGCCTAATCATAATCAACTAGCCTGCCGAAAACATCACAGCTCGCAGCGCCACGTAGTTGTTCGAACACTAAGATTCCAAATCACTGCTTCGTACTATACAGCGCTTGTCATCTATACTAATATTATAAAGCTGAAGAGTTTGTTTGTTTGTTTGAACGCTAGGATCTCGGGAAGTACTGGTCTGGATTGAAAGATTCTGTTTCTATTGGATAGTCCATTTATCGAGGAAGGCTATAGGCTATAGAAAATAACGCTACTATTAATAGAAGCGGAGCATGAATTAAGAATGTAACAAAATCGGGAAAAAATATTCCATTTTGAGAGTTTTCGAACGTTTCGTGTTTTGACATGACACATGACAGGATGTGTCTAAGATTGCGTCATTGAATATCACAGATTACATACCTCTTGAATATAAAACCTTTGCTAATCTATTTTTTTTCTAAATCTGTGTTGGTACAACCAATTTCCGACAGGTGGCGTAGCAGTTAGCTGAAGAGGTGTTTTGTTTGAAAGCGATATTCTCAGGAATGACTGAACCGATTTCAGTCATTCTTTCACCGTTGTATATGTGCGGGATCCTGATGAGTACTATATAATGTACCACGGGCAACGCCGGGGCGGGCATCTAGGCTAGATATAAAAGATGATTTTTATCTCGTTCTATCCCACTGCTAGGTATAGGCCTCTCTTTTATCATACCTTCTTCCTCGGTAGTGTGCAATCGAGTCCAGGTTCGACCCGCGATAAAAATTATATCGTCAACCAATGTTTTCATCTTCCGTTTTATTACATACATGTGTACCTGCCACATATTAGCCGCGGTTACATCTGTTTGGATCAAAATATTTGTGTCCTAATACAAACAACGCCATACTGCTGGTATTTCTTGTAGCAGCTCTATCGTAATTTCATTGTGACCGATTTTAAAAACTTGTAATAATTATTCACACCTGGTGCACTATAATGGGTAGGGCAACGTCGTCCTACACCCCGTGGGACTGGAAGCACCATGGGTCATACCAAAAGACGAGATTGCACTTCAATAAAACCGTTATAAATATGTCCAATCTATAGATTACATTATCAGTTCACATCTTTAACGCCAAATGATTGACAAATTGCCAAGTCTCAGGTACAACGAATGCGCAATCTTGGCAACGGTTAGCTAGGATCTACAGAATTCATCAAAGACAAATCAATCTGCTTTAGGTAGTCATTAAAAAGTAAATCATCAAATAGAAACGGATTTTTGTTTAATTTTGACTGGTGTGTAGTATGCAATGAATCTTCAGTGAGATGGAGAAAGTAGATAATTATTCTAAAGTATAATACTGTGCTAATAATTATTATCGAAACAGTATAATGTAAAACACATAAAAAAATATCAGTTCAGTGGTAATCATTATGTTAAGTACAACTTTCGAATATACGAAAATTCGTTTTGTTAGTTTGTATCAAATTTCCGATAATACTGTTGAACTGAGTGCTGTGTTAGCAGCACTATCGTGACTTTCATACATCATCACGTAGCTAATTTTAATAACAACTAAAAGCTTTGCGATCTTTGCGAGTCGATATTTTCGCTGGGAAAGAAATTCACAAAGGCCGGCCGCTTAGAGATCTTGGCTGATCCTACACTATTTACACGTTCCTACAAACATTAGACAAATCTAATAAATGAAATTGTTGAAAAAAGATGTTTCACTAAACAATTTACAGCTGATTATAATCTACTAAATATTTGTTACACCATTGGTTACGCAATGTCTGCTCGAAAATATATGACGTGACAATGGATGTCTACATTTCCGCATCAAATGTTGCGTAGCGCCACATTCGCATGATACGCATTATAGTAGATACACTCTCGAAGAAGCCATTTGTTAATTTGTCTAAACGCGTTAATATCTGGCTTTGTCAGGTTTTTTCTAAATGAAATCTTCTTTTGACGCACCACACACATTTTTTTTTCGTTGTGGACGAAGCTCGTCGTCACGCTCGGAAATGAAATAAAAAAATGTTCGGGTGAACTCGGGACCGCCTAGTAAGATAATCAGCTGCTGCTGTCTGTGTAGATACTGTCACTGTCTTTTTTTCAATATGTTATTCTCAAAGAGTTTACATAATAATACTACGTATAGAGTTAGCACAAACGCTTTACAACCACGGGTAGCATCTCTCTTTGCCTTGTCGCTCTTGTGGAAGTGTCATACTTTTGTCGCGGCACATCACTCTGTTGCCATAGAAAGTATGCACGTCATCTGCTTACGATTGACAGAAAAGAACCGTGCTGAAAATCTAACTCTAGACGTAGTATATAGTATATGTAACGTCTTCTATGATTATTATTTCTCAAACTAGTAATAGCAAAAAAAATAAAATATGATTTAATTTAATAAAGCGACAGATTCGAAAACTGCACCTTTGAATTAACCATAACAAAATAAGTAGGATTTTGAGTATACATTAGCATGCAAACAGTGATGATGTCATGACAGTAGCGTGCTGGACCTATGCCACTAGATATCAGGCTACCATTGACGGACGTCAAGGCCTTTATCGCCCACGTGGTGCGACTCAGGCAGATTTTAAGTTAATTTCTACATACATATATTGTAGGTCTTACCTCTCTTATTCCGTCTGTCATCACTGCTACGACGAACTTCTTTTTCTTTACGAGTCGGGGTCTTCCTGATGGAATCTCTCTCCTTGCTAACTGTCTGAGCACCCCAAGTTCCGGAGCGCAGACGCACAGAGTCAGGTACTTTATCAACTTTTTTTGGTATATTCTTATCCTGGATTTCATTCGGTTCTTTTTTAGGAAGGGCCACCTGAAAGCAAATCATAGTATTTATGTTTTGTTATTGTTTCAGACTTGTTAAAAAGACTGTGTCATTGAAACTAGGTTCAATTAATTCAAATTATGAACAATAATCTAGGGGTACGTGGCTCGAGACTAGAGGGTTCATGCGCGAAGTCTATCCTCGTCCCCGGTCACGGTCGCGTTTAGAGGTTTGTTGAGGGGACTGGAACGACTTGGAACGTCACTCAGCTGATAGTGCTATCTATCCTGTCGCAGGGGACCAACAGCGTTTAGACGTGAGGGGGTCCGGCACCCACTTACTGATTGGTCCCCGAGGTGACCGCGACGTGCCTTGGGTTCAGGGCCGCCGGTGACAGAGAGTTGGGCCTGAGATGAGCCTGGGAACGAGCAGGCCGCAGAAGAAAGCTACGGCCTCTTCGCGGTCCCGCCATTTGCGGCAAAGGTGTGGAGGTGGAGGTTTTAATCGGTAGAAGCACCACACGTGTCGATTCCGATATAACTCGATGGTCCCCTTTAGGAGGAAGATAATGTTTAAAGTAAATGTATTTCCTCCAGCTACAAATAAAAAATAAACAATAACCTAACCAAGGACAACATAAAACGTTATAATAAATTAAATTACCTCTTTCTTCGGTACAGTTTCCGTTCTTT
This sequence comes from Ectropis grisescens, assembly GCA_017562165.1. Lineage (NCBI taxonomy): Eukaryota > Metazoa > Arthropoda > Insecta > Lepidoptera > Geometridae > Ectropis > Ectropis grisescens. The sequence continues at coordinate 13,778,897 of CM029767.1, read as the reverse complement.
TTACCCAAATGTCTTCTGAGCTAGTAGGGGATTCGTCAACAGTCGATCTTATTTCTATAAGACTACTATCAAAATAATTTTTGTCTCGGTGAAGATTGCTTCCAGCAAAAATTGAGCGAATACTTGGTCGTTGCTCTTCTGCTCCTTTAGTTCCAAAATGCACAGTATGTGCATTGTGGACCTGTGAGCGTAGGGCACGTTCAATTTTCGGCGAAGGTGGCAGTTGCGGTGCCACTGCCGGGGACAATTCAGTTGTCGTCACAAGAAACTTGTGTTTGGCACCTATCACAGTGCGTTTCATACATTCTTTTTGCTTATCTAATTCGTCATCTTGAATAGATGATACTACGTCATTCACGTGTGATTCGGCGCTAGCATCACACGAACAATCATCTTTACCTAGGGTCGTCACACTATTTAAAGAAGCCATTTCTGAATCTATTTGTGATGAAACTATCGAAGGCGGCGGATCATTCTCTTTTTTCTCGTCGTCTTCATCTTCTTCTCTGCACTGAGAGAGTCGTCTACGTTCGCCAAAAGTAAAAGGTCCGTTAGGTGCTGAATTACGACTGGATAAGTTATTACAATGGTTCATGAAGTAGTGCTGAAAAAAACTGTCGGTTTCAGGCGTATCAATGCCATCGCCTTGAATAATGTCTTTCAGAGCAGCTAGCGATGTTATGGTATTGTAGTTTATCGCATTGACTAAGTCTTCGTTATCGGAAGAACTGCCCGAGCCACTAGCGGCCTCTTCCTCCCCTAATTTGCGACACACTTCGTCTATCACTCCATCAGTGGTCATATTTACTTCTTTTTTCTTCTTCTCATTTTTGGGTCCGTTCTTCTTAACGTTTACATTCGAAGTAACTTTTGTTTCAGTCTCCATTGAGCAGCATGTATCCCTGGTCAAAACTAAGTTTCTAGCAGTGCGGCGATTACGAATAAGGCACTATAAATAAGTTCCACAGTTATGTCACGTATACAGTCACATGATAACTTATTTGGATTCCATGTCATAAGTAAAGTAGCATAGTAATAAGTTTTGTAGCCACAATCACCGCGTGCATACCTTGCTGATGTTCACTCGTCGTAAACTATTTTCAGCTAACATTTTACGAATCTGAAATAGAAATGTATTTTCATGGTCACGATTCTGTTTTCCACGAACGTTATATGCTCACTAATTCTAAGCATACGGCCGATTATTATGAGACTAGCAAATTAAGCGGACACGTAGTCTTGGATTATAGTTGACACATTTAAATGTAACAGTTAAAAACGATATATCCTCGTCAATCTTACAAAACACTCAGACAAACTATTTTTATGAAATAATATAAACGTGTTTTCGAATAATTTTATGATACGGTTGGGTGTTATTTTATTATTGAGGAGTTACCTATTTAGATCTCAAGATGTTTATTTAGCAATGCAAAGTTTTTAATAAAAGACATGGCAAATGATAAATAAACTATTTGAATTATTACGAATGATATTGTGGTGTTGGGGACCGTGATCCCATTTAAGTACTTTAGAAGCGGAAAATCCATCATTGCAGTGCCGCGTACGCACCATATACAGAGGCCTTGATAACACTAACGACATTCATAAAATTAATGAATTAAAGATCATAAAGTCATCATGTGACGTCTAGATAGTCGCGACATCAGAACGTTTTATAACTAGTGTTGTAAGCATTTTATTTTAATGATTAAGAATTGAATCATTGGGTGAAAATGTCTCATTTATTTCAACTTTGCCATCATATTCCCGGCCACCTAACTAAATTGGTTATAGCTTCGGTCTTAATCTTTAATTTTGAAATTGTTTTCATTGTGTGTGTGATTTTTTACTAACTTTTCTTTATTACGCTTAAGGAAAATATCTACGAGTATAAATTATCGAAAAAAAATTGGAAACCCCCCAAAGTAACTTTGAAAAATCTTTCACCCGCGCTGTCCGTGGTGGGCTTTGACTTGAGAAGGCATGAGTCACAACAGTGAGATCAGAAGACTTGTATGCTGATGCTTGTGGTGTTATGATACGTCATTATTAGTTATCAATTTGAAAAGCACAGTAGTACTTGCCTTTATTTATTATATTTTGATGTTATTAGAATATCCCTATACTATTTATATTAAGAATGCGAAAGTTTGTATGCATATACGAATGTTTGTTACTCTTCCAAGGAAATACTACTGAAGGGGCATAGATAGATAATAGTCAGATGTAACACGAACTACTTTTTATCTCGGTAAAATAACAGGAACGGGAATTAAGCGAGTGTGAAACCGCAGGATGCTACTGGTACCACAATCATGAGAATACCTACCCTTCATGGGTAGGTATTCTCATGCGCATATGCATTGCGCTCAAGGCACACCAGTATTTGCTTAAATACATAACTAATTGAACTGGTACCTATATATTAATGTGTCTGTTTATGTTTTTGAATACAGATACAAAGAACGGTTTTGTATATGTTTTTTTAGTAGAAGATAAGCGCGCAAACTCAAAACCAATGTTATCTCGCCATAGATAAAGGCCAAGGCCGCTCTTTTCAATACAATTTATATGAGAAAACAATGGAACAAACAATCATTGACTAGTTTATATATGTATGTGTACAATAGATGTCCGTATTCGTCATCGCGTCAAATACAGGACGGTCTACGCGGAATGTGTCTAAGTCGAAAGGAACGCATTATCAATCTCATAAAGAATAAGTTTTAAAATTAGCTGTATAAATAAAATTTCAAATATAGAATTATTTAGGTGTGACGGTGCAATATATACTTAATATGTGTGTATAAGACGGTAGTAAGTGACGGGTAATATTTCCACCGATATTTCCTTGAGCTTGAGAAGTTTGTTCTTTAGACGAAACTTTCTAAGGCTGAATTAACTGTCAGAACAAAATTAAAAATGTTGATTAACTCCCTACTGCCTTGAATTTGTTATCTGTACAACATTCTACTAGTCAAGCATTTGATACCCATATTAAGAGAGTTGTGAAAAAAGAAAGGTATTTCGGCATTTTGTGGTAGCGGCCATCTTAGATTTGAAATTTGTCACAGTGCAAAGTATTCTACTAGTCGAGCTTTTCGTTTGATACCCATATTGAGGTAGTAGTGAAAAAAATTATATAATTCGCCATTTTGTGGTGGCGGCCATCTTGGGTTTGAGTTTTTTTTATAGTGTATAGTATTTTACTAGTCAAGCCCTCTCGTTTGATACACATATTGAGATAGTAGTGAAAAAATAATATAATTCGCCATTTTGTGGTGGCAGCCATCTTGGATTTGTTTTTTTTTATAGTGTACTAGTTGTACCCTGCCACGCTTCGCTGGGGCACATTGTTATGCAAAAATGAGATAAAAACAATCCTTGATGCGGATTATATATCATTGTAAAATTTCAGATCGATCGGTGCAGAACTTTTTGAGTTTTTGAAGCGTACACAAACCAACATAACATTTTTATATATAGATAGTATTTTACTAGTCAAGCCCTTTCATTTGATACCCATATTAAGGTGGGTTGTGAAGTAATATTTTGTCCGCCATTTTAAGGAGGCGGCCATTTTGAATCGATATTAATGGATGTTAACCTTCAAATAAAAAAACCGCATCAAAATCGGCCCATCCGTTTGAGCTCTACGGTGCCACAGACAAACACACAGACAGACAGACACAAAAACAGACATCGACGTCAAACTTATAACACCCCTTTTTTTGGTCGGGGGTTAATAAACTAAGTGTCTTTTTAAAGGTGCAAAGGTTCTACAAGTCTGAATACTTGCTCACATTATACCAAACACAGATTCGCTATTCGCACCTTGAGGATGGATCGACTAAGTACCAGATGGAAGCTCGGGAGTCGATTAAGAGACGTGCCAACGACACCCTTGCGCAAAGACGACTTCATAGTCTTGAACATCGTCGAAAAATTGCTAGTTTATTGTGTTTTAACGGATACATTTCGAAAAGTGTGCAACTGAAACGATTTAATACCCTTTTTAACACCCCCGACCAAACAAAGGGGTGTTATAAGTTTGACGTCGATGTCTGTCTGTCTGTGTGTGTGTCTGTCTGTGGCACCGTAGAGCTCAAACGGATGGGCCGATTTCAATGCAGTTTTTGACGTGACAACGTCTTATAAATTGGTTTGCCGGGTGACACTTCAAGAAACTGCGTTACGCTCCGCTCACGTTATGCGCTCACAACGAGAGCGAGTGAAAGGCACGCGTCCCTTCCGTAAAATTATTTTACCACTCAAAGTCGTTGTCACGTAAAACTTTCGCCCGTATACCGACTTTACAGGCAACCAATTTTTTTTATTTGAAAGTTAAAATCCGTGCGGATGTTCTTAGCTATGTTTGGTTAATATAGATTCAAGATGGCCGCCTCCACAAAATGGCGGACAAAATATTTCTTCACAACCTACCTCAATATGGGTATCAAATGAAAGGGCTTGACTAGTAGAATGCTTTGCACTATAACAAATTTCAAATCCAAGATGGCAGCCACCACAAAATGGCGAATTATATAATTTTTTTCACTACTACCTTAATATGGGTATCAAACGAAAGGGCTTGACTAGTAGAATACTTTACACTATGATAAATTTCAAATCCAAAATGGCCACTACCACAAAATGGCGAAATACATGTCTTTTTTTCACAACTCCCTTTAGTAGTGGTAGGACTCTTGCCAGAGTCCGCCTGGGGAAGTACCACACCTTTGCCAGTTATTCTACCGCCAAGCAGTAATGTGCAAACATTACTGTGTTCCGGTTTGAAGGGCAATGTTTCCAGAGAAATTACAGGGCTTAGAGATATAAGATCTTAGATCTCTGGGTGACGAGCGCAGTGCAGTGCTAGGTAATGATTTGGACTCTGCGTGTTCCAATAGCTGCGTGTCACTGTGCTGTTATGTGTCAGTCATGTTGCTTACCATCAGGCACATGTCCTGATCGTCTCGTCACTCTTTATTTAAAAAAAAAAAAATATGGGTATCAAATGAAAGGGCTTGACTAGAAGAATGTAGTACAGATAACAAATCCAAGGTAGTCTCGGGTTAATCAAAATTTTTAATTTTGTTCTTGTTTCAACCGAATTGCTCATAGCTCGAAAAAGGCGACATCGTTTCACGGTTGTCATTCCAAAGACTCGAACAAAAAGGTTGTACTCTACGCTGTGGAATGCGTTCCCTGACTGGGTTTTCCTCTTTGGTGACACAACTCAATTTAAATGGTATAAATTATGGTATTTTTAACCCCCGACCAAAAAAAAAGGTGTTATAAGTTTGACGTCGATGTCTGTCTGTCTGTCTGTGGCACTGTAGAGCTCAAACGGATGGGCCGATTTCGATGCAGTTTTTTATTTGAAGGTTCATGTCCGTGCGGATGTTCTTAGCTATGTTTGGTTAATATCGATTCAAGATGGCCGCCTCCACAAAATGGCGTACAAAATATTTCTTCACAACTTACCTCAATATGGGTATCAAATGAAAGGGCTTGATTAGTAGAATACTATACACTATAACAAATTTCAAATCCAAGATGGCCGCCACCACAAAATGACGAATTACATTATCTTTATCACTACTACCTCAATATGGATATCAAATGAAAGGGCTTAACTAGTAGAATACTTTGCAATATGACAAATTTTCAATCCAAGATGGCCGCTACCACAAAATGGCATAATACATTTTTATTTTCACAATTCCCTTAATATGGGTATCAAATGAAAGGGCTTGACTAGTAGAATATTGTACAGATAATAAATCGAAGGTAGTCGGGTGTTAATCAAAATTTTTAATTTTGTTCTTGTCTTAGACAAACATACAACCGCACGTATTAGTAATTGTTGTACAGTGCAAGGTGCAAGTAGTTCATTTTCAATCAAAATGCGTTTGGCCGCACATTGCATATATAGGTACATAATCAAGAATAGGTATTACCTAGTACGTAGCACACTAACCTTAGTACAGTTCGTCTTTTTCGCCTTATTAAGGGGCCTTTCTGCATAACCCTGTATTTATCAGTAAAGAATGCGGACGGTACTCAAGGGACTAATATACAACAATCAACAAGCGAGCTGGTGCATTTATTAGAAAAGCGGCTACAATCAATTGATGGAGCACCGTCTTCCTGATAGGAAGTACCCTACAATTAGAGCAGTGGAGCAATGCTTACAAACGATATAACTAAACACTATAGTTATTTAATTGTAAAGATACAATAAAAAAATATTTGAGTAACGATAGAATTTTAAATCCTATGGATATTGAATTATATCGTAGGTATACACACCACAAAACCCGTAACGTCACGGGCAGCCGGCGCGCGCTTAGGGTGATTTTAGACTCACGTCGACCGCACCGCGGACCTTTAGGACTAATGGCCGAGATTATAATTATATAATGAACTTCTAGGAAGCGTTTTTGAATGACGCGTAGCTATCAGCGCACGCGGTGGTCAGTGCTGATAGCTACGCGGCCGTACGCGTCGCGTAGCTGTTGGCGCTGACGATCCCCTGAGCTCCTCTGCTTTCAGTGAGCGTTGTAGTGTCGAGCGGAGCAGACGTCGTCAGCGTGTACAGTCATGATGAACGCGATTCACTATTGTGGTATAGGCATGCGTCTTAAGCTGCAATGGGCTAGTTTATCCTGTATCTTTACCAGTAATACGTCAAAAGTGCTAGTTGACATTCGAAAGTAATTAATGAATTTATTTTCGTCAGCCCTCAACGTGCCATATACCAAGACAGTCTCCTGCAACGGCTCTCTGCTCCATCAATCGATCAACATGGAGTTTGTCGTCGCCGGTTTATATTTTTTTTGGGGATAGGTAGTACAAAGCAGCAGTAATTAATAAACTCCCCATTTTGGTCGTCGTCTATACAGCAAAGCTGTCAGTACGATACTGAAACGAGCCACACTGAGCCTCAGCGCTGATGAACTACGCGCTGAGCTATGAGCGCTGACGGTGAGCATGAGACTCAAAATCTGCCTCGAGGAGGCGTTTTTTTACTTCAATACACCATCAGCCCGCCTGGCGTTAAACGACGATGCGGACTACGATGAAGGGTGCTTACCTAGAAGAAACAGATTCACTGTCGATTTCCAGACACTAAAATTGCAACCATCGGGAAAACCCCACTCAAGCAACGCATTTCAACCCCTAGACGTTCTTGTCACAAAAGTAGAGGAAAACCTCGTACGAGTTTTTGGAACGTCAGCCATTAAACGATGTCACTTTTACTATGTTTTGTACGAGTTACTTATGCTGTATGTATTGTGTGTTTTAAAGCTATGTTTACGAACTTACCCGATTAGACATCACCAATTTATAACCAAGGGCTACGACTGATTGATAGCCTGCTTGGAAACTAGCTAGCAGGTTTATAAAATCTCTTCAATAAATGTGAGTTTATTGATGAGAGAACATAACGCGAACGAAGGAGGCAAATACAGAAAACACAAATAGTCTCCCCTATAGCAAGCAAGGTTCGTAATAGACTACTGAAAATTGGGATTGCAGAATCTTCAATCTATACTACAATAAATATTGATCCAGGAAATAATTGTGATAGTCTTTAGTAGTAAAGTAGTAACTCTTTTGACTTTTCAGGTTATTTAAATAGATTTTGACGTCATCATTATTAACCATCATTATGATTGATCCGCACACCAACGGAATAAAAAAAATGGATGATCATCCGATTAGTTTGAGTGGAGTCGATTCAATATACCTAAGACTTCACTTCACTTGTTTAGTAACGTTAACGTTCGAGTTAACGTTTTTGAAATTTAATGGCTGACCCCAACTATAGACACCAACGAGTACGAAAGATTATTTATATTTTTTAATAAATAAATAATAAACATTGGTGTACAATTCACACACAACACCATCTATCCCCAAACTAAGCAAAGCTTACACTATGACGGCCAGATAGCTGATATTAAAATGAATGGAGAATATTGAAATTATTCGTAATTTTTAGCGTAATCTTACATCAATAACGGCATTGCGTAACATTAGGCAATACGCGATCAAACACCAACTTGTATAAAAAACCTAGCTTGTCTTGATTGAAATGTGATCTTGATCCAGGCGCGGTCCCAGCCTCGAATTTTAGAGGGGGTCACCAGTACGCAGTCTCAAATTTTGGGGGGAGGGTCACCAGTAGGAATACAATAAATCGTTAACTTTTTTTTTGATTTTTAGTTTAATGTTTACGATTTTGGGGGCGGTCATGTCCCCTGTGCCCCCCCCCCCCTCGGACCGCGCATGTCTTGATCCCTAGGTACGATGTGGCCGCACCACGACCAGACGACCATTTATTGCTTTCCAACTTTTGGTTGAGGTATGGATCCGCATGTACCTTGCACAGAGACAAAATGATACCCACTTAGCAAGTCGTTAAAAATTTCATACATTTTTACAATGATAAATAGCTACGTTTGTTTTGTTTTGAATAGGTTTCACCTCGTTGAGGTTGTGTCAGAAACCAATAAATAACATGGCAGCAATTGAGATCAAACAGTAGCTCAGTACTCAATAGAATAATATAGATACATTTTTGTTTTCATTAAATAATTATAGCAAATTCACGACGACTAAACGTTATGAGCACCTGGTTGACCGAGCTTTGCTCGTTTCGTAAGCTCTGAGTAAAGCCAAAATAATAGTTATGTTATATATTTTTTTCTAAAATTCAATCAATTTAAGTGACATATTTAAAAAAAAAAAATTAATTGTTAATTAATCATATTCTGGACTGAAATTCTTAGGCAACCCATTTGCAATATATTTGTTGACATATTTAATTCCATATAAAATACTTTTCATCCAATAAACTGCTCGATGAAGGTCGATCTAGGATCTCCTACTATACGGCCTATATCCTTCCTCGATAAATTGACTATCCAACAAAAAAATACTTTAAATTCGAACCAGCAGTTCCTGAGATTATTATTACGTTCAAAACAAACAAACTCTATAATATTAAGTATAGATATTACGGTCCCGAGTTTACCCGAAGATCTCTTATCACTCCCGAGCGTGACGCTAGAATTCAATTCACAGCCCACGGAAAATAAGTCTGGCGCGCCAAAAGAAGATTTCACTTAAAAACCTCTTATATCTCTGGGTGATGAGCGTAATCTCTGGAACTGGTGGTTTGAAAGCTAGGATCTCGGGATGGACCCCTTTTTTGTATGGCACTGACATTATAGTTACTGATCTGATTTAAACTTGGGTTTACCTTACCTTCTCAGTGTGTTCTGAAAATGATGGGTCTGTAAATTATCTTACAATTAGCAATGACGATTGCAAAGTATACTTTGTTTAAATGAGGCCATCACATAATACACGATACATCCGTAAGTAAATATTTCTAATACTGCTTATCAAAATACCAAAAAAAACTGATAAAATGTGTAAGTAATACTTAAATTTTTATTTTTCCCGTGAATTAACCAGTGGCCGAGGTATTTCGAATTTCACATTCGAACTAAAAATCTCTTCAGTGTTTAACAAACAGAGCTACTTGTCTGTTGTCGTAACTGGATGTATGGGTGAAAATGAAACTCGCAAGGCAACCGACATGTGTCAAGAGAGAGACGATTTTCTTAGCATTCCATGGATTCACCGTGCAGGTGCCGGGTCCATCGTGTGGCAGAGAGAGAAAACCCGAGTAGACCCCGAGACTTGTGACTCGGGCGTAGGTTTAAGGGGCCCCTTTCTGACGTACATCAACACTCACCTTCACCACTCGTTTTTATCTCCCTGCCCAGCCAAATCTGATATGAGCCTACTAGTACAGCTTTAGATACTCGTTCTAGTATAGAACTTACTGCACTTCTGGATAAGCCAAGGTCTTTCAGCAGGTTATAAAGAGATTTTGCTGGTATACCTCTCGCTCCCACTTCTACAGCGTATAAACTAACTACATAGCCGTTTTTTGTTAATTCGTTTAGGAGGTCGTAATACTTATTTTGTTTCATCGCGTGGTCTTTAGGTATATTAGTTTTCCACGGTACGGTAAGTTCTACAAGGACTATGCGTTTCGTAGCTCTAGAAAAAAGGAAAATGTCCGGTCTGGATGACGAAACACCCACATCATCACACATAATTTAAATTTATCCGTAAAAAACACAAATCGACTTCAATTTAAAATTAAACTCAAACATTCGACTAAACTTCATGTCTTGTGAACTCAACACACATATAGGTGATATAGGTATATATCACAATCATACAGAAGTCAGGAATGAATCGAAGATGAAGAATCAGATAGCGTAAATAAAAACCAGAAATTAGTAGAAGATGAGGAAGAAGAAGACTTTAATCAGCTGACTATTATTTTATTTTTTTTCATTTATAAATTAAGACTACAACAAATTGTCTTGCCAGACATATTGCATGCCTCTCGCAGAGGCCAGTTTGTATGGGGCAACTTTTAAAATGTTTTGTATCATCATATCTTACCTACAAACAGCAATAATAGTTATTTGTTATACAAGAGTGCAAAGTTGATTTTTAACCGCGTGCTCAATTTTGATGACCGAGCAAGCGAAGGATTCTAAAATTGAATCACGAGCGCAGCGAGTGAATCAAAATTAGAATCCTGAGCGTAGCAAGGGAATCAAAAGAGCACAAGGTGAAAAATCTTTGCACTCGAGTGCAACACGTAACTTTTCATTCCACCTCAGCGAGGAAATGACTAAATGCAAATTTTTAAATGTTTTCGCGCTAAGCAAATTAAAAAAAAGTAAGTACACCAAGGAGGTTCCGAGTCTGAGTTATTAATATATTAAAAAAAATGTATGATGCATTCGGCACCAAGGAGGTAGAAATAAATAGGTTGAATTATGTTTTGAATTCAAAACCTCAGTACACACGATGTTCTAAATTCAAATTTACTTTAACCTCTAGAGGGTAAAAACGACTTTTGCGCCCTGATATCGAGTAGCAAAAGTACTCTTTCCGAGCTGGTGGGATGAAAAGACTTTTGTATTTGTATTTGTCAACTTACTCGTAACACACTGTTTCAATGAGACAGCGAGGTAGTACAATTAGGTACTTAGTAGGTTTATCATGGATGTGCTAAGCAAATTATAGCTTTTTGCAGAAATTTTAAAAACTGCTTACGATAAACTTTAATGAGGGAACCATCGTTGAAGTTCCAAACAAAAAAGAATCATTAAACACTCACAGTCACAAATGGCGGAGCAATTGCGTAACATATGTGCAAACAAAAAGAAAATACAACTGAATTGAAAACTTCTTTCTTTTTTGAAGTCGGTTAATAATCTATCGATGAAATTCGACATCTGGCAACCCGCTGTGAGCGTGGTGAAGTATGACCATGTCTATTTTGTTTTTGTTCAGACTACGCGTGTGGTCTTTACCTCCTTGTGGAAAGGTAAACACAAAATATTCTGATATGCTCGTATAAAAAGAAAAAGGTAATTAGGAAAACTTCTTATTACCCATTCTATATTCGAAAGAATAGCAGTTTCAGTGCGAAATAATGTTCGCGATAGAATCTGTGGCCGGTAAGTATGATATTGATGTTATGGCGATCCGGAATAAACGGCCTTGAACTCGAAATTGCTCATTGCTTACTGTAACTACGAAGTAAGGAGAATTTATCTATGCTAACATTGTGATGTAGCGTACTAGGTATTTATTTTCCAGCATTTAAGCAGCAAGGTGCAGCGCGCAAATTATGATTAACATTATTAAGATTTAAGGTAACGTTGATAAAAAATGAAATATTAATCTTATAATATATTTCATTGCCTCTGGGAATAAAAGTATGGAACTTATCGACCTGCCCTTCTGTCTGTCAGTATCTCTATGTATTTGAAATCCAGTTTCTTTGTGGTAAGCCTAAGGGCCGAAACTATGTGACGCAGTCGCCCGCCCGCGGTCCATACAAAAACGACCCGACTGCACGCGCGGTCGATATTAGTATGGAACCGCTCCCGCGTCACGCAGTTTCGGCCCTTAGCTATGTTTGGTTAACATAGATTCAAAATGGCCGCCTCCACGAAGCGGCAAATAAAATATTCTTTCTTCATCACACCACCTCGGAGAGAGTAATTTTGCTCTTCGATATCAGAGTGCAAAAGTCGATTTTACCCTCTAGAGCAGCGATATTCTAATAGGTTCCGCGGAACCCTAGGGTTCCGTGACACCCTGTAAGGGTTCCGCAAGAAATAAAAAATAATAATCAAAGCACGTCTGTCTGGTCGACCGTCCTGATTCCTGACGCTGCGTATCATTTAACTATTCTATATGTGATAAACCTAAAATGGGTGATTCTAGCGACGAAAAAGTTTATATGAAGCCAACAGAATTTACTGAAGTTAATTCGCATAGCATTAATTTAGTCATTTCCTCGCTGGGGTGGGATGAAAAATTACGTGCTGCACTCGAATGCAAACATTTTTCACCTTGTGCTATATTAATTCCTTCGCGAACACACAGGATTCTAATTTATGAATCTTTGAGATTATTTATAGGATTCTAATCCTTCGCTTACTCTGTCATCAAAATTGAGCACGCGGTTAAAAAGCAACTCTTGTGTAACACATATCTAATTTCACAACCTCCCTCAGTATGGGTATCAAATGAAAAGGCTTGCTTGAGTAGTGGAATACTATAACAAATTTCTAATTCAAGGTAGTCGGGGGTAAATCATTTTTTTTTAATTTTGTTTCTTTGTTGTCCTAGTTTTCGATAATATTTAATAAATATGTCTATGTATGCATTATTGGTTTATATTTTGGGCCAGACACGAGTAAAGTGGGTTAAAACTTAAAAAGGTTAAAACCGGCCAAGTGAGGCCAAGGGACTGGCGCACGCAGGGTAATTCCGTACCATTAGCAAATAAACGGCGAAAAGCTTTTTTAGTGGAGGGAGCCCCTTAATTATTTATTTTGTTTAGGAATTATATTTAAAGAGAACCGTTCTACCTGTCACCGTTATTAGTATCGAGTAAGAAACGGTAAAAAAATCAAGTTTGTTGTATGGGAGCCCTTTAAATATTTATTTTCTTTTATTTTTAGAACTTATTCTTATAGCGGCAATAGAAATACATCATCTGTGAAAATTTTACTAACAGCTATCACCGTTTTTTATATACAGCCTGGTGACAGACGGACGGACAGCGAAATTTCAGTAACATATTTTTTACTCTTTGGGTACGGAACCCTAAAAAAGATTATTTTGAATTACATACTATTATTTACTATCATGTTAGCACCCATTAAATAACTACGTGAGATACAATCCGACAACCATTTGGCTCGTCATTGCTTGGCATCAGAGACACGCAATGAAATCGACCACGTGAGAAAGAAACTAAACAATAATTTCTTGTTTCATTGATTTACGATCACTAACGTTGGTCGGATTTAAACTCGTTAAAATTAAGCAATAGATTTTCAAAATAATTCGTTTTTTGTCCATTTCTACCTAAGACAATCGAGATTGAATTTTCAAAATCGTTAAATATAGTAAAAGAAGTGAGTAATGAGACGGCAGATGATAAATAAAAGTGGAAAAAATCGTATAGAGCAAGAAGCCGTGAACCCCAGACCTTTGTTATTGACCGACTTCCAAAAAGGAGGAGGTTATCAATTCGACCTATGTTTTTTTATGTATGTTACCTGATTTCCGAAAACCCATGCACCGATTTTAAAATTAATTTTTATGTTCGGATGGGTATGCTTCCCGAAAGGTCCCATATAAATCTTATCGAAATCGGTCAAGTGGTTTTAGAAATATGAACCAAAAACTAAAATTTGCATACATTTTCTGTATGCAAACTACAAAATTGGGAAACGCGTTAATAAAAACTTGTTTTGCACTAAAAAGGGTAAAATAGATTATTTTACCCTTATAATCTTTTTTTACTTAAGACTTCAAATAGATGAGTAAGTAGCACTTGTAATAATGATATTAATTCATTTTTCGCTTTTGAGTGCCTATTTGTGGTTTTGAAGTCGGTTGAATTTTTTTTACGAAAATAGTTTATTTTGAACAAACCTGAAAGTTAGTCAGCGCAATCAGCGCATGCTCCCGACGTAGGTAAGGACGATGGACCATTATGAAGTTTGGATCATCCTGGCTTTGGCAGATGAGCGGTACTAAAGGTGTGTGAAATACCGATCTAAATTTGCTAAACTATATAGTCTTTATTAGTATTATGGTTTCATATTGGTATGAAATTAATGTTGGGAGTTGGGAATTTCACCCAAATAAGGGGCGGGGCCAAGCAGTACGTGAAGCAACATGCAACGAGATTACAATTATTGATATCAAATACAGTCGGAATTATTTATACGTATCACATACAAATTATAGACTCAAAATCACATCGATAAGCGTCTTCAAACTGCTTAATTGTTAAATAATATACGAACCGCGTGCGAGATGCGAGATAGTAAAGAGAACCGAATCATCAAATGCAATGACATCATCATCTATAAAAAGTGTGAATTCATAAATAGGTACTTTAGCGGCCGCTAACGACTATTGAACTTACCATTATGTACCTACAAAGCAACCAAATTTGCCTCTACAGTTGAATGGAGGAGCCAGAATCTTATTTGAAACAACATCACGCAAAAAAAATTAGCACATTAATTTGGTTAAAAATATAGATGTGTGCTCTATTTTAGTAGATGTAGTTGTTCAAAGGAGTGTACACTAAAGTAAGGTTATCGGAATGGAACGAGCGATAAGAAAATTTTAATATAAAAATTTATTTTGTATTGTTGTATAACCTTTGAGGTAAAGTAAAATAAAGATCACATAGTTTTTGTTTGAATAGCAACAATTACCAATGGGTCAATGAGAACTCTTTAAAACATCACACATGGTAAGTATGGATAATCTTTTATGAAGAATTAGTGTTTACACTACTTAATTTGTCATTCTCGAAGCTACTTACTATTAGTTTTTTTTTTGTAGCTTTTACTTTCCCAATGTAGAGTAAAGGACTGACTATATTCCTTCTAATTTTACTAATATTATATGATATTGTATTGTTTGTCAGCGTTTAGGTCGTAGAAGGAATGTGTCTCTCAAATTTTCGGTTCCGTTTTCTAAAAGTGGCAATGGCGCTATTGTTTTTGTACCCAAGTGGTATTTAATAGATCGTATTACGAAGCCTCAACTGGCTTTCTAACTTTACAAGGCAACGATTCCATTGCTCGAAAAATACTTTAAAACATTCAATCAATCCTATCCTTAAAAAAGCAGCATCGTGTCATGGTTGTCGTTCCAAAGATTCGACTCGAATGAAGAGGTTTGACTCCGTTTTCTAAATAAGAACGTCTAAACCTATAGACTGTGGAACTCGTTGCCCAACAGGGTTTTTGGCTTAAAGTCGAGAGTGGCTCGGTTTTTTTAGGTATGCTCGCTCCATACTTCACAGCATCGTCGCTTAACATCAAGTAAGATGGCGGTCAGGTGCAAACCTATCATCGATAAAAAACTACGTGGAACTACTTATAAATAACATGAAATACTTAAGCACACCCAACAAGTCTGATGTTGAACATACCCACTATGCATCAAAGCACCTTCTCCAACCTTTAATAATATATTCCATAAAATGTAATCTCTCAATCAATTTATACAGTTGACCTAGATGCTAGTTTGATTAATAATAAAATGATTAAGATTAGAAACTGGATTCTACAGATCTAGGTAAATAGTTGATGCATAAGCAACAAGTCAAGTAAAGTACTAGATTTGATTTAGTGTGCGTCCATATTAAGGGACTAGCGCGGACGCGACGACGCGGCGGGCGTGAAATACTCGTATCAAACATATGTATGAAATGCGCCTTAAATCCACAGTGCAGGAACTAAGGGAGTCCAGCTGGGCGGGCTTGGGCTTGGACGACATAGTGCGCGGAATTATCAAACGTTCCTGTCCGCGTGTTCTAGCCTCAACACGAGCCTAGTTAGCGAGTTACCTAAGACGCGTGTCGCAAGGGTATCAAACCTGTTCGGTCGTGTCGCTCGGCTTTTGCGAGGCTGGATTTTGTTTTTTTTGTAAAATTACGGTAAATACGTAATTTAACTGTAAAATATCTGTTTTATTTTTCTACAAAATTATGAACAATTTCTTTTCAGATCTAATACTTTACCTATTTTAATAAAAGTTTGCATTTACTTTGGTAATTTTAACTTTTTTTTTTTTGAAGTAGTTAAATGTTGAATAAAATCTTTTTTGGGTGTAATCTCAATGTTTCCCGCAAACGACCACACGCCTCCGCTACCCGCACCCGCCGTACGGTCCCGCCACCGCGCATTCAGTGTGGACGCATACTTAAACTTTGCATAGCCATTAGCTACGTCATGGTATGGAGCGGTGCTGTGTAAGTAGGTAAGAATGATTATCATGTGGTTAAATACATACCTGACTTTAGTTCTAATATTTGCTAACTTCTAGCGATATCTTCTGATAAATAACGAGTGTGCAACTTTAGGGTACAAGTGAATTATGTCATTGTCGATATTACATTTCTAAAATTTGGTGACCTGGACAAGATGCATGATACCCCCGGATTTTAGAGCTCAACCCCGGTCATGGTCAGTAGGTTATTCAAATATAGTGATCACTTTCAGAACTTGAAATGAAATTTAGTCATCTTATATCATCATCTTAATACAAATTTAGCTAGTTGGTTCGTCGGTTGATCACGGCATGCGGGCCCCGAGAGTCTACCGCCTAACTAAAACTGTGTTAGCTTTCATATTGCTCTCTTTTTTCTTTTCTATTAAAATGACAGAGACAGCAATAACAAAGCCAAAGCAGATTTAGTTAGTGCGGTAGAACCGCAGTATGAGTGTCGCAGGCGACCCAAGACTAATATTTTTTAAACCCGGACTTCAAACCCTCCCCACACGCCCTCTAAACTAACATTAAATCCGAGGAAACCCGAACGGATGGCAACCCTAGACATAACTATGTATATTATGTAAAATGGGGGGTAATGGGGGAGAACGGATATAATAACTTTCCGGCCCCAACTGTCAACCTCACCTGCACGCGCGGACAACACATCATCCGCGGCGGTATTTATACCGTGGTCCCCCTGCTAGATAACGGACGAGGCAATGGCGACCGAGCAGTGGCGGTATAACCACACTCCTGGCCAGAGGTCAGAAGAGGCTGCAGGGGCCTTGGGGTACAAATAACCCCTAAAAATATCTGGTGCAGAAGGCAACGGGAAACCACTGCAACTAATATCCCGAGAAAATCGTTATGGAAGTAGATACTAAAAGATCACGATTGCCATGCGAACCGCCTAGCGAGCGGCGCCGCACCGCGTCCGGGGCGAGCGGTGAGAAATGGACTACCGGCCATGTTGGAGTAGGATACCAGGCCCCGCATGGAATAAATGCTACTGGAAACTCCATCAAGCTGCGAAAAACCCAGAAGATAGGCACGTGGAATGTTCGCGGCTTGTTAAAACCGGTAAACTTGACATCGTAGAGAGGAAGTCACCAGATGTGATTTATGTATTTGTGGACTAGCCGAAACCCACTGGAGAAATTGCGGGCATTTCCTCACCGACGCCGGTGCAGTCTACTTTTCCGGTAATGAAGATAGTAGCCGAAACGGAGTGGCAATTCTTGTTTCGCAGCATCTTAATAGCAGTGTGATGGGGTATGAGGCAGTTAGCGACCGGATTATAACCATGAAGCTCAAAGCATCACCTGTAAACTTAAACCTGATACAGGTATATGCTCCAACCAGTGAAGCTCTACCCACCGTCCTGGAGAGTTTTTACAAAGAACTACAGACAACAATTGCCAAAATCCCCAACAGAGAACTACTTATAATTATGGGCGATTTTAATTCGAAAATTGGCGCAAACTCTGCCCAGTATAGCAAATGTGTGGAAATTTCGGACTTGGGTGCGCAATGAAAGAGGTGAAAGATTTATGCAGTTCGCAGACGAAAACAACTTAGTGGTGGCAAACAGCCTATATCAACACCACCCACGTAGGCTGTTCACCTGGACATCACCTGGAGGTAGAGCCAAGAACCAGATCGACTACATACTTATTAGATCACGCTGGCGTACCTCCATTCTCAACGCTCACACACTTCCTGGGGCCGATTGTGGATCCGACCATGAACTTGTTGTCGCGAAGATACGGCTGAAACTTAAATCTGCCCGACCCGCCAAGAAAATAAGACGGCTTGACATAGTAGATAGCGAGAAGTTCAACACAGCTTTTGAGCAAAAATGGAGGAGTGGGTGGATATGAACCACAATGAAGCTACACCAGACATGCTGTGGAATAAAGCTAAACATCTAATCCAAAATGCAGTAGCGGAATCTATTCCAAGAACAGAAACACGCAAACGTCAACATTGGATGACGGATAGTACTCTTGCTCTAATTGAAGAGAGGCGCCGTAAGAAAGCTGCTGGAGCAGGCATAAAAGAGTTAAATAAGATGTCTGCCAAAATCCAAGCTTGTTGCAGGCGAGATCACAATTGCCACCTTCGTAGCATCTGTGAAGATGTTGAAAACACGCTACAAAGCACGAGTCTAGAGATCTGTACCACAAAATTCGTCTTATTACCAAATCTCTGCCGACTAAAACCTGGGCTATTGAGAACGACAAGAATGAAGTGGTAACAGAACTAGAACAAATCTCTGAAACATGGAAGAATTACTGTCAGTCATTATTCCGAGACCCGCAGTCGCGACAGTTTGCAAGCACAGACCTAGAGAAAGAGAATTTGGAACCAGACATCCTTATATCCGAAGTAAGAGCTGCCATAAAACACTTGAAAAGCAGGAAAGCAACTGGTAGAGATGCAATTCCGATAGAGACAATCAAAGCTTTAGGAGAACGCGGTTACCAGATGTTTCATCTTATTTGCAACAAGGTGTGGCAGACAGGAGTTTGGCCTTCGGAATGAACGCACACCGTTTTCACACCCCTGCACAAAAAAGGTTCGACAAAGAAATGTAACAATTACCGCCTCATTGCTCTAATATCACACGCTAGCAAAATAATGTTGCACATCCTCAACGAGCGATTGAAAACGTACCTATCAAAGGAGATCGCTCCGGAGCAAGCCGGTTTTGTGAAGGGGAAAGGCACTAGGGAACAAATTCTCATAGTACGCCAGATCATAGAGAAGTCGAGAGAATTCAATAAGCCCATATTCATTTGTTTTGTTGATTTCTCCAAAGCATTCGACTCGGTGAAATGGCCGGTATTGTGGAGGACCTTACTGGATATGGGCACACCAAAACATCTTGTACACCTTTTAAGATGTTTATATGAAGAAGGCACAGCCTCAGTGCGCACAGATGATGTATTATCTGATGATTTCCATCCTAGTGCCGGCGTACGCCAGGGTTGCATAATATCACCGCTCTTATTCAACGCGTACACAGAGCTGATAATGCGCATCGTTTTGGAGGACTGGACAGATGGTGTGACAATTGGTGGGTATAAGATTGCAAACCTGCGTTACGCGGATGACACCACCTTATTTGCAACCAGTGCACAACACTTGGAAGAGCTATTGTCAAGGATGGAACGAGTGAGTTATGAGTTTGGACTTAAAATTAATCGCAACAAGACCAAGGTTATGATTATTGACCGTGTTAGAGGTAATTCGCCTGAAGTAACCCAAATCGCGAATTGCACTGTAGTCCAATCTTATATTTATCTCGGGGCTATGATTTCGGGCAATGGTGGATGCGTGGATGAAGTCAAAAGACGTATGGGCATCACAAGAACAGCAATGGACGGGATGCGGAAGATATGGAAGAATAGAAATATAACTAAAGCCACGAAGACCAGGCTCGTGAGGACGCTTATATTCCCCATATTTCTTTACGCGGCTGAAACGTGGACTCTGCGAGAAGTGGAGAGACAGAAGGTGGACGCTTTGGAAATGTGGTGCTGGAGAAGAATGCTTGAGTCTCGTGGACCGAGTTTCGCACAAACGTCTCGATACTTCAGGAACTCGGCATCAGGCAGCGTCTATTTTCTGTGGTACAATCTCGTATCCTAACATTCTTTGGACATGTTTCCCGGCGTGACAACCACTCCATAGAACGCCTTGTCATTCAAGGAAAAGTGGAAGGCACAAGACCGCGCGGAAGGTCACCCACACGATGGACTGACCAGATCAAGTCCGCGATTGGAGGCTCGCTGAATGAGTGCAGCAGGATGACGTCTAGCAGGCAGCAATGGCGAAACGTCGTGAAGCGGATCACATCTGACCCCTCCAATAATACTACGAGCTCATAGCGATCACGACCGCTCTGTCAAGAGCGTACCGGATAAGAAGAAGAAGTATGTAAAATGGAATGTTACAGACTAATATTATAATAGCGCGTTCAAACAAAAAACACTTCAGCTTTCTAATTTAGTATAGAAATAATGTTAATTCACTGCAATAATTATGAATGTGTAATTTTTTTTTTAAATAAAGAGTGACGAGACTATCAGGACATGTGCCTGATGGTAAGCAACATGCCTGTCATATAACAGCACAGTGACACACAGCTATTGGAACATGAAGAGTCCAAATCATTACCTAGCACTGCACTGCGCTCGTCACCCAGAGATCTAAGATCTTATATCTCTAAGCCCTGTAATTTCTCTGGAAACATTGCCCTTCAAACCGGAACACAGTAATGTTTGCACATTACTGCTTGGCGGTAGAATAACTGGCAAAGGTGTGCTACTTCCCCAGGCGGACTCTGCCAAGAGTCCTACCACTACTATCTTCAGTCCCAAAGTCCCTATATAGAACAGAGTCCCTATTTAGAGTCCCGTAGCCAACTGGCAAAATACGGGACCCTTATAGATTCGTCACGTCTGTCTGTCCGTCCGTATGTCACAGCCACTTTTCTCCGAAACTATAAGAAATATACTATTGAAACTGAGTAAGGAGGTGTATTCTGTGAACCGAATTAAGATTTTTATACCAAAAATAGAAAAAAACAATAAATGTTGGGGGTGTCTTATACTTAGAACTGAAACTCAAAAATTGATGATATTGACATTTCTAAATTTTCTTCTAAACTGAATAGTTTGCGCGAGAGACTCTTCCAAAGTGGTAAAATGTGTGTGTAAATATATTTCAAGAATCGGATGTAAGATATTTTTTTATACCCTTAAGTGGTGAGGGTGGGTCACTTCAAACATTTTTTATTTCTTTTTTGTTTTATTTTTCACGTTCATTATGAAATTTTACTTTATTTATATAATTTGACGTAAAAAAATACATTTAGCCCTAATTCTTTACTTTTCTAATAGCCTCCACTTTTTAAATGGCGATATGCCATATTTGTCAAATTTGTTTTTTTACACTTACATTTTACACATACACTTAACAAGCGCACATACATAATATATTTTTTACAAAGTCTAAAATTGTAAAGGGTGGCCTTTTACAATTTAATATTAATTAATTAATGATTATTTTTACTATTTAAATTCAGAATGTTGGAAAAAAATCGAGGGCACTTTATAATCGCTACTGATCCC
Source organism: Ectropis grisescens (assembly GCA_017562165.1). Taxonomy (NCBI): domain Eukaryota; kingdom Metazoa; phylum Arthropoda; class Insecta; order Lepidoptera; family Geometridae; genus Ectropis; species Ectropis grisescens. The sequence continues at coordinate 13,757,319 of CM029767.1, read as the reverse complement.
AAAACTGCTTAATTTTGTTTAACTTTGGTAATTAAAGGAAACTGAGCGTTCATTGGACTGTTCGTTTATTTATCACAAAATATGTTTAAACAAAAATACCTTATGAGTATCAAACCTTTGTTTTAAAAAAAAACAATGGAACCGAACCTTTTTTTTTTACCCGAATATACATACATTTTCATTTGTAGACCACCAGGCCACCTGACCTGATGATGATGGCGCTTTTAGTTCCAGCGCGTCATTGGAGCCTGGAGCCAAATGCCGATCAAATGGGGATCCGTCCGCCTACGAGGGGTATGTCGAAGTGCGGTGGCAGTGTCAGAGCGCGAGGTGTCAGGTGTAGGCAAATGCGACAGCGGCCCAGCGACTCTGACTCCAAGCCATATCACACAAACTTGTGGGGGTTTCGTCAGTCAAGTCAATCAGTACGTCAGTAGAGCCACCACATTTAGTGGAGTCCAGCCCGACACACCCACCATGTATCTTTATGGCGTGCCGTGCCAACGCCCAACAAAAAGGGTCATCAATAACTTTCGTACCAAATTTCATTAAAAATTTATCAACACGTCGTAGACCTACCTACTACGATTACCTACTAACGCACACACTTACAAATTTCTTCACCTTTGTAATGAAATTGATATGAAGTTCACCGGGTCAGCTAGTGTTTGTATACAATAGCACGTGTTCCAGCTAATGATTGCGTTGCTAAAACTAAAAAACGGAATTGAATTTCACTGTGTTGTTTATATTTTTGCTGTCAAGACGTTTTTTATCAGAAACGCGAGAAACGCGAAATATACCTACTATATTGTTTAATATCAAACGCATAAATCCATGATTTGTGTTCCGGTCTGAAGGGCAATGTTTCCAGAGAAATTAAAGGGCTTAGAGGTAACATCTTAGATCTCTGGGTGATGAGCGCAGTGGTGCTAGGTAATGAATTGGACTCTTGTTCCAATAGCTGCGTGTCACTGTGTGGCAAGCATGTTGCTTACCATCAGGCACATGTCCTGCTCGTCTTATCATTCTTTATTAAAAAAAAGACTTTTTTATAGATTTACTAGCTTTACCCACCCTGCCACGCTTCGCTGTGGCACATTCTGATGCAAAAATTTCAGCTCGATCGGTGCAGAACTTTTTGATTTTTTGAAGCGTATACAAACCAACATAACATTCTTATATATAGATTATACATTGATTATTTATCAATATTTATTTATGTATTTATTATTATTTAAGCGTCGTCATTACAAGTCTTAAAACTCGCAAAAGAATCAATTTTGGAGAACTTCCCGTTTATCACGGATAATAAAATTTGGGAAACATTAACGTTATTTCAAATGAGCTTCTCTTAGTTTTTTTTTTTTTTTATAAAAGGTTCTTCAAGACTATATGCTATCTATGTTCCAAATTTGATCTAAATCGTAATTTTGATCGAGTGAACCCTTATTTTAAAATACACACATTCATAGGATAGCAAACGCAACGTTAACGGCGCAAAACCAAAGACATTCGAAATAATTTCGAAAGACAAAGTTATTATTGGTCTCAAATCCACTATGAATTTTGCCCAGAAAAAAAAGGTGACAAGTCCCGATACAAATAAGTACCTACTATCTATGTACATCATTTACTTCTATGTAATTAATGACTTCGTGCCGTAATCTACGAATTCTTATCTACAATACAATACAACAACAATAAAGATTCCAATGCGGAAGTATTTGTACAGGTATCTATTAAATTTTTATTATATTACCCCATAGAATAATATTGCAAACATCGGTTCATTACATTTAATTATTTATGACTACATAGATACTAATCCAAAAATCGTAATGAGTTTCATGTTATTATTACACTAATTTGTACTGTTGATGAAATATCACTACCACTCGTTTAGGATAAAGTATAGTAATTTACCGTGTATAAAAAAACTGACTTCAAACCCACAAATAGACACTCAAAAGCGAAAAAATAAATTAATTGTATTATTGTTGTAAGCTCAACCCACTCATCTATTTGAAGTCGATACCAAGGTTGTTACGGATGCGAAAATTTAGATATCCGCGGATGCAGATTTGGATGCGGATTATTTGAAGTTAACATCCGCGGATGCGGATTTGATGCTACGCAGATGCGATGCGGGAGTAGATGTGGATTTTGAGACTTTAAAAGGATAATTATTTATGTTTTAGGTGCATAAATAACTGAACTGAAATTGAAGAAAAAGGAAAAAACTAAGTTTAAAAAACCGAATTCAAAACCACAAATAGCCACTCAAAAGCGAAAAATAAATTAACATAATTATTGTTGTTGTTTCTACTACCCTATTTGAAATCGGGGGCAGCGAAGTCAAATAGCAAGTCGATAGATACTATGTATGCATATGCAGTAAGTGAATACTATGACCTTTTACACTTAGTTGGTATCGACCAGGGGTGTTGCGAATATTCGCATCTGCATTCGCAAATGCGGAATATTCCCATTAATTAAGACATCTACATCCGCATTAGTTAATGCATAGTTTTTACGGATGCAGATTCACATTAACAAGTACCTACATGTAAGCACGTGCTTTGTGTTTGTTTTGGTAATTGCTAACTTTATTCGGTAACTCAGGAATTGGTGAAATTGGTGGAGATTTAAACGTTGTGAATTTAAAATTCTCTCCAAATTAGCATGCAGATATTTATCACCTCCAGATTGTGTTCCCAACGAATAATTATTTAGTTGAGCTTAATGAGGGTTAATATATAATCCACTAAGAAACAGATGGGAAGCTGAGAAGGCTGCAATATTGCTATTTATTAAATACAATTTACCAATTTTCCAGATTAATGATTAAACTTTTTCCTTTTTTTATTACTTATTACTTTTTATTGTCCCAAAATCTGCATCCGCATCAAATCCGCATCCGCATCTGCATCCGCGGATGTCTACATTTTCGCATCCGTAACGACCCTGCTCTATACTATAAAAACCGGCCAAGTGCGAGTGGGACTCGCGCACCAAGGGTTTCGTATCATTAGCTAATAAACGGAAAACCCTCTTTTATTGTACAGACCTGTTTTTTTTTTAATTTAACAAGAACTTCATGAAGATCCTCAATAAGGTAGACCAGCAGCTTATCAGCAATATCAAAAAAGCATGGATATATATATATGACAACTACCTCACATCACGTCTCACTTGGCTTTTCCTAGTATATGACATTGGTAAAACTCTCCTGGCAAAGCTAGATGCCTATGTCATAAAGATATTGAAGTCATGATTCGGCTTGGCACACCCGGCTGATCCCTCTACTCTTTTTAGGGATCACAATAGTTTTGGGCTGAAACTAAAGAAACCGTCTAAACTTTACAAACACCTAAGAGTTACAAAAACGCATGTTTTGGGAAAGTCGCAAGATGAATTGATTACATCTCTCCCAAAAGACAAAACTGCTTCAGACCTGGAATCTAGACTTCAATTCCATAAACAATTTATGGCAGGTCCACAAGTAAATACTGCTGGGTTGGGTGCGAGAAAGAAAAGGGAAGACCGAGACATGGTAAAACCTTTCTACAACAAGACGAAAATGACGGTTACAAAGTGCACGCTATGAATTTAGAAATGCAAAGTGAGTGGTTAACCATAGGTGAGTTCTGTATCCCATTAGCTCTAAAGTGGCGCACCTTGATCTATGACTGGTCTCCTGCCTTATTAAAATTTTATCTAAATGCATTCCAAATGATCCTCCCTGACCAGAGTAACTTGGTAAGGTGGGGAAAAGCCTCGAAAAATGTTGCTATACTTGTGGAGGCGATATGTACAGCAAAGCACATATTGGTGGGATGCAAGGTGCTCCTTAATGGGGGTCATTACTCACGGCGCCATGAAAGAGTACTTGAAATCATACGTGAAGCCATGAGCCTTTCAGTAGCTAGAGCCCAAAAGGGATTGACGACAAACAGAAGACAAATTAACTTTGTAAAAGAAGGCTCAACTTCAAACTCCAGGCACAAGCCTTACTCAATCTTGGGTACAGCACCTGATTGGACTATTTTAATGGACACGTATGAAAGGCACTACAGGATCCCAGAGGATGTGGGTGTTTCGTCATCCAGACCGGACATTTTCCTTTTTTCTAAAGCTACGAAACGCATAGTCCTTGTAGAACTTACCGTACCGTGGGAAACTAATATACCTAAAGACCATGTGATGAAACAAAATAAGTATTACGACCTCCTAAACGAATTAACAAAAAACGGCTATGTAGTTAGTTTATACGCTGTAGAAGTGGGAGCGAGAGGTATACCCACAAAATCTCTCTATAACCTGCTGAAAGACCTTGGCTTATTCAGAAGTGCAGTAAGTTCTATACTAGAACGAGTATCTACAGCTGCACTAGTAGGCTCATATCAGATTTGGCAGGGAGAGAAAAACGAGTGGTGAAGGTGAGTGTTGATGTACGCAGAAAGGGGCCCCTTAAACCTACGCCCGAGTCACAAGTCTCGGGGTCTACTCGGGTTTTCTCTCTCTGCCACACGATGGACCCGGCACCCGCACGGTGAATCCATGGAATGCTAAGAAGATCGTCTCTCTGTTCAAGGGTGTCCCCTGAATGTAATTCCAAGTTGGCGCGGTGGGGGAGGTTCATTTCAGCCGCCATCTTGGAAACACGTTTTATAACGACACCCTTGCACATATTCCAAAAAAAAATACCAGGTCCCGTATGTTACAAACCTACTTTATTTGCTATGGCGCTTGGACTATGCTTCAAAAACTAAAAGTGACGATGATTTATAATGCTTAGAAGTTTCGAGTAACGTCACGCCTATATACGATTTTTATGTAGACTCGTCGTCACAACCCCCCACTCCGGAAGTCAACTCCTGACTCCTGATGGACTACTTAATTAGAATAAATAAATAAATATTTTTGGACATTTCACACACAACACCATCTGACCCCAAACTAAGCAAAGCTTGTACTGTGGAAGGCAGATAGCTAATATCATACCTATATATTTTTAAATACAATAGTAGGTATATTTTTGATCCAGTCATCATCCCTTTTGTCACATATGAAAACAGGAAAAAACCAAATTTTATTCAATCACTGGTATCGAATATGATCATTAATTGAAATTAAGATAAAAAAGCATAAATATAAATGTAGACTGAACTTTAATTTGCTATTAAAAAAGCCACATTTCATACATACAAGTACATATTTATTATAATTTCTAACATAACATCATGGGTTTTTCAAGTTTAATGTTTTGATTATCATCTGGCCTATTTGACCTGACCTTTATACTATTGAAATTTATTTTCTATGGACGTCAACACAGTACTCAGGGCACAGTAGCTTTTATCACTGGTGTCCCAGTTTTTATTGACCGAGTCAAATGTTACTGAGATAAGTTATAACTGGCAAGGTTTTTTTATGCACTGAATAACATGCAGTGCACTTGTCACCCAGAGATATAAGACGATTTATCTTTATGCTTTGTAATTTTTCTTCAAACTGGCACAAACATACTTTGGTGCTATCTTTGATTTTGAGTTGGTAAAACAATTTTTATTCAGAGATTTGTTGACATTTACTTAGTTCATTACTAAAATTGCATTTTCACTATATAGAGCCCAGAGTAATAGTCATAATTACACTATGATAGATAATTATATACTGTAACAATACACATTACGTTTGTACTGAATTTTATATGAATGTGTATGATGGTGTTAAGGTAATTAATTTTATACATCTAATTTTTATTTAAATTACCTACCTACATAAATTGTTTAAAAAACTTTTCAGTGATTTTTACTTGGATAATATCTGAATTGATTAAGGATTATTTTGATATCTGAATAGATATTCCATGCAGTGAATTATGTCAGACATAAATTTCCTTTTGGAATTTCACAAATTAATTTTCAGTGATATATGGGTGAATATACAAAAATTGGATAACTCAATGTCATCAGTCAATATATGCAAAGTCTTATTATATTTTATTGAGATTACAATTTATTTTAAAACAATGAAAGGTCCTTTATTTGGTCACCCAATCACAGCTCTTCATTTTAAATACAAGTTAATAAAAAACCACATTAAATGCTTAAAACGTCAGTCCTTTGGCATGTCACAATCCCGAAAACCAACAATCAAGTGACTATCTATTAAACATTATCATTGATTTGAGAAAACTTACTAATCTACTACAATCTGTGATTTACATAGTAATATATACTACAACTTTCATAATGCAATGTTCTCCACATTATTTAAAAAAATTAAGAAACTTTGTGTTTGTTTTATTCGTCAGTCCGCTGTGCGTTGTTTAAAATTGAAATTGCGCCAAATTATCACCGACTCAAAGTCAAATCGCTGTTTGAATTTTAATGTTGGTAATGAAGTTAGTTGCGGATTGCACAATTTGATGGCCGCCATAACTGTACCAGTGCTTGGGTTGTATTTGTCGTCTATACACGTGCTGAGCCAGTCAAAATTTCAGTCCTGTGGTGAGTCGTTATTTTCTAGTTAATCTCAGGTTTATTTTCATTTATACAAAGTTAACTATGATTTGTTAAAATGTAGTTTGTTGATGCTCGAAATTACCAAAAAAAACATTAGTTCTGATTATAACCTCAAAATTATGCCTTTTTCATCAGTCCGTTGGCGTCAGTCCTTTGTCAGTCATCGCGCCAGAGGACTGACGTGTTTCCATGGTACTGATGTTTTTTTTAATTTTGGAGCACTTTTATCTTAATTGCTACCGTGTATAAGCATTTCTATTTTATATTTCAGTTCATAAACATGCGGCACGCTAAAAGCAAATTGACTAGGGAAGAAATACTAAAAAAAAAGAGAGAAGCCGAAAAGGCTCGCTTAGCCAGAATTAAAAGCGACCCCATTAAATTAGCGGAATACAAAGAAAAACAAAAGCTTCAGTACTTAAAGAAAAAAGAGAAAGGACAAAGAAAAAATGTTGAAGAAATGACACCACGAGAGCAACGAATAACTAGAAAAAAATGGAAAAATTATTCATCAAACTACAGGCAAAGAAAACGGCAATTGAAACAAACCACTAATAATTTTATACGCCAGAATAGTCCTCCACTAACTGACGACGAAATACAACCCATAATTAATGAAGAAATCAGACCTGTTATGAACGAAGACCAAAGAGCAAAAGAAGCTAAAAAGAGAAGTGAAAGACAGAGAAAATCTAGAAACAAGGAAATAAAAAAGATGAAGGCTATAGTTTCAAAGCTTAAAACTAAACTAAATACTCAGCGTCAAAAGTATAAACGAGTCAAAAAGCAGCTAAAAAAAGTAATAAAATCTGTTGAAAAAACGCCAAAGACCAGAATTGAAGACATGAGTGAAGATATAACTAAAAAGAAAGAATTAGTGAAGAAGGCCCTTTTTGGGGAAGTTATTAAAACACAATTGGAAGAAAACTACACTAAACTAAAGACTCATGAAGAAAGAAAGAAATTTAAACAAGTTATATCTGGAAATTTTGTAGACAAATACAAACTATGGAGAATAAAAAACAAAGCAGTCACCTACAAAAAAACTGGACATAATCTGACAAATAAAAAAATAAATAAAAGCAAAACTATAATACAAGGATTAGTGCAGAAATTTTTCGAAGATGATTCTAACAGCCGTCAAGCTGCAGGAAAGAAAGAATTTGTATCTCGTAAACAAGTCAAAAAACAGAAGAGATATTTACTTGATACAATGAAAAACCTTCATAAGAAATTTTTAAAAACCACTCCATGTGTAATCAGCTATTCCCTATTTACCCGACTTCGACCATTTTGGGTGGTACCCCCTACATTGTCAAACCGTGAAACTTGTAGTTGCACGATTCACGAAAACATGAACCTTCAACTTGCTGCTCTAAAGAAGGCAAATATAACAACAGTGAGTAATCATCAAAATATGTTGGAACTGCTTTGTTGTGATCGATATTCTGAAAGATGTCTAGAGAGAACATGTGATAACTGTTGCTCAAAAACTCTGACTTATACTGAATTCGATAACTCAAAACCAATATTAATAAAACAGTGGGTGAGTAAGAAAGAGTCAATAACAGATCTGAAAACGAAGAAAAAACGATTTGTGATGAAATGTAAAACAGAAACACAGGAAATGTCACCTAGAATTGCCATTACAAAACTAGAAAATGATATGGTTAAATTTTTCCGGCATTCTTTTAACATATTACATCAGTACAATGCCATTAAGCAATTGAAAGAGTCTTTATCTGAAACCGATGTCATTGTACATATGGATTTTTCCGAAAATTTTTGTACTAAATACAACCAAGAAATTCAATCCTTCCATTTCGGCGGTTCGAGAACCCAAATTTCATTACATACTGTTGTCGTTTATCTAAAAAACTCCGTTATTTCACACTGCACTATCTCGACTAATTTGTCTCACAACGCTGGAGCAATTTGGGCTCATCTAAAACCTGTGCTGGCATCACTACCATCAAATATTGAAAACATTCACTTTCTCAGCGACGGTCCTGTAACGCAATACAGGAACAAATCTATGTTTTATGTATTAGGCTGTAAACTGCAAGACATTCTCCCTAATATTATAAATTATACCTGGAACTTTCATGAAGCTGGACATGGGAAGGGGGCACCCGATGGTGTAGGGGCCACTTGTAAACGAACAGCAGACCAAGTGATTGCTACAGGAGGAGATATAACTAACCTGAATGAGTTCGCTACTGTCATTCGTGAAAGATGCCCAGGTATAAAAATTGATGTGATCGAAGAGTGTCAAATTGAGAAGATGAACACCATCATTAATGATAAGTCGTCCGAAATGGTCGCTTTAAGGAACACTATTGGTGCATCAGGTGACTGGCACAGCTTATATTCCCAACAATCTTACAATGAAGTCACTAAGTTGTTTTTGTCATACCGATGGATGTAATCATTACAAGTTAGGATCTATTAGTTATCAGACAGAAATAAGTGCTATAAATAGTACACGTATAAATACTTCTACCGTATTCTCAGACTCTGAAGATGATGTACCACTATCTACATATGTTAAAGACAATGATGATCGCTCTAAATTGGATAGAGATCTATCGGCACCAGGAACTAGCGGTTATTCGCACCATCAAAGTCGTTATAATAGTGGTGATTATGTTTTGGTCAAATATATCACAAAGAAAACAGAATATCATTATGCAGCGGTCTGCTCTTCGGTTGATGATGAAGACGGTGAAGTAAGAGTAACTTTTCTTAAAATTTGTGACCAGAATGGCACTCTGTTTAAATTGGATGAAAGAGATGTGTCAGATGTTCCCATGGATCAAGTAATAAAAAACTACCCGTACCAAACCTCATTACTAAAGGAAGAGAGTTTATTACCAATTTCAGGAAAAATTGATGTTTTCGAAAAATAATTTCTTATTTTGCACTATTTTGATCCTTTATTTTCGTTTTTTTTTTGTGGAGAAAAGATCTCATATTATTTTAATTATTACTAACTTTTTTGATGCTTTTAAGGCATAGCCTATTATATTTACTTGATTTATTAGAAAATACGTACTTTTAAGTAAAATTACCTCAAAATAATATTAAAGTTAAGTAATATAACATTATAAAAATCTCAAAAGGCTGTTATGAAGACTGGTATAGTTGACTTTCATAGTATTATATTGTTATTGTTCTTAATTTCATGATAATAGTACTTTTAAGATAAATATTGTTAGATTTTTGTTTCTATTGATTGTTGATTACTTAGAAATGTTAAGTAAAACTAAGTCAAAGTAGTAAAAGTTAAGTGAATAACGTTATGTTAAATGTCAAAAGGCTGTTTTGAAAACTAAGATAGTATTTTCTCTCAGTATTGCATATTAATAATTATTTTAATTGTTACTAAGTGATTTTAATACTTAAAAGACATGTGCCATTATTAAATCTTAAGAGATTTGTACCAATTTTTATTAAATTTGATTATAATTCTTACAAAATGGTGTATTTTGTCAGTACTATGTTACCCTCGTCAGTCCCCTGGCAGTCAAATTCTGAAAATTTGAAATATCTCACAATCTACTTAAAAAAGTGACTGGCCCGATGTGGAACAATATATTCATTAGATTAGCCATCTTATACACCCGAATTTGTAGAAATTTGATTTAATAACTATAGTAAACAAAATATCCTCAAGAGTTACCCAACTTTTGTATAATCACCCATATATTATTTTTAGAATTATGGCGGGATGGATGACCATTAATAACTGACAGACAATACTAACATAACTGCTCAGAGTCACTTATAATTGCTGCTTTTGGGCCGAGTTAGGCACCCATAGATACAAGAATTAATTTTTGCCCAGTAATTTAAATTTACTGATACATTTCTCTTCAAACGAAAACACAAATAAGTTCCCACATAGCTGCTTCTCGATATAATAATGAACTGGACTAAATGTCTCCCCAGAAAGATAGCAAAAAGTCCTACAACTTCAAAAAATTAAATATAGAGATATAGATAGATCATAGTGCTCTAGGAGGATCCACAAAATATAATACTTATTGCATGTAAAGATAAGCTTGCAAAAACCCGGCAACACAGCTAGTTTAAACAATCAACAGAAAAAAATATTCACAAGTCAAAACTTTCGCATAACATCGTTTGTTATACGGGTATAATTATGCTCAAATAGAGTTTATCGATGATTTCATAATTTTGTGATAGCAAGTACTCATATAGAATAATTTACACAATGTAATTACAGCTACACTTCCTACCACATTTATATCAGACAAAACTACACTCCAGCGCTCGCTTTCCTTTTTCCTTTATAGGACAACAAATTCCTCAAATTCGGACTTAAATGTGCTTATATTATTTCATCCAAGACTACGCAAGAGCAAAATAGGGCTATACGTGTGGAAATAAGAAAGAGGCATGACCAAGTTACGCACCAGAAACACGTTACCAATTGCACTTGAACTTTTAAAAATGTGTCCTATCATAAATTTCTAAAATACACCGTTCGAAAAATACACAAACATCGTTACGAGAAAAATACGAATATAAATTACACAAAATGTACAGCACGAAACACAACACAGTCTTATTAAACTTCACTTCAATTCATTTCTTTTTTTAAGTTTTGTGGGAAAACTTGATTTCAACAGATTGGATACTATTCCTTAGTGCCGTATCATGTGAAATTAACATGAAATAGAATAATTTTAATAATATGTCAATGTCAGTCTAGAATCAAAAAGGATGCCGATTCCGATTTCAAACATATTCTGCATTCAGCGTGGAAATAGTACATCAAGCGCCTATCAGACTACGCGTTATTCAGCACACGTTATTCAGACTGTCTTAGAGTCTGAGACTTCTCATCTCGCTATTAATTACACCAGTCTGAAAAAAGCGCGCTCTCTCGTTTACGCGATACAACTCTAGGACTTTTAACAGTACTTCTTTTTCTATACTGCACGCTTTTATGGTATTTATACATTTAAATCAATGAAAAGAATTTTAAGTATATATCAAGACAGATATAATAACAGTAAGATCAAAAATAAAATTATGACATTCGCACTCCGAATACCCAAAACACAAAAACAAAATATACCGCGAATATCAATGAACCAATCACGAACCAATGAAATGATATTTTAAGACTATATGTCAATATCAGTCGGTCTAACTGTATTTGTCAGTTTGTCTTATTACACTACTCGTTATTCAGACTGTCTGCTGTCTGAATTCAGAGTCTAACAGTCTGACGATTATTACACATTACCTACACCACGCTACTTAGACTGTCTGAATAACGAGTGGTGTAATAACGCCTTAAGTACTACCAACTACTATTTCCATGGCGTTCAATTTATTCGATGGTCCAGCTTAAAGTTGTCTCTTTGTCGTAATGCTGGCAGCATTGCTTGCAGTGCTGCCAGCAATGTATGTAGTATTTACCTCACATGGTGATTAGAGTTTGCCGGCACCCAGCGAGCAACACAGAGGGGAGTAGCATACACAGCGTTTCCCCTCTGTCAAAATACAAGTCCGCGTGGACCACGGAGTTTGATAATATACTATATAGGGCGGGGCTAGATTTGTGAAGTGTGCTTTATTTTTATGTGATTATGATTCAGCTGTGTGAGTATGATCGGCAGTGGATCGGTACAGGTATGTTTTGTGTGTAATAGTGAGGTTTTGCGCTAGTGTGCACCTTTCCCCTCCCGCAAGAAATGATAGAAAGATTTGAACAATATTTTTAGCTAAGGCTCCTCCCTTCCGTGCTTGTGTAGAAGATCGAGTTGTTCGATGCCGGCACCGTTATAACACGGCACCGTGAAAATTAATTTATACACAGTATATTCATACACAGATACGCGCGCTGCTCAATTCCGACCGCAATGGTTTGCTTACAAAATAAGTTTTTCAAATTATGTAGCTATTTAGTTCTAATTTCATTTCAGTTATTGACACTACTCTGGTTTTGCCTTTATTTAGATTTTATTTTTGCTTTTAATTTTGATTAAGATGTTTATTCTGATTTTAATGGTAATTTTGACTTTGATTTTATTGTGATTTTAATGCTGATTTCTGATTTTTTATTTGAATGATGATTTTAATTTTTTGATTCTAATGTTTAACTATTATTATTTTTTTTTTTATATTAGTTTTGATCTAAATTTTTAATTCCATTTTGATTTTATTATGTATGACTTTTGGTTCCTGCGTTAGATTTAGATTTTGATTGTAATTTTGAGCTCCTATTAATATTGTTTTTCTCAACTGACTCACATAATGCAATGATTAATTTTCCCATGTGTATTTTTCTTTAACTTATGTACATAAATTGATATAAGAACGAATAGGACTAATACCCAAAATACAGGTGTTCTATACACCTAGTTTGGGAAATTAGAAATGTAATTGTTGTAGAATGTACAGTTTTTATTGAAATAAAATTATTGAATTTTGGTGCACCACATACAGATTTTTCGTGGGCTGTAAATTGGTCTCAAGCGTCACATTCGTAAATGAAAAAAATCTTCGGGTGAACCACAGATCACTATATAGGGTGAACTCGGGACCATGGTAGCATGGTTGCATTACACATGTAACCAAGGCTCAAGGCTGTAAGGCATTCGCATTGCTAAGTAGTCTGTTTAGTCTTGATGGCCTTGCTTTCTGTACAATAGGTTGGGGAAAAAGTTTGTTCGCATTTTTTAAGAAAATTGAAAACATTTCTTAATATCATTTATTCACATTTAACGGTATTTATAGGTAGATAGTACGAGTAGGTACCATTTTGTTCGAAAACCTTTTGCCATCTTGTAGGAGCATGATCTCATTGCTATAGAAATTACGGGGCTTCTGATCAAAATATCGCGACAAGTGGTTTTGGCAGTACTCTCGTGATGTGAACCTGACACTACTTAAATAATTCTGAAGAGACCGAAACAGGTGAAAATCTGAAGATGCAAGGTCAGGACTATACGGCGAATATTGTATAAGTATTAACACCTCCAAGCCAAACTCTTAATTTTGCTGAGTAGCTAAAGATGTGTGAGCTCTAGGAGGCATTTAATGGGCGGCGTTTCTTCACGGTAAGTAGGCTACGCTGAAGACACAGCAATACTGATTACAAGTCTCCATGCCAGCATGGCTTGTGAATTGATTCACGCGGCTCTAAGACTAGTAGACAGATGGTGTACGGAGTACAACCTAACAGTGAACCCGTCAAAGCCGGAACTGGTTATGTTCACACTTAAACTCTCTCTGGGCTGGTACCTACACACTACCAAGTCTATACGGCGTAACGCTACAGCTGTCTGATGAGGTGAATTATCTTGGGATGATCCTCGACAGCAATTAACAGGAACAAGCACCTAGAGAAAAAGATCAACAAGGCCTGTAACACCTTCTATCAATTATGATTTCATGAATCAATTAGCCTAACCCAAAAGCCAGCTTATGGCTTTACACCTCAGTGATCAGGCCAACCATCGCCTACGGGGCTTTGATCTGGTGGACTAGACGCTAGTCATCGCGAAGCTACAACGATTTCAAAAGTTTGCATGTTTAGCGACTACCAGCGGTATGAGCACAACACCAACGGTAGAACTAGAGATATTGCTGGATCTGCCTCCGCTCCATTCATATGTGCAATTGAAGGCTAGAACTAAATTCCCAATAATGTTGAAAATTAAAGAAGAACTTCTTAAGTCTCATAATTTAGGCCTACATATAGTTCTGGCATGGATACCTGGACATGCGGGTATACCTGGTAATGAAAACGCCGATACTTACGTTAAGCAAGCCACTACCTACTCTTGGTAACAAAGACCATTACCATGTATATGATCTTTCCTCTACTTGCCAACCACAGCTCCTGGATGCCTGGAATATTGAGTGGCAGAAATCAAAACAATTTAAAGGGAGATTCTATGGCCAAATTCAACCTTCCATCCCCCCTAAGCCCTGGTTTTTTAAGTTCAAAAGATTCAATAAGCAAACTACGTCTACCATCTGTCGCCTAAGGTTGGGTTTTGTTTGTACTCCAGTGTTCCTTGCCAAAATAAGAGTACGCGATCATTCTCTGTGCGAGTGAGGGTTGGCTGAAGGTTCAACCGATCATATATTCTGTGACTGCTCCAAAAACCATTTTTCCTTATATGATCTGATTCCCAATGACCTTCCCCGTCTCGTTTTCTTCTCCAACCTACTTCCACTAGTATACTCCCCCTTTGTGTATGTACTCACAAGACATTGGCGAAGTTGCGGCAAAGCTGCTTACAGAAGCCAAAGATAAAAGTTGAAGTTGTTATGAAAAAATATTTGCTGGGCGAACGTTCGTGCAGCACCGTTCTTCTTAAATAGCTCTGAAGCTGTTGGAGGCACATATACCTACAAGATTTTAGGCACGTTTAGGTACACGAGACAAGACACTAATAATGTGCATCATTCAATTCTTGAAAGGTGGTAAAAGTACCACAAACTCAGCTCGGCAAACGCACACTAACAAAATTGATCGTGGTAGTAAGATGAAACTCTTGGTGTCAAGACAGAACTCGCTATAACGCGGCAGAGTAAGCCAACAGCCCTATGACAGCTTAAGGTAAAAAGGGTCAGGACGTCTATTAAAAAAAACGTAATTTCGTAATAAACTCGCGACTTTCCTACTCCGTTTCTATTTCCATCCTTCTAACGATGTTCGATCGGGCGCAACAAAGTTACGCGAAGAACGCAACGGTACTACCGAGTAGGAAAGTCGCGAGTTTATCTCGAAATTAAGTTTCTCGTAGACGTCCTGGTTAAATAAATCACTACTCGAACGAAACACTTAAATCGTTTATCTCAATACAATCTTGAAAAATATGCAGATTTTTTTAGGGAATGGGCCTTTCCTAAATTGCGCCCGAAATTTTCATAAGTCGGAGGCATATTCCTTAAGAAATTCTGCACTTTTTTCGGGCTAAACATAGTCTATCAACCTTTCCAGACTACAAGAATCAAGAATCCGTCGAGTTATTTCAAACATCAAAATTATCACATTCATAATAGAATAGAATAATTATTTATTTGTCATATTAAAAATCCATATACAGAGTATTAAATTAACAGAGTTTAGAAAATATTAGACAAAGTAAAAACAAAATTAAATCAAATTAAATAAGAACCAACTAAATTACATCAAATTAATTCAAATGAAAACAAATTACATTAAGATAAACAATAAATAATATTAGTAGGATGTTAATTAATTTATTGGGTTAATGAAACAAAATGAAACGATTATAAGTTTATTTTGCTACCACATTTAAGTATAATTAAGTAAGTATAACAATTATATTTTTTTTTTAATAATTCTAATTTGAATATAACTCATAATCAAGTTATAGAGTTTTTTTTATTGGATGAGTTAGTTTGTTCTAAAAAAGTTTCGTACACAAATTATCGTGTTCAATAGAACAAATGAAATAATGTAGGTACTTCGTCTTTAAATGAATAATTTGAACTTGTATGTGTCATAAATACAACATTCACTTATAAGTTTTAGTTTTTTGTAATAAAGAAAAAAATGCATATTTTGTAAGTGGCTAAAACACGCTATCCACAGAAAGCAAACAAACAGTACATATATATATATTTTAACATTTGTTCAAATTACCTTTTATAGGTTACGTTAAACCTTATTCTACATGTAGCTTCGAATACTACTACTTATATAAGTAATATTCGAAGAATTTATTAAAATCTTATAAAAATACACCCAGACAGTACAAATATTTGTATTCATCACACAAATATTTGCAGTAGATGGGAGGGAATCGAGCCCACAAACCTCGAGAAAAACCAAGCCAGAGATGTTGAAGAACCATACTTTTTTTGGCACATTTTTGGTATTTACCCGTAACTTTGGAAGTACAGAGGGTCTACTGCCTACATTATATTAAAATGTAATGAAGGTAAAGGTAAAAAAATGTAAAAGTTTAAACTTCATAGCAATAATTGCGTTAACAACTTTTTTAACGATAGATTGGTTTTTGTGGTTAACTAAAATGCGTATCGTCTTTGTTTTGCTCTAGCTTTAAAGAAATTGAAGAACCGGAGCAATAACAAGACCATACCTATTTTAGTTGAGTGGTAGATCCATGAGGTCTTATTACGATGTCTTAGCACGACAAAACGCCTAACACGAAATGTGCAAATATATTTAATTTCTTATATTATATCATTTTTTTTTTGTTTTTTTTAGTAGCCTTTTAATAGGCATTAATTAGACACAAAATAGCTTAATAATTCATCGATGAGAATACCATAATTCGTCATATTTAAAAATATAAGTGAGTAATATTCATCAAATTGAGCAACATTCATAGTCAGTCCAAATTCTCTTAATATCACAACACCTCTCAGCTCACATACCAAAATAAAAAATCTAAGTTCCATTATTTCGTAGTTAGTAAATTCTAGAATTTTCAATTTTTCCATGAATACAGCGCTGTCTCTTTAGGCATTGGCAGGTGGCATTCTTGATGTTGAAGCTGGCTTTAGCATAGCTGCGTCTGGCACGACGGAATAATACTTGTTGATTCTGAAAAAAAAAAACGTAAGTTATGGATTTCTCATTATCTCTTTCACGCATACTCTATCATCGCCCTCCTTGACGTAGTCGTCAGCAAACCAAGCTTGGAGCTGCTAAACCACGCTATGCTTGCTACACCAATTGTTTTAAATGTTTTATCACAATGGAAATAAACTATTGGCAACTGAAAAAAATCTATTGAACCAATAATATTTTATGAATTATTACTATTATAAGTTACAGAGACTGCCAACAGAAGTGAAAACTTACAACTTAGGTACATTGCTAGTATTAGCTACAGACATAGGCACTGCTATAGTTGTGAAACTAACCCTAACCCATAAGAGTTTCTCCTACCAAAAGTGCTGAACGCGGCCACAGAAGTGTTTACTTCAAAAGGAACATTCCTCTTTATTTATTCTTAGCTAAAAGTCAGACCTCGAATAATGGGGATAATTTGCTTTTTTTTACTTTTATAGCCTTACAATTGACTCGCCATCTCCATCTCTGTTTAGCGACGATGCGATGGAGCGTGTTGACCTAGAAGAAACCGATTCACTCTCGATTTGCAGACACGAAGATTGTAACCATTGGGGAAAACCCACTCAGGCAACGTATTCCACAGCCTAGACGTTCTTATCACAAAAGCAGAGTCAAATCTCTTTGGTCGTGTCTTTGGAACATCAACCATGAAACGATGTCGCTTAAAATTTTCTGCATCTAGACACGAGGTTATTGGATTGTCATTGGATTCAATAAATTGAAAATTTTTCAATGCCTCGGTCAATTTTTTCGAGGTCAAAGACTAACTTAACAATAGGAATAGTTGACTGTGCTTGCGGGATAGCTAATATATACGATCAGAGTTCAGTTAGTGACGTTTTTATATTAAAGTACTTTTATTAAAAAGTAGGGACACCCAAAAATATCGGAAGAATCTGGCACAGTCGTTGCTTCACTCAGTTCTTACTTCAGGCCCTATCTACCGGGGGTTCGGTTCATGGACACACAGACCCGTAGGTGTTCAGCCTTTCCTAAAGGTAGACCGATCCGCGACGGCCGCGTTAGGGCCTTTAACCACCACAGATCCCTTTAGAAACATATGCTTATTATAGTTTTTACCTGCGAGTGGTCCATACGGTGAGTCCATAGTAAAGGCCATATGTGAACAAAAGTATTGCTAGAGAGAAAAAAGACGGCCGTAGCAGCAGCAGTGGGGTACTGAAATAGAAAAACATATTTTCTACAATAAGTACATACATAAAAATTAAACGCTGTTCATTTGTCTTGATAAACCTCGATAATGGCTGTACCTACCTATTTGGTAAATTTTGAACTTGACACATTTGTGGAAGTCAATGGAAGGTTTAAACGATTAAACAAATTAAAAGAAACGATAATTTAAACTTCCAGTATTTTTTTTTCTAGCTATGCAAGAATTATGTAAAAAAAAAAAAAGTTTGTTGACAAATGTTTATTTGTCTGTTCCTTAATTGTAGTTGTCCAATAGTTTGTCCGTTTTATTGGAATACAAAATAGTTATGTTTCAAAAGTGAAATAAAAAGAACGAAATTAAAACGATGAGTTACCCTTGACCATCTTAGATTTGAAATTTGTCATAGTGTGTTATTAATTCATACCTATCAACATAAAGGTGATTGTGAAAATACAGGATAAGTCTCCATTTTGTGTGGCAGCCAATTTGGATTTGAAATGTATCACATAGAGTATTTGATACTCATATTGAGAGAATAGTGTAAAAAATATAGTGCTATCGGCAATGTTGTGGGCATCGTGGCCCGATTTTCATCAAACATACCTTCACACTACTAACAATTCCGAATAATTTACATTTTAAAGAAAATCAAAAGCGTTCGTTCGGAAGCTACGTTGCCACAAACAGAAACAAACATACGTCAAACTTATAAAAATCTGTCTTTTTTCGTTCCTCCTGTTCGATTGTAGCGTGTGGATTAGTTTTTCTTATGATTTCTGATTGTTTATTATATTTATTATACTACGCGTCTTTTCCATTGTTTTACTGTGCGCGTATAGTGTTCTAACACTACACTTTTATTATAATAACAGTTTATTTTTCATTATAAAATTGTATTTCATCCCAATTTGCCAATGTTTATAATGAGCGTAATCTGTATTAATATTATGAAGTAACACGAGTTTTTTTGTATGAACGCGCTACTCTTATGAACTACTTACTTTCTGTACCGATTTCAAAAATTCTTTCGCCGTTGAATATGTACTTCCCTAAAAGGTATATATATGTTATACATGATGTACCACGGGCGCCGTTTTTAGGGTTCCGTAGCCAAAATTGTAATACGTCATAAATTCACTATTGTTAATACACTGATTAGAGTAGCAACGAACTACAAGAACTTTTATATTATGTTACTTGTTGCTACGGAAGCCTTCATGGGCGACCACTTGACCACTTTTATTTGTTATATTAAATGTGTTTACAAAGCAAGCTGTAGGAGAATGCAGTTGCGCTGAGGGATCTTGTTACATGCGGGTGTCAGCAGTCTCAGGAATATCAGGGTATCAGATGCGCTCAGGAATTAGAGTGATGTCATCTACAACTTGCAATTTTACGTTTCAGGATAACTTTACATTTTTAACCGACTTCAAAACAAGGGTTCTCAATTTGGTTGTGTTTTCTTTTCTATGTCTCAGTATGTTACGTGATAGCGCTGCCAATTGTGCATCGATTTTGGTTGTTATTGGTGATGTTTTTTTGTTTGTTTGGTAGATCATAGTTCAGAGGTAGTCCCTTTTAAATGTTATCGAAATGGGTATAACAGTTTTTGAAATATGAACAAAAAGTAAAATTTGCTTTCATGTATTTAGACGACGTAGTGTTACTACATTATTAATAATTGTTATAAATTATTATTTAGAACGTTTTTTTTTTACAAAAGACGGTGTTTGATTATGTCATGGCACATTACTATAATGATTCTACTTTGCATTCCGCCAACTTTGCAGAACGCTATGAAGGACGCGAGCGTCACGGTAGCCACTAGTATAATTATGTATAATAGGATGTATATTTTTGTAGCATTTTATTACTTGTATCTAATTTGGCTAAATATACGAGTATTTCTTTACTTGTTGACTTTAATTTAGAATCCTAATCGACACCAACGTTAGGTACAAACTAGTTAGCTAGATAACACCGGTAAAATCTATATTGTAAAAAAACATTGATAGTCATAGACTGCCGATAGAAGTGAACAAACTTAGAATGGTTGTAAGCCGCACCAATACTGCACAATACCTCACCTGCCCTTCCTTATATTGCCTAACTAAATCAACTTTAGATTTGCTATAGCTGTCTCTATCTATTCAGGCGAAAAGAAAAGAGAGGGCGACATTAAAGCTAAGACAGTTTTCGTTAGGCGGTAGACTCCCCGGTACGGCTACTGATATACTGCTATTACGCATGTCGACGCGGACTCACAACTCACGATGCTGGCTCAGTACGGGTTGGTGGATGACATGACTTCGAAAGATTCTAGGTACATTTTATAGATTTTTTCACGATGTTTTCCTTCGCCGTTATAAGTTAGCGGCATTACGCACATCTCTTCGAAAAGACTGTGGTGCGCGTGGGATTTGAACCCGGGGGCTCCGGATCGGCAGTCGCCGTTCTTACCAGACCCGACTCGATCATCCGAAACTTTGTACCAGAATATTGTAATTAATCCTAAAACGAACTTACACTATGGTAGCATTCTCTTTCCCAGTTATTAGGCAATAAGTAGCTGTATAATTTTATGAAGCGTTCCAAGGGGCAGGGGTTGCTACATCTAGGGATGCGAAGTACAACAGGTTCTTTGATTTCAGTGGTATTCCTGTAAACAATCCGGACGGTGTGGATCTGGGTGGAGTCATCTGAAAACAGAAACACAATTTCTGAAAATGAAGGATTTACTTAAGAAAACGCAATCACGGATGGATGACGAATATCTAAAAAGCTCATTAGACCAATGATAGATGGTAGAATCCTAATTTTACAAGCCCAATAGACAACCTTCTACTCGTCTACATAAAATATCTAATAAGTGATTATTGAACTGATGCGAGAAATTGATTCAAGAATTTCTACATATCTTGACTTTCACAAGGGGCCTTAAATAACACTTAAAAATATATCTAAATCAATGGTTAATGATGACGACTTTTTTTGGCGACCTATAATGCTCGTTCGTAGAAGGAAGACGTTTACCTAGCTGAACTCGAGTCAGAGCTAGGTCACATAAACTTAACATATTCTGGGGTTATCCGAAGTCCGAAGACAGGGAGAAGACACGGTTACTCTGGAATCAGGCCACCTACTCTACTATTGGGAGGGCGATAAGACGTCACAGGGCGGGGTTGGTATTATGGTCAACAAAGTACTCTGTAACAACGTGATGGAAGTTGGTAGTGTGTCTACGCGGATAGTATACCTCATACTCAGACTTACCAATAGATATTCTCTGAAGGTAGTCCAGGTCTATGCTCCTACGTCGACACACTCCGATGAAGAGGTCGAGGCTGTCTACGAAGACATAACAAAAACCATATATAATACCACCACGACCCACTACATCGTTGTTATGGGAGACTTCAACGCCAAAGTGGGAGTACAGGAACGCGGAGAATCTGCAATTGGAGTGCATGGTGTTGGCAGTAGAAACTCAAGGGGCCAAATGCTGGTAAACTTCCTCGAATCCCGAAGGCTATCCCTGATGAACACATTCTTTCAGAAAAAGCCTCATAGGAAGTGGACTTGGCAAAGCCCTGATGGGGTGACAAAAAATGAGATCGACTTTATTATGACGAATAGGAGGTATATATTCAAAGATGTCACAGTGATCAACAGGTTTAACACCGGAAGCGATCACCGACTTGTCCGAGCAACTTTGAATATAAATTTCCGACTCGAGAGAAATCGTCTGATAAAGTCTACGCTCCGTCCGTCACCGTGCCATATCTTCGCAGCATCCAAAGAATTTCAGCTGGAATTGCGGAACAGATTCAGTCTGCTGGAAACTCGCCTTCTCAATATGCGTATAAAAAAGCGAATACGATTTGACATACGACAAAGCAACACTCGATCAGTCGAAGATGCAATTAGTCGAAATAGAGGTTCAAAAGTATTGGGTAAGCAATTGGGAAGGAGTCATCTGACGAAGCTTACGACATCCGTTTGTCGAGTCCTTAAAGCAAAGCCAGATCTACTGGTAGAAGCTGAGACGTTCTACGGGCAACCATAGTCCTCACACACACCGAAACCCACATCTCAAACTACGGACGACAGACGTGCTAGACTAACCCGCCACTTCACGGATGAGCTACCGGACATAGAGATTCCCGAATTCGGGATGGCTCTTGCGAAGCCTAAGAACAAGGCCCCCGGAGATGATGGCATTACATCAGAGCCCTTAAAAGCTGGTGGGCGTCCAGCCCTGGAACAGCTTCGGAAGCTATTTAATGCTGTCATCGAAAAAGGTATAACGCCAGAGGCGTGGTCTAGAAGTGTGGTCACCTTGTTCTTCAAAAAAGACGATAAAACGCTATTAAAGAACTATAGTCCGATATCACTTCTGAGCCACGTCTATAAGCTGTTTTCAAGAGTCATCTTGAATCGCCTTGCCCGAAGATTTGACGAATTTCAACCGCCGGAGCAGGCTGGGTTTCGAAAAGGCTATAGCACCGTAGACCACATACATACGCTACGGCAGATAGTACAGAAGACCGAAGAGTACAATCGCCCTCTTTGCTTGGCGTTCGTGGACCACGAGAAAGCCTTTGACTCCATCGAAACCTGGGCTGTTCTGGAGTCCCTGCAGAGATGCCAAGTCGATTGGCTACATCGAGGTGTTGAAGTGTCTATACAAAGGCCGCAACCATGACCGTGAAAATCCAGGGTGTTCAGACAAGACCAATCCTTCTGCAGCGTGGAGTGAGACAAGGAGTTAGCGTTAGCGTTATCTCTCCGAAGCTCTTCACTAACGCACTAGAGGACGTCTTCAAAACACTGAATTGGAACGGTTTGGGCATAAATATCAATGGTGAATACATTTCACACCTACGATTCGCAGACGACATTGTTATAATGGCAGAGACGCCGCGGGACTTGTCGGAGATGTTGCGGAGCCTAAGTGTTTCTTCCAGACTGGTGGGTTTGGGTATGAACTTGGACAAGACGAAAGTCATGTTCAATTCATTTGTAGACCCAATCGCAATCACAGTCGATAATGTCAGCATCGAAGTTGTGCAAGAATACATCTATCTAGGCCAAGTTATTCAACTGGGTAGGAACAACTTCGACAAAGAGGCTGACAGAAGAATAAGTCTGGGCTGGGCAGCGTTTGGGAAGTTACGTCAAATCTTTGAGTCGCCATTGCCTCAATGCCTAAAGTCTAAAGTATATAACCAGTGCATCCTCCCGGTCCTAACCTATGGGGCGGAGACGTGGACACTGACAAAAGGGCTCGTTCACAAATTCCAAGTTGCACAGCGAGCTATGGAGAGAGCTATGCTCGGAGTCTCTCTGAACGATAAAATCCGCAACGAGGATATCTGACGGAAAACTAAGGTAACCGACATAGCCTTGAGAATAAGCAAGCTGAAGTGGCAGTGGGCGGGCCACATATATCGCAGAGCCGATGGACGTTGGGTGAGAAGGGTTCTGGAGTGGAGACCACGTTCGAAACGTCCCGTGGGACGGCCTCCCGCTCGGTGGACCGACGACCTGAAGAGAGTGGCGGGAAGCGGATGGATGCGGAGCGCCGAGGACCGGATTTGGTGGCACAATATTGGAAAGGCTTATGTCCAGCAGTGGACGAACATGGGCTGACGATGATGATGATGATGAATGGTTAATGTATTAATTGGAATAGCACCATCTGTATTTCACCATAGTAAAAGTCACACTGCTTGTCTGTGATTTTTTTTTAACTTATTCATATCCGTGCCCAAACAACCCACCCGCACACTATTCCCTGACAAATGAG
Organism: Ectropis grisescens; assembly: GCA_017562165.1. Lineage (NCBI taxonomy): Eukaryota > Metazoa > Arthropoda > Insecta > Lepidoptera > Geometridae > Ectropis > Ectropis grisescens. Next base: position 13,733,182 of record CM029767.1, on the reverse strand, counting down.
ATTGTCAGCAGAATTATTATTGTGTTATTAATTTCTTAAATTATCTTAATCGTAATTAAGTGTTTCACAACGAAATATTCATTACGTTGTGGAAACATTTTTTTTTTTTTATAGTCTTAACTAGCCTGTGTTTTTTCACTTATATAATTTGCTAGTGTATATAATTTTGCTAGTACATGTACATATGATACATGTACATGTATATAGAAATCAATGCCAACTTTCGTTGTAAGTGAACTCTTTCTAAAAGGCTCGACCGATATGAATGATTTTGTATACGTTTGGGTAGGGCCCTGGATGGTTTAGATTCACAAATCAGCTCGGCAGATGGTGCTGTAGTTGGTATCTATAGGTTATTATCCGAGCGAAGCCGGACAAGGCAGTTAGTATAACATAAATATCTTCTTAGTTTATTTTATGTTGATATATAACTAAACTGATTTACATCCGTGAGTAAAATAGGGAAATACAACTTACCAAACACCAGCTCAAACATGATGGTTGCTGTGTATTCGGGGCAATTCCCATCATACAACCCTAAGGCATTCAGCACACTTCCAATATTAAGATCGTGTGCACTATAGACATGCATTTTCAAAGGTATTTCTCCAATCCACCTATTATATGTCCCGCTCTCCGATGGTACAAATGAATTATGATACTGTTTAACCTTATCCATATTATGAACAACCTCTTTTAAGAATGGTCCAACTTTAAGTCGAGCCATCAAAGCAGTAGCTGTCTCAGTTGTAAAACTGAAAAAGAGAGAAATTATTTTATTTTATTCTATGTGGAAAACAAATAGAATTACACGATCTAAAAATTGAGATGAGTAGAAACACTCAAGCCAAATACAGTTTTCACTGATAATGTTTATTTGTTGATCGAATATCTTAAAGAAAGAAAGCTATTTTAAAATGCGAAATGTGGATGGCTCGATCCATGTTTAGGAGAACAGTACTTGGTGAAAACTCACCTGTACCTAAGTTGAGTAGACTTGTGAACGACTTTCAGAAATGTTAGGAAATAGACATATTTGGTGACAGTCTCACAACACCAAAGTTAAGTTAAAATAATTACTGAAACACAATACATTTACAATTCAATTATAATTGGTAAATAATTCCCCTACACATAATTTAACAAAATATCTAAATATTAATTGCATGCTGTGCTTTGTCTCAACGATAAATACTTTTAACAATGATAGATTAAGAACAATTAGTTTAAGAAGCAATGTATTATTGTAATTAGTCAACACAAAGCTAAATTAAATAAATAACGTCGGGGCGTCTGCACGGATCGGGTTGAAATTCGGAAGTTATATTGGTAGTCAGGAATAGAGCATAAGCGTTCATAATAATTACCCGCGTAGTTGCCTTTATTTGCTCGTATTGTATATGTAGGTAGGAGCGGAGCTAGTGACAACACAGTGGTTAAATGCGCACTGATTTATTTCGTTAAGTAACTGGCGGTCGCAGCCGCCACCACACATCTCCCAATATGTGGGTACATCTATATATACAGCTCGCGATAAAAAGTAGCCTATTTTCTATCCCATATTAAATTTACTAACTTAGTTCCATTTCAACCTGGTCCGTTCGACCGTTCCGACGCATTTGACCAACAAACGGTTAAATTTTGTCATCTATTATAACATATCCGTGATTATAACTATAATATTAGAAGGATTGGTAAACATTCACATAACACTATATAGCCCTAAACTAGCTAAAGCTTGTATTATGGTAGCCGTAATGATAGCTGACGCTCGTGTGATTGTTAATACAAATAGCGGGATCTCCCGCTATACACCGACCTTCGCCGAGCTGTTTATTAGATGAAAAGTGTTTTATATGTCAACAAATATATTGCAAAAAGGTTGCCTAAAAATTTCAGTCCAGAATATGATTAAATAAAAATTAAATTTTTTTTTTTAATTTTACTTAAATTGATTGAATTTTAGAAAAACTGTATTACATAACTAACAAAATAATCGTACTTTTCAAGTTTCCTCATAATCTTGGTGATTAGTTGGTGCTAACCTGAACCTTGGAGTATAATTTTGTACTTACCTATAACATGCTGGCCCCCTCATCTCATCGGGAAAAACCTTTGAAGTCCAGGCTGGAAGAGTGAAATTATACAACTTTTCTATTCGGAGAACACTGTATATATTTAGAATATGGTAATAATCCGTCACGTTCCCACCTGAGTTTTCAGTAAGATACCTGAAACATATCAATCACGTAATATCTTCATGCTAATTTACACAACTCAAATTAGTTTTTTTGTTTATTTCTTTTATTTAGAAGATCCCAGATACATACTTCATTAGATCTTTATATTTCTCGAGCCTTTTTATGTATGGTAAAGATTTCCTCACTCTATCACTCTCTCTATCAAAATTAGGGCATTTTTTGTTCATGGAGAGGACTTCGTCATCTCTTTCAGGTAGTGTATGAATCGGGATAGGCTGCCACAGAAGATGCGTATTCCACAACGAATCAGCTACTGGGGGGTACATTCCTGAAACCAAGGGTTCATTTTAGTATATTTAGCTATTTGATGATATATATATAAATAGATCAAAGGCAAGATTGATTATTTAAAATTTTTTAATTAATTTCTCTATTTATTTTGACAAATACTTCACACAAGATAGCGTTGAGGAAGGACTCCTGTTATCTCTTTTTTGATAAGCAAACTGTTAATGTTGGTACTTGTTCCATAAGATTAAGTAAATCAATTTAAAAGTAAAAATTACATACTTTTACGTCTTGTCACGAATTTAGGGAGGGAGTAGGGAGTGAGGCTAGTTGTATCTGTCTCTAACTTCGACCTCAACGGTCTGAGTTGGACTCTGGGTGGGCTCCCGCTAGAAGTTCTAGCGGTCGCCCCTAAACGTTGCTCCGCCACACTCAGCCTTCGTTTCGCTACAGAGGTCGCCGGCTCGCTTGGCTTGCCACCTCCCCCCTTCGTTCATCTCGGCTTCATGCGGTAAAGCACCTTTTTTATGCGGGGGAAATATAATTATTCACGTATGCCCATTGCCCACCATGCAGGGACGTGATGGGTATGAAACCATGGGAGTTAACATGGTGCGCCTACCGACTAAAACCCCCTCAGATTTCTTCAGCATGGCCAGGGGTCAGGGTCGTAGGGTCACCATTCGCACACCCATCAACGGCCCTGACCCACCACCTGCTACCATCCTTGCAGGCCCACCTCGCTAGGGGTGCCCATACCCCGCATTTGGATCCAACGATGCGGATAACAGCTGAAAACCAGCGCGCTACTACCCCAGGAAGACCTTAGGTGGAGTGTCGGACGGACCTTAACGTTCGAAGCCCCACGCCCTCCAGAATTAACTTTATACCTAATGCCACAGTTGCCAGCTTTAATTAACCACCAATGGCAACCTTAAGATGGAAAATAATGTGCGAGGAAACGAATGAAATGAACGAAACTAATGAAGTGCATGAAATGAATAAAAGTAATTTAATTCAGATTGATCCAGACAGACTGCAGCGGCATTAAAACAAGTTTTCAAAAGTTACATAAATAGACATCATCTTCGAAATGTACTTACCAGCTAAGTTTACCGATGCTGACATCAAAGTCCTATCAACATCTGTAGATCTTACGAAGATTTCTTTGGGGTCAAATTTTGCTGATACAACATTCTGAAACGAATTATACTTTAAATATATTTGTATAGTACATTGTACTAGATGACCTGGTGAACTTCAAATCATTAACATGTATTTGTGTATAATGTGGATGAAACATAATATAATTTTTTAACCCCCGACCAAAAAAGGGGTGTTATAAGTTTCACGTCGATGTCTGTCTGTGGCACCGTAGAGCTCAAACGGATGAGCCGATTTCGATGCGGTTTTTTTATTTGAAGGAATATCCGTGCGGATGGTCTTAGCTATGTTTGGTTAATATCGATTCAAAATGGCCGCCTCCACAAAATGGCGGACTAAATATTTCTTCACAACCTACCAAATCAAATGAAAGGGCTTGACTAGTAGAATACTATACACTATAACAAATTTAAAAATTCAAGATGGCCGCCACCACAAAATGGCTGATTACATTATTTTTTCACTACTACCTCAATATGGGTATCAAATGAAAGGGCTTGACTAGCAGAATGTTGTAAAGATAACAAATCTGAGGTAGTCGGGGGTTAGTGAAAATTTTTAATTTTGTTCTTGTTTATAATCATTAATATTTAAATTATGTATTATCATTAATATTTTATTTTATTTGCAACACAGTTATGAACTTAATCAAATTATAAAGCTTTTTTTATATTTAGTTTGGACATAGAATACAGCTACACATACTACAGCTATTTATAAATAAACTATGTTCGTACAAAAAATTAAACCATGTCAGGTCAACAAGCTAGTAGATTGATACTATGTAAGCACGTGGTAAGATAGATAGATTAACTCTTTATTGCACTTAATTTAAAACAAAAATCATAAAAACTTAAAGACTAAAATTAAAGTAGCAATGGGCGACCTTATCGCATAAAGCGATCTCCTCCAGGCCACCGTAGGATGGAAAAAAGATACGAAAATAGGAAAACGGGAAGTACAAATAAAAGAGGTTGATACTTCTATAACATTACTAAAAACACTAAAGTTACATTAATAATATACTGATAAACCTACATTAAAACAATTGTACATCCTAATACATAAATACTTAATTATGATACAAGAAGTATAATAAAATATGTATAAATATACTAATATATAAATTAAAAGTTTAAGTATGGATACACAGTTATGAGTAATTAACTTCAACTAGGTAACGACCGGGAAAAGTAAATTAGATTCACATGGTTTTTAAAAACAGCAAGCGATGGAGCTTGCCTAGTAGGCACAGGCAAAGCGTTCCATAGCTGAACAGCCTGAAAAGCAAACGACTTGTAGTAGAATTGACTGTGTGCTGAGGGTGACTGTTATGTTTGATTGTGAAGCGACAAGTTATATTTGGATCTGAGTGGCAGAGAGTGCGCGATGCTCCAGAATGTAAATAGGTCTTTCAAATAGTGTGGGTACGAGAGGTTAAACAATACATTATAAGTAAGAGATAAAATATGAGCACTCCGACGAAGGCGAATAGGAAGCCACTTGAGCTGCATATGAAACTGAGACACATGATCATATTTGCATAATCCAAATATAAATTGTATACAATAATTTTGAAGATGCTCAAGTTTATTTAGCTGCTCTTCATTGAGGTCTAGATAGCAGGCATCTGCATAGTCCAGAATGGGAAGCAGAAGAGACTGTGCAAGCACAATTATGGTAGCAGTTGGTAAAAAATTACAGAGGCGTCTCAACGATCCGCCAGATGCAAACAGTTTACTACTAATAGATTTTAAGTGAGGCTCCCAACTCAATGTGCGATCAAAAACCACGCCAAGATTTTTGACCGTTTCACTAAACGGAATTACAATCCTATTAAATACGCATATATATGATTAAAATAACTGAGTACAATCTTACTTGGTAGGATGGTAAAACCAGACTGGAGTTTTTAGAACTACCCTCAGTCAGGACATAACATGCCTCACTTCACTTTAATTAATGCACTACACTATGTTCATCTTATCCTATGTCTGAAATAATCTTTTTGTATTCTTACTAACTAACTATGGGTACATTGTTTTTAATGTTTAGATGTTGTTTATTCCTCATCATGATCGGTCTCTTCTTCAGATTCCGATATCTCTGCTCTTATCTTATTGTTTAATGAAGAAGGTGGAGACACCGACAGTGCTCTCTTAGTTCTGACTGTCGCTCCTGATCCACCAGGCAGAATCTTTTGTTGTGGATCTGTTACTCCAATGATATCTGCCCATTTCTGTGGTGGGGGTATGTCTATATTCTCGCCTGTTTCACTTCCACTATCATATCCTTGTGATTCACTTGTTTCTTGTGCTTCCCTTTGAACTGGAGTCCCTCCACTCAGCATCTGGTTGATGTGTCTTGTCAGTAACTTTCCATTCCATCGCACTAAGTAACTGCACTCCCCAATTCGCTTTTCTACAACCCCCTGTAGCTAACATGGTCCTCTAACATAGTTTCGTATGTATACAGTCTGTCCTACTTTAAACTCTCGCAGTTTGATATCTTCATTTCCTTTTTCTTTTAGGCATTTGTATGACAAAGGATTTAAAGAGTCAAATTTGGTTTTAAATCGTCGGTTGTTCTAAAGCTCTGCTGGTGTCTTTTCATTCACTGTATTTGGTGTAGATCGCAATCCATATAACATATTGGGTCGACGGATGTGCCAAGGTTCATCAGTTCTTTTCTTCAATTTATTTTTTACTGTCTGCAGAATACGTTCAGCTTGCCCATTAGAAGCTGGATGAAATGGTGCTACTAAAATTCGCTTTATACCATTTTCCCTAAGGTAACTCTTGAATTCCTCTGATATAAAATTTCTTCCATTGTCAGTTACTATGGTATCTGGTAACCCTTGTCCTGCAAATATATCCCGGAGAGTTCGGATTAATGTGGAGCTACTCATGTCATGTACAATTTTTACTTCTGGCCATTTTGAAAATGAGTCTATTAGGATAAAAAAAGTTTTCCCTTGAAAAGGTCCAGCATAATCTAAGTGTATTCTGGACCATGCCTTATCAGTTTTGAGCCAATGGTGAGTTACTTGTGCTGGCAAATTTCGGTTTTCAGAGCAAATAGTACATTTTTTTATCATTCCTTCAATCATCTTATCCAAAGATGGCCACCAAAAATAGCTTCTGGCCAGAGCTTTAGTGATGACAATTCCATCATGATTTTTATGTAACTCTCACAATACATATGATCTTATTTTTTCTGGTAATATTACTCTACTGCCCCATAAAATGCAATTATTGTGTACTGACAATTCATTCCGTTTTTGCCAATACACTTTAAACTCTTTATCTACTCGGGCAGGCCAACCATTCCGAATCCAATACATTACTTTAGCTAATGTCTTTTTTAGTAAGTTGGGCTACCTGAGTTGCAGTAACATTTCCCAGTTTTTTGCCCTCAACATATTGAATTTCATAATCATATGAGCCTAATAATAGTGCCCATCGTAACATCCTTGGAGAAATAATGTTTGGAATTGGTTTTCCATGTCCAAATATCCCCAACAAAGGTTTGTGATCCGTTTTAATCACAATTTTCCGACCACTGATGTATTGATGAAATTTCTTTAGACCAATAATGATGGCAGAAGCTTCGTTGTCTATTTGTGCATAATTTCGCTCATGAATGTTCATAGTCCTTGAGGCAAACATTATTGGTCTAACTGTTCCGTCTGCCATTTCTAGCACTGCCCCGAGTCCATATTCAGAGGCATCACAAGACATTATCAGCTTCTTTCTACTATCGTGGTGTACTAAGGTATCTTCACTTGAAAGCATTGTCTTTAACTTTTCAAAAGCTGCCTGACATTTCCTGTTCCATATCCATTTAGATCCTTTTTCTAGTAATCTATATAAAGGTTCGGCTATGCTAGCTTTATGTGGTACAAATCTATCATAAAAATTTAGTAACCCTAAAAACGCTTGCAATTCCTTTAAATTTTTTGGTGCATTTGTTTTCAAAATAGCTTGTATTTTCTCTTCAGTAGGGTGTATTCCAGATTCATCTACAATAAACCCTAGAAATTGTACCTTTGGTACTGCAAAAAGACATTTCCTTTTGTTTACCCATAGCCCTGCTTCTTGTAATCTTTGTAATACAATTTCTAATCTAGTATTATGGCTTTTAATATCACTACCACATACAACAATATCGTCTAACAGTACTGCGGTCCCTGGGATTCCTGCGAGTAGAGATGATATTAACCTTTGAAAAATCCAAGAACAAGCTTTAACTCCCAAAGCCAAACGCTTTAACTTGTATAATCCTTTTGGTGTATTGAGGGTAAGTAGATTTGCAGTACTCTCATCAACACGTACCTGGGTATACGCTTGTTCCAAATCAATTTTTGAAAATACTACCCCCCCTGCAGTTCAAAAAAGCTTCATTAAGGGTAGGCAATGGATATGTATGTGTATTAGTGACTTCATTTACTGTTGAATGATAATCTCCACATAACCGTACCTTGCCATTTGGCTTTGGAACAACCACTATTGGTGTTGCCCATTCTGAGTGTGTAGTTGGTTTCAAGACATCCTCACTCACTAGTCTCTCAATCTCCTTTAAAAACCTCTTGTCTTTGTGCAAATGCAACTGGTCTACTCCTCAGAAATCTTGGGCTTGATCCTTCTTTTGGTGTAATGTTGACTATTGGTGCAGTATATGTCCCTAAACCCGATTGAAACACCTGTCCATATTTATTAAGTACTTGCCTTACTTTTTGATACTATTAACTCCTTGTATTACAATACCTAGATCAGCAAACCAATTTCTTCCAATCAGGCTTGTACCACAGCCTCTTGTTATCAATATTTTCATGTGTTTGTTTAACGTTTTTATAATGTACTTGAACTAATGCCTGTCCTAGTAAAGACAATTTACCATCTGTATATGACTTTAAAGCACTCACTAGGTAATGATGCAGCAGATGAACTGGCCAAAAGGGGAGCAAAGACAAAGGTACATGGACCGGAACCACTAATGCCTATACTCCAGGCTCAAATAAAAACATGGCTGCGTAGAAATACTGAAGAAGCCTATCTAACAGAATGGAACAACAATGAAGGATGCAGGCAACAAATTTGCTTAGTTTGGGGTCAGATGGTGTTGTGTGTGAATTGTCCACCAATATTTATTAATGTTATTATTATTAACCAAAAAATGCTATTCCGGAAGCATCTAAAAAACTTGCCCGCAACCTCATCAGACTAAACAGGGACAAAATTCGTAAAGTTATAGGTATAATAACTGGTCACTGTCCCTTAAACAAGCACTTATTTACCATAGGTGTAACAGACAGTCCTCTATGCAGAGGATGCATGGAGGAAGAAGAAACGCCACAGCATGTACTCATGGAATGCAGAAGTGTAGTGAATCAACGGGCAGAATTCCTCCAATCCCCGTCGTCTGTTCCGGATGACTGTCGCAACCTTAATCGGATGCTTGCTTTCTAGGACTGCCTAGGCTGGTTGGAGTAGGAAAGGGAAGTATGAGTCACGCACAATGGCCCAACTAAAGAGGCTAGGTGCGGAAAAGGCCCCGCCAAGCTAACTAACTAACTATGACTTTAAAGCAATATTTGTTGGTTCAAACTGTGGCAGCTTTCCTTTCCATATGAGTCTGGCTATATTTTCATTAACTATTGAGTATGGGCAGCCTGAATCCACTTCCATCAGTAGCTCTGTTCCATTCAGCAGCACTTTAATTTGAAATGGTTCCACTTTATCTTGCCTAATGCTATTTAGACCAACCTCATACAATCCATTACACTCAGATTTGTGCTTTGTTTGTCTATCCTTCATCCTGCATGCTGCTTCTATGTGCTCTGTCCTGCTACAGTGATGGCATTTACTCCAACGGAATCTACATTCACTCTTATGCTGCCTGCCACAACGAAAGCAATTAGCCTCGCTAGATTCTTTTCTAATTGTCTTGAAATTAACTTTATTTATTTCCATCGGAACCTCCATTTCCTGAGGTGTCCCACTTGTGCTTGGCCTGGTCTGTACAATGATACTAGCATCCAGGTTAGCAGTTTCATGTGACAGGGCAATATCACAAGCTTGCTCAAATGTTGACTGAGTTTGTTGTAACAGCTTTTTTTTTAATTTATTTGTCATTTATGCCACATACTGTCTCTTAGAGTACGATTTAAGTCTGTAAAATTACAATGGAGACTTAATTTCCTCAACCAATGTAATCCTAACTGGGCAATGTAATCCCTCACTTTCTCAACTACTTCGTGGTTTCTGGTGTGAAACTTATAGGATTCCACAATTTCGTTAGGTTTAGGATGAAAGTGATTGTTCAAAATGGCTACCACATTTGTAAAAGAAACTTCACTTACATTTTTTGGTGAAACTAATGATGTTACCAAATCATACAGATCTGAACCACACACTGCAAAAAAGTTTGCCTTCTTCTTTGCATCTTCCTTTATTTCACTTGCTTCCAAGCAGTATCCAAACCGTTCTATGTAATTTTTCCAACAACCATCATTAACATTAAAATTATCAAACTTTATACCCATAGTTAAATTAAATAATACAAAGTGTTTATCACAACAGAACACAATTTTCTAACCCTTTTATACTGTTTTTCCTCGTCGCCACTATTAAATACGCATATATATGATTAAAATAACTAAGCACAATCGTACTTGGTAGGATGGTAAAACCAGACTAGAGTTTTTAGAACTACCCTCAGTCAGGACATAACAAACCCCATTAAATATAACTTGTAGGATAGTAGCCCAGTCGACCCTAGCAATCATATAAGGACTACCGATTATGATTACCTGAGTTTTGGAAGGGTTAACGTTTAAGCCGAATGAGTTGCTCCAATGTATATTTTTTCGTAGATCGGCGTTAACCGAGGCAATAGTTACGTTTAGATCAGAGAGTTGTCTGCATAAAGGTGGTAGGAAGAATTTAGGTGTTGAGAAATAGAGTTAATGAAAATAGCGAAAAGAAGTGGTGATAGCACGCCGCCTTGAGGGACGCCAGCATGTGTACTACACCAAGACCATAGAATAGATAATACAGATAGAACGGACACTCCCAACCCCCCGCCAATTTCAAGCTTCCTCACCCCTCAGGCCGTTTCGGATACTCTAGGAGCACTCAACGAAGGGCTGGTATCGAACATCTAATTCCTAACGAATTATCATCATGGTGGGTTGTTTTGCTGTTTACGGCTGTCCGTCAACTAAACGGCACAAGATTAAAAGCTTTATTTAATTTCCTAATGATAAAATAACGTAAGATTAGAAACTTTTCAATAACGTTGCTTTATAATATTACAAGCTTTGCTTAGTTTGGGGTCAGATGGTGTTGTGTGTGAATTGTCTACCAATATTTATTTATTTATAATAACGAAGTAATTTTAACTCTAAGTTCGTAACTTACACAGCCAGTAACTTACGTGCCCAAGCACGGATTGATAACGCCTGTAGGAATAATTATAGTGACAGAGTAAAGTTTCCTTCATGGGTAAGTGTAAAATAAAGTGCGAATGTGTACCTACTAACAGAAATAGATATCTAGGCACCTGATCTAATCTATCATCGGTTTCGTTTCATTTTACGCGGCAATACAAACACCCACAGATTTATGAAACAATTTAGAAATCTGTGCAAACACCCTTTTAATTAGAATAGTATAATTTGGCTCCATTCTATTTATGTAACTCAACATTATAGCAAGTTTATAGACTACGTCACCAGGTGAACTCAAGGGGCACAACTATTCAATAAAACAATTCAGTAGCCCTAGCGCTAACGCACACATTCACGCGTGTGAACGAACGACATCTGCGTAGTTGTGTGAAGAGTAGGCAACTCCACAGCGGCGGTTGTATGGAGTTTTAGTGGAGTGTCCGGGGTGTGCCAAGACGAGAATACATCGTCGAGGCGAATACGTTGCCGGCGTCCAAACAAGTAACTATGAAACCAATTAATTACTGACGGCGATATGTTAATGGAGCGTAGTGTCCCAAGCAAGATATCGAAATCGACGGCATTGAAAGCATTACTGAAGTCTAGCAGGGCTAGAACAGTAAGCCTACCGTCGTCCTTACCTTTGCGGATGTCGTCGGTGATCTTAACAAGCGCGGATACAGTGCTGTGCCCAGGACGAAAACCAGATTGGTAGGGATTATGGAGGTCTTGAATTTTGAGAAAGTGATTTAGTTGTGTATGGAAAAAACACTCAAGGACTTTGGAGAGGAAAGGAAGAATAGATATAGGACGGTATTCAGAAAAAGATGTAGGATTAGGTTTTTTAGATAGAGACTTATAATAAGAACTTGCGCATTCTTTCAAATTGTAGGAAAAACTTCACTGCAAATGGATTCATAAAAAATTACACACAATACGTGAAGGATAGTGTCCCTTGACACTATCCTTCCCGTATTGCGTGTAATATTGTGTGTGTAGGCACCAGCATGTTGCGACTGATACTATCACCGCCAACTAACTAATCAAACCGCCAAACTATCAGCATTGGAGGAGATCAACATCACACTCTTCTTAACATCGCCCTCAGTAAATTGATTAAATGCAAAAGGAGAACCAATAGGGGTTGGTAGGGCCGAAAGGAGATTAAGAGTAGACTGTTTTATCGCATCTGAAACATTAGATGCAGATGAAAAATGTTGGTTTAGAGCATCGAAATCAAGAATAAGTAGGCACAGGTAAGTAGGATCTATCCACTACCTGTTAGATTTGGCTGGCACCAACTTCAAATAGATGAGTGAGTAGCTCTTATACTTAATAATGATTTTAATTTATTTTTAGCTTTTGAGTGCTTATTTGTGGTTTTGAAGTCGGTTTAATTTTTTTGTATGAAAATAGTTTATTTTACCCTTTTTATCGCAAAACAACTTTTTATTCATGCATTTACACAATATCCACATTAATTCTGGATAAAAAATGTCCTATAGTAATAAAATGTTAATTGTAAGTCGACACAGTACCAAATTTCATCCTAATTGGTTCAGCCATTACAGCGTGAAAGAGTGCCAAACATAATATATGCATACAAACTTTCACATCTCTTTATATAAAAATGTTATGTTGGTTTGTGTAAGCTTCAAAAACACAAAAAGTTCTGCACCGATCGAACTGAAATTTTAGAATGATATTATAATCCGCATCAAGGATTGTTTTTATCCAATTTTTGCATTACAATGTGCTACAGCGAAGCGTGGCAGGGTACAGCTAGTTTATAATATTAATAAAAGTATAAGTATATAGTTATATTTTTGAAAATTATGACATAGGTACCTACTAATGGTATACAATTTCACCGAATCAAAATTCTTAGTTTACAGAAAGTACAGTTACTCTGTAAGTTTTGGTTCCGTTGTGAGTTTCGAAGATCTTTTCATTGTTTTGGTTTAGAAGTATAATTTACAGGTACGAGGGATAGTAGACCTCAATATTTGATATGAACTTTAGTTTGATAACTACATGCACCACCAGATTACAATAAATTGATGGTTTTGTGACTATTGGTCAGTAGAGTGCTGCCTTGTAAAACTTGTACTTCACTCCTCAATTTCATGGACAACAAGAAACGCAAATATATAGCACTTTTCAAGGTACTAATCCATATGGGTGGTCATTGATGGCTGCTCATCAGATCAAATAGCTATCATTGTACTACCCTACTGATCCTTTCTGAGACTGACTGGTCTCTGCAATGCTCTTTCTGCTACATATCAATGATCTAGGGAAACCTGGTATCTTTGGGCACACAGATTATAGCACAGATGTATGAGTTACATATTTAGTGCAAGAGCCAGTAAGCAACAAACTCGGGCACTGAGAGAGAGTATGGTTGAGCGTCTGAACTGGGCCTTAAGCCAGTTTCTGTGTGGGGCGAGGCCAATCTGGCCAAGTTTAACAAGGGAAATACTCAGGTGTGTCTGTTCTCCACTAAAAGATATCAATTTCAACTGTCTCTTACTTTTGGAGGTGTATATCATGGTGTACGAGCTAGATGAGTATATATGAGTACATCTACATAACCTTAATTTTAGAGGAAAACAAAAGTACTAACTACAATTTGGCAATTTGAAGTTTGGAATCCAGTAAAAAAATTTTAGTATGAAAACTAACGTGGTTATTACACATTTTACATAAATACACGGGTAACACGGGTAACGAGCTGCGAACCCGCGCGCGCACTCTCCTTGAAAAAGATCGCCGGACGCGATCGAAACTTGAGTCGGACTGGACTGACTACATTATACGTGAGTTACCCGTGTATTTATGTAAAATCAGTAAAAAAATCTTTCTTTTTTTTTGTAGATGCATATCAACAAGCATATCTTATCATAAAAATAAAAAAACTGATTGAAAAACTGTACAAAGATACTAGTTATATTATTTTTTATCAGATTCATTTTGTAGAGTGTACAACTAATCTGCTTGATCTAATACCATCTTTTTTCATTGGACTGCATGTAAGAGCGAAATCATTTTTTTCATGATCGAAGCTCCAAAGACTCCACGAAGTTTGACTCCTCTTTAGTGATAAGTTTGAATTACTAGGCTGTAGAAACTTGGAAAGCGTTGCCTGAGAGGTTTTTATTCCAATGGTTAATAATAAAAAAACGGTTGGTACACGGTTGTAATGTTGCTATGTTAAGATATAAAGCAATTCTTACCTTGTATCTTTGTCGGAACCATTTTCCAAGGGCGAAGTGCTGCTGTTTACCAGTATTAGTCAATTCCCCGAATCTTACGGGCCATAGAGATTCGTTGCTATACGGATCAAGCGGGTACTGGTCAACCGGGGTCCTGTCCCCGTGACGGAAAAGAATTGCAGCATATCTTATTTGTTCCTGCATTGCTTTAATCGGGTAGCACACCGAAGATACAACACAAAATATAACTAATAGATTGTTTAGATATTTCATTTTGGATTTTATTATTGTTTATTTATCGAATAAGAATTTATTTATCGTTCAACTTTCACTTATTTATCGTTGTCACAGCACAAACTACCGAACCAACGAGCCACAGGTGGCTGACCGACTGACTCAACATTCAACTGCAACAAGCAACAAGTGTCTGACGTCTGAGCCAGACTCTGAGCGTCTGACTGTCTGATAACCAGTGTTTCCACTTTAATGATTTCCTTTCCCCCTCGCCTCAGTGGAGATTTCCCCTTTTTCCCCTCAAAACTTATTCTCATATAGTTCTGGCACCACCCCCGCCCTCAGGAGAGATTCAAATTTTAAAATTGCAACCAATCTCAATAATATATAAATTATATATGTTATAGCCATATTGAAAAAAAATTGGAACTGATATCTGACTAACTATAAGAAAATTTTCCTCAACATGACGAAGTTTTTGTATTTGTTTGAATAGGCATGATTTCCCCTTTACATCTCTTTCTTCTTATTATTCCCCTCTGGACCCTAATTGGAACGAAGTTCCTTATCGCGCGTTGTGAAAGGGGGCTAGACGGAAAAAAATCTTACGAAAAGTTGTCACGACACTTTTTGCTATTGTAAGCTGTGCGGCGTCGCATGTTTCTCTGTCTGTCTCTCTCTCTCTTATAGAAACCAAGCCAGATATTTTCATTTCTATTTCGGATTGAATAGTGTGGTGTCGCGACGATTATTTTTGTTGAGTGTATAGAGGTTTTTTGTAAATAATAAATAATAAAAATTAATAATAATTCCTTCACAAATTAATCGAAAGGAACTTCGTTCTATCCGGGTGTCCCTTGACACCTCTCAATTTTTTTTCCCCCTCAAAAGGGGAAGTTCCTCTCATTGTGGAAACACTGCTGATAACACGAAAATAGCTAAAATCATTAGGGTCAGACTGCTCAATGTTGCTGTGAAATAATCCTAAAATATGCCATTTCCTGTGATAAGACGAAACTAAATAATAAAACACGTGTGCGCATAAAACCGCACGGCAGAAAATAAAACTAAAAAAATTAAGAAATAACTATAATAACTGTTGAATAATTTGAATAATTCAAAAAGATGACAGTGACAGCTGACAGACAACAACATCTTTCGCGCTTTCATATTCGGCGGTCCTGACGCGACGTACCCAGTTTACCTGAAAGATTCTTTCACTTACAAACGTAACGATGAGCTTCATTAGCAGCATAAGCAAAAGCAGCCCACCAGATGTTCCCATCGAATATCTCGAATCGAATCCTCGGACTCGAATCGTTATGTCGTAAGGAGAGAATCAAGGTCATAATCCACCACGTTGACGTAGTGCGGGTTGGTTAATGACACGTAAGCTCAAAAGGTCAAACATTCTAGGTACATGACGGTTTCCTCACGATATTTTCCTTCAACGCTCCAAGTTTTACAAATTACGCAGATGAATTCAAAAAGACTGTTACGGATCGGGAGTCACCGTTGTACAGACTAGACAAACCGTAAGTAACGTAACTGAGATTCATTCGTTCCAATCTGTAGATAATATGTGGTGCGCCAAAAGAAGTTTTCACTTCAAAATGTAGTAATAGTAGTCATAACTGAAAAACGGCACGGAGCGGGAAAGGGAAATGTAATTGAAGTGAAAACTTCTAGTGTAGTGTAGTAGTCTAGGCAGTGTTTTAACTTTTAACTGATTTTTTTTTCTATGTTGTCATTGACAGATTTATGTCTAATTAATAAATAAAGTAATTTATCCTAAAATATTTGCTAGTAGCTAAAGTTTGGCACAAAAATGTTAAAGTGGCAACACTCACCAATCACTGATCAATACTTAGCGTAGAGGGAGAAAGATATCCTACTCAGGGGTGCCAACACAACGGTTAAGCATTCAATTCGCCAGGCCGTCTTCTGTCTACTCTCTTTGTCTCTTTCTACAAAAAATCTTCGAAATAAGCTCGCGTCTTTCCTATCCTACTCCTGTTCTACTTCGATCCATCGTTTCGGCTGTATGCTGTATGTTCTAAACCTACTTTAGAGTAGGCTTAGAACATTTAATTAAACGTCAAACAATGTTCGATCAAACGAAACGAAGAAGAACCGGAGTAGGAAAGTCGCGAATTTATTTTGAAATTACTTTTTTCGTAGTAAGAGAGTAGACGTCCAAATTCCACTTTCAAAACCACCAGAAACCCATTACTAAAAAAGCCCTATCTATACGCATTGCTATAAATAAGAAAATGGATTAATTTTAAAGAGTTTAATGCCTATACGTAGTAATTTACGTTCTCATTTGCTCTATACTCTATAAGTCTATACTCTATACCAAGGGTCAGCAACAGGCGGACCGCGGTCCGTATCCGGACCGCGAAGGGTCGAACTTCGGACCGCCAATAAAAAATATTGTAATGTATTGTACGCCAAGTATACCTACATTTTAAAATGCAGATAAGGTACACTGTACCTTTATTAATTTAGATAATATTTTTTGCCCCATAGAATCTACCTTAGTAAATAAATTATTTTTCTATTAAATATTTTCCGCAAAGCGACTAAGAGAAACTCCACACTTTCAAATACACGCTCCTCTTCTCCACCACACGCTGGCTCGCTGTCCGTGGACACGAACGTGGAATGCTGTCCCCGCCCAAGATAACTCCTCGAAGAGCATTTCCGTCCAGTAACTACTAAAGAACGCAAACCGAAGAGAGGCAGAGATCCGTTTCCGCAGAGTGGCTCTCTTCATGGACAGCAACGAAGAAAGATTGGGAATAAACTTTTGCTTCGTCTGGGAACGGAAACGAGCCCGTTTGTCGCCTGGATTGTCTTGCCTGCTCAATTTAAGTACCGCAAAAGTCACAATTAAAAGGGAAACCTACGACGTGACGTGTGCGTGGTAGACTGCCACCGATTTCGGTGCGAAGGTGCGATCGAAAAACAAAACGATTGCATTAATAGAGTACTCGAAAGGTCGAACGCCTTGCTCTTACGCAAGAGCGCTGCTCGGACATCTGAGCAGAAGTGCTGGTAAACATCATGAGGTTGTCATATACGAAGACAGGGGAAAAAATCTGAGCTTCCTCAGACCCCTTTGCACGATCAAACAAATGCAACTGACATATATAGGGGACACCTGTTCCTAGTTCGACCATCCAAACCGGCTCCGAAAGAGCCCAGCAAAGGACAGCCCCGGCCAACCAACGACGGAGCCACAGAGTCATGCACTTTATGCCTTCTTCGAATTTATAGCCCCACTGACAGCGACCAAGACGAAGCAGTCATTTACAATAATATCACTTCCCGTGTCATCAAGAGAAAAGGAAGAGTGCAGAAAATGGCTTTGTGACACTGAGCGAAAAGAGATGGAGCGCATGGGAAGACCTGTTTATGCGACACCTCGAAACGACCCAATTGTAGTTACTGCCCGGTGCACCAAGATTATGCTGGACGATAAAATCCTAGAGATGGCCAAGACCATCGAAGAGAACTCAAACGTCAAATCTGATTAGGAAAACTGGGAGATACCGAGAATACAGTCGGTCAACGGAGTTCCAGGATGTGGAAAGACAACATGGGTGATTAGAAACTTCTACGTGGATAAGGACCATCATCACCACAACAACTGAGGCACCAAAAGATCTAAGAGAAAAGCTATCGCACCGTATCGGAAACCTGATCAAAACCAGAGTGCGAACCATGGCTTCTGCTCTGGTAAATGGCTTCGGAACACTTTCAGTTTTAGGTGCTTTATGGTGGACGAAACTCTCATGAACCATTTTAGAGCCATTGTAGCTGACAGACTGCCAAATTGTTCAATTTGTCAAAGGCTTCACTTCAAATGGAAATATCTATATAATCTTTGCAAGTGTACAAAACTGTATCCACTGAAGAATTTTGGGCCAAACACATCTCAGAAAAATATGGAAATCGCAAAAAAACTAGCTATTAATTTGGCTATTGTTTGATTCGACTTACGTATGTGGGTCATCTTTCTTAATTTTTTTAAAGAAATAATTTTCGAGATTAATCGACTCCCAATTAATTACTCGTAAAAGACACACGTCGAATTTGCTATTCTTCTCGAGGGCCAAACTATAAAGAGCTGGCTCAAGAGGATCGGTGTAATTTGTCGCATTGATTTTAGGTCTTGTGTTTTAAATAATTACAAATTGAGTTGGATACCGTACCATAAATAAGTACCACTTAATTATTACCAAGTTACGGCTGGTCTAATCGGGAGAACGGCGACTGCCGATCCGGAGACCCTGGGCTCAAAACCACGCGCACCACTGTCTTTTCGAAGTCATGTTCATAATGCCGCTAACTTAAAATTGTGAAGCAAAACATCGTGAGGAAAACGACATGTACCTAGAATATTTCGAACTCATGTGTCATCCACCAATCTGCACTGGGTCAGCGTGGTGGATTATGGTCTTGACTCTCTCCTTGCGAGGGAAGGTCCCGACCTCGAGGTTTAGCAGTAGGAACATTTAGTGGGCTGTTTAGGCAATTATTGCCAGTAGTTTTTTTTCTGGACCTCGTTAAAATTACTACACTTCATCCGGACCCCGCCTAAAATTACTTGCCGACCCCTGCTCTATACCTTCCAGGGGTCGGCAAGTAGTTTTAGGTGAGGTCCGAATGATGTGCGAAATTTTTTACGAGGACCAGAAAAAACTGGTGGTAATAATTGCATAAACTGCCCACTAAAAAAATAAATAAATTACGTACATCGACTTCGACAAGACAGTGGTGCGCGTGGTATATCTATTCTGTGGCGTGGTTTTGATCCCGGGGTCTCCGGATCGGCAGTCGCTGTTCTTCCGACTGCCTAGGCCAGCCGTTACTTGGTAATAATTAAGTGCTACTTATTTATTGGATGGTATCAAACTCAATTTGTAATAATAAAAAAAAACACAAGACCTTAAAACAATGCGAAAAATACACCGATCCTTCTGAGCCTGTTCTTCATAGTTTGGTTCTCGAGAAGAACAGCAACTTATTTACGAGTAATTGGCCCTCGGTTAATCTCGAACAATATTAGTTTAATTAGTTTAATCAATTATTAATTATAATTTTTTTTTGTGAAAGTGACTCACATGCGAAAGTCGATCCAAACATAGTAGCCAAATTGATAGTTAGTTTTTTGCAATTTCCATATTTTTCTGAGATGTGTTTGGCCCAAAATTATTCAGTGGATACAGTTTCGTACAATTGTAAAGATACCTACTTACATCTTCTTGAATATCAATTATTTCAATTTCAAGAGAAGCCTTTGACATTTTAAACAATTTGGGAGTATGTCAGCCACTATGGCTCCAAAATGGTTCATGAGATCTTCGCCGACCTTGAGGCGACTGAAACTTTCTTTTACGAAGCCATTTACCAGAGCATAAGCCATGGTTCGCACGCTGGTTTTTGACCAGGTTTCTCCGTTTAACCACTGTAAAGTTTGTTTAACCACTAAGGGGCCAGTTACCCCCTAAACTCATAATCTCGTGCATAAATGTTTTTACTCGTATGTACCTTCTGGGCCCCATATCTCAAAATTGGCCGTCTAAGCAAGCTAGCGGGTAAGCAGGTGTTCTTAGTACGTATTAACTCTACTCAATCGTCCACATTTCGTTCATCAGAAAATACGTGACGTCTGGTGGCTCTGGGATCGTGGACTGTTATTTGGTACTCGGTGGGATTTGACTCAGTCTATCAAGCGAAGTTGTAGGATAAAGCTTGATGTGATAAAACAACTCTTTGTCGTATTATGCTACATTTAATGATTACATATTAATGTTATTAAAATGTTTGCAAATGCCAGCCAAAATTTAATATTAACCTTGAGTTTTTAGAATACTACATGAGGCTAAGTCTAGACTGTACGCATAGGTAATACCTGATGTGCTCTTGAGCGGTTTAAAAATAAATACACTTGGGCAGGCTCTGTAGGAGAACTTAATTTCCCGTTCGCTACTTATTTTGTAGTAAGTACAATTTCTTCGCAGTAAAACGAATAGATGTTCCTACTTTTGAAGTATCCATGGCTTAATAAGTAAGTATTTTAATAATAAAAAAATATATAGGTATATAGATGAAAATATATAGAAAGAGATAAAAATATAATGGTTCGACAATGCAATGCAAGGAAACGGCGTTGGCAACTGTACAGTAGGTAATAAAAAAGGCTTTCCTTAGCGGGCTTTACGGGCTTTGATAGCTTTTTTTGAAGTGAAAATTTCTTTTGGCGCTCCTTGACAGGGTTTCCGGGTTGTAAATTGAAATCTAGCGTCACGCTCGGGTACGATAATAGCTTTTCGGGTAAACTCGGGATTCTAGAGCAAAAAACAAAATGCAGTGAACAAGCGCGTCAGACGCGTCAATGTCAAAATATCGCATTCAAACATTTTTCAATGATATTTTTTTGATATTTTCAGGAACTACTGAACCGATTTCTAAAATTCTTTCACCGTTGGATATGTACGGGATCCGTGAGTGTTATATGCTAGATATATATTATGTACTTATATATACCGGGGCGGAGATCTAGTGAATCAATAAAATATGATCCTACTTATGATTCAGATGACTGAAATTGGACATTCCTTGTTTCAGTTTACCTAAATTGATTTGGACATTCCCTGTTTTATTTTTCGTTAAAAGTTTTTTTTTGTTTTTATAGGATTTAACTGGTTTTTTATAAATACTAAAACGTCACTTTAACATTACAATAATATTAATTAATAAGCAATTGGCTAGTTCGGAACCAAAGTTATTGCAAAGATCGATCTTAATAAAAATAACATACTTTTAAACTTTCAAATTGTGTTTTCTTAAAATTAATTCATTAGGACATCCCCTGTTCAGGCAAAGGCCTGTGCCCTTCAAATTGTCTCATCTCGAGTCTCGAAGGCACCTGAGACGGCTACCGAATATTGCGGAAAGTCCCAGGGCTTCGAGACGCAAGACATCCCATGACTCAAACCCTAGTTCAAACAATATTTTCATACATGAGAGGACATACCTAGTAAATATGTACATCTTAGATGGATACATTAATATTAACGGCATACTATTGTATCCCTTGGAAAATTCTTTATGTATTCCCATTTTGAATATGTGGAATTCTCTGCCAAAAATGACGACTTGTGTCTTAAAATCATGCACATGTCAAAAAAAAAACTATAATTATGTGACATAAAATTACTAAATGTCCCGTTGCAGTTTAGTGGTAATTCAAGGATTCAGTGGTTCTAACTCTACTTGAAACTAGGGATGTTATTAATATAATATTTCGGATCTGGATACGACTATGGATACAGGAGCAAAGTTATATCTATACTTTTGGATACGGTTAGTTTCGTTAACGGATATTGGGTTGAATACTTCTAATAGTCAAAACTGAGCAGGGGAAGCTTATATTTAACAAAAACCAATTTTGCAGCCTTATCATATATTATGAAAGTTGATCCGAAACTTTTGAAACGGATACGGTTACGGATATATTTTTATTTATATATATCCGATATCCGATAGTTTTGGTTACGTAGCTCCATAACATCGCTGCGTGAAACCCTTTTTAGACTGGTGTTTTTGTCAATAATTGTGTTTTGTAATAAGTTATTAAGATAATTCGTAGCAACTAGCAATATTAAGATCCTCAATGTTGTAATACATTCTACACTCTTGTTCGATTTAAGTTTTTATTAGATTTACAACAGCTGTAGCAGTTTTATAGATATAGGTTATTTAATAGATTTTTCTAATCAGTTGTTTTGTATCTGTCACTGGAGAATAACAAGAATCGTTAATTGATCAATTAACTAGGTAATCGACCAATACATCATCATCATCATCCACAGCCTTCTCTATCCCACTGCTGGGTATAGGCCTCTCTTTTCCCATGCCATCTTCCTCGGTCCTGTGCCAATCGAGTCCAGGTTCGACCCGCGTTAGAAACGATATCGTCGACCCATCTTGCAGCTGGACGTCCTACACTCCACTTACCTTGCCTCGGCCACCACTCGGTCACTACTCTACTCCACCTGTTATCACCGCGTCTAGCAACGTGGCCAGCCCAACTCCACTTTAGCTGCATAACCGTAGTTCCGACGTCCCTAACGTTCGTTCTTCGTCGGATCTCGGTATTTCGGATACGGTCCTGGAGCTTGATGCCAAGCATAGACCTTCCCATCGCTCTCTGTGCTACACCGATATCGTGTATAGCCTCCTGTGTAGGCTCCCATGTCTCAGCACCGTATGTAAGAGTGGGCAAAACACATAAGTGAAAAATTCGCGTTTTCAAACATTGTGGAATAGAGCGTGACTTAAGAATGTCATCTAGTTGTTTGAAAGCTGCCCATCCAAGCTGGATTCGCCTAGCAATCTCCTTTTTTGATGCTCTATGCCAAAAGAGAGAGAGAGAGTATGGCCAAGATACACGTAGCTGTCAACTTGGACAACACTTTGGTCTTAGCCATATTCATCTTAAGACCTACTCTCAAAGAAGCATCTGAAAGTTGCTGTATAATAATTTGGAGATTGTCTAGGGCTTCGGCAAACAGCACAAGATCATCTGCAACCCTTAGATGCGACAGGTAAACGCCGTTAATATTAATGCCACTTGTGTCCCATTCAACCATTTTCAAGACATCTTCTAAGACAGCCGTAAACAGCTTGGGTGAAATAGTGTCTCCCTGTCGCACCCCCCTTTTGATGGAAATAGGGTTGGTCAAGTCATGGAGTTTCACTTGCATAGTTGCCGAGGTATATAGCTCACGGAGTATATCAACATAGCGCGCATCTATAGAGCAGCGATTCAAAGAGTCAAACACAGCCCAATGCTCGACACAATCGAAGGCTTTTTCGTAGTCTAATGCCATACACAAAGGCTGGTTAAATTCTTAGCTCTTCTCCATCAGCTGCTTTACCGTATGGATGTGGTCGATAGTAGAATATCCACTCCTAAAGCTGGCTTGTTCGATTGGCTGGCACTCGTCTAACTCTCGCGTGAGTCTATTGCATAGGACTTTTGCAAAAAGTTTGTAAATTTGGGAAAGGAGGCTTATGGGTATATAATTAATCAGCTTAGTAGCATCTCCTTTCTTGTGTAATATGGTAACCAGAGAGTGTTTCCAAGATTTGGAAGTGTCAGCTTTGACAAGGGCTTCGTTAGTACATAGGACAAGTAAATGATAGTACATTCATAGAGGACAAATTACTGAAGTATAAAGAGGACAAATAAGTAAAGTATTTTACTCTATGATTGGACTATATTTTAATTTTAAAGCGGGAAAACAACTGGAACGGGTAAAATCGCGCGTAAAATCGCGGGTAAAATCGTGTGGCGCCAATACTACAGTATTTTTACACGATTTTAGAGTCGGATGCATTTCCAACCATTTTGAGTGGTATTTTATTAAATGCAACATGATTGTAGAAATTCCTGTTACTGTAGAGAAATATATGTATTTATGTAAGTAGAGAAATATATGTATTTATGTACAGTAAAATGTAAATTCTCAGGCAATTTTGCTAGGCGCTTAAACTACATATTATGTATCTGCGGTTTATGACGAAGGCAAGTTACATTGGGAGTCACAGTGCCAAATATTTTGGAACGAAGTTCCTTATCGCGCGTTGTGAAAGGGGGCTAGACGGAAAAAAATCTTACGAAAAGTTGTCACGACACTTTTTGCTGTTGTAAGCTGTGCGGCGTCGCATTTTTCTCTGTCTGTCTCTCTCTCTCTTATAGAAAGCAAGCCAGATATTTTCATTTCTATTTCGCATTGAACAGTGTGGTGTCGCTACGATTATTTTTGTTGAGTGTATACAGGTTTTTTGTAAATAATAAATAATAAAAAATTATAATAATAATAATAATTCCTTCACTAATTAATCGAAAGGAACTTCATTCCATCCGGGTGTCCCTTGACACCTCTCAAGTTTTTTTTAATGATGTTTAGGTATAGTTAATTTTGTTGCAGAAGTGGTAGCTTAGAAATCAGTACTGTGCTGCTCCAACACCGATTCGGTACCATATTTCACTTTTAACCTCTTATTTAATTTATATTTAATTTGGGGTGTAAGGGGGAAGCGCTTAACTTCTAGCTTCCCCAAATGTCAACCTCTCCTGCGCGTGGTACACCCTGCTGTCAACTAACGAGGCTCTGACGACCGAACCAATGGCGGTATATCCATTAAAAACCAGTCCTAAATTAACCAAGCCGATGACGGGCAGCGGCGTCATCGATGCGAAGGGCTGGTTCCGCGGTCACCAACCCGCCTGCCAAGCGTGGTGAATATGGCAAATACCCAATATATGATGGTCACACAAAAGAAACGGCCCCTAGTCCCCGGCGGCTCCGCTATTCCAGGCGCTGGTGGCAGCCTTGGTTCCGGCGGAGCATGGGGTGCTAAGAATCCCCGGCAGACGCCCCGCCACCAAACCCAACGACTCGACCTGGCAACATTTAACGCACGGACGCTGAGGGCTGACGAAAAGATTGTGGAGCTGGAACAAGAAGTGGACAAGTTGCGCTGGGATATCATAGGGTTATCAGAAGTCCGTAGACAGGGCGAGGACAGGATAATCCTTGAATCCGGCAACATGTTCTACTACCGGGAGGGAGATCAACAATCCCAAGGGGGTGTTAGGTTTATCATCCGCAAGTCTCTCGTCAACAACGTGATAATGATCGAGAGTGTGTCGAACAGAGTTGTTTAACCTTGTACTTAAAATTAGTGACCGGTATTCATTGAAGGTCATATAAGTATACGCACCGACCTCGACACATCCCGACGAAGAGGTTGAGGCCATGTATGAGGACATCTCCAAAGCCATACATGTCACACACATTTCACAGTTGTGATGGGAGACTTCAACCCAAAACTGGGCAAACGTAGCGGTGATGAGTTGAGAGTGTGGAATTTCGGACATGGGTAGCGGAACCCAAGAGGGCAACGTCTAGCGTATTTCTTGGAAAAGGAGAGCCTCTTTATGATGAACTTATTTTTCAAGAAACAACCACAAAGAAAGTGGACCTGGATTAGCCCAGATGGTTCCACAAAAAATGAGATCGACTTCATTATGACGACTAAACGGCAAATATTCAGCGATGTCTCTGTGATCAGCAAGGTTAAGACCGGCAGCAATCACCGTATTGTGAGAGGCACGCTGAATCTAAACATTAAGTTCGAAAGATCACGTCTAATGAAGTCCACGCTCCGACCAAACTATATTCAGATCGAAGATCCCGATAACTTTCAACTCGAACTTCAAAATCGCTTCGAATCCTTAGATGAGTGCGTAACGGCGGACAAAATAAATGACAAGCTAGTGGAAACTGTACATGCTGTTGGCAGAAATTTTTATAAGAGCCGACGCCAAAATAGAACCCAAAAACTCTCTGATCAAACTCTAGATCTCATGGCGGTCAGACGAGATATGCGGTTACAGTCTTCGGTCGACATGACGGTATACAGGCGGCTCAATAGACAGATATCTATTTGTGTGCGACGCGACATACGCTGCTTCAATACTTCGAGTATCGAAGAAGCAATCAGGCAGAACAAAGGCT
Organism: Ectropis grisescens; assembly: GCA_017562165.1. NCBI lineage: Eukaryota > Metazoa > Arthropoda > Insecta > Lepidoptera > Geometridae > Ectropis > Ectropis grisescens. The sequence continues at coordinate 13,707,027 of CM029767.1, read as the reverse complement.
CGAAAGTGTTCGCAAGAAATCTGTCTCTTGGGCAAAGTCAGCTGACCAAACTGAAGACCGATAGTGGTAACATCGTCTCGTCGAAGCCCGAGGTTTTGGAGGAGATTGAGAGGTTCTATGAACAGTTATTCACCTCTACGCAAGCACAGCCTGTCGTTAGCATGGCAAAAGACCCCAGAGCCAAGCTGACCCGACACTTTACCGAAGATATTCCGGAAGTCAGCCTGTATGAAATTAGGATGGCCCTCAAACAACTTAAAAACAACAAGGCACCTGGCGACGACGGAATTACGACTGAGCTACTGAGAGCGGGTGGAAAACCGGTACTTAAAGTCCTCCAGAAGCTGTTCGACTCCGTCATACTTAACGGTAATACGCCAGAAGCGTGGAGCAGAAGTGTGGTGGTGCTCTTCTTCAAAAAAGGTGACAACACCTTGTTGAAGAACTACAGACTCATCTCACTTCTGAGCCACGTTATAAGTTATTTTCGAGGGTCATCACGAATCGTCTCGCACGCAGGTTTGACGACTTCCAGCCACCCGAACAAGCCGGTTTCCGAAAAGGCTATAGTGCCATAGACCACATCCATACGCTTCAGCAGATTATACAGAAAACCGAGGAGTATAATCTGCCACTATGCGTATGTGGACTATGAGAAAACCTTCGATTCCATCGAGATCTGGGCAGTGCTTCAGTCTCTCTAGCGATGCCGCATTGTCTATCGCTATATCGAAGTGTTGAAGTGTATCTACAGTAAAGCCACAATGTCTGTCCGGACATTACAGGACCAGTGCACAAAACATATCCAGCTACAGAAAGGCGTGATACAGGGAGATGTTATATCTCCGAAACTGTTTACTGCCGCGCTGGAAGATGTTTTTAAGCTACTGGAATGGAACGGATATGGCATCAATATCAACGGCGAATACATCACTCACCTTCGGTTTGCCGACGACATAGTCATTGTTGCGGAGTCGCTGAAGGACCTCGGTGCTATGCTCAGGGACCTCAGTAGAGTATCCCAACAGGTAGGCTTGAGGATGAATATGGACAAGACGACAGTCATGTCAAATGTTCTTGTCTCACCTGTACCGGTTATTGTTGGGAATACCACACTCGAAGTTGTTGACGAATACGTCTACCTGGGTCAAAAGATCCAATTAGGTAGATCCAACTTCGACAAAGAGGTCCAGCGAAGGATCCAACTCGGATGGGCAGCGTTCGGGAAACTTCGGCACATCTTTGAGTCCAGAATACCCCAATGCCTAAAGACGAAAGTCTTTAACCAGTGCGTGTTGCCAGTGATGGCTTATGGAACTGAGACGTGGTCCTTAACTGTGGGCCTCATAACGAAGCTCAAAGTCACACAGCGATCTATGGAGAGAGCCATGCTCGGAGTCTCTTTGCGCGACAGAATCCGTAATGAGGATATTCGCAAAAGAACGAAAGTGGCCGACATAGCTCAAAGAGTAAGCAAGCTGAAGTGGCAATGGGCAGGACACATCGCTCGCAGAAGTGACAACCGATGGGGAAGAAAGGTTCTGGAGTGGCGACCACGAACCGGAAGACGACGTGTTGGACGGCCTCCCACTCGATGGACAGATGACATCACAAAGGTCGGTAGAAACCGCTGGTTGCAGGTTGCGCAGGACCGATCGTTGTGGAAATCTAGGGGGAGGCCTATGTTCAGCAGTGGACTCAGCAGCAGCAGTTGACTTCTTGCAGCTGATGATGATGATGATGATGATGAACTTCTTATTTGATACTGATATCCTGGTATTGACACCATGAAAGTTTAAAAAAATGGACAGTAATATTTTTTGATATTTTTTAATTATTTTTAATAAAATTGACTTAGGGGGAAGAACACGTCTACTCAGTACTGAAGTCAGGGGGAAAAGAGAATACGATATTATATATGTTACATATATATATGTGTGTCCTGTAGTTTCTTTGGAAACATTGCTTTTCAAACTAGTACAGAGTGATGTTTGCTATTGTTTGCACTTGCCCAGGCGGACTCTGCCAAGATTCTTACCACTAAACGTTTTTTTATAGTGCTTAATTCAAGTAGTTAAATTTTTGAACAGGGACAGAATGTACATTTTGTACTCACCGCTTTTTTTTGGCAATAATTTATTTGTATCGTTATTATGATCAGTACCTGGTCGACCGAGCTTTTCTCGTTTTTTTTAAATGATATTTAGGCAGGAATTAGTGATGAAATTTTATAATTAGGGCTCTAAGTAAAAGATTTTCTTAGAAAAAAAAAAGAACAAAAAGAAAAGTCCCGAGTGTAACCATCAGGGTTCGAACCGGGGCCTGTTGACTCAGAGGGCGAGCATATTCCGTCTGAGCCATTTAGACTTAAAGACCAGTGGCGAAATAAATTATCGTATTCTAATGACATTATAGGAGTTTTTCATTGTCTAAAAACGCGCATGAAATGATGTTTTAAAAAAATAAAACCTAGATTGATCGATTTATCGTCCCCGAACCCCTCTGTATACATAATTTCGTGAAAATCGTGCGAGCCGTTTCCGAGATTCAGATTCTATATATATACCTACAAGAATTGCTCGTTTAAAGGTATAAGATAAGATAAGATAAGATACAATCAAATTGAAAGCCTCAATTGAAAGCCGGATATCGGCTGCAAGCGACCACATCCATCGTATTACGTATAAATATTTTATTAGCGTCTATTTTGACCTCGTCTGTCTGCCGGTTACCTAATAAAATTCCGGAGATCCATTCTCACCTATGACCTCTATGAAAGTCTAGCGTTATTTGACATACCTCCTCCCAGCGTGCAAGTGCGAATGTTGGCAGTGCCTAGCTCCTCAGTCGGTATGAGGCTCACAAAGCAACTTATCGAAGTCATGCATGGACATAAATATTTTCACTTTGTTGCTATTACGAAACTTGATTTGTGCTAAGATGTACACTGTACTCGTCGCCCTTACTTTCACTCGATGAACAGCCTTGTGTAGTTCTCGGGATAAAAAGATTACGAATACCTATAAAGTCTCTACACAAATAAATGAATGGATGCATCGCACATCTTCACTAATGCGTTTATGAAGTTTTTTGGCTTTTTTCTAGAATCTTATCTTCGCATCATCTTCTGAGTATTATGATGATGGAGGTACAATCGGAGGAGGAGGATCGTAATAGTCTGTAATATAGCACTTTACGAGGCTATTATATTAATAAAAATAAAGAGGTATGGTAAAGTAATTGTAAAAATCACAGGCACATAAACACAAAATGTATACTTATACACACATTTAAAATAGATTTAGTGACTATTGAAAGTATTGTTTGATTACTCTAGACTTCAAATAATATTTTTTAGGTTTAGACCATTGACAATATATACTGAGAGCTGGAGAGAACTTTGGGTTGGTATATGAGGCAAGCTGAAAACTTGTCACACAGCTCTCCTATTAATCCCCAACACCGCCAACACGGAGGTGCAGACCTGCCTGGTGAGTAGCAGGGCAAAATGAATCCCTCTAGGCAGGTTGGTAGATAGTTACACCAAAATTACGTATCCTATTTTTTGGGGAATCTCATTGTTCTAGTCATACTCGTAAATGATATCCAATTAAAATTTCAAATTGGCTCAAATACATTTTTTTTGCAAAACATTTTTGCACGCCTCTGGCAATGTTAAGACCCCGACTAAATCGTCTGATAAACTACAACCTATATAATTGCATATTGCTTCAAACATATTTATTAAACAAAACAATAAAATGTTCATTAAAAAAATGCATGGCTTCATTTTGCCCCGCTACTCATCAGCCAGGTCTACACCTCGGTGTTCGGGCATAATAGGACTACTCGTATGTGACAAGTTTCACAGCATCAGCATCAACTTATCTCAACAATGTAGGTACCTACCCAAAATTTGCTGCGAGTTTTCAGAATAATAAGTTATCTTTTTTCGAATTAATTTATAAAAAAATTTAAGTGGAAAGACTGCTCATCAGCACCGATACTGTTACCGATGCACCGTTACATTGCAGTATCCAAGTCACGGTGTATCCACGTCACATGTACAATAGAATTAGGTTGTTAGAAGCAACAATGTGAACAATGTTGGCACGTAGAGTCCGCAGCGTGCGTTTTACCTACGAAGAATATAAAGCAGGCGACGGGTCGGCGCCGGCGGCGCGGCGGCAGGCGTCGCTGCACCTACCGTACCTCCACCACCGGCAGTACCGGAGGAGCTCGACTGTCAAAGCCAGATCAAGCGTGGCCTCCGTCCGTTGTGGACCTGCACGTAAACGGTACTCGGAGAAAGGACTCACTAGTGTTCCTCGCGAAGCGACGCCACCGCACATCACAATGAAAATCCTGCCCCTGTAAGTCATAATTATATTTATTTTATTTAAATTCATAGATTCTTTAAATTTATCGTTTGCTGTGCGACTGCATTTGCGAATTATTATTTTTGGCATTCGTACCTATTTTATCTTCACCATCAGATTTAAATTGATTTATAATATTCAGGAATTTTTTAAACGATTTTCTTAGTAATTTGTTCATCCACGTACTTTCCATTATTATCTTTAGATGATAACTATTAAAAACGTTGCCCATCTTGGATGTCGACATCATTTGAAAGGAACAGCCGTAAAGGTCTGCCTAGAGCTTTTGAACAATCTAAAGAGTTCATCTGACCCCGCTTGAAAGCCTACATAATAATGCATTGTGTCACTAACTCATTGCAAAGTGTATTATAAATCAGTGTTTCTAGACGTTTAAAAAATAATTTTACCTTTCTAATACCAATCTTAACGGTAAAACCTATCTAGGGTGGTGTGGCATTGGAAAAAGGCAACAGAACGGCCTATTTGCAATTACTGGCTTCATATATGAGCTAAATTTTAAAGGTTGCAAATGAATATAAATCTATTGTTTCGTAATTTTTGACTTACAAACCTATTTATTGAGATCACGGACTGACCCGGTGTACCAAAGCAATTAATTTCCAATTTAATTGAGTGTAGACCAAGAACCGGTCAGGTGAATGAGTCGGTCCCATGTCGAAAGTCGCGACCTAAGATTATTAGGCAATATAATGCTATGTAGGATGTTAGTGGCTCTGTACATTACTATTCTAGATATCGTCGAGTGATATTTCGCTAATCGAAAACTGGCACAGTTAGCATTTATGTACACACTTAACAGGTATCAATATCTCTGAGGAATTTTATGAATGCGTTAAGCATTTATAATTAATATAATTAAGTACCGATGTAGTAACAGTTAGACTACAGTTATCAATTGAGTAATTTAAGGAAAGTAAAAAGATTCTAAGGACTTGGGGTGCCTTGGAAATTGATCTGTTATCATCATCACCATCATGCATCATATGAGTAACTTATTCTGCTCACTGCAGGACATTAGCCTACAGGTCGTTCGCCATTTTTCCAATTTTCATTATGTTATCTGGTAAATTATCCCTCAAAATAACGCAGGTTAGAGATGAATGGCAGAAGCGTAGGTACATATCTACCTACTTAATTCATTTAAGAGGAATTACGAATGTGAAAAGATGAATGAAATAAATAGAAATTGTAATGATCCGATTTGAATGGGATAATGAGAGATAATGATGATGAAAGTAAGTAGATAATGATAGGAACCAGGGTGACTGAACATCGCTCGATATTTTATTGGAAATTTGTGTTTTATTTCTCAGGAATAGCATCGAGGTATGTTTCTGGTGTCACTGTCCTTGTCATTTTACTTATTTCCATATCAGGACGTAAAAATACTGCCATAATATGTATATGTGGGTATGTGATTCCATAATTAGAATGATTTTGATTCCCCTTTTCAGTATAAAAAAAATTATACTATCTATCTATCTCCCAATTTGTACTACTCCGTATCTCTCTAGATTAGTACCTTTATAATCACCGTATAAATCCAGAGATTCTATTCAAACGTTTATCTATAGATACATTCAAACTACCATGTCCTCCGTTGTTTATAGTAGCCCAAGCGGAGTTTTCGGGATTTACTCCAGAGCGGCAGATTAACATACAGGTACCTTGTACCCAGTTATGTACATCACCAAATATGAGCTCCGTAAATACGGCCGATAGACGTAATAAAATTATCATCAGATATTCTCGGGCACGTCAAGTTAAGGTAGGGAAACTTAATTGATTAATTACATGCTAATAGGTATATTCCACTTATCTGACATTTTGAGAGTGACGTAAAGAAGGAGAAAGGCTTCAAAGTTGTATAAAAAACGTCATATTCCCATATTATCTAGTCTGGTTTATTTTATTTAGAAGGGAATAATTCAAGGATAACGAAAAACATACATGTAACCTGACGATTTCCACAAGCTGAAGTAACAAACATTAATCCATAAAGCTGACTTTTCACATTTGAAACTCTATAAGCCGCTCCCCCCACTGATGAAAAGGTAACATTATAAAAGATTTTTTGAGACTCTGGGTTGCAACTCAATAGGTCTCTATGACGCTCGAGTAAATCCCCATTTATTATCGTGGGCTCCCCTACCATTATAAAGATTTTTGAAACAGCTGGTTTTGCACTGTCGGTGTTGAGCCCAAAGTGAAGCTTAGTTTTACGAGTACACCGTACCTTTTGAATAACGTTCGATGAAAATAAGTTAAAAGGGATGTTTTTATAGTATGTAATTAATTCGTAATAGTTTATTCATTGCGTCAGTATTTTATTGGAAAAATAATTAAGTAAAGTGCATAAAGTGCGATTTGGATAATAGTGAAAACAAATAATCTTATATAGTTTTCTGAACAGAGCTAGTTTGTACAGAGCTGGCTGGCTAGATGCATGACCTTAATGAATAAAGATTTTGAACCTATTTATAAATCAACAACCATTTGAATCTTCGTGGTATATTTAAGTTAACAGTCGTTTGGGACATTTGTATAACTTTAAATTTATTCCTTGATTTTATCTTCATAATTAAAATAATACAGTTCGACTGTTTTTAAACAAACTTGGTTCTTGTAAACGTATCGTAAATTGTTGATACTTTACACTATGCATCCCACAAAGACAATCCCACACAATTCGGAATATTCGGAACACTCAGGGTCCTACTGTTTTCTTGTGAAAATTTATTATTCTTTGGGTAAGATATCAAACATATTTGTGCATGAGCAACAGTATTAAAACAAACTTAATGAAATTGAGATGAGGCGAGACTTACGATAGCCAAAAAGATGTTTTATTATTGAGGTTTGAGGTAGCTGTCTTCCCCATTTGTGACACAAACTTAAAGATGTGATATGAACTCAGAGAGACAAAGTTGAGCTATACTTAATGTTTTGGAATACGAAAGGTTGCATGCACTACATAACTAAATTCTTTGAACATTTAGGTACACTAGGCACATCTGGATGCTCAAACGGATTACCGGTCGGTCAAAACTGCGTGTGACTTTGTAACATCAAACTATTCATAACTTTGAAATAAGTAGCATGGGTACAATAATAAAAAATAAACCGAATGATGTAACAGTGTCATAGCTGAAGTTTTTTTGTAGTAAAAGTTTATATAAGTTTGCCGCCAAGCACTAAAGTGCAAATATTACTGTGTTCCGGCTTGAAGGGCAATGTTTTCAGATAAATTACTGGGCTATGAGATAAAACACCTTATAACTCCGTGTGACGAGCGCATTGCGGTGCTAGGTAAAGGTTTGGACTCTTCATGCTCCAATAGCTGTGTGTCACTGTGCTGTTATGAGTAGGCATGTCGCTTACCATCAGGCACATGTCTAGCCTGTCTTATCACTTTATACTATAAAAAAATTGAGCTTGATGTACGATTACTCAGAATCTTGGTCGGTTTAAGTTATAACGGGAAATACCCAAGCTTAAGTTATTAGGTATCATAGGAATAAAAGTTCTGTACCTCTTTCACCTACCGGTATACGAGTAATAATTATGACATAGCTATTGATTTTCCATGAAGTTCGCTCAAAATTTAAGTAAGAGAAATGACTTATGATAATGACCTCAAGGCTAAAGATTAATTCATCACCCAAAATTAATTTTGTAGGTATCTAATATGTTACTTGTCCCGATTTGTTAACCTGCTGTAAAGCAAGTGATTATAATATTAAATAATGATTTTGACTAAGTTACAATAAAACGTAAGTTCATTTATTAACCGACTTAAAAAAAAGAGAAGGTTCGGGTGTATGTTTTTTTTTATATACTCGTATGTTACGCTGTAGCGCCGCCAAATGTGAATCAATGTTGATGGTTATTTTTGTATGGTAGATCATCGTTAATGTGGTATGGTGGTCCCATGTCAATTTTATCACAATTGGTGCGGTGGAAATATGAACAATAAATTAAAATTCACTTGCATGTATTTAGACGATATAGGTAGTGGTAGATTCTTCTTAATTGTGGTCGACTGCCAGAATTTAGTTTTAAATTGAATTCGTTTTTTTTTTTGGAGAAAATAGATTATTTCTGACACCGTGATTTCTCTAAGCAAAGCACTTTTCAAAAGTTTTTTTATTCTTACTAAACAGGATGTAGAAAGTAGATAATTCGAAAATCACAAAACACTAGTACCGTGACCATAATAATAATGAGCAATGAAATAAAATTGATGATGCGTCGTCCGATTCTTAAGTGATGTACCAATGCTTACTCAATTCATAAAAAATAAAGTACGTACCTACTGTGAGCTTGCAGGCTTATTTGGTAATATCTAAAATATAGTTGCAAAATGAGACGCTTGACATTTGCATAAAAAGCGTAGAGTCATCGAGTATTCGTTTAGTTCCTTTGCACACATCTCTGTCTGGTACGAGTAAGTACTTAAATACATACAGATACTCGTAATACATACTTATTTATAGATAAAACACATATGACATATTCACATTTTTTGTGTGATTTCTAAACCGTTGCATTAATAACTTTTTTGATTAAAATATTATCTATAGGTCATCTTTCATAGGTTCAGTATTTCAAAGCTTAAAACTAACAATGTAAGTTACTCAAGTCAATGAGTCGTGAGAAGCTTGGAGCGCAAGCTTCTCATCGATTGCACAACTTGCTACCGAGATGAATTCATGAACCGGTATTTTATTCATTTTCATATCTGACATTGTTTTACACAGGCTCGCGATTTTAGTCAGAACAGGTTAGGAAAGTGTGTCAATCCTGGGTCAAATTACAGGATTAAGAGCATATTTCAATGTATCTGTTATGATAAAATTGTTTAGAAGTTTGGTTCCTTGATTGCAAGGCGCACAGGCGTGCGTAGTGGATCGGTAGCAGGCCCAAACCGCATTGCACGTCGAGGTCAGCCTACTTTTAACCATTTCTGGTTTCTGGTCGACTGACCTTGACGTGCGTTGAGGTAACAAACATTTATTTGTAGTGGCTGCACGCGCACACTAATAATACTATCTTAGAAAGCCGCACTTTTCCCGACGTGAGTCGAAGTGCAATTTTTGATTTCTACTTGAGAGATATATGGGCGCTTAGTTGGTTAACGTTCGTTGCATGAAGCTTCTTTCACAATAGGTTTCACAAATGCAATCGCACGGTACATGCAATAAAATATCAGCGGTCAAAGTAAACAATGTGAATAGTGTTATCTTCTATGAGTGCCGTGATCTCGCATAATCAGTAATAGAAAGGAGATGTGTTTGTAATTGAGATGTGGTAGGTATGCAGTATCATGGTTTGAATTACATAAATTAGAGAAAGCAAAGGGAAGGCGTGACTTGCTGTGCTGTCGGAAGCGGATACGGAATCGATTGGGTGTCCACCTGACCCGACCCTGGTGACTTGTTATTCAACTATCTAGATTGCAAAGACAGGTTGACCTTTGCGGTCTGGCATGTAAGTTGCCGCATCCTACGCTTCGTGGCAGAGCGACCCGTACCTTTTTTTGAATTGACTACAAAAAGGAGGAGGCTGTATTTTTTAAATTTGTTGCCTCAGTGCTTTCGACTTGGTGGACCGACTTCCATAATCCTTTTTTGTTCGAAAGGTTATACTTCCCAAATGTTTTGTAGGAAACGAGCGGTTTTTATAAAATTCTATATTAGTTTTTTTTTTTCATAGTAATTTTAATTCTTTTAAAAATTCATAGTGAGTTTTGAGATGAAGTTGGTTGTTTTGTTGAGCAAAATAAAAATTGATATTATTGAGAACCAAATTACGCAATCCGGTTAAACTGCGTTTATGCCCAAACGTTCCTTTATAATTATAGGAAAAAATACTGCTTTTAATACATTTAAAAACTCCAAAGAAGAAATTAACACGTCCGTATCGTACTTATAAAGAACATCCTACTTTTGCCTACTAATTCGACGACACCCTTTTTGCTGAATTCCCTCATATGATACGATTTCGAGCAAGCACATTTTCGAGCAAATTTCCCTCCCTCATATAATACGATTTCGTTTGAGATGCTTTGCATAAAATAACGAAAATATTATTTGGTGTTTGCAGTGTTTTAAGCTCTAAATATCAACTAATACCGTTAGTGATTTTTATTAGCAGAATGACATGTAAACTTAATACTAAATCTATGCATCTAAATTATTATTTTTAGAGCCGTTTCATGTAACGACTTCAATTCAATTTCAGGTAATAATTTGGAATGAACTGCTCATGTTCTAATATTCATACATACTTATTCATGATTCATGGTCTCTTATGGACATTGGACAGGCGTGCAGCTTGCCATCTGACAGAGGTCCTGCTCGTCCTTCATTCTATACAGTAAAAATATATCATTTGCTAAACAATAGCAAACGACATACTTAACATCTTAACAAAATGTAGTTTTTTTTAAACATCGTAAATATACTTAGTTAGGTAAAACTGCACTGTATTCCAAAATATACTCAGTCGACCTAATCATATTTAGGAGTATCGGTTAGGCATAGGTAATTTTTATATTGTGGTTATTCAGATCGATTTTTACAATTCAAATATCATCGTTACGCGATATGTGCGCATACGCAACTAAGTTGCTATTATTAAATTCTCAGAAGTTGTTATGTAAATAACTCCTAACTATGATAAATAGAGACAACTGTAACCGCCAAATAGGTTTACTTTGTTTAAGTAGGGCAAAGTTTTGTACCGGATTCTGTGAATTTAAATAATTTCTAGACTTGTTTTCTACTGATCAAGCTCTGCTGGGTAGTTAGGGCACAGCTTGTGAGGAAATAATTATTTAAATGCTTAGGGTATACTCGAAAGCTATATTGACGATTGCATTAGGTACGGTTACTTTTGATGGATATTATAGGTTTCGCTTATGTTGTTTAAGTCTTCGGCCTAATCACAAATCTCTGGCAAAATCGGGATGCATTCGTTTGGGTAATCTATTAATGAAAAGGTATCCAATTGATGGAGCAAGTTTAAAAATTTCAGCGTCTGAAAAGAGTACTAGAGTACTAGGAAAAAATATACGTTTATTGAATTTTTGCACTAAAGCTTATAATGTTTCTTAAATCATATGATTGTCATAACAAAACTACAGTTTTTTAGTTATTATTATACCAGTATGTTTAATGTACCGGTATTTTACAAAAAATATGACGCTTAGCCATTAGATACCTGTTACTTGTGCTCACAAAGTCAAGGTCTTTTAAAATTTTAATAGGTTACGTGTAGACTTAATAACCTGATTAGAGTCGAATAACTTATGTCATGATATTTTCGTGTCTTTTGATGATTATGAGTTCAGATATTAGGTATTCTTAATACAGGTTCTAGGCAGATAACGCTAATATGAGTATAAAATTATGTAAGATAACTGGTTGATATATTTGGTACCGGTTGGCAACGTTACGAAGTCTCGGCTTCACCTGCGTTCGTGCAGAATCTTAATGTAGTGTGTTATTATGTATGCAACGCGCACCAGATGGGTTTATATTTAACATCGGAAAAATCTGAAATAAGTGATGAGAAAGTTAAAAATGTATTATTGAATATTATTACTAACCCATCCGATACCGCGAAGCAAAGCTATACAGTTAAAGAGGAAGTTCTTTAGTACGTGTCTCTTTATCTCTTTTTTACGTATGTGCCGTAGTGGGGGCAATTCAGATATAGTAGATATATCCATATCCGTATCTGAAAGTACACACATACATTATTAGATGGCTCGTATATATTGGTGGACAATTCACAAACAACCCCATCTGACCCCACAACACCCCAAACTAAGCAAAGCTTGTACTATGGCGGCCAGATAGTTGATATAAGTAATACATATATAGTTTTAAATACATACTTATTATAAATAGACACCCAGACACAGTGCAAACATTTGAATTCACCACACAAATATTTGCACTGGGTGGGAATCGAACCCACGACCCTCGGCTTCGAAGGCGCGAATCTTAACGCACAGTTGTTTTATAGGAACTCACAAGTGCAACTGATAAGGGTAGTTTATAGACTAGATGCTCATCAACTCCGAGCAAATGACCTTGAGTATGTCTTACCTCATCGTACGTCGCAAGAAAGAGTAAGAAAGAAACCGTAGGATTTGTCTCTGTTTAACGATGAGATTTTACAATAAACTCTTAAAAAAATTACATTTAGATCTTTTGAAAAAAAAATGTACTACCTACTAAGCCACGAGGCCAGTCAATATAGGTGTGTGGTTCATAGCAATGGGGAATGTTATTTGAAGCAGCAGTAGAAGAACACAGAAGAAGGATACTGACTCTAAACTATTTATTTCTTTACATGAAACATTTAAATCGATATTCATAATTGATGTCTGTATTTATCTGCAAATTTTGTTTCGACCAATTCCATTTTTTTTAAATGAACCATTAAATATTAATAGTTTGGGCTTAATCTGATGTCGATACCTATTTAAATTATAAAAATACAAATCAAAGGTTTGATATGATATTTCATTTAATAAAAAATACTTGTTATACAGTCAGCTCTATCGAAGTTAAAATATAATATTGAACTCGAAATCGACACGGTCAAATTGTTTAGTAGTGTTTCATGTAGAGGTAGATAAATAAGTACCTAATATAAGTACCTACATATATTAAAAACTTAATTGCAAACCTACTACATACCGGCGAGATTAAACCTAAATTAGAAGATAAAATCCGTTCCGTCGATCATCAAACCAAATGCGATACTAAGAGAGTTAGTTCCAATTAAATTGAAATTATCCATATGAAATGGACTCAAATATAATCTTCAAAGCACTAAACATATCAAGTTGCCGGTAGATAGTTGTAGTACAAGTCTATAACCTGAGCTGCTGGTAACATTACGCAGGTATAGGCTGTTCAAGGATACTAGCGATTCTACTGTCGAATACTGTACAATTATTATTTATTTACGTAGGTATTTATTACTACAACAAAGGCACTGTTTTAAGCTATTTGTACTTTTCTAATTTTGAAACTTATGAACATTGGTTTATGTTATTGTTTAATAGTTCAACCAGTTTAATTTGTTTCAAAATCTTCGACAAATTTAAATGGATCTGTTTATGGTTTTGTTTTTATTTGGATGGAATACGAATACTGTGTTCCGATTTGAAGGGCAATGTTTCCAGATAAATTACAGGGCTTTGAGATATAACATCTTAGATATCTGGGTGATGAGCGCAGTGCAGTGCTAGGTAATGATCCAATAGCTGTGTGTCACTGTGCTGTAATGTGGCAGGCATGTTGCTTACCATCATCTTATCCAAAAAAAATATCGAAAATCGATGTAAATACATCACAGGTGTGTGGGGCATATAATAGTTCATATTCAAAGATTTTACATCTACCTAAATACCGCCTCGGCAATGTCAACCTACACAGCAAACAAATATGCTTGGCCCTTGTGACTGTCACTTTGGGCTAGTTTGGTTAATCAAATCAAATCATTTATTCATCCAAAATAGTACATTTATGTCGTTATGTTACTCGACCCACATAATTAATTTAGTATTTATTTTAAAATCTGTGATTTAGTCCAGGAAAAAAGAATGAATTGAATACGTCCCCACTCCACAATGAATAGTCTTTAGTTTGATAAATTTTACTAGTCCAACGACCGTACAGCACTGTTTATCAATTTGGCAGTCCACAGTAAAACGTAAGAACCGTGGCGGCCTAGTAGCTAGAACGTGCTATTCACAATAGAGAGGTAGTAGGCACGAATTCCACCTGGACCTCTGTGATTTTTCCGATACAAGATTTTCATAAGTTTAAAAAAAAAATAATTTAGCCACTCCACTCCGTCTGGTCTGTCTCCACTGGTCCGTAACCTTTGTCATTACAATAATATTTTTTTATTCACATATTTCTTGGATTAGGAGAAGAAGAGGAAAATAGGGGGTTGTACAAGTTTTACAAGTTTGGCTTTCGTACAAGATCATGCGTTATCCGCCAACCATTGGGCTATATCTATTGTATGCCAGCCTAGTGGGTTATGGCCTTGACTCTCCGGGTGAAAGGGTCCCGAATCCTAGCAGTGGCACTTTTAGTGGTTGCTTATGCAGTAAAACATGGTGTTTTGTTTTCAGATTTGTATTGCTGGTGTGTGTGGCGTGGGAAGTTTGCGGCCAAGATGATGAGACCAGACCAGCATCCAGAGCGCTCTTGAAACGCGGTCCCCCAACCAGGGGAAAACCGACTACAACCACCACCACAGCCGCGCCTCAGGTATAATACGTCGATTAATAAAAATAACAATAATTCTCTGTGAAAACTGTTTTTGGCTTTAGTGTTTCTACTCGTCTCGAAGTTTTATTATTTAAGCAGTAAACAATAACACTTCAAGATCAGTTTTGAGTTGATTTCCATTTTTAAAGAATAGAATTTAATTTTAATAGGTAGTAATTCAATGTCTAACATTTTCGATTATTGCTGATTATTAATGATTTCTAATCTACCCGAGTCGAAATCGTGTTAATTGGTTAACGGTGTACAAAATATGGTATTAAGCGTAAGAAACGTAATTTTACTCCAAAATAAAACATTCTAGCTTTTATTAAAAATAAGAATCGTTACAAGAATCGTTACCTTTATCGTTACATCGACTACCAAGATCCGGCGAAGAACGAAGGAACGGGACGTTGGAACTGCGGTAATGCAGCTAAAGTGGAGTTGGGCAGGACACATTGCTCGACGCGATGATGACCGATGGAGTAAAGTTGTGACCGAGAGGTGGCCGAGGCAAGGTAGGCGGAGCGTCAGTCGTCCAGCTGCAAGATACATCTTTATCGCGGGTCGAACCTCGACACGATTGGCACAGGGCCGTGGAAGATGGCATGAAAAACGAGAGGCCTATACCTAGCAGTGGGATAAGAAAGGCTGTGGTTGATGATGATTATGATTACATCGACTCTATCTGTATGAAAATAGACGTAAACGTTGAAGAACTGCGATAGAAAAGAAAAAAATCATCCATAAATACCCTAAAACACAAAACAGCAAATGTTTGACGGTTGTGTAAATGTTATTGCGATTTTCACTCAACCTGACGCACTTGAATCTATCGATACGTTATAAGTATTAAAACTCGCTGTTACATATACATCATTACATAAATTATGTCCAGTGTATCTGTTGCTTCGTCAGTTATTACCTTCCATGTAACTATGAATTGCTAAATATCTTAATACTCCGCTGGAATTGAAGATATAAGTTTCACGTAACACTTAGTTTTAAACTAACTAAATAAAGGTCTGACAATTTAGAAAGCGTAAAATTGTGCGTAGGTACAAGAGTCATATAAATTTATTGAGTGATTATAACATTGTTATCATTATGTATAATAAAACGCATGGTATTTATTTATAATTAAGATTACTTAAGATCCACTTATATAAACACGCATTTTCACTGTTTTCCTACTAAAATGTAGATAGAAAAGATTTAACATGCCATCAAAATGCACTTTAGGAGCGTGAAGTGATATTTCATATAATTAAAAAAACAACGGGGTTGTTAGTCGCCCAAATGGTCAATACACGTTAAAAATGTAAAAAAAACCTACAATAAAAATAATTTCGAGTGACGGCTTAGACATTTCAATATTTACCTTTAAAAATGGTATAACTTATGTATTCAAAATTGGTACGAGGTTCAATAGTGCGTAATTAACAACCCGGAACACGATGCCAACAAATGCCTGCAGAATTTTGATTCTACTCGGTTATCGTATCATTCGTTATTTATGAGACTTTATCGATTGCATGGGTTAAAATATGATGTGGCTTAACCATCTGGTTCAAGGTAAGTGGGTGCAGAGACCAGGGGCCTACCACTGTCTCATAATGCTCACATATTTTAAACCGATATCGAAAATCTAGTTTTATACAATAGTCAATTCAACGAAGACAAAGTTCAATATAAGACTACAATTTTAAATGCTGCTATGGTAGGTCCCTTTGTGCGAAGATCGAATCACCTTCGCATGTGGCCTTTGTGGCATTGCCAGACCTCCCTTTCCTTAAAAGTATTTAACCATCTGACTTTTGGGCTGACTATATCACGAGCATGTCTATCGACAAAACCGGTTCTCAAGGGGATTTATTAATATATGTTAATTATGAGGAAAATGAGATAGGTAGAGACGTAACTTTCACAAAAATTCAAAGAAAAGAGTTTTAATTGTATACGTCGTGAAATAATAAGAAGGTAACATTACCTCAGTTGGCAGTAAATAGTTTTAGTTGCATTTGTAAAAGGTTGCGATTTTTGGTGGCTTATCGTTCTCTTCGAAATTGCTACTGGTATTTCCTATCTTTTTGAATGTTAAAGTATGGTTTATTGATCTAGTTCCGATTTTCCGGAGGATGTGTATATCGTCGCAACCTTATCATTAGGAAATCTATTATGGTAAAACATAGTATGGAAATAAGTTGTCAAGGAACTTTGACTTTGTTCTCAAGTTGAGAAAAAATTGGTTTCTTATAGGTAAGGATCAGTAAACTTAAATCATGGAATACAGCTGTAATAAAGATGAATTTCCTCGTTTTGTTTTGCAGGAAGAAGCAGAGTACGAAGATGAGGCAGAATACGCAGAAGAGGGTCAGCAAGAGCCTTCCACTGAAGCCCCCCCGTCCTCCACAGAGGGCAAAAAACTGGTTGGCAGTGGCGTCCGTCCCTTCAGAAGCAATACCGATTTGCTTGAAACCCTGAAACGGAAACGAGCTGAGGCGGCTGAAGGTACAATTTTAAATATGATCCACCCTTATTGTGCTACTAACAGTGGCTTGCGGTTTTACCCGCAAATTCTCGTATTTTACCGTAATAAAAAGTAGTCTATGTGCATCTGGCTGTAATCTAACTGGGTACAAAATTGTATCCCAATCTGTTCAGCCGTTCCGACGTGATTCAGCAACCTACATCTAAACATGTAAACGTACAAACATCCAAAGTTTGACATTTATAATATTAATAGGAATAGTAAGATATTTATATATCCAAGTTCAAAGTCAATGAGTCCCCAAGCTGACTTTAGTAGGGCAGAATTCCTTTACAAGCAAACCAAGATTTTTTGTTAGAATCTAGTTCCAGCACTTATGGTTCATAATAATTTAGGATTATATAATCGTAAAAATCGTCTACATTAGTATGTAACTTAGTAAATACTCTATTGCCTATTGTAAGAATGTTTGTTGGCCTCCTGAAAGCTGATTTCATAACTGTGTGCAAAATTTTATTTATATTTTGTGACTCTAATTGGCTACGATGCAACTATTGAATTTAAGTATCTTGTTGTCGTAATATTCAGCATTCACGCTTGAAAATCAGTTTCTACTGTAAGACGCTCTATTAAGTACATCAGCAAATAACAACAAAGAATTTTAAGCCGCATTCGAATTGCAGTAACTTTTTAGTACTTACGCAATGCAGGACGTTACAAAAGAGTTTTCTTTTCTAGCTAAACTTCGTGCTCACTCCAACTCTGACACACCAGCACCAGCTGAATCCCCTGTGGAACCCGCCAAATCTAGTTACAGTATGTAATTTGTGATTTATTTTACAACACGAGAATAACCTGTTTACTTATACCTATACTTATACTATATACCTCTAAATACTATTTCTTGCCAATATTTTATTACATCTCTTTTCTATCTCCTAATCTTATCTCATATACATATCTATTGATCCATTGATTAAAATCTCAGACATTCAGTAAATCAATTCTTCCCATTCCATTATAATTCCAGTATCAACTATGAATAAAATATCGTAGCCAAACATGTGTTCAGTATTGTGCGACAAAGTCATAGTATCATTCTCTTCAGTTACGTTGTCAAACCATTTTGGATCTACGTCGCATTGTGGAAAGCTGTAATTTCATCGTCATACCATCATCATGTCATTATAGGTAAGAAGCGTTTCAACAATTCGCCCGCTAAAGAAGAATCCAGCGAGGAATCGTCCGCACCCAAACAGTCCAACCGGGGGCGGTTCGGTAAGAGGCGTAAGTAGAAAAATCACCGCTCAAAGGTACACCGTTGAAAATTGCGCACTTTGGGATAAAGTAAAAAGATAGTGATAGCGAAGCTACCTGTTAAAGATATATCTGGAATATTGTTAAATTTTGATCTATTTGATAATTAAAAAGATACTGAAAATGTTTCAAATTTTTAAACAGCCACTTGCACTAAAAACTTAGTTTTTGATACAGCTTATAATTTCTCATATTTATATTTTGCGTCGTTTTGTAGGTCGAGAACATTTTTCCAATAAAAATAATTATTTAGATTGGTTGGTAATTCAATGAAAAGTTAGTATAACTAGAAGAAGAAACGACAGCGTTGGCCGCCAAAATGTTTCGGCGACATTAGAAAAGTTCCAGAAGATTTACCGCTGTACTTCTACCAAAACTGTCTTAGCTTTGAACTTTGATATAGCTTTCTCTTTTCTTTTTGCTTGAAAGGATAGAGACGACAATACCAAAGCGAAACTCGATTTATAACGCGGTCACATTAACTCGACCCATCGGTTTTTAAACAATTTTACTCGATATTAATAAAAAGGTAGAAACTTGTCTTTTATAGATGATGGTTCGGAACCTTTCGTGCGGGAGTCCGACTCGCACTTGGCCGGTTTTTTGCACACCGTACTTGAGCGCTAAAATAACGTCAAATGGTCCAGCGACTCGTTGTAGTGAGGCAGTATAAGGGCAGGTCGTGTATGGATAAGACTAGAAAATTATCGAGAAAAGCCGTACAATATATATAATGAAGTCTGTAGACTTCGTTATCTATTGTATCACTAACAAAGAGCTTTTAACGTATTATGTTTCATAATGAACATCCATTAGCAATGTAACGCTACCTCAGTTTACAATGAAAAGCATACCTACCGACTCGAACAAGTCCATTAGTGAACAAAAAAATATTTCAAGATAGGATATCTGCTATTTCAATACATCCTTTCGTATACCGATAGGTTACCTGGCAGTTACAATTAGGTACCTATTACCTAAATTTTTAAGCATAATTATGTAGAATTTTTTTACAGTGTTGCAATGAATCGATTTCTAAGGCGTTTTCACGTAAAAATTTTTAGTCCTTATACTTCTTCCCAAAGTGCATTGATTTTTTATGTTGTATCTATTCTTTTACTTTCCTTTTCGATTTACTGACACAGGATTTAGAACAATATTTACTTTACTTAAGATATATGAGTCTAAAGCATGGACGTATAAAAAAGTCGGGCGTAGTCTCGCTAAAACAAAGACTGTGTCACTAGAGTCGGCCACATTTGCACATGTGCGGTGTCAGGTTGTCACTGACACATATTATATCGGCTGATACGCTCACATAAACACAAGTTTGACGTGTAATGACCACTGATGTGTGCGTGTCAGCCTGTATGTGACAGCGCACAGGTAAAGATTATGTCGCCGACTCTATGGTCATAGTTTATGTTTTATCGAGTCTACGTCCGAATTTTTTTATACGTCCATGGTCTAACGTTACATAAAAAATAAGTCTAACGCTAAAATGCTTCTGTGACTGTGAATCTGTCTTCCATACATTCTGTCTAATTTAAATATATTGATATGCATTATACTTTACTATGTATTTAACTAATCACAGACTAAGTAGAGAGATACGAGTAATATATCGGTGAGAAGGATGAATCATTATTTCCGTACATTTGATTTACATGTCACGTGCACGTCGCAGTCCATAACATCATATATTTTATATCATACTGAATCATTTCTTATTTCACTCGATTTCTCGTAAATATATAGGAAATACAGTGTATCAAAGTGAACCACATCGAAATACCTTACCTAATATGGCGTATTTCGTTGCGACCTTGCCTTTCGATTTTACCTAGAGTTAAGGTCGACTATGTACGGAAGTACTTAACTATGTTGCAATAATATAATGAGGTACTGACGTAAAAGTTTTGAATGTTTCTCTTTAGTTGCAAAAACTGGAATCGACGGGGGTCTACCAGAAATCATACGTCTGGTAGCCGCTGTTTTATTTTTCCATACAATGATTGCGTTAATGCTAAGTTTAATACGCTAGTTTTCACACTACGATCTACGACCGTCATTAAACCTAATATATAATCTACCACGCACAATGACTCAATTAAAAGGCTACATACGGAAAGGTTCCGTCAAACGAACTAACTAAGCATACATAATATACACTACACGATCTCCTTATACTAAGCAACTCATTCAAGACTGTGAGGCACATATTATAATATGTATTACAGGAAAGGGAGTATTTCAAATATAAATGATTATTTTCTCTGGCAATCAGATGATGATTAGTTGCGAATGAAAATAAATAAATGATATATATTTCACAAATAACACTAACTACTCCCACATTAAACAAAGCTTATATTATGGGACTCAGTTAGCTATATTAATACTTATATTTTGTATATATCTGGAGGTAAATATACCTCTATACGCGTGAGACACAGAAAAGTACAGGCAAAGAATATTTGTTTGAGTATTAATTACGCAAATATTTATTTTGAGATACAATTGAGAAGACTGTAACGGTCGATGATAACATTTTTGTTGTTCTTGCAGCAGCTACGCGTTCTGTTCAACCGGAGGCGGAGGAAGAGTCTCCAGCACCATCTCCCGTCAGGAATGGCAGAACATTCGCGAGAAGAGGAAACTAAATTAGCCTAACTCACCCCTTTCCCATTTTCAAACGTTGAAAACCTAAAAAGTCAAACTTTACATTACCTAAAACTTGGTTTGTTTTTGGATGCCAGTACCAAAACGGTCCAAACGACAGTCAAATTAAAATCAGAACGGTATTGCGAGTTAACAACATTATCTGAATATTTCTGGCGAATGTTTGGCCTTCTACTAGCCTCGACTTTAAACATCTTTATCTCGGTATCTAGTGGTATAACAAGTTATATGAAGAAAATAAATATTAATTAATCAATTGGGTTTTGTAAAGTTTGGTCAAAATTAGGAGCCGTACCGTATACCTAGCATACCAACATTCCTTCTACCTGCAATTTTTAAATGGGTTAGTCACAAATACTTGTGCCAAATCTACGTTGAACTCGTTCTACTAAAAAATTTGAGAAATTGTGGAATGCGTATTTTGCAAAACCTAAGTATATTCCACAAATAAAGACCATTTTTACGATCAACTATTTTTAGCCACATTCATAAATTTAGATGTCTAGATTCTATAATTCCAGGAAGCTTCATTAGTGGGACAAATCGACCTTGATTTTATATCATCGTAAATGATGTAGACTGTATTTTCCTGCATCAATATTTCGAAAGCCATCGTAAATCTTCTTACATCATAGGTCTTTTACACACAATCCAATTTTACATCCATACCCAAATTTTCATTTAAGGTCTGTCCGAGTATTCCGTAAATTTAAGCGCCCTCTCCTTCCGTCACCCCACCTAATTTGTTCTTCTTGTCAGCGTAAAAATGTAGGTATAGCATACCATACTTCGTACAATATCTGATATCTAGAGGAATAACAAATTATGTTCTCTAATTTTGCTGATATACCTAATCTTCTTTAAACTTATTCCTGAAGTCATCGAAAGGAAAGGAAACTTTACCC
Source organism: Ectropis grisescens (assembly GCA_017562165.1). NCBI lineage: Eukaryota > Metazoa > Arthropoda > Insecta > Lepidoptera > Geometridae > Ectropis > Ectropis grisescens. The sequence goes on along the minus strand of CM029767.1, from coordinate 13,684,925 downwards.
CTTCGACGTTTACGTAAAACTTGAACAGGTTTAATGGAAAGAAACTAATATTTTAATCTTATTTGTTCTTCTGAATTACTCTTGTAGCAGGTATCTAAGTACTTGCGTTAGTATCTTATAATATGAAAAAAAAGTGTTTCATTTTTTTCCGTCATTAGGTACAATTCTCTTAATTCTGATTACTTTGAATGACAAATTGAATTGTGAATGGATCTCTAATGTTGGAATACCAGATTAGCCAGTGATCAATTTTATTTTTGTATTTTTGTAAATTATATGTTTAAGTATTTTTAAATAAATAATTTTAATTTTCCCACGTGTCTCCTTTAATTGTACTTATAACATTCAACTCTTCTGTTGCTTAGGGTAATAGGGTATTGCAATTATTTTTTTAAATAAAGTGTGACGAGACGATGAGGACATGTGCCTGAGATGGTAAGCAACATGCCTGACACATAACAACACAGTGACACGCAGCTATTGGAACATGAAGAGTCCAAATCATTACCTAGCACTGCACTGCGCTCGTTACCCAGAGATCTAAGATGTCATATCTCTAAGCCCTGTAATTTCTCCGGAAACATTGCCCTTCAAACCGGAACACAGTAATGTTTTCACATTAATGCTTGGCGGTAGAATAACTGGCAAAGGTGTGGTACTTCCCCAGGCGGACTCTGCCAAGAGTCCTACCACTACATAAATAATACATTTAAATGACCTAATTTTTAGTCGAGATAAAAAAAATGCAAATACACAATTTGCTTCTATATGATACCAAACATGATTTAAACACTTTAATATCAAAATCCAGGGATCTGCCAATGAATTTTGGCTATATTGACCATTGAAAAATGACATTCTTAAAATTTACAAGTTTGTCTTGGTGTAGGTATTATTGGTTAAGTACCGATGTTTTTGATTCTCTCATTTTTTTTACGAATCATGCCAGTCACACACGAATGCCATAAAACTGTTCTCCACGTGAACGCTATGTATATTTACTTGAAATAAATAAGTAAATTTTTGAAGTGACTATGTAAGCACCAAACCACCACCACCTAGAAAAATTTCTGAGCCAATTTAATGTTTCTTCTAAAAACGGCTTGTTTAACAAGTATATTATAGTGAACTAATTAATTATTGCTGCTATTGCAAGTTGTTTGTGATCTCACACTTGCGTGGTCTCGACCCACATAATCACCTGCATGAAATATATGCCACGGATGCGTTAAAACAGACCCATAATAATCTGCTAAAATTAGTGCTAAAAGTACCCTTCTAAAATGACCATCACATCATTCGATCGTAGCTCCGTTTCTCGGTGGGCGAGTTTGACGCTGTGTAAAATATCATCCGACAGCGCATTTTTTTGTAAATTAGAAGTCAAATTTATGGACAATCTCCAGCATAACATGTCATTAGTAGTGGTATTTTAATATCCTTCTTGCATCACATTCTAAATTTGCAAGTAAAATGGAATCTTGTATTAGGAACACAAGTCTAAAAAAGAAATAGATTTCTTGATAGAGCAGGAGGTTTTCAATATCCATATCAATGTTTAAAGTTAGTATTCCATGTAAATTTTTCCACTGATTTACATATTTATCTTTACTAAAATACATCTATTTATTATATAAAGCTAAAGAGTTTCTTTGGTCGCGACTGTTTTAGGAACTGCATACTTACCAATAAGATTACAATACACAGGTCAGTAAAAAAAATAGTGCGTGGAGTCCGTCCGCGCGGAAGAAGTGTAACTTTTTAATCTCGCTCTGTATCTTCCTATTCCCCTTCCCCCGCAACAGTGCTTTCATACCCTCTCCATGGTAGAGTTAAATGTTTAACGCAACCTTGTTGAAAGTTGCAAAAAAAGCTTCACATCAAAAATAGTGCATGGAGTAACCTTGTTAGAAGTCGCAAGAAGTTTCATTTCAATAAAACAATTGCTTGTTGTCTGTATTTTAGCCCCTTTTAGCCTTTTAGCGCGCCTGGAAAAACTGAAGAGAGTGAATTTTACCGACAAAATGATAAATAACCGTGTCTTCGGAGTGATTTTTTTATAATGTGCGCGCAAATCTACACCCAAATAAAGTGAAATGAAGAATGAAATTGCACTTCGTCAGCTGGTTAGTTTTTTAAAGCTATCTATATGATGGTGCTGTATTTGTGGTAAATATACATGTACATACTCGTTTATTTAAAAAATGAAATAAACATTTTTTTTCAAATGTTATAAAACTGGATATAAAAAGTAAAGCTGTTAGCAATCTTCTAGTACTTTTTTAAAGGACAGAGCCGTAGAAATACCAACCCAATATTAGAAAAAAAAATGTATAAAGACACGAATTTGATTGACCAGTTTTATGTTTGTTGCTGATTGTATTATTCACGGCGAAGTTAATTGTTCCATAAATACAACTACGACAAATGCCATTACAGGGGACAGCTAGTTTCTCATATTATGACGTTTTAAAAATCTTAACCATCCCACTAAAAATATAGGCAGTGATTTAAATAAATAAATATTGGTGAACAATTCACACACAACACCATCTGACTCCAAACTAAGCAAACCTTGTACTATGGCCTATGGCGGCCAGATAGCTGATATAATACATATATAGTTTTAAATACATACTTATTATAAATAAAAACACTCAGACACAGTGCAAACATTTGGATTTATCACACAAATATTCGCACTGGGTGGGAATCGAACCCACGACTCTCGGCTTCGCAGGCAGAGTAAGCCCAGTAAACAACGAGGGTAGTGACCACGATTTGGACACTGTGTAGTATTATGCTGTTAGGGGCAGTTGTGTTGCTCAACATCATGGACATAATATTCACAAACGTCCAATAGTTTTATTACAATTAGATTTAATAAAGAGATAATATTTGGCATTTTCTAGGGATGCGCATTGCGCAAGCGCTGAGTAATTGATTGAAAATGGTCCGTTTCAGTTATTTTAAGATCTACTTTACTGACATAGCTTACTCAAAAGTTTTAGGTTTTTGGATCATGCAACGGTGATGATGCTTGAAAGCTGGGGTATTATACCATAGGATAGCTGATTTATAAATAGTCAAGAATAGCTCACGTTTTGTAAGTCGTTGCCTAACCGTTTGCATTAAATTCTCATCCCCTTCATGGCCCTTCATGGACAACGAAAAAAAGTTTTCTACAAAATGTTATCCTCCTTGGGGGTAAAGTTTTGATGAATCGTTCCTTAGGAGATCCCTACATCATAGAAGGAATACGTGTGCGAAATTTTACGTTTCTAGCCCTAAGCCTGCCGTGGTAATAAAACCTTAATTCTAAGTCCGCGAAATAACGAGCCACCAAATAAATTTAGGAACCACCTCAATGTTTGAAGAAAATTGCACAAAAATTGTCCCATTCGTTTCGAGGTGCCACACAGCCACGTCAAAATTATGATAACTCTAATAATTTCATATCGTATTTCAATTAAAATAATACCTAATATAGAAATACAGGAGGACACAAAAGGAGATATAAAACTCAAATGAACCTAAGAATTTTCACAACAGACATAGCTGAGATTTTATTGTTTCATCTTGATAGATGTATCTATAGAGTTATTAGATAATCCTTAAATAATCTCCTAAAGCGGTGACCTTTGGATTCATATTGGATGGATATTTTACATGGTATATATTTTACATTATACCCTTTTTAATTTTTGTCATGCTTTTATTTTAGAAGTTACAGGAGGGACACACATTTTACCACTTTAGAAGTCTCTTGCGCAAACTAAACAGTTTAGAAAAAATATATGTTAGAAACCTGAATATCGTATGGATTTATTGTTTTTTTTTTCTATTTTTTGTACGAAAATCTTAATGCGGTTCACAGAATATATCTACTCACCTAGTTTCAATTGTATAGCTCTTAAGGTACAAGTTTGCGCTGAGACTGCGACGCCGCGACGCGAGACCGCGACAGGAGACCGTGACACATGTCTCGCTCTCTCTTTTTTTTGCCTGAACTTATAGAGACAACAATAACAAAGCTAAAGCAGATTTAGTTAGCCAGTAGACCCGCGGGACCATCTCATGCAAGGACACAGTCAAGGTCATAACGCACAGGTTGGATGACGAATGATTATGTCGAAAAATTTCGAATGGTTTCCTCACGACCATCGCATTTCCATCGCCGTTAAAACCAGTGGTGATGATAAATTTGTACATCTGCACTTGGAAAAATACTGAGACGTGGAGGTGGGATTCGAACCAACGATCAACTGAATAACATAATTACTTTTGTTCTAGCCACCGGGGCACCTCGGCTTCAATTTCTCGTAATTAATCATCCCAGCGACTGAATTGTACTTACAATTATTATTTTTTTAACTTTTATAGGTTTACACTTGATCGCCATCTCGCCTGATGTTAAGCGACGATGCGGTCTACGATGGAGCGTGTTTACCTAGAAGAAACCGATTCACTCTCGATTTGAAAACACAAAGATTGTAACCATCGGGAAAAACCCACTCAGACAACGTATTCCACATCCTAGACGTTCTTATCACAAAAGTAGAGTCAAATCTCTTCGTTCGTATCTTTGGAACATCAACCATGAAACGTTGTCGCTTTTTCGAGCTACGTGCATTCCGATAGAAAAAAGGGCAAGGTGGTATCATGCAAATCAGTCGCACACTCCAAAGTTTATATAAATTTAGACCGATCTCGTTTATTTACTTCAAAGAGAGGGACAACGTTTATTTGTAATACCCCCGTTGGTCTCTCTAGTGGTTTATTAGTTAATATTTGTTCTAAGTTTGTAAACTAGAAAATCTGATTACTTTTTTTGAGGTTAGTTTGCTTTGGTGTGGTTAGGTAGAATAAAACAATATTTACTAACACATTTTATTTGCTTAAAGATGTACACTTCATTCCTAGAAAAAGATTTTATATTTAAATCTAAAACGAATTTTAATCTTATACAAAAACGATCAGAAAATCCCATGGATTGGGATATCTTATTCGTTAATATTTATTATACAAACAGCCTAGATAAACATACTCAACGAATTCGCACTGTTCTTAGTTTAGATAATATAATATTTTCTGATACTTGTCTTGGTATTGGCAACAAACTAATCTATGACTATTTATTATGAAAACGAGAGTAATATATAAGTATATAAGAAAACAATACAAGCTCAGAACTACGGAGAAGTAAAAGCACGATAAGCTTCCGAAATGTTTGCAAAAATATATTCCGCATATTTTGCTTTTCAAATCAGACTTAATTTTTTCTGAATACACTAATCACAAGGATGAGAATCGTGTAGCAAGATTCCGTAGTACCTAAGCCTTGAGGACACGCGTGACTTCAGCAAGGGGTGTATCGTAGGTACCGGGCTTCACCAGATTCACAAGCTGCTCAGCTATTTCTTGTCCCACACGAACTTGAGCTTCTTTTGTGGATGCACCTAAAGATGTAGAACAAATTTTATATTAAACATTTCGGATAATAGCACCTGGTTCTTTAAACATATAAAATACCGCAAGGACACAACGCTGAGGTGAGGTTACTCATAACGAGCTCTGAAGAACACAATACAACGCATTGTGGAATGTTATGATATTCACTTTCCGACCTCAAATCGCCCGTAAATTATTTATTTTTGTTTCATTTTTGTCATATTCTCTTCCTTTTACTATGGGTTTCATCCTACTATTTTTATTTTTTACCATTTTCTATGGCTTTGGCTCTGGATTCCAATAAAGGTTTTGTCATTTATATGTTATGTACCACGGGCGAGGCCGGAGCGGACTTCTAGTTATTAAAAATCGACAAGATATTGACTATCAAATTTCCGTAGTGGGAGGTTGTGACGTCACGTCTTCGTTTACGAATTTATATACGATATTTATATCGTACAATGAAGTAACGTCACTCGAAACTTCTAAGCACTGTATCTTACTCATTTTTTGTCTGTGAAACAATAGAAAAAGTATGTATCCCATATTTTTCTGTAATCCACCCGACGGACTAATTAGTTTTTTTAGTCATGATGTCTGGAAAATGTTGAGGTGAAATTACCCAGATGTGGCGTAGCAACGACGGCCTTGTGTTGGATGATCTCCAGCGTCAGTGGATCTGTCGGTGGCTCCTGCTCAAACACGTCCAGCGCTGCTCCACCGACCTACGATTGATAATTAAGTTCCGTGAGACAGTAATTAACCTTTCAACGTGGATTGTCGTTAGCATAACCATTATTCATGTATGTATCTCGGTACTCTCATGATATTGCAGGGTCGTTTTTACCACCAAAAAAGGGAAGCGTTTCTCAAATTACCTCGTTATTCAAAAAAACACCAGACATAATTTTGAAACATATTTTTAGTCGGAAAAAGCGTACTTTCATAATGATCGTCCATTTTTGGGGTTGTCGTATTTCAAGTAAAAAATCAGATCTGGGGTTTTTTACAGTACAGAGCGTCGGGACGAGCAACACATGTGCCTGATGTTAAGCTAACATCACGTGCAGCAGGCTATTGGAACACAAATAGTTACTAGATACCAGAACTGCACTGTGCTCGTCACACAAAGATAGAACCTATGCTCTGTAATTTCTCTGGAAGCATTATAGTTCAAATCAGAACACAATATTTGCATGTAACTGCTTGGCGGTAGAAAAACAGGCAACGGTGCGATCCTTCTCCTGATGCTACAGCAGATATCACTCTGTATTTCTCTTAGTTTCCAGAAATTGTTATTTTAAAGCTTATTTTATGGTAGTACCTACGTTGAAAGTTATCATTAAACAATAACGAATGAAGATATTGAAAACCTATATGGTTTTTAAGAATAATTCCACAAAACCGATTTTGTCGAAAAGATCGAAGGGACGAAAAATTTATGATTTATTAAAAACCTGGGCTCTCTCTACGTGAAAAAGTCCAGCTGTGGAAATATAAAGTAGGCCTAATTGTATGCTCAACTCACATGGCCACTGTTGAGTGCGTCAAGTAAGTCACGCTCGTTGATCAGACCACCGCGACCCACGTTAATGATCTTCACGCCCTTTCTGCACTGCTTCAGGACTGCCGCGTTGATGAAGTCTATACACAGAAATATAAGATCAAATATTCTATCTATCATAACTTAGATTTTGACGTGACAACGTCTTATAAATTGGTTTGCCGGGTGACACTTCAAGAAACTGCGTTACGCTCCGCTCACGTTATGCGCTCACAACGAGAGCGAGTGAGAGGCACGCGTCCCTTCCACTCGGGCATGGTTAGCCCGCCTAAGAGCGAGAGAGACAGACATTAAAAGTGAAAGGCACGCGTCCCTTCCGTAAAATTATTTTACCACTCAAAGTCGTTGTCACGTAAAACTTTCGCCCGTATACCGACTTTACAGGCAACCAATTTTTTTTTTCATTGTCATTTTTCCCATGATAGGTACGGTCAACGATTTAGTCCCCCCAAAAGAAACGGATAAAAATTTATTCTTGATTTTCTTTTGTTAGTAAGATGAGCAAGACGAGCGCATTAAGATAAGCTATAATAGTTCATTAAAATGTGCGTGGCAGTGAGCGGTTATAGGCAAGTAAGTTCATTGAAATGTTATATTTTTAAAGGACGCAATTTTATTTTGGAATATATGTGGGGGGTTCAATAGAACCTTAACCACAAGCTTGTTGGGTTGCCACCTTTGTGACGCCTAATACCGTTTTCGATATATCTTTCAAACTTCCAATCCTACTAAAAAAATTGTAAGATATAATTTGTAGCAAATGAAACAAGGGTGGCAACCCCGCAAACTTGGGGTTAAGCTTCTATTGAACCCCCACATATATTCCAAAATAAAATTGCGTCCTTTAAAAATATAACATTTCAATGAACTTACTTGCCTATAACCGCTCACTGCCACGCAGTTAATTGAAAATGAAGCTTTGAAATGTAGGTATCTCCCTCGAAAACAAACAAACCCACAGTGTAACCCACTCAAGACTACGACGTTAAATCGATATCGGAATGGTAAGAGTTTTCCTAACGAGCGGCTTGTGTTGTTATTTTACATACACGACCTCGGGTTCACGGGTTCACCAAAGTCAATGATAAACGAATTAAATAGTAGCTACAGATTCAACTTAAAGAGGTCTAATTTTATTTTTTGTATATGTCACCGTAAAATTGTCAACACCATCAGATTATAATCTAACGCATGATAATATAATCTTACGATAGGTTAGGTTTGTAATCTGACGACGTCAGATTACAAACCTAACAAATAATCTAAAGGTTTTTACAATTTTACTGGTACCTATATGTATATTACTACTCGGGGTCTTTACAAATATTAAAAGTCTCAAAGTTGTACAAAATGAACGGTTTTTTTTTCGTTCTGATACATTTTTCGTTCGGCGGTAGACCGGGGGTCTAAAAATGTCGTAGCTTAGATTTTTCTCTCTCTTTTCTTTTCAATTGTAAAGACAGAGACAGCAATAGCAAAGCAATAACCGATTTAGTTAAGCGTTAGGAGGGTTAGTTAGAGGGTTGAAACATGGAACACAGTTAAATTATAGTAGAATAAAATATAAGCTACTTTTTATTACAGAAAATAACGGGAACGGGAACTACGCGGATAAAACTTCGGGGAGGTGATAGTCTTATGTTTAAAGTACACGTTTTAAAATAACTTACTTCTTGTAGACTCAATCAATGGAGTGTGGAGAGTGATGTAATCAGCGAGAGGCCAGATCTCGTCCAGCTCCATCTTAGTGGCGTGGAACTGTTGGCACTGCTCGGCGCTCACGAACGGGTCGTAGCCGATAATCTAGCGAAAACAGAATGATGTTTAAGAAAATGTATAGTTTTAAGCTTTCGCGATTTGAACTCATTTCGTAAACATTATTCAGGGCTTAATCACAACACCGACGCGACGACGCCATCGACCGGTTCTTACGGCGCCCGTTGGCTGCGAAAATCATTCGAGTGTTCAATTTACAGATTATTATCAGTGACAGAAATGCGGCCGGGAGGATAGAATAATCTAGAATAATCGGGCTCACTAGAATTTTTGTAGAGGTAGGACTCTTGGCAGAGTCCGCCTGGGGAAGTACCACACCTTTGCCAGTTATTCTACCGCCAAGCAGTAATGTACAAACACGGCTGTGTTCCGGTTTGAAGGGCAATATTTTCAGAGACCATTACAGGGCTTATTGATGTAATATCTTAGATCTCTGGATGACGAGCGCAGTGCAGTGCTAGGTAATGATTTGGACTTTTCATGTTCCAGTAGTGTGCGGTTATGTGGCAGGTATGGTGCTTACCATCAGGCACATGTCCTGCTCGTCTCGTCACTCTATGCTATATAAAAAAATAGGTTGAAAATGTAGAAAACATTTTATAAACACTTAAATTTTCTACATTTTACTTACGTAACTTACTAGTCTAATTCCCCCATACTTTCATTTACTTCTCCCAACCCAAGTATAATGTAAAACCAGAACTCAAATGATAAAAGTCACGGACCCAGGAATTTCTAGAGTTGCTAAATTTAATAAGAGAATAAGCTTAGTCATGATCGTGGAAATTATAATTTACAATAACTACTTCGAGATTTTGGCAGCGACACAACCGCAGTGGTCGCAAGAAGACGAAATATTCCGCGAGGCAAGAAAAATAAATAAATAATTAAGTAAATATTGGTGGACAATTCACACACAACACCATTTGACCCCAAACTAAGCAAAGCTTGTACTATGGGGGCCAGATAGCTGATACAATACTTATATAGTTTTAAATACATACTTATTATAAATAGAAACGCCCAGATGTAAAGTTGTTACATTTTTTTAATGTATGGATTCGCTATTCACCAGCCATGTCTACAGGTCCGTCTTGAGGTATAATAATAATAATCTTATACCTTTAAACGACCAATTCTTGTAAGTATATATATATATAATCTGAATCTCGGAAACGGCTCGAAAGATTGTCATGAAATTATATACACAGGGGGTTTCGGGGACGATAAATCAATCTAGCCAGGTTTTATTTAAAAAAAACTCCGTTTTATGCGCGTTTTTAGGCAATGAAAATCTGTTACATAAAGATTAGAATGTTACGGTAAATTTCGAACCGCCGCGCGACTATATATTAGCTCAGTCGGTAAGATGGGCGGTCATAATATGGTAGGTCCGGGTTCGAATCCAACCGGCCGCCTTTCTTTTTTCATGTATTTTTTTGGTGAAAATCAGTATGTATCTTTTTAACCGAGTAAAGCTCGGTCACCCAGGTATTAAGAGACTCATGTGACAAGTTTTCAGCTTGCTTGAAATACCTACTCAAAGTTTGGCGCCTGCTCTCTGAATAAAACGTTGAGGCAATGAGTAATGATTTAATTTAATTAATGATTTTAATATGTAATTTAATAATTTATATCGTGATTAAGCCGTTAACGTTTACGATAAAGTTTGAAATTACTTGTAGTTTTAGCGCTTACCGTTATTCTACACGATATCAAATATAAAATAGTTCAATATACGAGTGAAGTGTAGGTACATATCCCGTATAAACTACTAAATAATAGGTATAGGAAATCTCGTTAATGTCATTGTCGGTTTGCCCACGCATCTCACATACGTATATATAATACGAATAGTAAGTCTGACGTTGTTGACCTATCTGGCTGACGCAGTTAATAATATGCAAGAAGCATTACACAGCATTTCCAAAAATAAACTGTCTCAGTGTAATATGAAAATTTAACAATTTGACTCGCAGATTGCAAGATAAACCTATAGGTTGGCAATTTGTTGGGATATATTTGAAGCAAGACTAATTAATTTTCAAGTAAAATCTAGATGTAGTTTGTTTAGGGAAGTTTAATTTGGGAATGTTAAATGCACCGGTTAAACAGTAAATTATTATCGCAAAGCTTGAAATTAGCATAGTAGTTAGCACATTCAACCTACTAAATTCGTATTTCTAATATCAGTAATATCATGCTATATGCACTCAAATATACACTGAAAGAGGAAAAATTGGCAGTCATAGGGACTGCCGATAGAAGTGAAAAATAACTCAGAATTTGACAGCTCACTTTGAAAACTACGTGGGTGAGACCAGAGAGCGTGGCCTTGACCATGATCTTCTAGATCGTCCGAGTTTACCCGAAGATTTCTTTCATTTACGAACACGCCGCTTCCGTACAATTCATAGCCCACGGAAAATCTGTATGTGGTGCGTAAAAATAATAAAAATTAACTAGTTTCATGTAAATAGTGGAAGTAGAACGAGAGATGGAGCAGCGTACCTTCATGCCGAAGGCGTGCATCCTGACGGCGACTTCTCGGCCTACTCTCCCCAGTCCGAGGATAGCGAGGGTTTTGCCGTAGACCTCGGTGCCGGTGTAGAGGGCGCGGTCCCAGCGGCCGGCCCGCAGCGCTGCCGCCGCCGGCACCACGTGTCGAGCCAGCGATAAGCACAAGCTGCACGTCAGCTCACAAGCGCTCATAGCATTGGCGCCGGGGGCACTGCAAGTTTATAGTAAGTACTGATCAGCATAAAATAATACGCAAAATTGGGCCCGCGCAAGAAAAGTGAGGCAAATCATAGGAACCCATATTGGCGCAGTCCGATCGAAATTACCATCAGTTATCAGCAACACTAGTGCACGTCTCCAACGATTAAGAACATTATGATGGTTTGCGTGGTACTTCAATTCAATTCATTTATTCGAACCATGAATCCATAAGAACACTCAGTAACGTCGTTTACAAAAAGGCAAAGAATCTGCCTACATAATAAGATACAGTAGACAGATTCTACATTAGTACAAAATAATGTAACATCAAAAGTCTTATAAATCTATTATTTTACCTGATTACAAGATTCTAATTTCGACACATTTATCTTCCATACGTTACTATCTTTAACAAAGTCATCTATATTATAATATGTCTTGCTCAATAGGTAGCTTTTTATTTCATTTATAAACTTGGTTTCATTGAGCCCTTCCACTTGTACAGGGATTGCATTATAGAAGCGAATACCATTACATAATTCTGCTAACTTAAATCGGCGAAGGAAAACATCGTGAGGTAATTGAGATTTACCTAGAGTATTTCGAGATCATGTGTCATTTACCAGCCCGCACTAGGCCAGCATGGTGGATTTTCAGCCTTGACTCAGTCTGGTCCGCCCAGGCTTTGCCCGCGGTACATGGGCATTTACATGCTGTAAAAGGTCATATTGATCTGTATTATATGAAAAATGTATTTAAGGTACTTAATTGTATGTGGTATATAAAAATGTACTTGATTGTATATGGATTAATGCTACTTAAAATAGCTTCGTAAATAAACCTCTTTTCTAAGCTTTGGAAATCGTTGCCTGAACGGGGTTTTTCCGATGGTTATTATTACCGCAAGATATAATCTTGGCGCCTTTAAGTCGAATGAATCAGAGTCTTCTAAGTAAACACGGTTCATCATAAATTTAACACTTGACTTAACAGCCATCTCGGCTGATGTGAAGCGACGATGCTATGAAGCGATGAAGCGTGCCTAGGAGGTACTTTGAATAATCTGATCTGATTCACTAGGTATCGATTTAATCTATTAATAGTTCAAAACTTTTCCTCTCTTTCCTCAACCAGGCGCGGTCCGAAGGAGAGGGTCACAGGGGGCATGACCCCCGCTCCCAAATCTTATAAGTTAAATTAAAATATATAAAAAGAACAGATGTCGAATAGTACGTAGGGTATTTTTTACTCTGGGAAAACCACTGAAAGTTCAACTACGTAGGTCAAGGTACTACTAGTACCTACTAGTGTCTTTTTTACTTGAAATTTTGTATTATTATACAAATTTGAGCCGGCGACAGCTCCTTTCCTCAACGCTAGCCAAGTTTGCTAGACAACTCGTATGGCAGTGATAAGACATGCTTTTCGTAGAAGGAACATTTATGGGTAGATATCATATTCATTTAATTGGTAAAGCCAATTTATACATCACATATAATTAATAATGCAAAATATTAAATAAATTACAACTGTAATAATGTATTAATGTTATAAAACAGAAGCTTGACAAGCAAGCAGAAGCCGGTGCTTAAAACCATTGTGGCTGGGGGCCATCCTGATGCGACTCTGAAGCTTGCTTGTATATAAAACTGTATTCATGACATGCGTGGGTGTGCTCGTTATGTCGAATAAACCCTCGCAACAACATGCGTGGGTTTGCTCATTATGTCGAGCACAGCCCACGCATGTCGCGTCGAATGAAGGGTTGTTTGTTACCTTTATTTTCTTCAGCCGATATTACGAGTATTTATCATAATTCCAGTGGCAGGTGTATTCGCGCGTACATTGGCGCTGGCAATGTTATTATTGATGCATAATAAGTAGCCCACTAAATGTTCCCATAACTGGGACTCAAGGCATTGTCTCGCAAGGAGAGAGTCAAGGTGATAATCCACCAGTGCCCAGTACGGGTTGGTGAATGACTCATGACCTCGAAAGACTCTAGGTACATGTCGGTTTCTTCACGATGTTTTCCTACACCGTTTTAAGTTAGCGACATTACGCACATTACTTTGACAAGATACTTAAACGTGGTATTTGGACCCGGGGACTCCGGATCGGCAGTTGCTATTCTCCCGACTAGACCGTAACTTTACTATCGATGGCAGTGTTAAAATCACGGATATCCGTGGTTGAAATCCCTAGGCTTTGGAAATACGGTCGGGTCGAATGGCACGCTTTTGTAGGCTGATTTCTCTTTTCCACTCTCAGCATAGATTTCGGCACCATTTTGTAGTAAGGAGTGAATTGTTATGAAATGACAAGTGCGTGCCTTCACAGCCGATGCCAAACGTGAGACTCTCTAAATGGCGAAGTACGCGTTACTGATTTTACCGCAGTTCATATAAGAGCGGAGTCTACCTCGAAGCCTGGGAAAGGAATTAAAGACAAAGTAAAGGTCGTATTTTTACTGAATTCTCTTCTCTTGTTTTTTCACCGACACAGATCTGCGACGTCGACCCGACAGATCGAAGTCTAGAAAATCTGACAATACAGAAGACAAATCATTCACGGAGAACCAGTAAGACCAGTAACCAGTAAGACAGCTGATGTGCTACAGAATGGATGCGGTCACTATCGCAGCAATCTTATCGGTTTACATCAGTATTTCCGCATCCGCTATTACGTCGTTCAAATAATAACAAAGAGAAAAAGAGTTTTGACACCGCTGACAGTAGTTCAGTAGCAGGGGCTACTGAACCACCCTAGGCGAGCCCCTGCTACTGAACAACGTTTTTATTTGTGGGAAATTTGAAATTTATACCAATTACTGGACTTACTTGATGACACCAACGCCTTTCTTCCCGGCCGCGTCTACATCGATGTTGTCGACTCCTGCGCCTGCTCTGCCCACCACCTTCAACTTAGCACCGGCATCCAGAACTACCTTAGTCACTTGCGATGCTGAACGAACTACCAGTGCATCGTATTTCTGGAATAATAAAACATACCAAGTTGTATTCACAAAATCAACGTTTTTTGAGAATTGATTGAAATGAAATTAAAAAAATGAGGTTTATTTGCGTTAACATATGTAGATAAATTTGGTGTCATTTTTACCATTAGGTCCATTACGTTCAACGTTACAGTCAACGATTTTATTGATGATCGTAAAGAATGCGCAAAAACATATGTACTGAAATGCAATTTAAATGAGTGAACATTTTAAATGACATTAAATATTTTTTGATCGTTATAATTTCTTTATTGAAATGTTTCATTTATTAATTTTTGGATTTCATGACATACTTATACATACATCTATTTGTACATATTGATATAATTTTACTGACATAGCCTCTGTACAGCTGCATTTATTGACAAAGCCTCTTTACAGCCGCATGTATATTGTAAACGGAATCAGTATTCAATAATAATTGTTTTATGTGACGTTACCAAGTGATGTAATATCCTAAGGTTCGAAGTAATAAATTGAATTGAATTGAATTGAATTATGTTTTCCTCGTGACAAGAATGCAAAAAATTATTTAAATTACAATGTCATCAGATTGATTGCTTATTAAAAGATTAGAATTGAATAATTTAGTCAATTTGGTCGAAAAAAAGAATTAAATCTAGATAGTCAATGTCCTTGTCAATCGCCAGAAATTGAAATTTACACCATGAGATACAATGAATGCATATTGATATGGATAATTATAATGTCGAGTATTTCGTACTACTTCATAGTTTCGAGTATTGGAATACCACAATACACGTTCAGATACTCATCTACCGAATAATAGCACCGGTCAAGTAGCCATTTATGTAAGCAATGTTTAAACATTTTTTGTCAGACAATTCTCTGACTTCATTGGGTAGTACATTATATAATTTTATGGCCATTTGAAAGACATTTTTTTGGGCATTTCCAGTCTGTAGTATAATGGGTTTCGATTGTTGCTCCAATTTTGGATCGCATCTGCCTTTTGGATACCTCTTATCTTGTTATAAATATTTCTGGGCTACTCCTGACAAGTAGGCATAAGTTGTACATGCACGGTAATGTCAATATTCTGTACTTTTTGAATAAGGGCTTACAGGAATCCAAATTCTTAACGCCTCCTATTGGTCTTAAACACTTCCTTTGTAGCAAGAACAATTTTGATTACTAAGAGATAGCGCCTCAATAGGCTATAGGTATAGATTAGTTGTCTAACCCAACAAACTTATTTAATAATAATAGGTAAATTTACTGAATTTACAATTATTAGAAAACGAGCTGTTTTCTGATTAACTTCTTCTTGTGTTTGATTATTCTCAAGAACGTTTAAGCTGGAAGGTGTAAAAAAGTTCCATTTCGGTAACATATGAATCAGTAACAAGAACTGAGAAGCCAAACAGTTGCGAAACTTCATTTTCGCACAGATATATAAAAAAAACTTTAAATTAAGAGAATGAAACATGTCGTAAATCTCACTAATCATTATTTAAGTTCTCAACCGGTTCAGAACTGTTGAGAACTTAAATAATTAGTGAGGTTTCCGACATCTTTCATTCTCTTAATACAATACAATAGTAATTATTTTTACAAGCCTGATTGTCTGGTGTTTATCTATGTTTATCTGTGTGAAAGATTGGATTTTTTGGATCGATAGTATTTTTTCCCGGGATAATTTTGTTATTATTATAGTAAATAGTTACTTAATGTGTTCAAGAAGGTTCGGTTTAAACTGGGAGACTTTGAATTAAACCCTACACAGCGTTGATTTAATTTAGAAAGATTAATCTTTATGACATTAGAAACCAACGCTGTATGCTGTGAATCAACTCTATTAAGAATTGTATCTGCTTCGTAGATAAACTCTTTGATCTACGTCTAGTCGCCGTTTAGAACAATTTATTTTTGAAAAAAAAACCTGAATTCTTAAAACATATGTTGTTACTTACAGAAAATATTAACAGCAGCTGATAATTAATTTGTGTTTTCAAAATACGCTCAACCGTAAAAGTCCTTTAGCCTAACAAGATTGTTTTATTTTTATAAGTCGAAATATTACACTACATCCCAAACGGGAATGGTAAATTTACTTATTACATTATGGGAAAAATGTTTTTTCCACTAATTTGCACTTAAGTAAAAAGATTCAAAGTGTCAACTAATAATGAACAACGCTGACAACACAACACGTACTCGTAATCAAGAGTGCAACAACCTTTTGTCTTTGAGAATAAATAATACAGTCTCACTTGTCTTGTATCTTATCGTAAACAAAAAGCATGATTATATTTTTATACCAACACGAACGTTATTTATTTCTATTCAATTTACTTATAAGTGTTGTATTTGAAACCTATAGATATATTTATCACAAAATAATGTACGCTAACTATTGTGGAAGGTACTAAGAAATGAGCATAGAGCATATTCATAGCACAAGAGTTAAATAAACAGAAATTGTTCCCGGATCACGATTTGTAGCAAATGAAAAATCAATATTTGTATTACATTATAAAGCTAAAGACGTTTTTTGTTTGAACCCGGTAATCTTAAGAACCACTGCACCGATTTAAAAAATCTTTCACTGTTGGATAAGTACGTAATCCCAGATTGTTATAGGTTATATACCATTGCTATAATACTATGATGGTGATTATTATACTGGTTATACCGGTATTTCCTGGAGCAGCTCATCCTTGGTGATCTTGGCTTTGTTGGTGACGCTGATGCCGTGAGAGTTGAGGATATCCGTGCAGTTGGCGCCCACGCCGTCCACCACCAGAACCGACTTGATGTCCAACACCATCTTTCTAAAACCGTTATAAAAGCATTAAGTAGTGGTAGAAGTCTAGCAGAGTCCGCCTGGGGAAGTACCACACCTTTACCAGTCATCCTACCGCCAAGCAGTAATGTCCAAACATTACTGTGTTCCGGTTTGAAGGGCAATGTTTCCCGAGAAATTACAGGGCTTAGAGATATAAAATCTTAGATCTCTGGGTGACGAACGCAGTGGTGCTAGGTAATGAATTGGACTCTTGTTCCAATAGCTGCGTGTCACTGTGCTGTTATGGGGCAGGCATGTTGCTTACCATCAGGCACATGCTCGTCTCGTTACTCTTTATTAAAAAAAAGTAGTTCCTAGTGGTAGTGTTTGCAGAGTTCGCTTGAGAAAGTACCATTCCCCTTGTCAGTTATTCTATCGCCAAGCAGTAAAGCGCAAACATCACTGTTTACTGTTTGGAAGATAATGTGCCTTGAAAAATTACAGGGCACAGAGATTAAACATATGATACCAATGCTTGTCGAGGGCAGTGTAGTAGATAAATAATGATTTGGACTCTGAAGCTGCGTGACAATGTTAGGTTATTATTATTATATAATATTTATAGATAGATAGATAGATTTACACAATGTAAATAATAAGGTACTATTTAGGTTTCTGTGGTACATATCTACTGTCATAAGCAGGCGTGTTGCTTACCTTCAGACACAAGTCCTGCCCTTCTACCGCCTAACTAAATTCCTTTTTTAAATTTAATTCAAATTCCCGCTTTCGCTTTGCTATTGCGGTCTCTATTATTTCAAGAGGAAAGAAAAGAGAAAGATATTTCAAAGCTAAGACATTTTTGCTTTCGGCTGTAGTAGGTATGAAGGCAATTCGATCGATTTTTTCGTCATCTCAAAATTTTACTATTCTCACAAACATTTTTAGTATGAAAACTAACGTGGTTATTACACACAAACATTTTTTTACAAATAATTTTCACTTTTTACGCTTCCTTTTAGTCTCACTGTTCATGGTTGATTACTACAAAAAGGGCCCAGAACTCGTTCTATTTCAGGCATTTTACTTTAGAAATACAAATTCCTTTCTAATAAGCAGACACAGTTAAAACATTCACAGTTCTAAACCACTCCAAAATGAGTCAAAAACTAAATTTTTTGAGTACATTCTCGGTGTAGATTTTTTTGTCGTTTGTGATGTTGAACAAAATTTATCTAAATTCAAATTGTGTAATACGGCGTTAAGAGTTTACGAAATTAACACAGCCGTTTTAAAAATCATCGATATTTATATATAGACATTATTCAAGTGTAGGTATATAGTCAAGTAATGGCAATTTCAGGTTATTAAATGTTGTCCTATCCAATAATCCTTAAGGTAAATGAGGGTATTTATAACCTTTAATTATTTTTTCAGTGTTTTATTTTATTGTAATATACATATTATTCATTTTGATTTCGTAAGGGGTTGTGCCAGACAAGATAGCTACAGGTAAAGTCACATCATTGTCATTGTCCAAATAGCAATCCCTACTATCTTACCATTTTCGAGCAATGAACATGTTACCCTCAACATTTATCATGTAATTTCAACTTATTATTTCGAAATACTTGTCTCTTGATACAAGAGATACTAAAAACCCCATGACTTTCTCAAAAACAAACAAGTCGAACCGGTTCGCATTATATAGTTATTTATATACTTAGTTGTTACAAATAAGAATTATATTTAGAGCTATTTGTGGAGAATTCGTAGGTAAATGGAAATCATATCTCAAATATTTACTCAAGTGTGTGAGACCATGACCAACATAATTTTTGAGCAGTCATAATTATAGTATAAAATTTTAAATCAAACAGACTCAAAAAGGAGAAAGACTCAAGATTGAGCTTAAGTCAAGTTTAGTGTTGAGGTAAAACTGTTACATACATACCTATTTCTCTAATAATTTTCTACCCGTCATTAGCTAATAGAACTTTCAATGAAATAAATACCACGTGGCTTTAATAACAAATTAATGTATACTTTTACACAACGCAACGAGGTAATTTATACTAAGCATGAATAATACTAGTTTTCAATGAATTTGAAGAGTGATTATTCCAAAGTAAAGCAATTATAGTTGCACAAAACCGGTTCAAATGGTTTAATTACACTACAAAATTTAAAAATAAGTATGTAACAATTTGATACATGTATTTTAGTAGCGACTGAGTAAATGCGCGTTAAAATAAGCAGTTATTATAACCAACAAAATAAATGTAGATTTATTAGATTATCACTTACGAGTATATTTGTGATGTGCTCGGAGCAAAGGCCGGTTTACGACTAAGTGGTTATGGCAGCGGCATTCTATGGCTTGCGCGAGCGCACATTGATTACATCGACACAGTTGATAAGCAAGCAGTAGATAAAGTTTGCCGACAACTACCTAATGTAACATTATTTAATGTTATTTTTGTAAATGATCGCGCTGTAGAATTAAATCACATTTTTATGACTTTTACATTCGGCTTCATATTCCCCGGAAAAGTAATTTTTTCTAAGTCTGTTTTTGGTTTCGTTCTTTTTGTTAAGAAATAACCGGCTACAATAGGATTGAGTTAATTTTAGTTTTCAGACAGAGATTCTTAGTTAGAATTTAAGTTTTTCCTTTGCTAGATTTCCACGAATGAGCTATTACAATTTAGCTAAAAGCTTAAATGTAAGTAAGCATTGAGCGCAAGCAGTCTACTTTAACATCGTCGGATGGATCCTGCAACTCGTCAGTTTCCTCAGGATTTTTTTTTTCATCCTTAAAGCCAGTGGTGATGGCAAACTCGTACCTACATCTGATACGGCACAATAGCCAGAGGTGCAGGCAGGAGTCGAACCCAAAAACCCTTTGAGAAATCGGTCTTGTATCGGTCACCACAGCTTTTTTTAAATATTCTTCATAATTTTATTTTTTTTTTTTTTTTTTTTTTTTAACTATAATAGGTTTGCACTTGACCACCATCTCGCCTGATGTTAAGCGATGATGAGATCTACGATGGAGCGTGCTTACCTAGAAGAAACCGATTCACTCTCGATTTGAAGACACCAAGATTGTAACCATCAGGGAAAGCCCACTCAGGCAACGCATTCCACAACCTAGACGTTCTTATCACAAACGTGGAGTCAAACCTCTTCGTTCGCGTTTTTGGAACATCAACCATGAAACGATGTCGCCCTTTTGTGGAACGAGAAGTCCGATAGAAGAAAGGGCAAGGTGGTATTAGATCATGCAGATCAGTTGCACACTCTCCGAAGTGTATCCGATAAAAACCGATAAGCTAGCGATTTTGCGGCGATGATCAAGACTTTGAAGTCTTTTACGCACAAGAGTGTCATTGCCTATGAGTCTTTTGGCACGTCTCTCAATAGATTCCAGAGTCCCCAGCTGATACTTAGCCGATCCATCCCAAAGGTGCGAACAGTACTCCATACAGGAGCGAATCTGTGCTTTGTATAACGTGAGCAACTGTTCAGAATTGAAGTATCTTCGCACCTTTGAGAGGACACCCAGTTTTTTGGCGGCTAATTCAGCCTTAGACTCAATATATGTGCCAAAGTTGAGCGTCGATGACAAAGAAACGCCCAAAAGCTCGAGATGGTCAGTAACCGGCACGGACACGCCTCGAAAAGTAGGAGCCAGTTGGAACGGACTCCTTTTAGCGGAGAACAAACACGCCTGTGTCTTTCCTTCGTTAAACCTGGCTAAATTGGCATCGCCCCATTTCGAGACTGCCTCAAGAGCCAAGTTCAAACGCTCGATCATATTCTCTCTCAGTAGCTGAGTTTGTTGCCCACTGGCTCTTGCGCTGGATATATAACTCTCTACGACGGTGCTATCATCTGCGTACCCAAAATACCGGGCTTCAACAGATCGTTGATATGTAGCAGGAAGAGCGTCGCAGAGAGTACCGACCCTTGAGGGACTCCGGCATTGATTGCCATTTGATCCGACGAGCAGCCATCAATGACAACTCGTATGGATCGATCCTCAAGAAGTCCGATATCCAAGCAATAAACCCAGGAAACAAACCATAGCCAGAAAGCTTGCTTATAAGGCCATCATGCCAAACCCTGTCGAAAGCCTTCGAGATATCCAGGGAGACTGCAAGTGCTTCCCGTGTTTCTCGATTGCTTCACTCCAGATGTGGGTGACATACGCTAGAATATCCCCGGTGGACCGGTTCCGGCGAAACCCGTATTGCCGGTCACTGAGGAGGTCGTTCGATTCTAGGTATGTCAGGAGCCTGTGGTTTAAGACACTTCCATAGTCTTGCAGAGTATGGACGTGACTGAAATGGGCCTGTAGTTGACAGGGTCAGCACGACTACCTTTTTTGGGCACAGGTTGCACGTTTGCAAGCTTCCACGACTTCGGCACTTGCCCAGTTTGGAGAGAAAGTCTAAACAGGCGCGTTAGTACTGGAGACAACTCGGGTGCACAAACCCTCAGTACTATGGCAGGAATTCCATCCGGGCCACTGGCTTTATTCACATCCAGATTGCGTAGCACTTTAGTAACCTCCTTTTGGCGAATATGTATTTCAGACATTACAGTCGGACTGCCAGGTGGAGTAGGAGGTATCGCACAACCAGCATCTAGACGTGAAGATTCCGCAAACTGAGATGCAAACAAGTTTGCCTTCTCCGTTGCGGTGTGAGCCAACGTCCCATCAGGTTTTAGCATTGGAGGTAGTGAGGGGCGACAGAAGTTCGATTCGACCGATTTAGCTAGGGACCAAAACGCTTTGCTACCCGCAGGGTATGAAGCTAGTTTGTTCCCTATTCGACTAATATGGTCGAAACGAGCCCTCTGTAAAACCAGACAAAAAAAAGGCTGCCTTAGCAGCCTTGTTAAACGCTTTCTTCTTCTGGTGTGTGTCCTTTGCCTTACGTTGTCGAGCATCAACCCAAGCTAGGTAAGCCCCATGCTTAAATGCCTCAGCATTTTACACTGCAGGCCAAACCAAGGGCGAGCTTTGCTGGATACTGGGACGTCCGAGTACGGTATAAAGTATTCCATAGCCGTTTGTATCACTTCAGTCACAGCATCCGCGCAAGTTGAAGGATCACCAGAAGAGAAGCACAATGACTGCCATGGGTAAGACGCAAAAAAAGAACGCATCTCATCCCAATCTGCTAACTTGTATCGCCACAACCGCCGGTTGCCTCTAGGGCTGGGATCGGGCGGATGGTACATTGATACTGACTTCACCAGACAGTGGTCGGAGCTGCCCAACGGCGAAGATACCGCCACGGAATATCGGTCTGGGTCAGTTGTTAGCAGAAGGTCTAAACAATAAGGAGTATGCGACTCAACGTCAGGTACCCGTGTGGCCCTTGGACCAGCTGGGTCAGGTCTAACGATAAAGCTAGCTTTCTCGTTTCCAGCCCAGCGTGGTCAGTGTCCCGGTATGGGAACAGCCAATCCTTGTGATGGCCGTTAAAATCCCCCAGCAACACTAGTTGGGCTGTTGGGTACTTTTGCAGAGCCGCATCTGCCGCCTCACTTAAATATTCCATGAGCCTAGTTGTCTCCAGATCCCCACTGTGCGACCGATAGACACAGGCATAGACAATTTTGTCTATGCCTGTGTCTATCAGCGCCCAAACAACAGAGAATCTGGTGTCCTCAAGATTACGGAGACGCCGACAGCAGATATCGTCACGGGCGTACAGGCACACTCCAGCACGTGGCTTAAAGTTGTGCTCCAACGTGTACCCAGGATATGTTAGGTACGCCACGTCTGACGGACGTCCTATCTGCGTCTCCGTAAGAAATAACAGTGATGGCTGCTCAGTCTCCAGGTGGTGGTGGACTGCTGTGATATTTGAGTGCAGACCTCGGATGTTCTCGAGGTGCACTTTGAGGATCAAGGAGTGCAGCCGCGTATTAACTGAGCTTCTGTTTTTTACTTTCTTCATATTTGAGGGTGAATTACGGTGGGAAAACGGAAGTAGAACGAGGCTACACACTGCCGACTAACGGCCACAACACACAACACGAATACATCTATGGGAAACTAGTCTGGAGACTGCGGGACGCCCGAGCCCCCGGGATGTCTATCTGGCCTTGATATCCGGTCGCCAACCGGCAGGATAGCGCATCCCGGGATTTTTCGCTAGATGGCGGGGCAGCCTTTCATGAGGGGCTAGCTCACTACTTGGGCCCCCTACTGTCTGCGGTCGGCCGCGGCAACCGTGCCTCGGATCCCGCTACCCTCCACGACTAGCTTTCCGATGCAAAGTATCGGTGTGTGGCAATCCAGTCTTGCAGTTATGCAGCAACTGTTCTGACCCGTTTTCCCTAATGGCGTCACCAGACAATATGCCGGAACACGGCTGGGCCGCTTGGCGGCATGACTTAGTCTGGTGGGTGGTCACCAGCCACGGCCGAGGCCTACCACCGGTATTTTTGTCAGCTGTTTAGCACCACCCAGGGACCACGTGTGGGGTTTCTATTTACAGGTCTTTCCCACGGACGAAGCTGACACAGTCCCCAAAACAATAAATATATAAAATAATTAATAAGCTATAGTTATATAAAAATTAACTATAGCTTACCCTTTTAAATTCCTCGATTATTATAATTTTGGAGTTTCCCCACTGTTACTACACTATGTACCAAAATCCAATTGACAATACGGGCCAATGGACGAGAGGGAATGGGACTTGCCTCCAGTGTATAGCAGCCAATATATAGAAGGTTTTCTCATTTATCTGCTGTCTACGCCGGCGCCGTGTGAAGTGATGATTGTACCGTCTGCAACCTTTCGTCACTTGGTACACAAGTTAAAGGTGATTGATAAATTTTGTAGGGAAATATTTACTCGGACGATGTTTACTGTGGATTATATCTATACAATAAAAACAATTGTTGCGTGAAAGATCAGCACATGTGTGGAACATAAATAATGATCAATTCAACGGATTTATTTCAACCTTATGACGCGGATGGAAGCTAATGAACATTGAATAGAATCTTAGAAAATTACATCGTTCAGACCAATTTGGAAGGAAGTGGAGATTTTTTTCTAGCATTGCAGAATACAGAAACAATACTGTATTAAAAAAAGTGTAGCGTGTGTACCTACTTACTTCTGATTCACCACTAATGGGCGTTTACGTCTCTGGCATGACAGCCAAGTATTACGGTATGAGGCCGTCAACTGATCGCAGCATTTCGCTGCCCAACATTATATCCACAATAGCATATTCTTCAAATAGCATGTCGCTTCAATGATAGGGGTAGATTTGGAAACGCACTGACTCCTAAATAGGTAACCTGTGTAACTAAACTGTAAACTGTAACTGGATAACTGTGTAGACTAGATAATAGATAATATATTTTAATGCCTAACCTAACGCGCTAAAAGACATATAAACAATTGGCGTCATTGCCCTTGACACCGGGTATAAAGCTAGTCACAAACAAATGTGTTTGTGCGCGGCTGACTCAACTCTGCTGTTGTTTCATGATTAACAATTGCCAATTTTAAAATGTTAGTTTTGGTACAATCGGGAAAAATTTCATCTGATATTACGTATCTAAATACGAGTATCATTAAGAAACACAAATAAAAAAAATGTTTAGTAAGAACACAATTCATGTCTTGAAGCATTAATTATGCAATAAATAATTTCCATAAATGTACTCGTATTTTTAAAATTCATTTATATATATACCCGGGTATACGTGACACGTATTCAAAACTTGGTTAAGATTTAGCTTAACGTAGGTACATACATACTCGGAAACGTCCACGTGGTGTACCCTGGGCATCACACAACAACTTGTCTTGGTGGCATCTTAGATATTTTATTGATAGCGAATTCTTGCCGGAGCTGGGAACTTTTACACGCGGTCCTCGCCCCCTTGAGCAGGGTGTGCAGAGGTTTGAGAGAGGGACTGGAAGACTTGGGAAGGTTATTTGGCTGATAAATCGGCCAAGTAAAATTCCTAAGTTTTAGGATGAGGGCGAGTCCTCCACGAGCGCTCTGATTAGCAAAGTGCTCAGTGGAAGGACAAGGGCCGCAGTCCCTAGCCGCGGTTGTGAAAGCGGACCTCTCGCTGCCGACCATTTTCATCGTGAAGCTCGACGGTGAGGGGTTATGTGAGTTAGAGGAGCGATAGTTGAAAACCCCTTCCGCAAGGGCAGTGGCAAGTGGGTTAGGGTCGTTAACGGGAGTGCGAAAAGTGACCTCCTGGCCATGCAGAAGAAATCTGTGGGGGTTTTAGTCGGTAAGTGCACCATGTCTGCGTCGTCATGGTGTCGAGCCAAATTGCTGGGCTACCTTACAAAAATGTAGTTCATTTGAATTGGATTTTCGGGAAGTGTTTTAGAAACTTTGTGATTTTATTACTGGATGCATGCATAATATGCTATAATTAGTTTTATAATTTGAACATAACTAAAACAGTAGATATATTTTAGTTTTATATTAATCAATTAATCATTGTAAGTTTATTTATTTATCAATAAGTTTAATTACACCGAAGCCGTGGTGGCTTAGTGATCGTGAAATTCACAATCGTGAGGTTGTAAGTACGAATCCCGTCTATACCTTTGAGCGAGTGCAAGATACTTAACGGTAAAGGAAACAAAACATCGGGAGAAAATTGTATTTCCAGTTTTTATCGAGGTCATGCATCATTCATCTTGTCTCTCTCGTTGCGACAGAAGGCCCTGTGTCCCTAGAGCGGGAACATTTAGTGGGCTTCCTATCCATCTTCTGTATTTATAAAAAATGTTATGTTGATTTGTGTACGCTTCAAAAACTCAAAAAGTTCTGCACCGATCGAGCTAAAATTTTAGAATGATATATAATCCGCATCAAGGATTGTTTTTATCTAATTTTTGCATCACAATGTGCCACAGCGAAGCGTGGCAGGTTACAGCTAATTGTACATATTTATTCATATTATTATCGCTTTACATCGTTTAAGCTTTGATCCTTGTAGGTACCAAAAAAGGTACTATAGTCTATTTCAACTAGAGAGCGAAAAACGGACATTTACCTTTTAGTGTTGCGCAGGGAAGACCAACCTTCTTTGCATCAAACAATTATTTTAATACTTAACAACTATTTTGTCACTATCCAAATTCAGCTTTTCAGTTTTTACCTAACAATTATCATTATATTACTATTATCACTATTTAACTCAAAACTGTGAACAAGTTTTACATGTAACTATCTACCTACAAATTAGTAAATTAATTATCTGACATTGACAGGTGTAATTAGTTTAAGCTTTAAGTGTGTGCCAAATAAACTATTTATTATTATTATTACCTATTTAAAGGAAGCGATCCGAATCCAAGCGCATTCCAGAGCGGAATGTGGAGCCAGGACTATGTAATAATATCTTACCGAAACATGTCAAAATAGGTTTGCAATGTCTGGTTGACCTTATCGGTCGCGTCGCCCTGTACCACGAAACACGGTAAATGCGTAAGCGATAGGGAAACGATACATAAATGTATGGATAACGATACGCATCGTTTGTTTTCGGTGCTCTCGTGGTACCGTGGCGTGAACGTACATTTTTCGCTCTCTAGTTGAAATAGACTATAGATAGATAGATACTCTTTATTGTACACACCAAAAATATAGGTAGCGATTTAGAATCTTCAAATTCAAATAGCTGCAAAAAATACTTGATTTTGTTAAAACTAGTACCTGTAGACAGTATTTAAAAATATATAGAAAGTAAATGAATACCAAAAATAAATACAAATTTACAAATCAAACACGCCGTTGAGATCGTTACAGCGCGGCACCCATAATGCTGGCAGCGTTGCCCCTTTGGACAGCTAAACTCATCTTTTGGAAAAATTAATGCCAGCTCTGGGATCCCCAGACGCGAGGACCAAACGCTTCAAAAGATCTTTAACATTTTTTTAGTATCGGATGACCACGGTCCCCTGGTCTCCACAGCCAGTGCAAAAAATATGTAGTGTGCGCTGATCTGGGAGTACTATAGCTGAATGACGATGTGCTGTAATGGGCAGGAAAGCTTCTTAACATGCGGTGCAAGTCTTGTTCGTCTTGTCACTATTTAAAAAATAGTTTCAAAATACAATTATTTAGCCATCTACTTCAATGAGACAAGAACAAACACTAATATATTATTGCGCACGGCCTCGGTTTTATTATCTTAATTGAACGGAACGGAATATTCACCCGACACCTATTTACTACGCAAGATTCAAAATAGGTAGATAAAAATTATGGTAGATTATGCTATTTTTTCAAGTTTGATAAGGCGGCCGCTAGTACGCAGGGCATGGTAGGTAGATTCGGGAGATTCATTCAGCGGGATTTTGCTATGGGGTTTCTTTACAGAGTTTACCTTACTTTTTATCATACACAAGTTGACGATTTTTTTATATTAGCAAACTGTAATTTGAAAAATATTTTTCATAAATCAACAACTATAAACTGGTATAAATATGTATTATAATGTCATCGTGAAATTGTAAATCACTTCTGCACTAACATTATTAAAAAAAAGTTTGTTTGCTTGCGTCGAATAGGCTCCGAAACTACTGGACCGATTTGAAAAAATATTTCACTATTATAATTCTACATTTATCTGGGATGAACGTTTAATAAAATGCGTGAGATTATAAACGGAGATCCCGGGTTCAAAACCCACGCGCACCACTGCCTTTTCGAAGTCATGTGCCTGATGCCGCTTACTTAAAACGGTGAAGGAAAACATCGTGAGGAAACCGAAATGTTCCTAGAATCTTTTGAGATCATGTGTCATCCACCAACCCGCACTGGGCCAGCGTGCTTGACTCTCTCATTGGGAGAGAAGGTCCCGAGTCCCAGCAGTGGGGACATATAGTGGGCTTGACAATATTTATAATTTAACAGTAACATAATTCCTCGTTGACTTTAAAAGTAATACATTTTTCTGGGACCTATAATTATTGTCTTGTCAGCTTGCTTTGCATACACATTGTGAGTCACAAATATCTCTCAGTTTTTTATATCAGTTTAAAATATCGTTAACCAAGCAAGCTGAGACGAAAAATCTTCTATACTTATAATAAAACTGTAACGGGTCGAATTCTGTACATTGAAGATATTTTAAAAAAAATTTTTTTGGGGCACTCCATAGTCGATACTGATGGCGAAACTGCATTTTTTTTCTTTCATGTCTGTCTGTCTGTCTGTCTGTCTGTCTTTCTGTATAGAGATCACGCATCACGCCGAAACTACTGATTCAATTCAGCTGAAACTTGGCATGATTTTAGTTTAAACTAAGGACATTGCTGTAGGCTACTTTTGATCCCCAAATTCTGATCAGTTTTCTTGCGGGAGGGGGTGAAAGCCAGAATGTGTATTTGGTTGTAACTCATGTTTGCGTTGTTTAATTTCATTAATTCTTTTTTTGTTAGAAAGAACATATTTTTTATATTGTCTCGTCAAAATTTGAATATTATCGGTCTGGTGGTTCGGAAATTACACAAACATTAAATAATAACGACACGCGCGGCGCGTTCGGTACATACTAACTTCTAAGTATTCTGTGTATCAGACTATCCACAGAATATCTAGATTCTAGAAAGTGCCCACGTGATCGCGTCGCGTCGTCTTGGATGACAAAATAATTGTCAAAGATATATTTTGTGTGGAAAACAAACATCATTCGGTTTTAATCGACTTCAAACAAGGAGGATGTTTTCAATCGGGTTGCATGTTTTTTATTTGGTTTTATTTTACACGATAACTCCGCTAATTGTTAGTTGATTTTGATAATTCCTTTTTTGTTTAGTAGAAAATACTTCAGAGGTGATCTTAGATATCGAAAACAGGGAGGTAGTTTTCAAATATCAACAAAAACTAAAATCAGCTTAGATCCATCTGTTACGACATAGTCATAGCTTCTTATAAAATTTAGTCGAATGACAGAATTAAATTACCTGTCACTGAAGTAGATTTTTGTTATTTTGGAGAAAACATCAGCATAATAAGTAGCAGCCTAAACAACCCATTAAATGTTCCCACTGCTGGGCGTCGGGGCCTTCTCTCGCAAGGAGAGAGACAAGGTTATAATCCACCACGCTGGCCCAGTGTAGGTTGGTGGATGACATATGACTTAGAACTTAGATTATAGGTAGATTTCGGTTTCCTCACAGTGTTTTCTTCGCCGTTTTAATTACCGGCATTACGAACATGACTCTGAAAAGATAGTGGTACGCGTGGGTTTGAACCCTGGGTCTCCGGATCGACAGTCGCCGTTCTCCCGACTAGGTCAGCTGTAACTTACTAGACCAGCCGTAACTTATTAGAAAACGTATTATTTCAATCCAAATACTGTTTAAAATTTAAAGGTAGTGTTCAACAAGCTTCGGTGACCGAAGCAGACCGTTGTTAGGGTTCTGTACACAAAGGGTAAAAACTGGACCCTATTACTGAGACTTCGCTATCCGTCCGTCCGTCCGTCCGACTGTCACCAGGCTGTATCTCAAGAACGGTGATAGCTAGACAGTTGAAGTTTTCGCAGATGATGTATTTCTATTGTCACTTTAACAATAAATACTAAAAATAAAATAAATATTTAAGAGGTGCACCCATACAACAAACATGCTTTTTTACCGTTTCTTGCTCGATACTAATAATAACGTACCTGTCACAGGTAGACGCTTTAACTATTCACATAATATTTAGTTTTATGTTCTCTTTAAAAGTAATTAATTAAAATAAAATAAATTATTCAGGGGGCTCCCATACAATAAAATCCGTTTATTTGCTAATGGTTCAGAACCCTTCGCGCGCGAGTACCATTTGCATTTGACCCGTTTTATTTTTATAAAATGTTGTTAAATCCTATGCTTTCCTGATATTATATAATTATGTCAATGTTTCAATTTTGCTGCTCAATTACGTTGGAACGGCTGAATGTATCGAGTTAAAATTAAAGACACATTCTTGGTTTAGCTTAAGTAATACATAGGGTACTTATACATAGGCAATGTTTAGCCTATGTGTTCTGCCAGACTATAATCTAATTCTATTTCAAATTTCAACCCGATCACTTGATACGTTCTGCCATGATTAAGTAACAAACATCCAAACAGTGACATTCATAATATTTACAGGACAACGTTGGACCGGCTGAACATATTTTGAAGGAATTCGAAACACACGTAGTTTGAACTCAGAAATAGCAAATCGGTTACTTATAAGGTTACTGTGACGTCGGAAAGACTAAGCAAATTTGGTAGAAAATTGAAACAGAGATAACGTATAGTCTGAAATACCACATTTAAGTATTACCTATCAACCTGAAAAGAAGCATGGGCCCTAATGAAACAAATATTAACTATCACGTCAAAACGGCACAACGATATGGGTTGACATACGAAACACATATAGTTTAGAGTCTAAAATTTCACATGGGCTAATAAGTTTATATTTTCATTAAACTCCATATTAATATAAGCATATATTTTCGTAAGGAACTTGATGTGATGGTAAGGTAAAAGCCTAAAATGAAAAATTTATGCACCCGTTTTGGCGTAGATAATATAGGTGATTATTGAAGAAGCAATCAAGCAGAACAAAGGCTCGAAAGTGTTCGCAAAAAATCTGTCTCTTGGGAAAAGTCAGCTGACCAAACTGAAGACCGATAGTGGTAGCATCGTCTCGTCGAAGCCCGAGATTTTGGAGGAGATTGAGAGGTTCTATGAACAGTTATACACCTCTACGCAAGCACAACCTGTCGTTAGCATGGCAAAAGACCCCAGAGCCAAGCTGACCCGACACTTTACCGAAGATATCCCGGAAGTCAGCCTGTATGAGATTAGGATGGCCTCAAACAACTTAAAAAACAACAAGGCACCTGGCGACGACGGAATTACGACGGAGCTTCTGAGAGCGGGTGGAAAACCGGTACTTAAAGTCCTCCAGAAGCTGTTCGACTCCGTCATACTTAACGGTAATACGCCAGAAGCGTGGAGCGGAAGTGTGGTGGTGCTCTTCTTCAAAAAAGGTGACAACACCTTGTTGAAGAACTACAGACCCATCTCACTTCTGAGCCACGTTTATAAGTTGTTTTCGAAGGTCATCACGAATCGTCTCGCACGCAGGTTTGACGACTTCCAGCCACCCGAACAAGCCGGTTTCCGAAAAGGCTATAGTACCATAGACCACATCCATACGCTTCGGCAGATTATACAGAAAACCGAGGAGTATAATCGGCCACTATGTATAGCGTATGTGGACTATGAGAAAGCCTTCGATTCCATCGAGACCTGGGCAGTGCTTCAGTCTCTCCAGCGATGCCGCATTGACTATCGCTATATCGAAGTGTTGAAGTGTATCTACAGTAAAGCCACAATGTCTGTCCGATTACAGGACCAGTGCACAAAACATATCCAGCTACAGAAAGGCGTGAGACAGGGAGATGTTATATCTCCGAAACTGTTCACTGCCGCGCTGGAAGATGTTTTAAGCTACTGGACTGGAACGGATATGGCATCAATATCAACGGCGAATACATCACTCACCTTCGGTTTGCCGACGACATAGTCATTGTGGCGGAGTCGCTGGAGGACCTCGGTGCTATGCTCAGGGACCTCAGTAGAGTATCCCAACAGGTAGGTTTGAGGATGAATATGGACAAGACGAAAGTCATGTCAAATGTTCATGTCTCACCTGTACCGGTTATTGTTGGGAATACCACACTCGAAGTTGTTGACGAATACGTCTACCTGGGTCAAAGATCCAATTAGGTAGATCCAACTTCGACAAAGAGGTCCAGCGAAGGATCCAACTCGGATGGGCAGCGTTCGGGAAACTTCGGCACATCTTTGAGTCCAGAATACCCCAATACCTAAAGACGAAAGTCTTTAACCAGTGCGTGTTGCCAGTGATGGCTTATGGAACTGAGACGTGGTCCTTAACTGTGGGCCTCATAACGAAGCTCAAAGTCACACAGCGAGCTATGGAGAGAGCTATGCTCGGAGTCTCTTTGCGCGACAGAATCCGTAATGAGGATATTCGCAAAAGAACGAAAGTGGCCGACATAGCTCAAAGAGTAAGCAAGCTGAAGTGGCAATGGGCAGGCCACATCGCTCGCAGAACTGACAACCGATGGGGAAGAAAGGTTCTCGAGTGGCGACCACGAACCGGAAGACGCCGTGTTGGACGGCCTCCCACTAGATGGACAGATGACCTCACAAAGGTCGCTGGAAACCGCTGGTTGCAGGTTGCGCAGGACCGATCGTTGTGGAAATCTAGGGGGGAGGCCTATGTTCAGCAGTGGACGTCTTGCGGCTGATGATGATGATGAATATAGGTGATTTGCGTTCACAATCAAAATAACAAGCAACATAATATTCTCATTAGATGGCGCTAATGCCAGTTTAAATTTAAAAGCACTAAAGCCCCATTTAAATCGCTGTTTTGCTATTGTGGTATGTATTTTTTCTTTCATCACTAGGTGACGTTACTGGTATTCTAAATTGTACTAATAAGTTTTTGCTGCTAAAAGGATTATGATGCCAAATTTGGATTTTTTTCTGTGTTACCTACAATTAAATTCATACATTAACATTTCACTAAGACTTGGCTTAGATTATCATTAAAACTCAAAATCTTAATAATTTTTATTCCACACAGGCTTCGTTCAAAATTTTTACGCGGGCGAATTCGCGGGTAACAGCTAGAAAACAGCTTGCGGATAAAAAGAGATAAGTAGGTATCAGATCATGAACATTCGCTTCAGACTTTTCATAATGTATCCTATAAAAATCCTACAAACTTAACACTTGCGGCTATTTTCGATACTATGAAACCTTACTAAGTATGTTTGATATTGTTTAAAAAAGAAAAATGAAGATGATAAAATTAAATATATTTTTGTGTGGGAAAACAAATTCACTCAAACTCAAAGGGTTTTCAATGACTACTTATCCAAATATTTGACGTACGATACTTCCAACTAATGTATAAGTTAGTAACATCTGCTTACGCGAACGAAGTAGCGGGTTCAGCTAGTAAGAAATAAAAGTCAAGTTAACTTTACAATCGTATTTATAATTTTATTATCACACTTACGAAGATACAAAACATATCACGATGGCACTAGAAGTCAGTGCTTCGGCAAAAAAGTCAAATATGTATGTTGTCAAGTGAAACTTCTTACATAAGACAAATCTTACTAATAAATAAAAATTAATTGAGTATAAACATTTTTATCGATATAAAAATAAGTCATGATTATCCTAATTGAGAAAGTAATTTTGCTTCGAGAACCGATGTGATTATTTTTTTATACAAACAGGCGAATTCGATTTCAATTTGATATTATTTAATGTATCTTAAAGTACTTAATAAATTGCGTAGTTCATTCTATTATATTAAAGAGTAAGCAAAAAA
Organism: Ectropis grisescens; assembly: GCA_017562165.1. Lineage (NCBI taxonomy): Eukaryota > Metazoa > Arthropoda > Insecta > Lepidoptera > Geometridae > Ectropis > Ectropis grisescens. The sequence goes on along the minus strand of CM029767.1, from coordinate 13,651,197 downwards.
TATAATTCTAGATGATTTTGGTTCAACTTAAATTGTGAAAGTTACTACTCAGACAATCTTGGTAAGATTAATACATTTACGAATAAAACTGAGGACTGTATACAAAAGCATTTGATTTTCGGTAAAATGGTAATAATAAACGTAGCTACGGATCTTGGAAAAACCTTTCCGAGATATTAATGGAATTTCTGGGAAGATGGTGTTTATTTTGGTCTTTCTTCCTTGAACTTGGTCTTATATTATTTTATCTATCACTAATATGTACAAAACATTTTAGTAAAACAAAGGAATGTTTCCTTACTTCTTAAGCTTAATGGGAGACTTATCATAATTACACGAATGTAATTACATATATATGCTATGAAAAATTATAAAACTAACACCTGAGATATTTGAAGAATTTGTTCCCTGAACTTAAAAGCTAAATAGTTGCGGAGTAAATTGACTAAGTACATGACAGGTATTGTGCTGAAGTTACTTTCAAAATGCAATACGAAAATATAAAAGTAAAACCAGATGAACCATAATAAAATCACTGTCCTATTAGTGTGATCCTCCTTAAAGTCATCACATTTTTTACATAAAGAGCATAAAGTAATAAATAGCTTTGATAATTTGCTTTTAACACAAGTTTGTGAACTTCAGCACGTATCATGAAATCAGGGTGATTTGTTGACCTATGATCCTCACTTTATAATCTCAAATTTTATGTATGTCTAATGATCAGATCTTGTTTTCAACTTTATGAAGTTTAATTTTGGGGTACTTTTGAATTGAAGTCCTGTTGTCGATCCTTTATAATCGACAGAGGCCCGATGAGGTCTATAGGAAGATTGAATAGGGAAGTTAAGCCCTCCTGGCTGGTCGTGCTGGTCGCGTGCCCACACCACCGGCGGCACGTCTTCTTGCGATGAGGGCATCCAGGCCTCTCAGCGGAGCGGCTGGTGTAGTCTCCACAACTGCTGGTTCCGTGTCCGACTCAACTTTTTCTACGCTGGCCGTACTCTCCTCTACTGATTCGCTGGACGCCTGCTTGGGTGCTTCTGTTGTGGCCTGTTAGAAGAAGCTCTTTTAGTTTTCAATGATTTCATCCATAAGATTGAGCGTATGCTATACTTTAATATTTAACCCTTGTAATTGTTTTACTTTTCATTTCATTTCATTTACATTTCTACTTTCTTTTTCAAAAAGTAGCTGGCAAAATTCGATACGAAAATTAGGTATCCACCTAATAAGCATATCAGTTGCTTGTAATCAGTTGGCGACGATGTTACAATTTAAAACTGGATTTATCGGGTATTATTTAGTTTTTTAACCAGATCCTATAAGTCACAACCAAATATTGATGCTGATAATTTCTACGAAAGGTGTCTCGGGTCATTTGGAGGCAGACATACAAGAAAATCCAAAAAAGTAGTACCTAATATAAAAGAGTAGAAGGCTACGAAAAATTGTGGAATGTTTTGTTTTCGAACGAATCATTATTCAGATTATTAACGTATCTTGTCACTACAAGATACGTTAATAATCTGAATTACGGCTGATCTAATCGCACCACTGTATTTTCGAAGTCATGTACCTAATGCTGCTAACTTAGAAACTGCGAAGGAAAACTTCATGAGGAAACATGTATCTTTAATTTTTCGAGGTAATGTGTCTTTCACCAACACGCACCTGGCAGAGTAATTGATTATGCCCTTGACTTTCTCCTGGCGGAAAAGGCCCTGAAACTGGGACTCGGGGCCTTCTTCCGCCTTCTTCTTCTTCTTGTGGGAACATTTAGTGAGCTGCTTATGCTTATTATTCCGGTTTAAATCTAATTAAGTAACTTATTCAATGCAGTCATAAAGTGCAGAAAGGATGCGCTCAAAATCATGTGTCTGATAAGTTCGGTTTCAGCCATATTCTCTTACCTCTGTGGAAGGTTTCCTCCTGTTAAGCAGAGGGTTGGGTCGTCTCACGGGGGGTGCTACTGAAGCCCTAGGACGCGGCGAAGGGGCTACTTGGAGCCTGTTGGGTCGCAGCTTAAGACCGCCACGCGATGGTGTCTCTGGCGCAGGCGTGGGTGAGCTCTGTTGACATAGACCACATCAAATTCCTTTAAACATTCTCTTTTTACTTTATATTTTTCGTGAATCCTTTGTTGAACATCTCCACTACCAAATTTGTGCCAGTTCAGTTTCAAACAACATGTTGAACAGCCAAATGGCCAATATTTTAATGAATAGTTAGGATGATGACTGGGTTAAAAATATTCAATTCTAATTAGTCCGTCTGGTAAATAATGGAAATATATGGGACACGTCTTTTTGTTTTATCAAATTTATTGTGACGTGAGGTCTTCGTGAAAATCGTATAATGACGTGACGTCACATGAAACTTCGAAACACTGTATCTTCTTCATACTTGGTTTGTGAAACAAAAGAAAAATACCTGTACGATATTTTGCATTAATCTACTGATCAAATTGATTGACTATATAGATTTTTTGTCATCATGCTTATTGTGAAATCAGAATGTTTTTTTTTGCCAAAACGTAATTTACAGTAAACACAACTTATGTACACAACTATATTACATTGGAAGGTTTACTATAGATGGTTTGGATGAAAGAATATCACGGTTTGCTTAACCCGTAATCAAACACAAAACATGATGCTGCTCGGGCATCGTTTCCGTTTGACTCTTCATACTAAGGTAGTTTGTAAACATCTGAAAATAAGGTGTAAAATCAAACGGAACAGCGCGACGCCCGGGCGGCGCTTGGTGTGATCCTGTTTGGTTCCCGGAGACTGCTTGGTGGACCGGTGGTTAAATAGAAATCTTTGTTACGCAAGGGTCTGTTGTGTTGTCCTTACCTCAGCATCAGAGTCAGTGGACTGGGATTCCGGGGCTGAAGTTTCAGCAGGCGCTTCCGAGGCGGTATCAACGGGGGCTGCGGAAGTCAGGCCAGGGCGGAGCCGCGGGCTGGGGCGCAGGTTCAGTCTCGGTCCGGGCCTCAGAGACACCGGTCTCAGTCCTGGTCGGCTGCGGCTGGAAACAATTAGAAATCAATGCTTTCAGAAGACGTTTTTCTCTAAATGATTATTTCATTTACTTTCGAATTTATTTATTTTACACCAGATAATCGTATAACGTTGACATGGTTGTATAAAGGGTATAATTTGAGAACTATACAAATAAATAAAAGGAGATTGCTCAACAACACTCCAACCACCTAGCTCCAAATTAATACGGGAGTCAGACAGCTGATAAAATAGGTTTAAACCCCTTGTAATAATGCATCTAATTAATCCTTTGGTTTTCTTCGTAGTGAGCATATCCGCAAAGTCTAAAGTCATGGGTTTGACTTCCACTCAGGACAAATATTTGTGTGATGAATACAAATATTTGTTGCACTTCTATGAATCATAAATATATATATTTAACATTATAAACGTACTAGCAGCGCCCCACGGTTTTACCCGCGTAATTCCAGTTATTTTTCCGGGATAAAATGTGTTCCGGCTTATGTGTTCTTTCAGACTATAATCGGACAATGTTATAATAGGTTGCCCAAATCCAAGAAATACATACACATGTTAAGAAAAAAACGAATGACAAAGGTTAAGGATCCCTGAGTCTGTAGAGTTGCTAAATCCTATCAAATGCCAATATAAGTTTGTTTGTAATGCTTTCACGGGAAAAGTACTTAACCGATTATCATGAACCTTTGTATAGTTATAAAGTAGGCTACTAAGCCTACTTTATCCCGGAAAAAGAACGGGAAGAGGAACTGCGAGGAGTAACCACATTCGCAGTTCTAAATAATAAATAATGAGCTATGATTTAATGTGTGATATAATGACATAATGTGCTCAAGACTTCAAGTCTTGAGCATCGCCGAAAAATTGCTAGCCTAAACATTGAACTCTTTTCTTATATCGATGAGCCTAAAAGGTTTTTTGTCGGTTACACTTCGGAGAGTGTGCTTCTGATTTGTATGATCTAATACCACCTTGCCCTTTTTCCTATCGGAATGCTCGCAGCTCGAAAAAGCGACATCGTTTCATGGTTGATGTTCCAAAGACACGAACGAAGAGATTTGACTCTACTTTTGTGATAAGAACGTCTGGGCTGTGGAATACGTTGCCTGAGTGAGCTTCCCTGATGGTTACAATCTTTGTGTCTTCAAATCGAGAGTGAATCGGGTTTTTGTAGGTAAACACGCTCCATCGCAGACAAATTAAACGACAATGCGCGTCGTTTAACATCAGGTAAGATGGTGGTCAAGTGTACACCTATAAAAGTTAAAAAAAAATGTGTTACCCGATAGTTCTGGTAGAGGCAGGTGTAGTTTCAGCGACTTCTCCGGAAGCGCTAGGTGCTGTGGTCTCTTCTCCGGCTGCGCTGGTAGCTGCCGTGGTGGAGGTTGTTCCTCGGGTCCTTAGCCCGGGGCGGAGACGGGCCCTGCTGGGAAGAGCATTCACATTATTACCTTCAATTATAAATATGATGGGACTATATTCCATTGAGCGTAAAATCGATTTTAACCTTACATGTATATAAAAAATAAATGGCAATGTTAGGAATTGCCGACAGTGAAAGTGAAAACGGCAAGTGAAAACTTATAACTCAGAATTTGATAGCATACTTTGGAAACTTTCTAGATGGCCAATGGCCATGGTCCCGAGTTTACCCGAAACTTATCATTCTTATCATTCCCGAGTGTAACGCTAGAATTCAATTCACAGCTCATGAAAAATCTGTATGTGGCGCGCCACAAGAAGTTTTTATTAAAAAAAAATAACAGTCTAAGGGACTACCGATAGAAGTGCAAATGGCAAAAATGTGACATTTCCCCAGGCGGACTCTGAAAAGAGTCCTATCATTACAAATTACAAATCTATATTTAAATCTAAACATCTGAATTTGAAGAAGCTTCAGCCGGGTGATAAACACCGATTACGTCGATGATGCAACTTATTGTTATCTACAAACGAAAGTACGTTAGTTACAAGATAAATAATATAAATAAATGTGAGTTATCCTTATCACTAGCACAGATAGTTCACAAATACTCGAACCGTTGAAAGAAACAAATTTTGCAATAGAAATGCTTAGTGATTATAAATTCGAATCGTCAAGAAATAGAACGAAACGAGATTCTGAATTAATAATTATAACTCTGAGACTATTGCGTGGTTGCTTAGTAGATTTTTAGTGACGAAAGGCTAAAGGCCACGATTAGACCAAGTTAAAATTCGTAATAGGACGTAATTTCCATACATATTTATGTTTCTCATTTTTTTATTGTAGAAAGTTACACGAATTTGTCGAAAAAACCTTAATGCTAAATATGCACGTAAGTACGACTTTCCATGTTATATTTTATGACAATTTTTTTTTCGTTTTGTTTTGATTTTTGACAGATATTTTTGTTGAAATATTCCGCCCGTAATCAGTTACCTTGAAATGAAGAGCAAATTATATGAACGTTCTCGACAACCCCTAGACATTATTAGATCCGTCTGGCTTGATAAGGCAAAGGTCAAACTGTAGTCTAGTCTCCTGTCATTAAGTATACTTATAAAAGAAAACGATCTTGGCTCGATTTTTTTAAGAAAGACGTGATCGAGAAATATATTTTTCTGTAACTTCTTTCGATGGTTATTTGAACTGTTTAATTTTATCACTATTATATTGGCAAAAACATTCAGTTTAAGGGTCAAACCTGCTATTCTGAGTTCGTACTTTCCCAAGAATAAATGTTAAAATATCATCACCACTGGTTTTGAAGGTTAATAGTTATTTGTTATGCAAGAGTGCAAAGTTGATTTTTAACCGCGTGCTCAATTTTTATGACTGAGCGTAGCAAGGGGAATCAAAAGAGCACAAGGTGAAAAATCTTTGCACTCGAGTGCAACACGTAACTTTTCATTCCACCTCAGCGAGGAAACGACTAAATGCAAATTTTTAAATGTTTACGCGCTAAGCAAATTTAAAAAAAGTAAGTACACTTGTTAAACACGTATTGTACATATAAAAAAAAATGTATGATGCATTCGGCACCGAGGAGGTAGAAATAAATAGGTTGAATTATGTTTTGAATTCAAAACCCCAGTACACACGATGTTCTAAATTCAAATTTAACGTCTAGAGGGTAAAAACGACTTTTGCGCCTTGATATTGAGGAGCAAAAGTACTCTTTCCGAGCTGGTGGGATGAAAAATATATTTTCTTCCCACCGCCTCGGAAAGAGTATTTTTTCACTTCGATATCTTAGTGCAAAAGTCGTTTTTACCTTCTAGCTCCAGAGAGTAAAATAAATTTAAATTTAGAACATCGTGTGGTCTACGTTTCTGAATTCAAAACATCATTAAACCTATTTACTTCTGCCTCTTTGGTGCCGAATTTGTCATACAACTTTTTTTTATTTGTTAAAAACCTAGCCTTGGAACCTCCTTGGTGTATATTTTTTTTTTTATATTTTGATTTGGGCGGAAATCACGCGGTTAAAAAATCAACTTAGCACTCTTGTATAACAAATAACTATTATTGTGTTGCCGTTTCAACACAACAGCATGTTTGTCATGCAGAAGAAAGACATTGAGAATAGTATCTCATCAGCTAAACTGAACTTGGTCACCGTAATGGATTATAGCCCTGAGATATGTCTTGAATGAGAGATCCTTGTTAGAGAAGGCCTTAATATCAGCAATGGGGACATAAATAGGTTGCTAATATAAATAATCAAACAGTTTATGATTTGGTTCAGCGTTGTTACAATTTCAAAAATATTATTGCATTCATACTTGAGCATAACCTTTGAAAGCGGACCAATTATAGTTTAATTTTACGTGACCATTCATTCGCTTGTCCTGATTATATTCTACTCGTACACACAGGGTCAAGCACACAGTACAACTGAAAGTAGTGAAACAAATTATCCTTTATTTGCTCAGAAATTAAGATTTCTTCATTTTTTTTGTTGTCATTTTTTTGATAAGAAGTTTCTATTTTACACTCGGCCATTGCGGAGTAATGTTTTATTTACATACAAATATTTCAGAATATGTAACTTACTCATCGAATTAAACAGCACTCTATTACAAAAGCCACAAATCTATATATGTACGTATAATACACGAATGCTGTGTCTGGGTGTTTCTATGTATAATAAGTTTGTATTTAAAACTTATGAGTATTATATCAGCTATCTGGCCGCCATAGCACAAGCTTTGCTTAGTTTGGGGTCAGATTGTGTTGTGTGTAAATAAAAAAAAAATAATATCATTGTCTATATCGATGATAAAGAAACCTCTATATTGTCTATAACTTGAGAACAGCTGTACCGATTTCAATCTTTTTTAATGTTGTCTCCCCTAAAACTGTGTAGGTAAAAAAATAAGCAAAATTTCGCAGAATCTCAGAAAATGTAAGAAAACCAAACTTAGATGGAAACTTTTTCAGCCGAGATGAGCAGTTTTAGGTAAATTCTTATCAGTTTGCGTCAACACCATGCAAATGTACCTGCGTCAACCTGCGTCTACTCTCTTTTTCGAAAAACGTAATTTCTAAATAAACTCCCGACTTTCTTACTTTGGTTCTACTTCGTTTTGTCCGATCGAACAATGTTTGACTCTAATTAGAGTAGGCTTAGAACATTTAAACGGACGAAACGACGGATCGAAGTAGAAACGAAGTATTCTTCTATCGGCAGTCCCAATGACTTTTTTTATACTTTTAACGAGTAAAATGAACACAATTTATTTGTCACTAGATGTTTATAATAAACGTTCAATCCTAAACAAAAGCCGCGAGGGAGCGCATCTCATGCAACTGTAATCCCCTCCAGCGTCAGTCTAGTTCAATTGTATTGTAATCGACTCTTGCGCAACAGTCAGTACCAGCGACATACTTACTAGGTCATTAGTTCAGTACATCAACTGGAGTTATCATTGTTGACATTCCCATGTGGAAAGGTTAGCGAACGTTGATTTCGTAAACAACAAAAGTGATTTTGATAAAATTTACATTCACATTAAATCATATTTACTCAAAAAACAAAATACGTTTTTTTTCTCGTAAAACCTATTAATCGACTCTAATTCTAAGATTAAACTCATATAGGTATTCAGCCAATTCTAATACAATATATTAAGAAACTAAATAACATCAGATATGTTGAAGCCTATATATAAGCTACCATATTATGGTAAAAAACATGGGGCGACCAACTCCCTACGGCAACACACAGCCGAATTGAGAACCTCCGTCTTTTTTTGAAATCGGTTAATCAATGTGTTTCACTAGCGTAGCCTACATTATATTTTTTCAACAAAAACAAGTAGGTAATCCAATCACACCGTTACTAAATTACTCCAGACTCCAGACATACCTATTATAAGGGTATGTTAGGTTATATTATATTACATTTACGTGGGTTGAAAGGACATGTCATACAAGGTTACGCAGTAAATATGGTAACCCGAAAGGGCTGTCCCTACAAAACTTTATACACAAGTGGGACTAATATAAACTCTTGAAAATAATCAGCGGACAACATAGAAATGCACTTTAACCTCAAAAAAATGAATGTGTGATTGCAGTAACAGTAATACAAGGCCAAGGTTAAACACTTTAAGAACCTCTGACACAACTTAGCTAAACTGAATAACTTCAAATTATAAACAAAAAAAAAAACAGTATGAGAAGAGTTGAGATTGAGCTGAAGTCAGATTTGTTTCTCTCTTCTTGCGAGAGAAGGCCTTGAGTGCCAGCAGTGCGAACATTTAGTGGGCTGATAATACTATTATGCTTGTCTATAAACATCTGATTACTTTTACTATGGTTTTTTACGTTTGGAAATGTCATATCTATTCTATTAGTACGATATGGGACAAAAAAGTGTATTCATAAAGGCGTTTTGCGGAACTGTCATCAGTTTTGTAACCTTGTCTAACAATGAAACAATAGCACGGTGTTTGATCTACACAACTACGTAACACATAAGCTACGTGTAAATGCCCTCAGATTTTTTCATAGTGAGACTTACTTTGGTATAACTAAAAAATAAGAACCGACTTCAATTTAAAACCCTAGACCAAATTTCATGACACGAAATCCAATTTTAGATTTTTGTTCATATTTCAAAAGCCGCAACACCAATTTCGATACAATTTATATGGAACCACATAGGAACTACGATCTACCAAACAAAAAAATAAACACCAAAGAGAACATACAAATGAATGGAGAACGTCCTCCATTTTTTTATTTAACGTTAATGATACGGTTATACCGTCATTGATACGTATTGCATTTATTTGGAACAACATATACCTAAACAAAACGATTTCAAATGACTGAGAATCAGGGCAGGAAGCTTACCTTGGGGCAGGTGTTTCGCTGGTCGCAGCAGAGCTAGCTACATCATCTTGGGAGACTGGAGCAGCAGCCGTAGTTGCCGACCCTGCACCAGGCCGTGTGCGACCTGCGAATAACCCGCGACGACCAAACGCCTGAAACAAAGATATTAGCTATTAACATCGCGATCTTCTCTACTTTAAAAGATTCGTCTAAGGATTTTATGGTTTTGAAAATTTAGATGATGACTTGGTCACTGCTGAAAATAGCCTTTTCTGCGCCTTTGTGCGAGCTTCTATAACTAGGCCTTTATTTTTTTTAGTTATAGTTATTCTATCTAAAGCAATGCTATGCATAGGCCTACTTTGTATACTATGTACCTACAAATAAGCTCGTGCTCGTAAAAATAAGCGCGATGTTTCATCTAATAGGTCGTATGTGTTGGAATCGAGCACTAGGGGCTCAGCGGAAACCTATCAGGAGCTAAACGACCAAAAAATAATACTCTGGTCTGGTTATTCTTGTCCTGTCACACCCTGGGACCCATTCACCCTGTGTAATCGATACCCAGGCGGGAATCGATTACACCACACTATTTACGGCACTGAACTGTTATCTCAGTTTTATCAGAGTTTATCTCAGTATTAGTTAGTAATTTGTAGATACCATCAGTTAATTGAATAAGTTCTTATTCGACGGTATTAGAATACCACTTAGACAATAAAATAAAGTACATTGAAATTCGCATAGCAAAAACATTATTCGCTCGGCAAACTAAACATTATCTTAGATCAGTTTTAATAAAAGACTAGATTATTATATTTATTTAAAACAATGATAATAAACTGTTTTATAAACCTATACCTATTTATCTACATTTGTTACATATTATATAATTCTATTTTATTTACCAAACATATTTTATTCTACAATTGCACCATAGACAAGGGCACGATGTGTAACATGTATATTAACATAAAGATACTATAAAATGTTGTTTTGATTAATATCTCTAAATTTGTTTTGAAATAAGCACAAAAAAAGTATTACCAAAAATACATTCATTTATTTTTAGCATAGTAAACATTTGTACGACCTTAGATTCGTTTTATGTCTAAGGTATGGTATGCTATTTCATTCGATGTGTCCAGTTTTGTTGAGAATATTATAGATTTACCTTTGGTTGGGTGGGTTTGTCAGCATTGTTTGCGGAGGCCTGTGTTGAGACTTCCACGGCGGCGGCGGTGGCTGCTGTCTTCCTTCCCACAGAAGGTTTGCCGAAGCGACCTGAACGGAACACCAGGAGTTAAGAAATACTGAATACCCCAGTTAACATGCGGACTGATGTTAGACATTAGTAAACGCTCTGCTACCTGATTGCATTACACTACACACTAAAAACATTCATGTTGCCCTAGCAAATGCAAAAATATACGAATGAATACTTTCGCTTCATAAAAATAGTAAATAAGCTAAATATTTTATCAATGAATGTTCCTAATGTACAGTCAATCAATATATTTTGTACTTGTGCTTAAGCTTATATCGTACAAAATAGTAAGAAGGCATTTCTTATGTCAATTTATTTGTTAGCCATACTCTAGTTATTACAAGCACAAACACAAGTACACGCTTTGTCAGTTCGCAACAAGCCTATTGGGTAAGCCTTCAGGGTCGACTAGGTTGGTCTTGCAAGCTTCATAACTGGATAATAAAATCATAATAAACTTAGGACACTCTATAACTGGTACAAAGTTCTCAAATTAAGTACTTTAAATTGTGTTGGCAATGATATTCAATACTTTATTTTTTGTGAATCTTAAATCGACCCATCAAGTATTTAAAAACTTGTGAATAATATGAAAAACTAAATACATGATGTAAACATTTAAAACAGCCGTTCGCAAGCGTCTCTGACATGAAAAATGGTCGCATAAACAATCGCAGAGCAAGGAATGAATAATTAAAGAACGCTTTCGCTGCGCTATGACGGTGACTGCATAGGTACAGATCCGTTCGAGATAGCGGGCCTGCAAGCCGCGTATGGCTTAACTACCATCTAACTGGTCTCACTCCGAGCCAGTTTGACAAGCCGCACCAAAATCCAAAGTCACCAGTGATTCACTTATCCATGTAAGCGAAAGACCAGACTACGTCATCATCTTGTACTCTTTAGGACAGCAGTAGGAATGCATCAAATATTATTATGTGTTACGTGTAACTGATTCAGAGTGAACGTTATCGCAAGAAAGCACGTGACTTTAGAAAAATCAAGTTTAAATTGATCGGTTCTCACCTCGCGCTCTTGTGGAGACTTCTAGAGGTGCCTCAGTGGCAGCGGACGGGGCGCCAGCGGCAGAGGTAGTGAGGCGCGACCGCGCACCCGGCCGTCCCTTGAATCGTGATGGGCGTGTGGGAGCTGCAGGGGTTGTGGTTGTCGTTGGTGCTGGCGTAGTCGTAGTAGTGGTGGTTGTGGTTGTTGTGGTTGTGGTAGTAGGAGTAGTAGCTTCCTCGGTAGTGGACAATCCCTCGGTGGTCCATAAGTCGTCGTCGGTAGTCGTCGTACCGTCGAAGTCAGTAGAATCGGTTGGGTTTATCTCGTTGTTCAAATTCTCGTCTGCGAGATATGCGTACAGATCTAGTGCCACTTTCTCCATGGCAGTCATTGTTGTGTACTCCGTAGTATCCTGCTCATATGTTGTAGTCTGTTTATAATAGTCTGATGGTAATTTGGAATCGTCAACAATTTCTTGGAAACGAATGCCGCTGGACAGGCTATGTCCTTCGCGCGCAGACTCTTTGGTGTGAGAAAGTTCTTTGGCTGTAGTCTCTACAATTGGTATTTCTTCGGTCGTAGTTTTGCTCTCAGACGAATAACGGGAAGGTTGCTCTTTGTACTGGGATGGTATATCTCCAGAATGAGTTTTGAAGCTATCTAGGTCGACCAGCTCAGAACTGGGACGTCTGAAAATTTGTATAAATAGTTATAGAGGTATACTAAATGAAATTGACTAATTAATAAACACTTAATTTAGAAATTTCGATTTATAGTCGGAGCATAATTTTATTTTTAAAGCATTTTCAGAGCCGACGATACTAAAACTAATTGACAAAGAAATTATACCAGACTACGAGCAATTATATTTCAAGATATTTTTGATCTATGTACCTGATATGAGCACGGGTTCTGCTTCGAGATTGTCCAATGGACTCGTCGGCTACGCTATCAGATTGTCCGCGACCGCGGTGGCGCGCTGTCTCTGACGATACTTCTGGTACATACGTAGTTGAAGCAGCTAAATTACGTCCACGTGGTGGGAATCGAGTACTCGATGGCAGCCTAACGCTAGAAAACGACAGGCTAATGAATATACACCAGAAATTTTACAAATTAAAAGTAGTTAGTTTACAGGTAAATAAATGGCGTTCTGGTAAAATCAGCATCTGTACCTTATTCATTTAAGACTTACTTGATGTCTTCATCATCCGCTTCTTCTGCAACCGGGGCAGGAGTAATGTTTCGTCCTCGCTGACGGCCGCGGCTGGTAGCAGCTGGTAACACTTCATTTTGTGCCTCTGGTGCAGTAGTACTGGTGCTGGAGCGGTTAATTGTACTGTATTTGCTCTTAGTTGTACTCTCGTTGGCTATGTGATTATCGGCTTCTTCTCTTTGTGGCCCATCATGTGAGTTAAGTACAGGCGCGGCAGTGCTAACTAATTTCTTCTCGCCTTTTCCTTCTTTTTTTGGGTCTTCATCTTCATCGTAGTAATAATAAATGTACTCGTATTCGTAGTCCTGCCCATTAGGTCCTTTTTTAATTTGAATGCGAGAGTGCTGCTTTTGTTCTGAACCTGCTGTTTCCAAATTTACATTTGAAGACAAAAGACCGCTGTTTATATCATCAATTGTGTCAAAATTTATTGGGATGTAATCGAATTCTTTTGCTGGTGCGGGTGCAGCAGTTGTCAATACAGGTTTTTGCGTAGTAGTTCCAGGGGCATCACTTAATTTTCCAGATTCTGACATTGCTTCTAGAGCGACTGCCATCTTCGGATTAGTCTCGACATTTTTCAAATTTTCCTTAATTCTTATATCTTCAAGTTTTGAGACGGGGACGTCGATTTCGATCGACTCTGCTGCTTTGTTTTTTTGTCCCTTTTTGAAAAGCGCTTTTTTGTCTTCTTCTATAGCAATAATACCCTCTGAAGGATGTTTGACTTTGCCACTGTTTATTTTCTTAGTGATTTTGTCACCGTCATTAAAAAATCTGTGGTGAGGATGTTTTTCAGGTATTTTGTGTGCAGTTTCAAAGTTTCTAAGAGGAGTTTGCTGTCCAGAGCTCACTAGCACATATTCTTCGCCAGGACGCGGCTCCGTGATGATATCCACTTCAGCGCTGACCCGATAAAGGGCACACACCAACAAACATCTGTAACAATGAAACACCATTTATGATATCGATTACGTAGTATGTGTATAGTGTCAGTGATCCGTGAGTCAGCAAGACAATATCTGCGCGGTGCGCCTACAAGCCGGTACAGAAAGCGACTCTGTGGCGACAAGGAATCGTGATTCATCTGAATTTCATCACTGCATTCCCAGCTTATTGTCTGACTGTACGTACTTGCCTACCTGATTACATGAACGTTACAAAAGTTCGTGGCTTAAATGAAGTTTCTATTTATGTACGCGTGTAGGCTCGTGTACGAATTTTTGCAAGCTAGGTTTTCGCAACTATTGTAAATTTGCATAGCTATCGATAGGTTGAAATTATTGCAGATCTGGAGGTAAAGAAGTGGTGTGAAACGAGGCCTCAAGTTTCTTGGAGACCGATATTTTTAGACGTTGTAATAGTTGAAATGGTCGTGAGAAATTGCAGGCAAAAATCAGAGCGTGGGTGTATTACTCATACTGACACCACGGTGGCTACGGATCGATGAGGTAAGCTATCATTATTTTCACCTCAATGAAGATTGAGGTGAACATTATTATCTCCTCTATCTTTCAATACATTTCAGTCGACTGAAATTTTAATTAAAGTGATATTCTTCAGAAACTTGGCTTCTTTAATTTATAAACATAAGGAGTAGATTGTGATTTTAATTATACTTACTAAAAATGTTACCTATTTCCAAATAATTCATCTGGGTTTACTAATAGTATTTTTTTTTATTCGAAAGTTCGCCACTTTCCCTTTATGTCCTCTTAGCAATCATCAATATTTGATTAGCATTTTTGACTTACAAATACAAATACAAATACAAAAGCTCTTATAAAATCGATTAATGATTTTGATTTTGTTTTGAGCTAAAAAACTTGTTGCGATGTCTGCAAGAAAGTAGTTATGGGTCGGTTAAAGAATGGTCGTTTTATCTGAATTTCCATACAATACTATAATAGTTTCCCTTTGTGCTAGGCACCAAATATTGTTACACACTATTTGTTTACATTGTTGGGTGTTAATTAATTGATAGTTTATTCAAATAACTTCTCCACACTTTCAGATTTCTGGTCAAAACAACTCACAAATACAAAACTAACTATACGCGACATCTCGCATGGAAACTAGAGCTGTGTTGCATACGTTATCATGTTTCTCAACGTATCATTTTATAGGCTGGTACGATTTGCAAATACAATCGAGAATTTCTTTGTGCTCTTGTTCCAGAAGACCATATTTAAACGTAATAGGTCACACAGGCAAAAACGTTGATTGATGACGACGACGCAATGGTAGGTTTGACATTAAGCTGTAGCATTACCTAATAAAATGTTAATAAGAGGTACACCATAATATTTATATATTTCTATTCAGAATAGTGGGTATCGCGCCTAAACTTCTAATTATTTTGACAGACTCTAACATGTACAAGTAGAAAACAATTATAAAATGATTTACTGTCGTTAACCAATTATGATATAGGCGTTGGAAGCGATGTCTGGTTTTCCGTAATTTCAGTCTTCATACGGAACCGACGAGAGCAAGCCTGTGTGCAAGATATTTATCTGTTCCACTGTAATGTGGGAAAATTATACCGACGCGATGTACATATACATCGCGTCGGTATAATTCTTTAAAAATGACAAAATTTACAAACAACTGTTTAACAAGAACAAAATTAAAAAATTTTGATTAACCCCCGACTACCTTAGATTTGTTATCTGTACAACATTCTACTAGTCAAGCCCTTTCATTTGATACCCATATTAAGGGAATTGTGAAAAAGGAAATGTAATTCGCGATTTTGTGGTAGCGGCCATCTTGGATTTGAAATTTGTCATAGTGCAAAGTATTCTACTAATCAAGCCCTTTCATTTGATACCCATATTGAGGTAGTAGTGAAAAATATTATATAATTCGCCATTTTGTGGTGGCGGCCATCTTGAATTTGAAATTTGTTATAGCGTTTAATACTCTGCTAGTCAAGCCCTTTCATTTGATACCCATATTGAGGTAGGTTGTGAAGAAATATTTTGTCCGCCATTTTGTGGAGGCGGCCATTTTGAATCGATATTAACCAAACATAGCTAAGAACACCCGCACGGATATTAACTTTCAAATTAAAAAAACCGCATCGAAATCGGCCCATCCGTTTGAGCTCTACGGTGCCACAGACAGACACACACACAGACAGACAGACAGACAGACAGACAGACAGACCGACAGACAGACAGACAGACAGACATCGACGTCAAACTTATAACACCCCTTTTTTTGTCGGGGGTTAAAAATCTGTTCAGAACAAAAATATGGAAGTAATATGAGAACACAGTTCAATAGTTGATGTTAAATTTTTTTTTTCTTATTATTTAATTTGTGATGCTAATAATGAATTCATTACATGTGAATGTAAAAAATGTATTTTTGATACAATTTATTGTTAAAATAATTAGTGTTGACGCTCCTAGGACGTCTGTATTTAGCTGAACTTAAACGTGCTTTGACATACTCGTATTTCCTATAATGAGTTTTGTTCATCTATCCTCGCAAATTTTCCACAATGTCTTTTCAAATATGAAGCATACCTACTTACTTACTTACTTAAAAATAATTCAAGAAAAAGGTAGTTGATCCTTAAAAACGTTTTTATCACTTTCACAGTCACATTCACTTTTAATACTACCTACTAATTAAATACACGCTTTACATTGTTCATTGTGTAACATAATTATAATGATAATATAAAGACTTATAACCCACTAAGCGTACTTACATTGTGTGAACGTTTTTTTCTTTAATAAACACTTTACGAATTAAACAAAAACAAGAAACATTACGTACGAGTGCTAGGTATAGTTTGAAAAAATAAATAATAGGCATATTTGTCATTTGCGAAAGACCATCGAATGCATTCAATATTATTTAACGCAACAAAAGATGTATGTTTTTTAAACACTTTATGTACTTAACTAGCCGTGCCCCGCGGTTTTACCCGCGTAGTACCCGATCCCTGAATTACCCGAAATAAAAACTGACAAACGTGTTATTCTAGACCATTACCTATGTATCGAATTTCATCCAAATCCCTTCAGTAGTTTTTGCGTGAAAGAGTAACGAACATACACCCATAGACTTTCACATTTATATATATATATATATATATATATATAATATTAGTAGTTTTATCATTTGGTTGTTTCTTCCCAAGTTACATTTAGTATTTCTCTATTTAGTATCTAGTAGGTAATTTTATTGTAATATTTCTGTTTTTGTGTCACAGTAAACAGTTATCCATCTATCATTCTATATCCGTGATTCTATGGTATTTTTCGAATTTCAAAACGAGCCTTTTATTTTTTGAAGACTATAGGTAATATTATCATTATACCTCCTAGTATTCTACGATAAACTAGTCTCTATTGTAAAATTGTAATATGATCCCTGACAGTGGCGGAGTATCTTCTTCTATCAGAGTATAATCTCTGGTTGTATCATTATATTTTGACGGCGCTGTGAAATGTCGTAAGTACTAATGTACTTGTGCCTCCAATTACCAAAAATCGTAACGAGTTCTGGTTTCAGATTATAACAGAAAATCCATCGTCATATGAAGCGTCAGCGCTGATAGCATATGCTACTGTAACCGGTTAAATTTCCCTAGTTAATAAGTCGAACTGACGAAGCAAGGCTTGTTTGCGAGATTAGCACGGTCTATTAACTTGTATCTTAGTACTTCCTTTGTATGCCGTGTAACAGCTCTTCAATGACGATTTCATATAAGGAGTTATTTATAACCACAGATATTACAAAGGATAAATTTCTATTTGAAACTTTAATTCGTATTTACATATTTTTTATTTACATACATAAGGTAGACCAGCAGCCTATCAGCAATATAAAAAAGCATGGATATATGACAACTACCTCACATCACGTCTCACTTGGCCTTTCCTAGTATATGACATCGGTAAAACTCTCCTGGCAAAGCTAGATGCCAATGTCATAAAGATATTGAAGTCATGGTTCGGATTGGCACATCCGGCTGATCCCTCTACTCTTTTTAGGGATCACAATAGTTTTGGGCTGAAACTAAAGAAACCGTCTGAACTTTACAAACACCTAAGAGTTACAAAAACGCATGTTTTGGGAAAGTCGCAAGACGAATTAACTACATCTCTCCCAAAAGACAAAACTGCTTCAGACCTGGAATCTAGACTTCAATTCCATAAACAATTTATGGCAGGTGCACAAGTAAATACTGCTGGGTTGGGTGCGAGAAAAAAGGGAAGACCGAGACATGGTAAAACCTTTCTACAACAAGACGAAAATGACGGTTACAAAGTGCACGCTATGAATTTAGAAATGCAAAGTGAGTGGTTAACCATAGGTGAGTTCTGTATCCCATTAGCTCTAAAATGGCGCACCTTGATCTATGACTGGTCCCCTGCCTTATTAAAATTTTATCTAAATGCATTCCAAATGACCCTCCTGACCAGAGTAACTTGGTAAGGTGGGAAAAGCCTCTGAAAAATGTTGCTATACTTGTGGAGAGGCGATATGTACAGCAAAGGCACATATTGGTGGGATGCAAGGTGCTCCTTAATGGGGTCATTACTCACGGCGTCATGACAGAGTACTTGAAATCATACGTGAAGCCATGAGCCTTTCAGTAGCTAGAGCCCAAAAGGGATTGACGACAAACAACAGACAAATTAACTTTGTAAAGAAGGCTCAACTTCAAACTCCAGGAACAAGCCTTACTCAATCCTGGGTACAGCACCTGATTGGACTATTTTAATGGACACGTATGAAAAGCACTACAAAATCCCAGAGGATGTGGATGTTTCGTCATCCAGACCGGACATTTTACTTTTTCTAGAGCTACGAAACGCATAGTCCTTGTAGAACTTACCGTACCGTGGGAAACTAATATACCTAAAGACCACGCGATGAAACAAAATAAGTATTACGACCTCCTAAACGAATTAACAAAAACGGCTATGTAGTTAGTTTATACGCTGTAGAAGTGGGGCGAGAGGTATACCAGCAAAATCTCTCTATAACCTACTGAAAGACCTTGGCTTATCCAGAAGTGCAGTAAGTTCTATACTAGAACGTGTATCTAAAGCTGCACTAGTAGGCTCATATCAGATTTGGCTGGGCAGGGAGAAAAAACAGTGGTGAAGGTGAGTGTTGATGTACGTCAGAAAGGGGCCCCTTAAACCTACGCCCGAGTCACAAGTCTCGGGAACTACTCGAGTTTTTCTCTCTCTGCCACACGATGGACCCGGCACCCGCACGGTGAATCCATGGAATGCTAAGAAAATCGTCTCTTTTTTAAGAAGAGATATACAGTTTACTAGAAAGCACTAGAAAGTTTTTGAAGCAAAAACTAATGAAGGGATGGGTAATGAGATAGACAAATAGTCTGGACTAGCACATATGCTGCTTTTTATACCGGGAAAATAACGGGATCGACAACTACGAGAGTGAGCCCACAGGATGCTACCTAGTGATCTACATATATATTTTTTCACGTTAGTTTTCCTCCTAAAATACGTCATATCGTAGGTCTCATTTGCTAACAATCACGAAGTGTGAGCTTTTATTGCAATTACTTTGCAAAACAATAAAATTGACGATCAATCTTACTCGAATCGCAACAACAAACCATATTGTAAGGCCGTTAGGCTCTCAGTCGCATAACTATGGCAGTTACTCATGGTTAAAGCCTGGATTGCCTTATTGCGAATTATTTTTATTGAAGGACGTCCTTTACAAAGTTATCTATTATGAATGGATCATTTCAATAACGTCTAGCCCAGTGTTTTTCTGTTTACCACGAGCCCGTTGTTGATTTATGGAGCCCAAAGGTCTAGACATGACGAAAATAGACTTAATTCAGTTCAAGGTTATTTAGGTAGTCGTATCTGTAGTCTGCGTCATAATTTTGTTTAGGTAGTATCTTTTTACTATTTTGGTTATATATATGACTTACCTACTTGGTTACAAAATCTGTTTTAGCCTAAACTGGAAAAATACATTTTACTAGCAGCACCCCGCGATTTCACTCGCGTATTTCCCGTTCTAGCTATTTTCCTGGGATTAAAAAGTAGTAGCCTATATGTTATTCCATGCTATGTTATAGTTGTGTTTGAAATTTAAAGTCCACCTGTTTCAACGATCCGACGTGATTGAGCAGCTAACATCTAAACTTTCACATTTACAATATTACAAATATTTACTGACATTCATTATTATGAATTGGTAATTATTTCCCAAATTAATGTTTCAATAAACAGATTTATTTTATCTCTAGTTTATGTAGAGAAGGAGTGCAGAATGCTAATATTTTTAAGAATGCTATTTATCTATCACGTTTTTGATACACACGCATAAATACTCTTTTGATTAATGTCTGTCTGTAGTCAAATAGAGACACAGACTAACTAGAGAGATACTCTAATAGAGAATGGGTTTTTTTTATAATTATTAACTACATATACAGTGGACAAGGCGAGTAAGACATGGTAAGCAACACGCCTGCCCAAAACATCCCAGGAACATGCAGCTATTAGAACATGAAGAGTCCAAATCATTAAGCACTGCACTGCACTCGTCACCCAGAGAAATAAGATGATCCATCGCAATGCCCTGTAACACTGAAAAACATTGTCCGGCAATTGCCCTTCAATCCGGAACAAGAGTTCCGGATTTAAGGGCAATGTTTATCTATGTTTGTCATACTATGTTTTCACATTACTGCTTGTTGGGAGAATAACTGGCAAGTGTGTGGGACTTCCCAGGCTGACTCTGCAAGGAGTCTGACATAAGATTAATAAATATATAAGTTAAAGATCTAATTTTGATCACTTGGTCACCACTGGTATCATTCAGAAATTAAAAACATCAGTGAATCTTGCGAAAATAATATAAATATGTTCTAATGACTATGACGCAGCAAATAGACAGATGTGTCATAACATAATTTTTAATCTATTCAACTCGACACCTGATTGAATAGCTTGGGAAGCACATGCGCACTACGTCATGGCTAAAAATAAACTATTCGATACTTTCCAACCTTGGATACAAGGTAGCACCTGTGTCGAACCCTGGGAAAGGTAAAATAGATGAAAGCTACTGCGCAGTAATATTTATTCCTATTTGTATCCCATTCCAAGGATAAAATCTGTTCTGTGGTTTATGGAATATTCTAATGAGCTTAGTATAAGTAATTAGTTATGTAGGTACCATAGTAAAGTTTTATCGTGATTTCGTTTAGATAGTAAAGGCTCTGCCCGTTAAAAAAAACTAGAAGTGTTTTAATTATTTTTTTTGTACACTTAGTATAGAGTGACAAGACGAGCTGGACATGGACCTGATGGTAAGCAACATACCTGCACATAACAGCACAGTGACACGCAGCTATTGGAACATGAAGAGTCCAAATCATTACCTAACACAGCACTGCGCTCGTCACCCGGAGATATATAGTGTTTTATCTCTTAGCACAGTAATTTCTCTGGAAACATTGCCCTTCAAACCGTAACACAGTTATGTTTGCACACTACTGCTTGGCGGCAGAATACTTCTGAAAAAGGTGTGGTACTTCCCAAGGGGGACTCTACACAGAGCACTACCAATACAAAATGTACGTTTGTGTCATAATTAAAAAAAAACTATCTATCTATAAGGAAAAACGTACATACGCCCAAAGAGTTTACATCTACTTATAGAGTTGACAGAAATGCTTTACACCGAAAGCACGGGCAGCATCTTTCTTGCCTTGTCGCTCTTGTGGAAGTGTCATACTTTTGTCGCGACCCATCACTCTGTTGCCATAGAAAGTATGCATGTCCTCTGCTTACGATTGACACAAAGGAACCGTGCGGGAAATCTAACTCTATACGTAGTATATGTAAACTACCTATACGTAGTATATGTAAACTGCCTAGGCCTGAACAACACGCCTGCCCATAGCATAAAAGCGCCACGCAGATATTTGAACACGAAGAGTTCAAACTACTGCTTAGCAATGCACAGCATTCGTCACCCAGATATATATATGTATAGTAATTTGTCTTTTTGGCTTGTAATTCCTCTGGGAACTTTGTTCTTCAAACACGAACACAGTTATAATTTTTTGTCTTCCTTGGTGGTGGAATGATTGGCAATGGTGTGGTACTTCCTAAGATGGACTGTTGTCAATATGCTGGCCATTGTTTTTGTTGACAATATGTTTGAACTTTTTATAGTCAAATTATCTTTAGCAACTACTTAGTTTATTTAATAAACTCATGTAAAATATTCGTAGAATTAAATTACTAACTAATAAATTTGTCAAATTATAACTTTAACAATCATTTGTCTATCTGTAGTTGGCGTGTACGAGGAAATGTATAATTTCGGACACAACATGTAGGTATCCAACAATACCCGGATGTCCACCACGCATCCGAAACTGTGGTTCTCAGCACAGATCGATAAAATCCAGGTTCGACAACCTTGAGTGCCCTTCTGTCTCGAGACAAAACCTTATCGAATTATTTAGACATACGGTACGGCCAACTTAACATTTAGCATTTTTGATTGACATTGCCTGACTATTTTTGTAGACTTTCAATTTCATTTCATTGTGAACATAAACTTATTTTAATTTAACTAGCGTCCCGTTCCGGCTTTTTTCGGGTAGGTTATTTATCATGTAATTTTTTTATTGAAAACTATAAGTTTTCAATAATAAATTGGTTGTCTGTGAAATTGATTGGTTTACGGACGATAGTTTAACGTGTCAACAATGACAAGTGTTATGACAAAGTCATAACAAAACATTGATAGATGCGGCGCCAGCGAACAATGATTGTAACGGGACAATGAGCGTAACGGGACATAAAGGGACACTTTTTTGTGGATGCAGCCGGCATTCATCGATTTATTAGACGTAGTCACGTCAAAAACATTGTAACACATGAATTTGCAATGTTAACTATCTGTCTCTAAAGTTGAACCAAATTAAAATAAATATTGGTGGACAATGCACATACAACACTATTAATTAATTACACATAAATGCAACGCTTCGTGATTATCGGTTAACTTGGTGAAGAGTTCACTGATTATGATAATACGTTATAGAGAAGTGATGTCAGATATGTCAGAACAATATTGACATAATGATGCGGTTTTTATAATAATATACAGAAAGCAGAAAAAACTCTGGTCTTAAATCTAATCGATTTTATATTGTGATCCTAACAAATAAACTTTTCAATAATTTATTGTTAAAGCTACTCTAGTGGTGTTATAGTGAGTGACTCCCTGATATTTCAATGCAGTGTCATGTACCACGTCTATGTGTGATCTATCAAATTTACAATTATTGAATTAGTGCTTGTGCAGCTACGCGCCATTATTTCAAAAGGCGTCGTGAGTATTGTTTGAACTATCTGTACCTAATGTACATGTCCAACAAACTTAACATAAATCATAGTTACAAAAGATGGCAACGCTCGTGCAAGTCTTAAAAGTACACAGACTTCCGGTATAACAAGTTTCTTTATATTTCCGTTATGAAAAATGAATAAAAGTTTATATATGGTCGTCAACAGTTCACAATAAATCAAGTGAATGTGAATACTTGTACAGCAGAGTTGCAACTCCAAAGAATATTTAAATGACCATTCGTGACATGATTTATTAAAGGTAAAAAATGAGGGTACATCTATAGGTGTGTATATGAATACAGGACCCTACAAGAATAGGTCGACGGGAAAATGTATTTATTGTTTTTGTTGCCTAAAATTAAATTATACTAAAATAATATAATGCTAGTCTAATAACACTAATAGTATTTAAGTATGCATTTTTGTTTCGATTTAATATAACATGTGGATTGTGGTGAATGTTGCAGGCAGATACTAGTAACACATAGACAGACCAAGCAAACTAGAAAATTGTCCTTTTCATAGGGTTAAAAAACGTTTATTTTCACATTTTGAACGCAACGCAAATTACGTTTAACAGTAGACAAATAAGACATTACAGAGTATTGATGAGTAGTTTGATAACTAAAACCGGTCAATATACGAGTTTTTATAACCGGTTCTCTTCTACCGCTGTCAATTTTAGCCACTTTCGCTATCGTTCGGGGCTATTTCGTCACACTGAGTAAGTAAATTCGTACCGATAGGCTGAGTGAGCAACCCTATTGTTGAACTTTTTAAGGCCACTTGAAGCCCTTCAGTCGGATTTCGTCAGTGTTGTCGAATAAAATAGTAGTAATAGGACTCTTTGTAGAGTCCGCCTGGCGAAATACCACAGCATTGCTAGTTATTCTACCCGAATACCTACGCATTAATGTGCAAACATTACTGTGGTCTAGTGAGTGAGTATGGATTGATGTTTGTTACTCTTTCTCGCCAAAACTATTGAAGGGATCTCGATGAATTTTGACACATAGATAGATAATACTGTGGAATGACACAAAAGCATAATATACTTTTTATTTCGGTAAAATAACGGGATGGGGTAATACAGGGATAAAAAAGCGAGACGCTACTAGTTGAAAATATTCACATCGTTTTGCTAATAGATAAAATAAGGTAACAACAGAAAAAATAGAAGAAGTCCATCCAAAAAATAAATAAATCATATATGACAAACTTTGTCATTTATAATTTTTGTAGGATGTTTTGTCGAGACACCTCTCTGACTTTATCCCTCTTTCTTTAACCACAATTATATTATGGGTTAATACAACACTGTAGAATAGATTAAATAACTAATAAAGTAAATAATCAAGCATTCTAAAAACACACTATATGCTCATTAACTATTTAGGCTGCCAGTGATTGTTTATCTGCGAGAGAATGGCCATGGAGTGGTCAAGGACCAACATACGTTCCCAGGCATTCAATATTCCACAGCTACGATCAAAAGTAACGCTGTGTTGTTTCAAGGCGTTTGCAAAGCTAAACAAATAGTCCTCGCAACGGATCATCTGCGATATTAAGTGCAACCGAGTTTTGCAATCATTTAGAGACGTGTGCTGCAACTAAGCTTTAAAAGGTTTCCACAAAACGAGTTATTGGACTATTTTCTGCTTCGTTTTTAAGCATGTAGTTTTGTTTCAAAATCTTATCCAGGGGCATAATTATGTTAATCGACATTTTTAAATTGTTGCTTTTTACTCGACTGCAAGAAGGGTTATGTTTTTTACATATCTGTCTAAACCGTTTGTTAAGAATTGAACTATAGCCACATTTTTTTTCTTTGAGAAACCATCGCTAGTTTCTTGTACACATTCGTTATTCGTAGAAAATACATTATTTTTTAACGGGCAGAGCCTTCATTAGCAAAACAAACTTAGTTAAGTACAACGAGAACTACACTACAATCCATAGTCCATACTCAACTAACTACTTATACTAAGCACATCTGAACTATCCATTGACCAATGAAATATAATCAAGATGATCAAGACACATTGTTGCTATGTAAATGACATCAATGTACTTTAAAAAAAAATACAATCGACTTTTGTAAAACTCAGCATAAGCAGCTCACTAAATGTTCCCACTGCTGGGAGTCGAGTCCTTCTCTCGCAAGTAGAGAGTCAAGGCCATAATACACCACGGTGGCCCAGTGCGGGTAGGTGGATGACACATGACCTCGAAAAAATTCTGAGTACATGTCGGTTTCCTCACGAAGGTTCCCTTCACCGCTTCAAGTTGGCGTCGTTACGCACATGATTTTGAAAAGACAGTGGTGTGCGATTTGAACCCGCAGGCTCTGGATCAGTAGTTGCCATTCTCCCGACTAAACCAGCCGTAACTTACTAGATCAGCAGTAACTCATAAAAATCACTGAAACCAAATAATATTGGTAGGTCAACTAGAACACTGCTATAATGAGACAGCTAGGTTTCGAAGTAAACGAAATTCTCATCGACGTAAACATTAAAAAAATTAGGATATATGTCCTTTAAACTGATAAAAGTGTTTTCCAAATAGGTTCAGAAAGGAGTTTTGGAGTGATCAGTGAATATACAAAAAAATATAAATAATATTTCGAGGAATTTAGAACCTTTTTATTAAAATCTTAGTTTCTGTATCCTTACATTTATACCTTTCTTGTCTTTGGTGTAATCTATCGTATTATATGTTGTCCTACTGGGTAAGTTATTTACTCCTGTTAAATGAAAATCTTAATTGACGTTTTTTTAAACAAATTATAATAATATTACATGAATACATACAATTATGTCAGTGTATTTTGACCCTTAGATAAACTCATATGAAGTATCTGAGGAGAAATCTTGTCGCGATGTGGGTGAACTGCAAATCGTGCAACAACTTTCTTCAAGGGCAAAGTTCGTGTAGGTCTAACAGACCTTGTTTATGATAAAGTTTATCGCAATTAAAATCGTGTCATCTTACTCGTACTATTGTGCATTTTTATATATAAGAGCAAGCCACACGACTCTTCCAAAGTTACATTTATTATGCACCTACAAAAAGTTTGTGGTTCTTTATATTAGCAGTTTTGAAGATTTACAAGGCTTTATTTTCTAATTCTATCGGCTCGGCTCCAGGGGGAGCACAGTGGATATATGATACTCTCCTCCAGAATGGTAGTCTACCCTCTAAAAATTCTACGGTGTTCCATACAGTCCATGCAATGATGTGCGGGAACGGGAACGTACATTGTCAAGACAAGATGGTAACTGGCCTTTATTCAATCAAAGTTAGGCGTTAATACTATCTGTAGTTATTTACAATATATAAATACTTAAAAAAAAGCTTGTAATTTATTTTTTCTTCTGAGTAAGTATTGAGTTTTGCCTGTCACACTAATATTACACAGCTGAAACTTTGTTTAGAAATTACTACCTTTGTTTTAATGTTGTAACGAAATTTGTTTTCAACGAGTAGACAAGTAACAGTAGAGCAGACAACCTACAAGAACTTTGGATCAACATAGTTCAGGATACTTTTGTAACAGTTGCGGGATGTAGCTATGCTAGCTAGATGTGGTTTTTACAAAATTTTACATTACTTTTACGTAATTTGACTGTGTTTGCCCTTAAAACAAATTTATAATAATGAGTCAGAGAAACCCGGATCTGCGTTATAAATAATTTCTTTAGGCGGATGTCAATGTTGCATAATCGGCTGATTATCATTAAACATTGCCTAAGTAAATTCGTAATACTACAACGTAGTTTCTTCATAATTTCGCGAACGAGTTATTTAAACGATTTATGAAAATCTAAACGAGATAAACGCCGTATTTTATTAGTCGCAGTCACGGACATGTAGGTAACCTGGCCACTGAACCGCGTTACCAAACAACATCAACTACAAATAATTAACTTGCGTATATTAGAAAGTGTTACTGAATATGTTTCGATTGCTTGTGTCAAAGTCACATTCAGCGTTGCTTAATGTATTTATTGTTTTCAAAATTCTGAAAATAACTATTTTCCTTCGTTCTTGATTTTTTTTATTTCAGTAACGATTCAATAAAGTTTTTCTATTAGACTGCAAAAAATACCATCACACTATACTATTTATCTATTACACAGTGTACTTACAAAATATATTTAAGGGTTAAACATATTTAAGACAAAGGCTCCGTTAGGGCACAACATTATATTTATTTAGAATAGTGTCAGAGAATAGCTAATTTCTATTCATTCTATTGAAATTTCCGAAATTATTTGTGTATTATGTACTGTGTTTGTTATACGACTACATAAAAATACAAACTCGCTCTGATTAGTAAAGTCATAATCAAGTACATATTCTTTCACATTTCATGTTATGCGATTGATAGATTTACTATAAAGAGACGATACATACAATTAATTCGCCTCAAGACTCAGATAGGAAACCAAGATCCAAGAGCGTGCGACTCTTTGTATAGGATATTTCCTAAACGAGCACGTGAGAGTTGTCCGAGGTAGGCGACAATAACTGTGTAGCAAAGTAAGCCCAGCCTCCAGGACCGTAGCTAAGGACGGCTCGTGGAGGGGTTATAATATTATGTCTTAAAAATTTAAGCTCTTCTATGATTTATCCCAAAAATTGTTGGTAAATGGACCCGAATGAAATAAGGAAACGGGTCTTCATGGTAAGTAGTCATCATCATCAGCCCGTGTTCGTCCACTGCTGGACATAGGCCTCTCCTATAATACGCCACTCAGCCCAATCCTCGGTCTTACGCTTCATTATGGTAAGTAGTAACTTTAATTAAATATACCTTAATAAATAGACCTTAAATAGGAAGAGTGCTTTTGACATTCTTGATTGTATGTCATTGTTTTTATTTATTTATTTGCACAGTGCACATACATTTATTAAATAGATCTTATAGCTAAAATCTATAACTATGTGTACAAAGACCCTGTTAGGGTGTTGCAAAACAGGACGACAACACGGTTTCGTCCGAGAGGTGTAATTATAAAATGTATTAAACATTTATATGAAATTGAAAAAGTTATTAGAAAAACCAAACCAATGAGAGGACTGAACAATGTGTGTTTTTAATTTTCCGAGACGTAATAAGTATGAGCAGCTTATAATTGATCTAAGTGCTGGGACGCAAGGTAAGGTTCTCTCGCAAAGATAGAGATTGACCCGGGTGGCTGGGTCAATCTCTATAGGTCTAGTGAGGGCGCATGATCTCGAAACGTTCTTAAACCATACTGGTTTTCTTACGATGTCTTTCTTCACTGTTAGAGGCAGTGTTGATGACAAAGTTCTTGATATGAGAGGCATATAAATAACAAAAATTTCGAACCGAGGTGGTCGGGAGAACCTCCGAATTTTTTTATTTTGTTTTTGTGGGTTATGACGCTTTCTACGTTGTTACTTGTACTATTTTTTTCAAATCTCCTTCCTAAATAATAATAAATTATCCCCAGGATTTTGGTAAAAAATATCATTATTGAAAGAGTCTGGTGGCGTGGCAAAATAATTTCGCTGTGGTGCCGTCTAAGACCTCTACGAGGCTTTAAAGAACATTAAAAATTTACACATAAAAATGCGGAGTGAATGTACTCGTATGATTCTTCGAAAACAAGTAATCAAGTATACAAGAGTAATCGAGTATTGAAACAGTTGGTGATTCTAAAATGATACTCATTTCATTAGGTTATTTCCACCCTGTTACCACTACTGCCCCGTTTTAAAGTCCGGCCCTGCTGCTGTCCTGAGGCAAGGTCCGCCACCGCGCCGCTCGAGGTCACCAGTGAACGTATCGGGGCAAAGTATGCGCGTAATCAATCGCCTATCACCATACCTACACTACGGAGGGAGGCCACCCGGCGAAACGACCATCTATACTAATATATGTCTAGCTGAAGAGGTTGCATTTTCTTTGTTTATTTGCTTTAATCTCTGAAAATGATAGTTGAAATTGCACGCTCTGTTTATGATAACCGAATTTTTAGGAAAGACTACTTACTATTTTTAATTAAATGAATATTTCCCGCGCTTTTTAAAAAGATAAGCAATAATTTTACTCCCATTGTGAATTTATTTCCATCAGTGTATTGGTGAAAAATAGTGACTTAATATATATTTGATAAGATATGTATTTTCAAAATATCTGTATTTTTTTTTTATTGAACTAAATAATATTTGATTACTTATTTAAGTTACGGCTGGTCTAGTCGGGAGAACGGCGCCTGCCGATCCGGAGACCCTGGGTTCAAACCCCACACGCACCACTGTCTTTTCGAAGTCATGTGCGTAATGCCGTTAACTTAAAATGGTGAAGGAAAACATCGTGAGGAAACCGACATGTACGTAGAATCTTTCGAAGTCATGTGTCATCCACAACCCGCACTGGGCCAGCGTGGTGGGTTATGGCCTTAACTCTCTCCTTGCGAGAGAAGCCCCGAGTCCCAGCAGTGGGAATATTTAGTGGGCTGTTGATGAAGTTGATGAATATTTAATTATTTTTATTGAAGTAATAAAAGGTTTCCTACAAATAATATACATGGCAAAACAACGTTTGCCGGGTCAGATAGTATTTTATAAATATGTGATCCAACGTGTGAATCCGGAGCCACTGCTAGTTCATAGATTAATGACTCAAAAACAACTTCGCGACGACCGAACGACGCTTGACATTTAAACTTCGACATAATTATCATTTCAAGAATACATTAGCTATCGATTCTCGTTTACCTCATGTGACCTTGCCCGTTTCCAACAGAGCGTTTACAGTATAAGTTATATGTATAGTCTTACAATCATTGCGTAAGACACAATGACTTTCCACAGAAAATTCTCATTTATTTTTATTTTTTCTTTTTAGTATGTACTTAATAAATAAATATCATTTTTAGACAGTTTTCGAGAAATGTTTGAAAGAATTAAAATAATAAAATTAGACTAATAGGCTACTAAAATATGTGAACAAACTCATCTCAACGTCATTATATAAAAAAAAGCTTAAATTTTAACTTTCAAATAGTTCATTTTGCCAATTGTTGCAGACAGCTAGACATACTGAGATACTCCTTAATATTTCTAAAGATGACACAATTTGTTCACATCTTTCGAATATTGTATATAGCAAAATGTGATTGTAAGTTTGCAAAAATTTTAAATTATTCCTTCTTCTTGCTGTTCAGTTTATTGCCCGTGTTATTATTATAAAATAAACTTTTATGATGAAAGCTAACAAAAAAATGTAACATACAACTTGCAAGATTTGTCATAATTCAGTATAGTATAGTTCTACGAGTATGTGGAAAACAAACGAAAAACTACTTAACTAATTCGTATGAAATTCACTGACGCTATATAATTTTTTCAAGACACAATTGAGTTAAGTACCTATCTGATTGTTTCTTATTAAAGTAGTTTATTACAATGAGTGCAATTTATCACTTTGATCTATTTCACCCTTTTTGCGTAAACTTGATGTAACCAAGATATATAATATTTTATATTAAATATAGTTATACCCAGATATATAGTTATTCACTGCACCTCGGATACGGCTCGAGATTAGTTCGTGCACGATCTGATCGATATGAAAGCGAACGTGATGATGCGTCTGACGCGAGATGAAATCGAAAGGGAAACAGATGTATTGCGTTTTATTTGCTCACACTTTCAAATCGAGCAATTGTAGAGCAGATAGAGGCCGTTGGAACTACCCTAGATGATGTAGAAGGTTGCTTAGATAAAAAAAAAAATTACAAATAGGAGATATTATGTGGGTATATAATATATATTTGCCCATGTACTCCACCGAAAAGCAGTAGTGCGCATACATCAGTTTAAATGACAATGTTTCCAGATAAATTACAGGGCATATAGATATATCATCTTAAATTTCTGAGTAACGAGCGCAGTGCAGTGCTAGTTAATGATTTAGACTCTTCATGTTCCGATAGCTGCGTAACATTGTGTTGTTATGGGCAGGAGTTTTGCTTACCATCAGGCACATGTCCTGCTACCCGTCACTCTATATATACCCATGGGCTGCTTTTGGTAAATGGTCTGTAACAAAACTGTAACAATTGAGCTTTACTTAAATTTTCTATTAAAATATTACTTCATTAAATCTCAATTTTGGTATTCAGTGATATATATTAGTTTTAATTACTTCCCGATAGTTCGGTCGCGTTACAATGGTAGTGTTAACCTGTTAACGAGAAAATCAAAACTTAAAAAAGAATGAAATCGAAATTAACTTATATGCACTGTTTTAAAAAAGAGTTTATTCGTGTTATAGTTGCGACTAGGTACTTTTAATAACACGATATGCCCAAAGTGCTTAGTTGGTAGTAGCTCTGCCTGCGAAGCCGAGGGTCGTGGGTTCGATCCCCACCCAGTGCAAATATTTGTGTGATGAATTCAAATGTTTGCACTGTGTCTGGGTGTTTCTATGTATAATAAGTATGTATTTAAAACTATATAAGTATTATATCAGCTATCTGGCTGCCATCACACAAGCTTTGCTTAGTTTGGGGTCAGATGGTGTTGTGTGTGAATTGTCCACCAATATTTATATTCAATATTTAAGTGTTTTTTTACTGAAATCTTGTGTTTTAAACAAGTTTTAGGAAAGTTTGATAAATCGGAAGGCCATAAAGCTAGTTATCAAGGAATTTATGGTGAAACGCAACCCCAATTTTTTATTAAAATATTGAAACAATTGTCTACATAACACATCCATTATTAACAGTAAACTATCGTGAGAAGACCAACGGATTTGAAACTGAAATGAGAAACAATCAATTTGTATTGTCTTGGAGCGGTACAATTATAACATTCCATTATAATTAGAGATTGTGTAATCCTCTGAGATCTTTGTTCAAGTTGCGATGCTATGGAATTTCGTGCCGAAATAACCCGAGAAGAATTTAGCGAATATCACATTAATTATACATATATTTTTTGTCAAGGGTATCTACATTTAAAATTGCGGAAGGAATGCCGCTGGTTAAACCAGTCATTGTCCTTAGATAGGACGAAAAAGGTGTTGTTCGGGACATAAATCGCAGTGTGTTGAATGGTACCTATAGAGGTTCAACAACCCTCGAGGAAGTGTGATGACGCTTGCAAGCGTGTGTTGAAAGCAGATACCTGACGGCTCATCGACACGTTTCAGTAGATTAGCAACTATGGCAATACCGTTAGATATAAATACCAGCAATAATAGCCTTTACGGCATTCACCGAACTACAATAAGTAAGTGACAATATCAAATCAATGTTGCCTCTAAAAAACGTTGTAATTTATTTAATTTTAATTTTATTTATCATCTTATTAAACCCCTGAGTGACAAGCGCAATGCAGTACAGTAACTTAAACCACGGTAATATAATATTGCCGTGTTTAAACTTTGCATCTTCAAATACATAGATGAGCGACACAATGCTGTTATGGGCAAGCCTGTTCCTTACTATCAAGCGAATATCTTGCTCGTCAATTTACATTATAAAAAGAGTAATATCTAACTTTATGAACTCATAACTATGATTTTGTATAGGTACTTTTGGTAGATATTTAAGAGTATAGTATAGTACAGTGTTTTTCACTAATTTTATTACCTTTATCGAATAAAATAAAACATTAAGTAAGAGACATTTTTTAAAGACAAATGAATAGATGAAAAGAAATGTGAAGTAATAAAATCTTTCTCAAAAATGTTGCTAACAAACAACATAATGGTGAAAGAAATCAAATTCAAATTCAGATTTTTTTAACTTCAAAATCTTATAGTACAGTAACAATAACGCGTGTTATATTCTATGTATATCCATATAACGTATTTATTTAATAATACACATCGGTTGTTAAATGTTAGTACATAATTGCTACAGTTCTTTGAGAAGGTCATTAGGTAATTTTGTGTATAAATAAGTCACTTCATTCAATAGCGTGAAATTATTTTTTGATCGAAATGTTGTATTATTTGAAGTTCAAATTGTTGGCTCATCTAAATTTAATATCGTTTAGGGGATTTGGATTCAAATATTGTATGATAAATTAATCTGATATGGTAATTTTCAAGCCTATCAGCTATAAATAAATTTGGAATCAATGAATACCATTGATCTTCCACTATAAATATAAATTTCCGAACTTAAATCGACTATAAATTCTAATTTTGTAGATTTAACAGTTGCAACCTCATATTCAAATAAACTAATATTATTTTACAAGAGTTCTATTAGGCAATGAATCTATCAAGCAATTTATGTACGTGTGACAAAATAGAAATGTTACTAATATATTTTTAGTCTTTTGATGCTTTTATCAATTTCATGTTTTTTTGAGCATTTCCAATGTAAGTACTCGTATTTAAGGTTTTGTGTTCTGAAAGGCACTATTTTTTTGTATTCCTGCTCAATAAATTAATAAATATCTGCAAATAAAAAAGGTCGTCTGCTGAACGCGATATGATTGGTATTTTACTATCTAAATGAAAAATTTAATTTGGTGATTCATTTCTATAACTACATAAATGAAAATGCCTACGTTTACACAAACATTGAGCTAGTTATGCAAAAGAAAACTTTGATGACTTTAAGAAATGTGATAATGACATTCAAAATAAATTTGAATATATATTTCAGATTTTGAAAATAAAAAATATTTTATATTCCAAAAAATATTATCTTAGAATTATACATTGTTAATACTTTCAATATCTATATATCTACTTGTAATTTTAAACAAACAACTGTGTCATTTTTCTAAAATGGTTCTCGAACTTTTGTTATTTACTGTTTGTGTTCAAAATCTGTTTTTTTGTACGTAATAATATGGAACTGAAAACAAATTGTCCAAGTACAATGAAAATAAAAATAAAGTAATACAAAAAGAATTCAAATACATTAACGATAATTATTATTCACTAGCAATTAACATTCAGTATTAATCGGACCAATGAAATAAAGTATAATTGCTTATTATTACAGCTATTATCAAAGAATTCACTCGCCTAGGCGAGTTTTAGGAGATATTATGTCACGTTGCGTAAGTAAACAAACATCGGAAGTCTTTGGTTTCGTCTCATAAATTCTATAAATGACTTCCACATATACAGACTATCTTTCGTATGCTTCATTAATATCTAGATCTTGTAATGTTTTATGTCACTTTTTTTGGCTCGGAGAATCAGAAGATCTTTTTGTTGCCTTTTATATTCTTTATCTAGTTTATTCTTTAAGTTTAAATATTGATTTGTCAATCACCAATGGCTTAGAACTGCAAACACTGCTCTTGAATCATGATTTTATTCGACATTGAAAATTTGTCTGAACAAAAAACGTTTAATGCAAGCCATCTCAAAGTTTTCACTAAAACGACAGGAAAAACAAACATTCAGAATTAGATGCAAATGGGCCTCAAGGAATCATTGGAGAACACCAAAAATTTATTGCGAGGCGAAAGTGCAATTCTCACCTTGACATTGCACTTCTGAGTTTTTCAAGCGCAGATCGAAAAGTTTGTCATTACATTTTAACGGTGAAAAACTACCATCATATATTTGTCAACAGGCATTAGCACTTCGTTTATTACTGCCAGAAAATAGATTATAAAAATGACTGCGATAGCTCCATGCTGTTCGGTATACATCCAGTGGTTCACCTACATGTTTAGAATAGATAAAAAGAGGCATCCAAAGCACGCACAAGCTGTCTCCAGTTGACACAAACATACTGCCGCTACGATGCATGCAAATGTTACATTTGATGGCGAGTGATTCACAAAAAGCCGATTTATTTTACATTAAAATTTTGCCAACGCTTTGTGGAATTCGGAGAGTGGTGTGTTGTGAAATATTTAGTGATTTCTCTAGTGTTATTTTCTGTTCAGTTTGGCTGTTCTGGGATGAAATGTGTAAAGGTGGTCATTGGAACATCAGCGTTTGTATAGTCGACATTTTTTTTACAATTTTTTTTTCTATGTGGTCCTTGTGCACAGCCAAGCCAATTCTGTATTCTTTTTCAGGTTTTGTCAATTTATTTTTGTAAATATGTACATTAAAGAATAAGCGATTACATTAAGCAAGTAATGAAAAAAAGCTCTACACTTTTCAATTAGACGTTACTTTTTTCGAAAATCATCTACTCTCGAGAAATTCTGTGTACTTACTGTATTTAA
This sequence comes from Ectropis grisescens, assembly GCA_017562165.1. Classification (NCBI taxonomy): domain Eukaryota; kingdom Metazoa; phylum Arthropoda; class Insecta; order Lepidoptera; family Geometridae; genus Ectropis; species Ectropis grisescens. The sequence goes on along the minus strand of CM029767.1, from coordinate 13,615,763 downwards.
GCAGAAATAGAATTTAGTTAGAAGTAATATCATGCTAAGTAATCAAGTTCGGTATAGTTATTTTTGTGTGAAGAAAGCTTTCACTAACTCCGCTATTCTATCGATTTCATCTCAATTATTTTCATTATTGTTGCTTAGGTTGGATTTTATACACACAAAATATTTTTCTATTCACTAAAATACAATAATATCAAATCGATCGGTGTGCCGGTGACACACCAAGTTCTCCAATAAATTGCAGACTTAAAATTTTCGAGAATTTGCCCATAAGAGAGTTAGGGTGCCCTCAAAAACTAATTGCCAAAAAAAGTCTACCCACATACATATACACATATATAGCTGTGCCCTGCTCTGCGTTACCCATATCATTAACAGTCATAACTGGAGTTTTTTCGTTCCCAACCAGAGAGTTAAGGACACAATCCAGCAAGCTGGTCAATTGTGAAGTCAAGCGGATTAGCAGATATCATATAATATGTATGTCCTGGAAAGATGTATTTCTTGGAGCTACTAAACTAGCATGCATTTGATAACTATTCAAAGTGCAGGTGACGTTCGAACCGACGGTCTCCCTCTTGGGAACCAAACTCAATCGCCACTGGACTACAGCTTTACAATGCCACCTTACATTGGCCGATGCCAATGCTTCCCAAGTAGAAAATCAACTTTTACCACAATGCACATAAAACATGTTTCGTAAACAGGAACCTACTACCTACGTGCATATAGCAGTCACCAACTGTCGCTGCACCGTTTTCTTTTTTTATGATCCTCACTAAAGTAAAATGACATCATACTATTTTTTTTTTTTTAGGATATCCTTATTTTGGTGGTTATGTCATTTGGAGTCTTATTTGGAAGTAGGTATGAGTTATAAAACTTTTTTGCACGCGAACAGTTTTTTCTAAATGAAACAAAGTGTGAAATAAAAGTTTCAGTGGATAATTTTAAACAAGTATTACCAGTAATTTAGTTTTTTTATATAATTTTATATATAGGAACTAATCTTTAATTTTAACCGACTTCAAAAAAGGAGGAAGAGGGGGTTCTCTATACGTCTGTATGTTTTTTTTTTATAAATATTACTAGTTATTATGTTATAAACAATATATTTATAATGATACTTCTCTGAAAAACCCGACTTGACTTTAGAAATTAAACTCATACCCACAGTTAATATAAAATTTGTAATAGCAAATGACAAGACTAACTAAACGCATAACTCTAATGATTTCAAGCAAACGAAAATATTATCGACATACAAAAATTGTATACTTACACTATGTTGATTTAAAAAAAATGCTCTACCGGGTAAAATTTGAAGGGAAGTATAAATTTAGGCATCTTAAAGTAATCGCTATACACAATAGTATAAAACCACAGATTTCTATAAAACAGACAAATCTCGCCCTTGGAATCAAATAAAAAGATGCTTAAAAGCAGCTTTCTACGACGATCATTTCATTTCGAGAATAAATAAATATCCTAAAATAAGAGGTAAATTTTGGAAAAAATAAATAATTACAAGGCCCACAAAGCACAAGCGTTAAAACAACAGCATATAAAATAACAGTTATGTATTTATGTGCAATTACTCGCTCTTGTTACGAAACTTGTGACATAGAAAAAAGCAAGGTCGAGACTGTGTTCTGCAGCGAATAATTTTACTTATTCACTGGCTCTGTGTTCGTTTCCATTTGTAGTTATTGGGAGTCCGCCAGTGTCTTACAACAGTAGGTACCTATGCAATGAGTAGGTAAAGGTCAACATCTCTGAGGTGAAGATGTGCAACGATTGTGAAAATTTCTAGCTGCATTCCTAGTAACAGGGGTGACGTTAGTCAAGAGTTGGTGTCAGCATATTCTATGCAGACGCTACGTCCGCAGTGCATTCAACTTCACTTGTTTATTACGCCTGATCCAAATGTAACTATGGGACACACATCTGTTACGTGTATTGTATAATTGCGCACTCTCAGGCGATGACAGCAACACTAAGCAAGCTATGTTTTATTCATCCGTTATCTCAGCGCATTCCTCGAAAGGTCGTCGGCAGGAAAGTGAAACTGGTCGAAGCCGAAAGTGAGGCTTACAAAACGCGAAGAGCCACATCAATATCCGATTATGTGAGCAAACCAACTGCGCTGCGTCGCAGTATACCTACTGAGTTGGACGCCAAACACTGATGCAACTTAATCCAATGTCAATTTATTATGACACCTCACTTAGCCTTTTCTCCGCTAGTGATGAGCCACCAGCCAGTGATGAAACCCGTGATATAATGTATGTAAAGCTTGCGCAAATATTGTTAGCTCGACCTGGCAATAACTATTTAGCCGCAAATAGTATATGTTTTGTAGACGTTAAGCGACTCGTGCCTCTTCAGTATAAAACCTAATAAATATTTCATCACTAAATGTAGATTTTATAAGACATCAAATATCAAACAGTTATTTGAATCCTTGATTCATCGAAATATTAAAGGCACGTTAATTATTTAGCAATCGAGAAAACCGGACGGGTAAAGAGCACGGTATTAAAATGTCACTAAGCGTTATGAATTTATTCAATAGTTCTCAAAGTCAGTGTAACTATTTGTTGCCGAGGAGATTACTTCTGTTGCTCAATACGTTGACGTTAAAAATTTAAAACTTAAAATTCAATGTCCTCTCAGTGTTGGTCTGGCCAGGATTGCAGGAGGTTAGTCAGTATTGTTACATATTGTAAAACGGATGTAACGCCACATAGCACAAGGCCGCCTATGATCGAGAGGCTGTTCTAGGAAAACAAGGCATTTTGCATAAGTAAGTTAAGACCAGGTATGTATTTAGGGCACGATCTGATCGCATTCCATGAGCCATCGCTGAAGCTGCGAAACATGAATAGCCCCGCGATTCGATCGAAACGACCCGTGGCACGTGTCAAGAACCTTTTTCCGTTAATTTTCCGCACGAGGCGTCACCGTGCTGAAATATGAAACGTTGCGAAAACAATGTGGCGTGGCCGAGCCGGTTCCGAGGGTGCTTTTGTGTTACCGGGTTGATGGTAGAACAAGTAGATAAAATCAATAATTTCTTGTCTCAGATAAACACGAAATGTGTAATTTTAGTTCTTAATTAGATATTGCAAACTGTAACCCTGAAGTATCCGCACCCACAAAGAGACAAGTAAGACAATAGGTGGTATGAGGATTGCGTAAGTATCACAGTTTGCGGATTAGCGCCAGCTCTTCTAGGGTCGTGGCCTGCCGCGGCCTGCTGCCCTTGACATTATCCACGAGGAGTAGAAAGTGATAAACTAGAAGGAGATTTTGGACAGTGGTTTACTGATAAGTTTAATTCGTTGCGTCAATTATAAAAATGGCAAGTTGTGTAACTGTACTTTTAATTAGGCACGCTTGTGTTCAACAAAATGCGTTAGGCACGAATTCTTTGTAAAACGATCACGTTATTTAGGCGTGGAGATTATGTTACAAGTTTAAGGCTTTTGGTCCTGGCCATTGTTAAATAACAAGTTTAAGCACAAGCCGGAATAAAATCTGCTTGAACAATGTGTCACACCGTTTATAAATGGCATCATAAGCATAAGAAAAAAACTTATTCGAAGGCGGAGTTAACAGAAAAAGTTAGCGAAGCGCTCTTAAAATTATAAACGAACACTTTATACAAAGAGATCCAGATATATATCAAAAATAGCAGCTTAGCAGGAAAATGCCTTTTACGAAACGATTTTGGCATTTAAACTACTTGTCATTAATAACAATCAGGCTTTTTACCATAGTGGTAGACAAAATCTACTTCTGCACTTGGTGCTATACTTAATTTTCTTTAAATTAGATTCACACTGCTAGATTTAGTGTTTTGTGATAAAAGAGTAACATATTGCCCACAGTTTCCATAACTCCAGTAGGTATCTTGTTTTTAAGACATTGCTTTTGTGTTGTAATATATGATTTTGAATTACAGGGTGATATGGTCGCTAAGCGACAAAGCCCTTTCAATAAATAAATAAAAAAAAAGAGTAGGTATCTGTATCGCATTACTGGACTTTTCTGTTCACTCATCGAGGTATGGAAGTAATTATTCTTATTGTTTCTCTTTCTCCTAGCATGGAAGAATGCTTTTATGTTATGGCTACAACACTAAAACAACCAAAATCCTTGTACAATTTAACATGCGAGTTACATTAAGTGTAAATGACATGTAATTTAAGTTTATAGGAAATGCAAGGAACTACGGTCTTAGATGCCAATGTCGTTTCTCACGCGTAGGGAACGTTTGAGGCATTGTGTAATACAGAGGTATAATCTTTGAATTCATTAGATCTCTTTATCTTGTAACGACCATTGCCACGGAAAGAACGACGTAAACAATGACAGTATGTAGAATCTCTCATCCACTAGGCTGCTAGTTTTAGGTTACATAATGGACAATCATTAATCTTGAAGAATTTTGCCTTTCCGGGCATTGAAAGACCACATCTTATGAAATAAATATTTTATAGGAATACCAGGAAAATATTTTATACAGGTGAATTGCACTTGCAATTGCAATGAACAAAACTGCCCTAGATTGTGACATTATATTAGGTGCGCGGTGCACTCTCAATCTCAAGAGTTGACTACTGATAACAGCATATAATAGCAATTAGTAAGCGAAAATATAAAAAAATGCGTGAAATGAGTTACACATATAGTTTTGTTAATCTATTTGTATAAATAGATTATGAAATGTAACTCGATGTAAGGATTTGTTATGGGTAAAGTGCTAGTAAAATATTATAAATCTGTGAGCACGGCAGTGCCCCTGACAATATATTTTTCATCCCACCAGCTCGGAAAGAGTACTTTTGGTCCTCGATATCAGGGCGCAAAAGTCGTTTTTACCCTCTAGAGCAGGGGTCGGCAAGTAGTTTTAGACGGGGTCCGGATGAAGTGCAGAAATTTTAACGAGGTCCAGAAAAAAACTAGTGGTAATAATTGCGTAAACAGACCACTAAATGTTCCTACTGCTGAACCTCTGGGTCAGGCCTTCCCTCGCAAGAAGAGGGTCAAGACCATAATCCACCACGCTGGCCCAATGCGGATTGGTAGATGACACATGACTTCGAAAGATTCTAGGTACATGTCGGTTTCCGCACGATGTTAACATAACTTCGAAAAGACAGTGGTGCGCGTGGTTTTAAACCCAGGGTCTCCGGATCTGCAGTCGCCGTTCTCCCGATTAGACCAGCCATAACTTGGTAATAATTAAGTGCTACTTATAGGCGGTTAATCTCGAAAATTATTAGTTAAAAAAATAAATTTAGAAAGATGACCCGTAAGTCGAACCAAACATAGTAGCCAAATTGATAGCTAGTTTTTTTTGCGTTTTTATATTTTTCTGAGATGTTTGGCCCAAAATTCTTCAGTTTTATACATTTGCAAAGAGACATCTTCTTGAATATCAAGTATTTCCATTTGAAGTGAAGCCTTTGACAAATTGAACAATTTGGCAATGTGTCAGCCACAATGACTCCAAAATGGTTCATGAGAGCTTCGTCCACCATAAAACAACTGAAACTGAAGGCGTTCCGAAACCATTTACCAGAGCAGAAGCCATGGTTCGCATTCTGGTTTTGATAAGGTTTCCGACACGGTGCGATAGCTTTTCTCTTAGATCTTTTGGTGCCTCAGTTGTTTGATGGTGTCCTTATCCACGTCGAAGTTTCTAAACACACATGTTGTCTTTCCACATCCTGGAACTCCGTTGACCGACTGTATTCTCGGTATCTCCCAGTTTTCTTAATCAGATTTGACGTTTGCGTTCTCTTCGATGGTCTTGGCCATCTCTAGGATTTTATCGTCCAGCATAATCTTAGTGCATCGGGCAGTAACTACAATTGGGTCGTTTGGAGGTGTCGCATAAACAGGTCTTCCATGCGCTACGTCTCTTTTTTGCTCAGTGTCACAAAGCCATTTTCTGCACTCTTCCCTTTTCTCTTGACCCGACCCCGTGACGGCCTTGACATGTTGCCCGGGAAGTGACATTATTGTAAACGACTGCTTCAGTCTCCTCGAGTTTCGCCTTTAAGAGGTTTTCACTTCCTAACTTATATGGCTGCATGATGTTTTCGCAGATCTTGAGATTGACTTGTCTTGTCGCTGTCAGTGGGGCTATAAATTCGAAGAAGGCATAAACTGCGTGACTTCGTGGCTCCGTCGTTGGTTGGCCGCGGCTGTCCTCAGCTGGGCTCTTTCGGAGCCGGTTTGGATGGTCGAACTAGGAACAGGTATCCCCATATGTCAGTTACATTTGTTTGATAGTGCAAAGGGGTCTGACGGTCTGAGGAAGTTCAGATTTTCCCCTATATTCGTATATGACAACCTCATGATGTTTACCAGCACTTCTGCTCAGATGTGCGAGCAGCGCTCTTGCGTAAGTGCAAGGCGTTCGACGTTTCAAGTACTCTATTAATGCAATCGTTTTGTTTTCCGATCGCGCCGTCGCACCGAAATCGGTGGCCGTCTACCTCGCACACATTACGTCGTAGGCTTCCTCTTCATTGTGACTTTTGCGGTACTGCTATTGAGCAGGCAAGACAATCCAGGTGACAAACGGGCTCGTTTCCGTTCCCAGGTGAGGCAAAAGCTTATTCCCAATGATTCGTTGTTGCTGTCCATGAAGAAAGCCACTCCGCGAATACGCATTTCTACCTCTCTTCTCGGTCTGCGTTCTCTAGTAGTTACTGTACGGAGATGCTCTTCGAGGAGTTATCTTGGGCGGGGACCACATTCCACGTTTGTGTCCACGGACAGCGAGCCAGCGTGTAGTGGCGAAGACGAGCGTGTATTTAAAAGTGTAGAATTTCTCTGAGCCGCTTTGTGGAAAATAATTAATAGAAAAATAATTTATTTACTAAGATAGATTCTATGTGGCAAAAAAATATTATTTAAATTCATAAAGGTACAGTGTACCTTATCTACATTTACTGGGCTTACAATACAATATTTTTTATTGGCGGTCCGAGGTTCGACCCTTCGCGGTCCGGATACGGACCGCGGTCCGCCTGTTGCTGACCCTTGCTCTAGAGGTTAAAGTAAATTTGAATTTAGAACATCGTGTGTACTGAGGTTTTGAATTCAAAACATAATTCAACCTATTTATTTCTACCTCCTTGGTGCCGAATGCATCATACATTTTTTTTTTATATGTTAAAAACTCAGACTCGGAACCTCCATGGTGTACTTACTTTTTTTTTATTTGCTTAGCGCGAAAACATTTAAAAATTTGCATTTAGTCATTTCCTCGCTGAGGTGGAATGAAAAGTTACGTGTTGCACTCGAGTGCAAAGATTTTTCACCTTGTGCTCTTTTGATTCCCTTGCTACGCTCAGGATTCTAATTTTGAATCACTCGCTGCGCTCATGATTCAATTTTAGAATCCTTCGCTTGCTCGGTCATCAAAATTGAGCACGCGGTTAAAAATCAACTTTGCACTCTTATAACAAATAACTATTTCTTCGCCCAATACATAAAATTCGTGGGCTAGCAATATATTTTAAAATCAACGTTGAAAATCAGTTAAGATTTAACATATTCAGTGAAAATCCTAAAAACATGTCATAATGCTGGAGCGAAAAGGCCCCAGTCCACCAGGCATTGAGCGCTGCGTCAGGGCCAATATTCATTAATACTCACTAAACGAGCCGCAACATAAACGTAGATTACTAACACACAAAACATTGTACTCTTAATTGATTCTATTCACTATGACAAAAGCCTGGCCTTTAGTTACCGCATAGTTATATGTGAACGCAACAATTAAGAGCTGTCAACGGGTACCTTTTGAGCTACTCCTAAGCAATTATCCTAACATTTGAGACTGTAAGCAAATCTGTTACATAAGCTACATTGGCACGCGACAAACTTCCACTAATAAATACTAACTGATTTATGATGCGAGATGTCGATAGAAATAACCTTCTAACTGCGCTCCGTAGTCAGATACCTATAGTTTCACTCGCTATTCCTTTGGAACAGCCATTTTAAGTGTAAATAAAAAGTTAGGCTAGTTCCAGCTACTTGCTTATCACATTTCTATTAAGTCCACACAACCGTGATAGCTTAAAACTCTTTCTTTCAGACTAGTAATATTTGCAGAATCTATACTAATATTATAAAGCCGAAGAGGTTTTTTTTGTTTGAACGCGTTTATCTTAGGAGCTATTAGACCGTTTTTAAAAATTCTTCACCGTTGGATATATACGTGATCCCTGCGTGTTATAGGGATTATTATTTACCACGAGCGAAGCCAGATCACTGGTAATATATATGGATATTCGAACACTGCTACTTTTAAGCTGCGAAATGATATGAAACTTAAGGGGTTAACGGTAGCATGAATGCTACTGACCTGAATATGTAACTGAGAGAGTGTGCTAAGGCTTTTCGATATATGTTACTCTTATTCTAGCCTAACTAAATATTCTCACTGCTGGGAATCTGGGGCTTCTTTCATATGGAGCAAGCTAGATGGTTAGCAACACGAATGCCCATAACAGCACAGTGTCACGCAGCTATTGGAGCAAGAGTCCAAATCATTACCTAGCGTTTCACTGCTCTCGTCACCCAGACATGTGAGATGTGCGTCCTTAACTGTGGGCCTCATAACGAAGCTCAAAGTCACACAGCGAGCTATGGAGAGGGCTATGCTCGGAGTCTCTTTGCGCGACAGAATCCGTAATGAGGATATTCGCAAAAGAACGAAAGTGGCCGACAGCTCAAAGAGCAAGCAAGCTGAAGTGGGCATGGGTCAAGCCACATCGCTCGCAGAACTGACAACCGATGGGGAAGAAAGGTTCTCGAGTGGCGACCACGAACCAGAAGACGCAGTGTTGGACGGCCTCCCACTAGATGGACAGATGACCTCATAAAGGTCGCTGGAAACCGCTGGTTGCAGGTTGCGCAGGACCGTTCGTAGTGGAGATCTAGGGGGGAGGCCTATGTTCAGCAGTGGACGTCTTGCGGCTGATGATGATGATGACTTCCCCAGGCGGACTCTGCAAAGGTTGCTACCACTACAGAGGTGTAAACAAAACACGTGATAAATACGTGATGTGAATAATATCTTTGAAATTCAATCACCCGAAAACTAAAGATATTATGCTAAATATTATACTGTCTTCGAAGTACGATGCGGGAGGCGAAAGCGGTATACGGATGTGCCATCTGCAACTAGTTATTACGCTAACTGAAACCGCTGACATAACCACACGTTGCTCATTTTAACCCAACTTTATATTAAAAGAAAAACTGTATTTATCACATTAATTTACTCTAATATGTAGATAGATATGTATTATGGCGGCGGTTTTATCGCTGAAAGCGATCTCTTCTCGTCAGAAATGTTAGTTACTTGATAGCTGGAAGCCGAAAGGATCGATTTGGAAAACGGTTTTGCATATATATGTATTTATAGGTTTTAATTACTTTTTGTGCCTTTTCTTAGGTCTAGCGAGCTAGCGTACCAACGTACGCTAGCTCGCCTGATGATTATCCACAGTGCGATCGAAGGTAATACACCCTGACCTAGACGCTAGACGATGCTTATTTGTTTTGAACATTCGCAGATTTATCTTCAAAAAGCTATTCTAATTTATACTATTTGGATTTCGATAAAGTTGTTACTGTGCGATAGTTTTCAGCTATAAAACTAACTTTAATTTGGGTTACTCTTCTTTGTCGCGGAATTACTTGTGCAGGACTAACTAAAACGTTGCCTATTTTTTCAAGGGTCTAATTTTCCAGATATCGTCATAAATTCTACACAAGTACATGTAGAAGCGTGACGATGTGACAAACACAGTTATAATTATTATTTTCAATCACAGTTTCACACACATTGACAATCACAGTTCTAACTTTTTTAGAATATTACTGTGAGTGCGTGTGATTTGTGAGGAATACTGTTAGACTATTAAGTTATATTAACTATTTTATGAAATAATTGGTTATATGTGCAATTAAACTCTAAAGTTTACTGTCATATCTTGCTACCGTTGAACTATTATTTATTTAATAGTCGCTTGTAAATACAATTGATTAATTTCGCTATCAATAAATAACTTTGTCTTTGAATAAACTTCGCAATAATCTATTGCCTTGCTAATAGTGATATGATGAGTATTTTTTTGTTAGATTGGTCTGTATTTGTATCTATGTAGGTAGATACTTATAAGTAGCCGAAGTAAAACTAGAAAACTAAATATGTGGTAAATTGATTTTCAAAGGTTGTAATGGAGAGGTTTGACTCCACCTCGCCAAGTACCTGAGCGAGCATTCCTTGACGGATAAAACCTGAGTGTCTTCAGGACTACTTCGTGAATCGCTTTCTAGGTCGGAATCGGTTAGGAAAGCACGTTCCATCGTAGACCGCATCAGCGCTTAACATCAGACAAAATGGCGGTCAAATAGAATCTTATTATAGTTTAAATTTAATCCATATTATTACCAAAAGATGTAAGGAAGTTCAACATAACATTTCATCGCAGACACAGATTAGATAATAATTTTACTCGCAGATTAACTTGGTATCTAGCAAAGATAATGAGATCGTTCAATATATTAACCACTCCATTGAGTACACAGCCTCGTCCGTTTTATCTACCTATTATTTTGAAGATTCACTGCAAAGAGCGAAAGTGAAGGTCGTGTGGACCGGTCGGCAGTGCCGTCTCGAGTCTCACCGGACCTCAGCGACCTATTTTTATACGAAATCCTTGAAATATTAAACATCTTTTGGTTTTATGGCGAGTCTCGAATTTCAATCAGCCGGTGAGAGGTTTGCGGCCAGCTCAATTCCTTTGTACACGTGGATCTACGTAGCAACTGTTATTTAAGAACCTGTAGGACGCTAATCGATGTTGCGATTTTAGTTGTCCATCCTGTTTAAGTACCTACGTATAATAAATAATTAGTTCCTTTACAAATGCGTTTACAACAAGGGTCCTCGATCTTGTTTTTCTTTACAACTGGTAATTATTTGGAAAACAAGAGATCAGTTTTGTCAAAAAAAAAAGTTTCGGCTTCGATACCACTAATTAATCATAAAGAAATACTCTCTTTAATGACATAATAAGAGATATTTAATATTCTTAATGGATTTAACATTTTACGGTTACTGTCAGAAAATCAGCTAAATGTACAGCCCATTTTTTATCACGAAAAAGATCTCAAATTTTGTCGTATAGCGAGTGACACCGCACGGCGCAGCAAGTACATATATTCATATGTGGCTGTAAGTAAGTAGTTCACACACGGATATTTACACAGACCAGCTTACAGCGGCCATGCCTTCCGGGGAAACCGGTGCCAGCGCCAACGATAGGTACATGCAGGACGTCCGGATTGCACAAGTACACACACATACTGTGCAACATGTGACAAAAAAGACCAGTTAAGTTTTAACGGGTATTTTATGTTTATTAATTTTAATTATAATATAAAAGTTTTATTTCAATTATTTTCTGCTATGTTCATTAGTAGTTTGCAAGATTAAAAGCCCTCAATAAGCAAATAAACATAATATTTATAAAAATAATTTACTGATATTCACCGTTCTGTTCTAAGCTATTGCCCAGGACTAAAGCGAGCCAATAGCCTAACCAATGTTTAATAAACATTTTTACACATAACAGGATTACACATAACTTAGGAAAATTAAAAATATGTCTAATACCGAGATAAAATACTATGATTTGAATTTTAAACTGTTAAAGTTTTTTACCTTCCCCACCAGCCCTTACACCCCTAACCCCTTTACAATTACCACTCTTGAACTGTTCTAGGTGCTACAGGTGTTGAATGGCAATGTTTATGAGCTCCAGATTCGAGCCGGAGCGGGAGTCACAGAGTCACCCTGATTCTCCCTAAGCCTACCCTTGACTCTAAAAGGAATCCTTTGGTCTCAGCTTCCCTAACAACCCAAGGTCTTCACGGCGACAGATACAAAGTATCAGACAAAATTAAACATACTAAATTGAGCTTATGTCAAGTTTATAAGACAGTTAAAAACCAAACAAAAACTACAAAAACTTAAGTTGGATATGTTTCCTTAATTTTGTTATATAATAGGTACGAGTATATGATGATGTTCTTCATGGATGTAGAAAAATCGAATATGATAGTTTGTGTGAAACGATAGAATAGTAAGTCATCAGAAAGAAGTGGTACATTCTGTGTAAGTACTTGATGACAAACTAATCTTATTTTTATCAAGGAGTACACGTCGATAATCATTTTGATAGTACTAGCAGGTACTAGAAGAAGTAGTAGATGATATAATACATATACGATTTTCCAAAAGCCCGCTTATCCTTTTATTGAATAGCAAGCCCGAAAAGGAAGTGGCTGGCACGTTTCATATCTTTCTATTTCTCCATTGAGAGTAATAATAATAGCGTAGAATTAATCAAAGTCAAGCAGTGGATAAATCTACATTGTATACTACGTCCACTGTCACTTTACGAAGGCCATCACGAAGTTGTGAAAATGCATTCCGCATTTCCGCCTTTGAAATATAACGTCACAGCCAAGGTATTTCAAAGGGAGTCAAGGCAAAGGGAGAGGGGAAATCAAGGCAATCAAGGAATTTCATACTCAACATCTTTGAATATAAACTACTTTTTTGCTTAGTGTTCATTGATAAAAGTAGATACATAACCTAATGCTTTAAGCTCCAATTTTATTTCTCTCTATATTGTACCAGATCAACAAATTCAGTTTTTTTTTTAATATATTTGAAATTAGTATTATATGCAGATGAATAGGTATAAGTTGTTAAAAGGCAAATCTCTGGTTAGACAAAATATAGTCAACAGCTCTTCCGGCAGCAAACGCTTACCATCAGACAAATTCAATATTTTTTGTCAATGTTTTTGGCATTCTTGTTTTTTAAGTTTTTTTTTACCTTTTGTATGTAAGGTAGTAGTAGAATATAAACTGTTAACATATGATTGGCTTCATAGTTAGATTAGTTCATATATGATTAGCTAGAAAAAACATACAAATACCGCATCCCTATTTGTTGCATCACAACAATGAAGATCATTTACCCGAGAAAGCAATCAATTTGAATTGTGAATTGAAAATTCCCTAGCGGAAAGCATGCAACCGCACCGAGCAATTTGAACATACGAATAGTTACCTCACTGTATGTAGCTACATGCGTTCATGTGGCAAGATGCGGTCATATATATTACCGACACAAACTCAACAAACGTCAATCGTCACGTTTGAATCACTTTCTTTTTCACACATGCCTCATCGAAAATCTGTAGCATGGAGAAATTCCCAATCTAATTTGTATTCAAAAACATAGCCGGAGCGAATTTCGCATTTAACTGCGTAGCGTTACGTTATCTTTTCGAAAGTGAAATAATTCTGATGTAGACTTGAGTAATTGAGGATATTTATTAACACTACCTATTTATGGCTAAATAAAAATATTTTCGCAATATTGTCTATCATTTTATGATACAAAATTACAAAATTTTAAAATAAGTTTCATTCAGTTTACGATTGAAATTGAAAATGCAGGGATGTATGTGTACAATATTTAAAATATTAGTGGACATTTCACACACAACACCATCAGACCCCAAACTAAGCAAAGTTTGTACTATGGCGGTCAGATAGCTGATATAATACTCATATACTCGTAGTTCTAAATACATACTTATTAAACATTGTCATCAGATTTTGTTGTCAGTAAAAACTGTGAAATAGAATCGTGGGCTTTAGGAGTCAGATTTGTATAAAATTTATCAGTGATGGCTTGGGAAGAACGCGACAGTTAGGTTACCTTATTGACTATACTATAGATGAGAAATTGTAATATATACTGTCAGGACTAGTTACACAAATACTCTGCAGAGCACCACAAGCTTGCGGTGTTATTTGAGGTTTATGGCTAAAGTTGTATAGCGACAGTAATTTAAAAAAAATATATATCAGGTTTGTCTTATCATCCATGTTATAAATTTACAAGGAAATCCCAAATGCGAGGAGTACGATCAACACCATCGGACCCTATTTTGTTTTGGGTCATAATATGACTACTTTATTACTCTTATTTATTTTAAATGCAAATAACAAGTGCTAAAAATACAAGAATATAATTTATTTAGAATTTTAAGCTGGTTCATTTAAACATGCCAAATGCTTCTGCTTGTGAGAATTAATGCCATTTCCTCTCCGCAGGTCAGTTTAAACGCTCTGATGGGTTTTTGGAAATCGGTCTATCTATTGAAAAGATTTCATCAAAAAGGCACAGTGTAATTAATACTAGAAGGAACAATATGAAGATATCAATGTATGTTGAACGTACGTCATACGTTTAGAAAGGTAAATCTACACGTAGTAGCAAAATTCTCGCAGATATTTGAACATTAAGAGTCCAAATCACAGCATATCACTTCATACGCTCGTCACTAGATACATTAGACAATTTATCATTTAGCACAGTAACTTCGCTGAAGACATGCTCAAATCGGAACATACAGTACTGCATGGTGATCGAATAACTGGCAAAGGTGTGGTACAACCCCAGGCGGACTCTGCAAATAGTCCTAACACTACGATTGTTAAATAGATTTTTCGAAACTAACACACGCTGTAACTTGAAATATACGACAAGTAAAATGCAACTTTGACAAAGTTTCTATTGGCACAAAACTTAGACGGGTTTGTAGTTATAGTTGCCATTTTAACACTGTTTACGTTCCTACTTAAGTGTGTTTATACGTTGCAGGATCGCAATAAGTGTCTTTTGATTAAAAAGTCAAAGTTGACTAGGTACATGGCAACATCCGCTTTGGCACTTAGCACGTCATCGCGTAATCGAAGAGAGAGCTTTTGTTGGCTCATTTTTATCGGTAACTATGATATAATGAAACAAATGTGACCCTCATATCTCGTTTGTATATTTTGACATAGCCTTTCATTAGTAACAAAACTATATTACAATGACGACTACTCAACACTACGTTCCTAACTACTTACACTAAGCACATTATTACGATTACGATACGATTTATCCATATACTCATGTACGTCTGGAGATAATCGTGATGCTCAATCCCACTATTTAAAAGAAAATTTGAAGAACCAACAGGCCGGAAGGATTAACCCGCAGAATAGGAATGCTATCTCGTTTTATTTTTACTTCGTCGTTCATACACTGACTAGTAGCACCTCACGGCTTTACCCACGTAGTGTATGTAGGTCCCGTTCCTGCTATATTCCGGCGATAAAATGCCTGTTTACATTCTATTACAGCCAGATCTAACTGTGTTTCCAATTGCAACCAAACCTATTTAGGTGTTCGAGCAAATACCATCCAAACATCCGAATTTTCACATTTAAGTATAACATTAACAAGTTATCGTTAATCACTCACTAACTGAACAAACTTCAGATAATTCAGTTATAATGTAAACGTCAATCGCGTAAGTTATTCAAATATTCAAATAATAATTTGTTTATCACATCTTAAGTACAGTTAATGTTGAGCAAATGAATCAATTAACCCGAATTATACAACTTTGAACTAGAAATTTTGATTATGCATATTAATAGAATTAACAGGCTATCACTGATGCGATCAAACATTAGTTAACCTTATTTTTTTATTTTTGATAACAACGTTTACAAATAGTTTTTCAGATCACAATATAGATAATTAGTTGTCTTTGTGAAAGGAGAAGGGATACTAAGATAAAAGAAGTGTTTGAAGTGAACTACCATGGAATAATACTTAATTTGCGAAATGTGCAGGATATGCAACGAAATGATTAGCGTGAATCTTATTTCGTGATAATAAAAAGTCACCAAAGGTAATACCGCGGCAGCATCTCTTTCAATAACAAAGAAAATTGCTTTTCGAGAAAGAGTATGACACTAATAAAAATAAATAAAGACGCAAGTTTGTGCGTGTGCATGTTTGTTACTTCTTCACGTCTAAACGCCAGAAGCCAGTTTAATAAAATTTGGTATAAATTAGCTAACACCCTGGATACATACACACTGGCACAATAGGCTACTTTTTATCCTGAAAAAAATAAAGGGATCGGGAACGAGCGCTGTTATTTTACAATAAAAAAACCAAGCTTGAAATAAAAGAGCAAAAAGCCGAAATAGAGATTATGTAATTTCTAATTGAAAAACTAATCTATTCTGATAGCCAACAAAACTAAAATGAAGCATACTACGGGCTCAGATGAGATTACAAGGTCCCTAGTAGATAGTTTGTAATTTTCCAAATAAAAATCACGGTGTATGTGTTAATACCCCTCCGCAACGGCTCCACCACTTTTTACGGATTTAATTATACGAATAAGAATAGTTACGACCGCAATTTCATCTTAACAATTTTTATATGAACAATATACTAAAATAGTTACTCCGTCGTTCATTAGTGTGAAGTCATTCAAATTTATACTAAGTACTTATCATTAATTCGGTTGATAATTTAGCCTAACAGCGTTTGCAGGGTCTTCTTGTCCTCAGAAATAGATATATTTATTTAACTATATCATTGAACTCAACGACAGTAGTTAACGAGTTTTTGCGTTTCTATGAAATTATCCGTTACCAATAACGCGAAATAAAAACATTAGTCTCATTTAATCGGCAGTTAAATCTAATTGTCGATTAGTTGGGAAAGGTTCATACTGTGCGTATTAATTTTGAACGACGCCGGCGCGTGTCTAACAAAGATTGGGTGAACTTTTATTGCTGTAATCTTACGAAAGCATTTTTACGGCAGTTCGATTGTTAAGTGATCAAGTTCTGGAATACGCAGAAATGGTATGTTTAGCCATACCTACTAAATAAATGCATAATCGTCGACTTTATCCTACTTTTGCGTGACGCCAAAATTAACAATTGTCTGGCCAGCAAAAAGCGGTGTTTCCCTAAATATCATAGGAAAATAATTTTTAATTTTAAGGTAATTTATTTTGTTTAGTTTTGGAGTCTACATTATCATGAATATCAAGTTCACTGTATATTCGTGATTGTTGAAACTAAACAAACTTTTTCTTATTAGAAACTTGTAAATTCTGACTCACGCCTTATTAGAAAGATGTTGACTTTTTTATTTATTTTTCGCTACTCTTATACATTTTGGGGTAATAAACGACGAAAATGTATTTATCGGTTTGTTCCTCAAACATTTGACAGTTCTTTGGATCGCCGAAACCAAGTAAATATTTCGAATACAACAGTTTGAATACACTAAAATTTGAATTTTCTTGTGTTCGGAAGTTTATCAATACTTAAAACTTGTTTGTTTTACAAATATACAATTAAAATACTTTGTACTTTGTGTTGCACAGATTCACCATTTTGGATATTTAATATTTACTCCATGGAGATGACGTTAGAGTTTTAAATGTTGGTATTAAATTATATTGGGATTGAATTCAAATAGTGAGCTTTCCATCCCCCTTTCGATTTAATAATCTCATCCGTGTGCCCTGTGGTTTAAGAAGGATATATTATCATGACGATAATATCTTCGAATAATTCAGAACCGAGCGTATTGGTAAATATATTTAGATGTAAATCAAAATAAAAAGAGCAGATATTGCCGTGATCTGGTTTATATAACGTTGCAACACAAATAATGTCTTATACTAAAGAAACCTTGGTTGACAAAGAAAGAGACTCGGGTCAAAAACCCAACGTAAAAAAGTTGTGCTCGTACATAGGACGTTTTATGTCTTTTAACCAGTTCTAAATAGGTACTGCACGAAATTAAAACATTAGTCTCATGCGTTCGTGGTATATTTATTAATAGATACGATTACGATCCACGAAAACGAATTTAATTTGATATCGATTAGATGTTCGTAGTTTCACTGAATAGTTATTAACGAGTAAGAACCCTGAAATGGAAAACAATTGCGAAGTAGGGAAATGAGCTTTCCACTGAAAGTTAGTTTTCACTTTTGTGGTAGACCTAAAATAAGTATTATCTGCGTTTCTACAAGATGCGTTAACTACTTTGTCATTAATGTTAGCAAACATAAAATCTTTTATGCGACATCCACTTCAAAGGCCATTAGTATTATAAATTTGCAAAACTCTAAAATGTTGATTGATTTAGCAATCTGGATTAACTAAAGTTATAGTGTTGAAGGGTTTCAAGTTTAGAAAGTACAAGGGCTCGGCACAGTAGAGCCGAGTTCTGCCTGCGCCAGAGACGTGAATATTTTTAAAGCAATGTTTCGTAGCCTTCATTGAGAAATGACGCCCCCCATTCGTGATGTCAGACAACTGTTGAGCAATGAAAATCTCATCTCGTGAGGACTTGATCAAATTATTGTCACATTAGTGTATGCATCCATCCCGGACGCCTTACATAACACAGACAGCGAGACCGAATGCAAACAAATGAAAGCAAACTCGCTAACAGATCGAATACACAACTAGACATAATAATTATCGGCGTCGCCGTTAGAAAGTGATTGTGTACAATTACCACATCCAGTACAATATTTATCACGTCGGTGGTAATGGCCGTCAAAGTCAAACTCCCGGTCGATTGTTCACCCAGTTTCCTTGAAATGTAAATATGAGAATGTGAATTATATTTGCGAATGTAAGGGGGGGGGTACTCACAGTGCTATCCTTCCGTTCATGGTGGTGGTTGCGCGTTGCGTTGAGTGGACGCCTGCCCGGCTCACTCGGGCTGGTGGCTGCAAATAGAGACCTCACGTCAGCACACGCGCCTTTCCCAAACGAACACAGTTGCGACAGTGAAGCTCAACTAGGAAGCTGCATCGCACATTTAAATGCAACGCTAATGTCAGAGAGCGCTTAAATGCCAATAGCGGCGACCTTTCGGTGTCGGTTGCGCAAGCGAGGATCGCCGGTGATCGTGTGAGAAAGGCGAGTGCGTGCGTGCGAGGGCGGGAGAAACGCACCGGAGAGGGGTGCGGGGTGACACCGCTAGCGACACGCTGCCGTACGGCGACTAACCTCGCCGCGGCATGCGCACCTCTTACTTATAGCCGCGCGCCCACCCGTCGGCGGGTGCGCCCGCGCCGCCCCGACGCGTCCTGGCGCCATCGCCGCCCTGACGCGCCCCGCAGCTCTGCCCACCCTTCACTTACCCCGGTCCTGTCCACCACAGCAACAATACACATCACTACGTAACACGCATTCCAAGCAAAGCCGTCAGCCTTTACGCAACGCGAATCCTGCTAACAACATATTTACATTTTTCTAAAAAGAAAACAATAGCAGTTCGTTAAACAAAAATTTCTAAAGCCAATTTATATAAATGGGAACATGAAGCAGTAGATTGGCTCAAGAATCATCGGAAATACAATGTACACATGTCACGTAAAGGTCGCATAGCTCACCACCGCAGCGCGCTTAAAAAGACGTCAACGCGCTCTAAGCTTCTAACTTTATATTAAACATGGTAATTCTATGGTTTTCTCTTTGAAACAAGAACATACCTTTTATCTAAAGGTATGTTCTTGTAACTTACAATTTAAATTAAGACAATTCACATTTTCAAGAGAAATATTCATTTCTGGATGATCTGCCTAGCTCTGCGCTATGGAGCAAGAGTGGTGTCCAGGTAGGAATTACTTATAAGTTCTATCGGGTATAGAAGCAACAAAAATAAAATGCTTTATTACTTTTTTAAATGCTTTATTTACTGTATTATTTATGGTACTACCGGTCATCTGAACAACAAAGTTGGCAACACTGGTTAGTAGCAGTTTTTACTGGTCACGCGTTATATATTTCTCTTACGGTTTTAGTCTCACGTTTTTTTCAGTTTCGTAGCAAATTCTTTATCCTCCAATCCAATCCTAATAATCTAATATCCACTAAAAACTAAAAGATGCTAAGATGCTTTGTCTTAGGCTTGACCACCTGATGTTGAGCGACAACCACGCATTTTTCTTGGAAAACCCCATACACTCCCAACTTTAATACACTGAGATCGTATCTACAATATTGATGTTCGTGAGCGAAACTGAAATAAAATGTGCGTATTATTAGCATATTAAATGTTTGCTAGGAACATGTTGTCACTATTACTTTGCTGCTTTCTATTCCCGGAAACTTAATATTCCATGGAAACAAAAGCGTTTAGAAACGAACGATCAAGTTAAATAAAGTATGTATATGGATTTATATAGTAGTGTAAAATACGAGAATACGAAATAAGTGTAAATATCTCTGGGTGACGAGCGCAGTGCAATGCTAGGTAATGATTTGAACTCTTCATGTTCCAATAGCTGCGTGTCACTGTGCTGTTATGTGGCAGGCATGTTGATTACCATCAGGCATATGTCCTGCTCATCTCAATACTCTATACTGTACAATAAAAATAAAAGAACCTACCAAATATCGGCGACATCATAACTCTACCGTCGACTAACTGATTGACCGAACATTCGACTTAATTTTACGAATGAACCTCACACACTCAACTAACTTTAAATAAAATTTGCGAAATGAAATAATAAACCAACTAAACGCAGTTCTCCATTCAACAGCGAGATCAATGTTAACAAATTTATATACTAGTATATTTGTAGATTTTTTTACTGTTTGATCGATTTCTAATAATTTTAATGGCTGTAATCTCGGACCTTTTGAAAGAAAAAACTTTAAGTTATTTCAGGCGTGTTCATTTAGAGGTATAAACAAGAACAAAATTAAAAATTTTGATTAACCCCCGACTACCTTAGATTTGTTATCTGTACAACATTCTACTAGTCAAGCCCTTTCATTTGATACCCATATTAAGGGAATTGTGAAAAAGGAAATGTAATTCGCCATTTTGTGGTAGCGGCCATCTTGGATTTGAAATTTGTCATAGTGCAAAGTATTCTACTAATCAAGCCCTTTCATTTGATACCCATATTGAGGTAGTAGTGAAAATATTGTATAATTCGCCATTTTGTGGTGGCGGCCATCTTGAATTTGAAATTTGTTATAGCGTTTAGTACTCTGCTAGTCAAGCCCTTTCATTTGATACCCATATTGAGGTAGGTTGTGAAGAAATATTTTGTCCGCCATTTTGTGGAGGCGGCCATTTTGAATCGATATTAACCAAACATAGCTAAGAACACCCGCACGGATATTAACTTTTAAATAAAAAAAACCGCATCGAAATCGGCCCATCCGTTTGAGCTCTACGGTGCCACAGACAGACACACACACAGACAGACAGACAGACAGACAGACAGACCGACAGACAGACAGACAGACAGACATCGACGTCAAACTTATAACACCCCTTTTTTTTGTCGGGGGTTAAAAAGGTATTTCGTTAAATTAAGAACTTACTTTTCTGGGTTCATTTAAACATTAAAAATAATATTGGTGGACAATTATTCACACACAACACCATCTGCACTAACCAACCACCACTAACTAAGCAAAGTTTGTACTATGGCGGCTAAGTAGCTGATATAATACTTATATAGTTGTAAATACATACTTATTATACATAGAAACACCCAGACCCAGTACAAATATTTGAATTCATCGCACAGATATTTGCACCGGGTGGGAATCGAATCCAGATTAAATGGGACCCTCGGCTTCGCAGGCAGAGTTATTACTCACTTAGCCACGAGGCCAGTCTGAAATCACACAGCGACCCAATATATTTTCAAATGAATCAAATCACTAAAATTTTAAATCTGAAACAAAACCGTTACTTATGTGTTAACTGTATTGAATAAGGAAAACCTGCGTTCCTCTTTGTAACCACATACAGGTCGCAGCCAGCCTCGGTCAACGGACTGCAGAACGTTCTCTGAATTCCGGGTATTCAAAAATAAAAAACTATCCATATTAAGACAGCATGAAGATCAAATAAATTACCACGACAAAATACGCAACGAAAATTTAACAGAATTTAATTCAGACCTCTTAGTTAGACATCTGGTATATAATCATTTGACAAAATCTAATATAACTTTTATTTATTAGATACATCACTCTATGTAGCCAAGCCAAGTACAAGCCAAGCAAGACGTGGGTCTGATGGAAAGCTAGATGCTTGCACATAACAACATACGGCCACGACGTAATTTGAATATGAAGCTCTCAAATCACTCCTCCACTGCGTTCGTCTCCCTGAGATTTAAGATGAATGATCCCTTTGCCCTGTAATTTCATTGGAAACATTGTCCTCCAAAATGGAACATTACCTTAGCTTAGCATTGCTTAGCGACAATTTTATCCATTTTAATAGACATTTCGAGTTACTTATGTCTTGACCTTGTTTATCTGTCTAAATTTTAAGTACCTACTTCTTCTTCTTGTAGTGTCAGCCCACAACTGAATGTTGTGGGCTGGCTACATCTAAAAACATTTTTAATGATTTTATTACATTTTAAAAAAAAAATTGTCTTTTGTTTTTAAGTACTTTTTTTTCTTTTTCTTCTATTTTTTTTAATTAAACAGTACCTTCTTATGGTATGCGTATTGGTATGTAGACTGTATATTGATTACCATCTGATGTTTTGCACATTACCGCTTACTGGTATACTAACTGCTAAAGGTACTTTCTAAGACGGATTCTGCAACGAGTTTTACCACTTCTAAACTTTATAGGTAAACCTTTGTATTAAAAATGTTGGATCACTAGCGGTCCGCCCGGCTTAGCCCGTGATGCATTATATATAGCCTATACGCCTATAGCATTCGGGGATCATGTACATATATGTATATCCAACGGTGAAATAATTTTCGAAATCAGTTCAGTAGTTCATGAGGTTACCGCGTTCAAACATAAAAACTCTTCTCCTTTATAATATTAGAAAAGAGTAAAGGTTTTAATTCTCTGACTGAAATAAGTAATTTAAATGACATAGATACAGATATATAGAATTATTATTTTTTTGGAGATAATAGAGAGATTTAGATTTAATTAACTTGTATATTAAACATAATTAGTTTCAAGTTTATGTCATTTGTTTTAAAGCCATAATTAGAATACACGAGACTTTTTTGTCAGATCTATATTTTATATCTACCTATGTTTCTTTGGCCCAACATTATTGAGCACATTCTTCTGAGTTAAGCACTTTATACGGTTTCCTTTACCGTAAACAAACAAGTTGATTAATAGTAGATTATTTACCAAGGGAGTAAAGCACTGTCTTGTGTCATGGGCGTCATATTATGGGGGGCCTGCCTATGACACAAGACAGTTTTTTACTTCAGAGGTGAATACTCTACTTTTCATATCTTCTGCGAGGCATTAAAAGAAAGGGCTATGTAAAACATTTTAGGTATTTATCTTTCGATTTTTCCGGAAGTAGATTATTAATAATCCCTAAAGCATCCAATTTGATAAACTCCGGGGTCAATTCCCTATCGCTTTTAAGAATTTTAAAGTGATACAATTCAAAACTAACAAAATTCGACTCAATGGTGCCTTTTTATATTTTCTTTTTTTGTGTTTTCTGTGCGTGCGGTGTCCAGTTCGAAAAAAGTTCGAGTTTTTAATAAAGTCTTTTTACAATGGTACTATGGGTAAGAATTTTAACGTTCCAAATTCAAATCAGTTTAATCCCTAGGGAATCTTTTCAATATTACTTACCTCTGCATTTTGAAAGGTCACAATCACTGGAACGAAAATTAACTAGACCTTTTTTGAGGTTGTTCAATGCTGTTTTTCTTTTAATAATTCGGTAAGCAAAGCCAAATTTCAAAAGTTTAAAGACATGGTGTCCTTTTGACGAGAACGTTGGATTCAAAATCATGATGTCTCAGGTTCGAATCCCGTATGAACGGAGGTTCAGACGAAATACTAAGAGTAGTATTTTTCCAAGTGAAAATGTACAAGTTTATAACAGCCACTGGCTTTAATGGTGAAGAATAACATCGTAAAGAAACCAGCAGCTTTAAGAAATACATCTTTCGAAGACATGTGCCATCCGCCAACCCGCACTTGGTCTGCGCGGTGGATTATGGCCTTAACTATCATCTTGTAGGGGAAGACCCCGTATCCAAACTATGGGGACATAAAAAATAAAATTTGCTGCTTATGCTTATGGAAGCTTAGTAGCAAATTCATCTGAATTTCAATAAAAATATAATATAGAGAATATGCTAGACTGCTATTAAGTGAATTCATACTCATGAGAAATAAGTAATACTCTTTTAAAGACCAGTCGTGTGGTAGGACTCTATGCAAAATCCGCTTAGGGAAGTAACACGCCTTTGCCAGTTCTTCTATATCCAAGCAACAATATGCTAACGATACTGCTTTCCAAATTGGAGGGTAATGTTTCCTGTGAAATCACTGGGTAAAAAGATAATTATCTCTGAGTAACAGGCGCAGTGCCAAGCTGTGATTTTGACTCATCGTGTTCAAGCAACGCTGTTGATATGTACTGTTATGGGTCGTATTGCTTATCATCAGTCGTTCACTCTACTGTATATTATACATCTACAGCCCACTAAATGTTCCCACTGCTGGGACTCGGGCCTTCTCTCGCAAGGAGAGAGTTAAGGCCATAATCTACGGCTGATGACGGCTGGTCTAGTAGGGAGAACGGCGCCTGTATATTATAATATAGTATACATTGGATCAAAAAGCAATCCACACGCATTTTGCTAGCATTGGGTTTTAAGACTTATTATGACTAATTAATGAATAACTGTTTTTATCTCTGAACATAAGGTCGCCGCCAAATCATGCTATGACTGGATTGTTACAATGCCAAAGGTTTTCCCCGGAATCAAAATAGGTAATTGTTTTGAAATTCAGAATAAGATCTATTATGACTAAGACCAATACAAAAATGCCATTTCAAAGTATCATATGTTTCATAGTAATAGTGTAATTAATGGACAGAGAGACATCGTAGGACTAAAATAACTAATTATTAAAAAATATTGTATAAGTATTTTTCATTTTCTTTCAATAATAAAAATTTACGAAGATAATATGGAGGCATACTGCTTAGAAACGTCGACTGACGTCATTCCTACATACGATTTTATGTAGACTTGACGTCACAACCGGAGTAGGGACTCCGAAAGTTTGATGGTCTATTTCTTTGTCGATTTAAAATATAAATTACAAAACAAAAAATACGTATTCTATATTTTTTCACAATCTACTGGACTACTAATTAGAATGATATATTTTTGACTCAGTCAGCATCCTTATTAAATATGTTTATCGCTCGCATATCCCCAGATCTAGGAGGGGGGCCAAGCCGGGGCCCGTGCCCCTGGCTGCTCGCTTCAGGGGGCGCCAAATTGAGCCTTAGGGGATCTAGGGAAAAGAAATCAGAGGAAGAAGAGGGACACGTTCGTTAAAAATTCACTATCATGATTTTATCCAAGCGCACTAAAAGAAGTAGGTGTATAGGTACCTTAAAAAAATACAAACAACCTACCTTTATACCAGATAAACCATAAAGAATTAGTTGTTTAAATATTAGAAGAAATCATATTTAAATGCACATCAAATTATGATGTTCCAAAAATGCGTTTTATATCGTAGCCGCCATTTTCTAATTGAGGCTCACTCAATAATTTGATTACGACAACTATTGTTTCTGTAACAACTCAAATAATAAGTCTCCCTTTAAGTTGATCCATTGAAGTGACTTTAGATGTCAGTATGAATCTATGAATGTTCGATAATGAGCCTAACAATATTTTTTTAAACATTTTAATGTGAATTTTGGCTGATAGATTTATATACGTGATCCCTGCGTGCTGTTGAGTGAGTGTGAGGTTATATACCAACTATACATATGTACTGCGGGCGAGCCCGAGGAGGGCCGGTAGAGAGATAATTTCCTTTTTTCCATTTTCCAACTTTTCCATTTTCCAACTTTTCCATTTTCTTAAATTGTTAGTGAGGATTAGCGGTAGAGAAGCTACTACCGCTGTCGTGTAAATTTTTTGGAACTCATTTTTGTTTCTGCAACCGGCTCATTACTTAAGTAACAAGCCATTGAGTCCATATCAATAATATCATGATAAGAAACTACTTAGTGGTCAAGATTAATTAATTCTCTAATGATAGAAAACCAACGATTCGACGGCAACAAATAATATTGCAATAAAATTATACATTTCTCGCAAAAGCTTCAACTAAATAGAAGCATGTCAAACAATAACACTGAAATGATATCTATTAATCCACAATAGTGTTTTTGGTAGCTGTAAAAAAATTGATAGAGAAAAGTCCTCAATACTTATATAATCATTGAACTCTTAAAAACGACAGAAGCGGCAAACGCGCTTCTACTATGGCGATGCAAAATCAGGTGACGTCTCCTGATCTAGTCTCAGTCGCAACAAGGAGTTGTGTACGTTCGCTGACAATTGTGTGCGTTCGCTGACAATTCAATTTTCAAATTTTTCAAACAAATTTTCGCTACGTTATGTTGTCTTTAGATTATAGCATACCTCATCTTCGTTTCTTTAATTATATCGATGCTTATAATAAATTTTTTTCACCATTACCAATATTTGCAAAAGATAATAAAATAAGTTAATGAATGACTAAAAAGTCATTAATTAATGTAGTAGTACCCGTTCTATTTAAACTAGATTTTTTGGTAATTGATCCATTGATAATTTATTAATATCTATTCGTTAGTATAAATTCGCAATTACTTACGTCAAGTAAACAGGTTTTTTTCAAAGTTAATGGACAACATCCTAGAGATAGATAACAATTTGCATTGTTGTAGGACGAGTCATGGTATTTGCTGAGGTTTATAAGCGGTAGGCTTCTATTATATATTCCACCACTATCCATGGTTTTGTGGTAGTGCTCTGGTGTGATACCACATCCACCCCAAAACTCATCAATAATGGTAGATAATAGTCAAATATCATCATAGCTTCTCATTCTATATTACTGAACTACTTATTGTCCCGCACTGAAACCCACAGTTAATCAAACATTAATATATGAATTTTAAAAAGTAATTAAAATAAAATATTAATGATAAAAAGTATATTTATTAAGTATTCATCCAGGCAATTTCCACGTATTAATTTCATTCAAATTTCAACAAATTTTAGAGATAAGTAGGAGCAAACATACACGTTTACCCACAAACTTTCGCTTTCTGTAATAAGCATATATTTTGACTAACGTCATACAGGAGAGGAACACTATGTTTGTATTTTTTATAAATAAAGAGTGACGAAACATGCATGCCACATAACAGCACAGTGACACGCAGCTATCGGAACATGAAGAGTCCAAATCATTGCCTAGCACTGCACTGCGCTCGTCACCCAGATATATCTCTAAGCCCTGCAATTTCTTAGTTCAAGTAAAAAGTTTATATTCTATTTTAATAAGTTTATAGTCTATTTGCACCGCTGAGTCTTGAAAGGTTATATGCCTAATTTGGATCATCGAGTACAATTAGTGGCAAACATTGTTGTTTCTCCTAGATAGCGTGCACTACACTGAGTAGTTGTGAAAAATGTTTCAAATAAATATTACCTATAAAAAAATTGCCCCAGCGTCCATATTCACGAAACGAAAAAACGAAACATCTACAGACGCCATACGAGTTTTGGGTTTAAGTATAGACTTCGAATTTTTTTGCTACATTGTCTTTGTGTTTAAGTTTTTTTATGATATAGAGTGGCCAGACGGCCAGTGAGAGGCCAGTGATGGCAAGCAACATGGCTCTCCATAACAGCACAGTGGCACGGGTCTGCAATCGTCACCCGGAGAAATAAGGTGTTTTATCTCTTAGCCCAGTAATTGTGTGTGGTGTTGGCGAAATAGTCCTCATCGGAGACGTCAATCAGTTACCATGCATCGATAGGGAAAATCTCTTCGAAATGAGGTATCACCGCCCGAACCTGGCAACAAAGATCAACCAGAAGTTGCTCTGCACTCATCGGAACCCGATGGATGTCGTGGAAATATTCTCAGGTATAGGTATACTTCTCAGCACCCTGTATAAAGAGAAGGTATAAGGGAACGCAAATACCCAGCACCAAACAACTAGTCAAACTAAGACAAACATGAAGCTGCACGAGAGAGTGCCCCATGCGGTCGTCGCTATCTCAAGGCACACGGGGACCTTCACATACTACGCTGACAACATCAGGTTTGTACGGCGAGCGTTAGCTGCATCACCGAAGACCATCCGAGAATTCAACCTACAGATGGCCATCAAGGACAGAAATGCGGCCGTAATGGAGGCTCTGAACCGGGAGGAGGCGACTTAGGCAAAAGACGATGTCGAGTCGATTACTATCGGGATCTCAACCGGTAGTGATCGGCTCAACAGACGAAATCGCCTAGCACTAGAATTAGGTTTAAAATTTTCACAACACCCGCCCGTTTTCTTCTTCTTCTCCTAATTCCAGAAATATGTAAAGTATATGTTTAATAGTAATGTCAAAGGTCACGGACCCCGGAGTCTGTGGAGTGGCTAAAATTAATGAAAAAGCCCAGTAATTTATCTAGGAACATTGAGCCAACATCACTGTGCTGCCGTTTGAAGAGCAATGTACCAATAGCTGTGTGTCTTCATATTCCAATAGCTGTGTGTATGTCACTGTGCTGTTATGGGCAGGCATCTTGATACCCCCAGGCGCATGGCCTGCTCATCTCGTCACACTATTTCATAAAAACTAACCTGCTTGCCGGTAGAATAACTGGCAAAGGTGTGGTACCTACTTCAACAGGCAGACTCTGCACAGAGTCCTACCACTAGAAAACAAAAGTAATACCTGTATGTGCCTCTGGCTTATTGGGCATCGCAAATCCGGCTGCTGGTATGTACCTACCCAAATGTGTCATACTCTTAAGCATAACAAACAATAAAACTCTAATGGACACTCCTCTACCTACAAAACCACGAAATACCAATTTTAATTGATTATGCACGCGCACACAATCAATTATTACATCTTCAAACACATAATAACTAGGTTTCCTGTCGGATATCGATTTAACCATTTTGCCATAAAATGTAGTTGTTTTGTGCGTAGGAGTAATTTAGTCCTGGACCTACCTAGGGCTGCCATCCGTTGGCTATATCGTAGTTTGAGAGAGTCCTCCGGGATACTACCAAGGTTTCCAACAGTGGCAGAATTCAAATCAAATCAAAATTCATCACATTACATGCACTTTGAAACGTCAAAACACAGGTTAAAATTTAATTTGTTAAAGCTTAATGTTTATAATGTGTACAGGATTTAATCACGATTTAATTCATTGTTTAAATATATCGTGACCACGGCGGTTGTAACGCTGCCGAAACGTCGAGGTATTTAAACAATGAATTAAATCGTGATTAAGTCCTGTACGTTATAAACATTATGTGTTCAAATCGCGAAAGTTTAAAAACAATAATTGTTAAAGCTTATTTCAGCATAACGCTTTTGTTAAGTCAATTTAACAATAGTTTTACTACCCGTTATTTAGAATTAACCCGGATATAACCAGATAA
Organism: Ectropis grisescens; assembly: GCA_017562165.1. Taxonomy (NCBI): domain Eukaryota; kingdom Metazoa; phylum Arthropoda; class Insecta; order Lepidoptera; family Geometridae; genus Ectropis; species Ectropis grisescens. The sequence goes on along the minus strand of CM029767.1, from coordinate 13,586,274 downwards.
CAGTTTCATATTTTTTAACCCCCGACTAAAAAAAGGGGTGTTATAAGTTTGACGTCGATGTCTGTCTGTCTGTCTGTGTGTGTGTCTGTCTGTGGCTCCGTACAGCTCAAACGGATGGGCCGATTTCAACGCGGTTTTTTTTAGTTGAAGGTTAAAATCCGTGCGGGTGTTCTTAGCTATGTTTGGTTAACATTGATTATGGGTATCAAATGAAAGGGCTTGATTAGTAAAATACTATACACTATGACAAATTTCAAATCCAAGATGGCCGCTACCACAAAATGGCGAAATACATTTCTTTTTTCACAACTTTCTTAATATGGGTGTCAAATGAAAGGGCTTGACTAGTAGAATGTTGTACAGATAACAAATCCGAGGTAGTCGGGGGTTAATCAAAATTTTTAATTTTGTTCTTGTTTTATAATCATCGATGAAAAATATTTTTAATCGCCCGGCTCTAATGTCCGGTTATTTAATATATACATAATTATATGGATGTCCAATAAATATATATATTAATGAGATCCTAACCGTACCTAATTTAACGCATGATTCCGTCATTTTAAGAATTGTCAAATACAAGTTAATAATAAAGTTTTTCGTCATCAGGTCGTGGCCTGTATCGCACAGTGCACCAAAAGTCAAGGATGCTCGACCGCTCATCAAACAAGTTACCGATCCTTTTCTTTTTACATGTGTGATCGCTTACTCATACCGCTACGTAAATTAGAATTAAAATAGCTGGCAAACTTTAACTTTTAAAAATTAGTACATTAACTTAGTGGTTTTTACAAACTATTCAAAATGTGTGATGTAAATATCGATTTAAGAGCTGTTTTTGGACAACGTATGAATCCAAATGAATTACTAGGCTGTTAAAATCGGTGTCTCTATAAAAAAATCAGTAATCACAACCCTATGCCGTGTACCTGTGTCCACTCAGTCTTTATATCTTCAGGTAGGATTTAGTTTATCTCTGCCTTTGTCTAAGTAGTAAGAACCTCTTTTTAGGGCAAGCCGGAGGACGACATTGAGCGACGCTTGACTCATGTATTTCCAGTCATCGTCGTAATATCCGATCCAACATTACCATCATGAATTCTTTCTTCGTCATGTGGAAGAAGTTAGGGCAGCTAGATACTCTAAGGGAAAAGAAGTGCAACCTTCAGCATAGCACGGTACGGGCGAGCATTAGCGCTTAACGCACGCAGGCGACGACACAAGCAGTGACGGGCCTGCTGTATAGACAGACCATTTGTCAAAAACTTTTTCAAAATTTGGCAGGAGATAATTTGAATTGTTTGATCACGACACAACGAGGAAAATTTTCTGATAATGAGTCTAAATTAATCGGCATCCACATAGAAACAACCCAAAATTATAGAAAGATTCCTTTCTGCCAGAATTTGTGCCATTTTTTGACTCACTCCTTAAATCTTGTAGGTGTTCATTCTGTCTGATTGTGCCAAGAAGTTATTAAGCTATTTGAACTGAGTCAAAAAGTATATTGTTTTATTAACAACTTGCTTCGTTGGCATCTTGTTGCGTAATAACTCTGGCGAGGGAGAGAGCTTCTACTTTTTTTTTTTAATTTAAATTATCCACTCCACAGACTCCGGGGTCCGTGATCTTTGTCATTACAATCATCTTTGTTTTTACACATTTCTTGGATAAGGAGAAGAGGAAAATAGGAGGGGATTTGGGTACATTTAAAATATAATTCTAGTGCTCGTCTGTAGAGCCGATCACTACCGGTTGGGATTCCGCTAGTAATCGACTCGACATCGAGTGTTTGCCTAATTGCCTTTTGCCATTTGCCTAAGCTGCCTCCTCCCGGCCCAGAGCCTCCACAACGGCCGCATTTCTGCCCCTGATGGCCATCTGTAGGTTGAAATCGCGGATGGTCTTCGGTGATGCAGCCCACGCTCGCCGCACGAACCGTCCAATGGCGTCGTCGGTGTCGTTAGCGTAGTATGTGAAGGTCCCCGTGTGCCGTGAGATTGCAACTACCGCAAGGGGCACGCTCTCGTGCAGCTTCATGTTTGCCTTGGTTTTGATTACGATTACCGACTCGTACGTTAGCTTCATGGATGGTAAGGATGCGTGACCCGGTGCCTGACCCATAACCCTGGTTTGTCAGGGTCTCCTTCTCCTCTTGAGTGTGAACTAAGAAGAGGGTGTTTGGTTGGGTATTTGCGCTCCCTTATATCTTCTCTGCGCTAGGGACTTTATACGGGACGCTGAGGAGTACATACCGGAGTATATTTCTAGTTGGCTAGTAGGGTATTCTAGTGGAGAGCTTCTACTCGCGCTCTACTCCCTTTTGAGCAGTGTGTGTAGAGGCAGTAGAAAGCGGGTGGAATGAAAGTAAATCAGATGATACTGTAATGTCTCTTATCGGTCCAATAAAATATCAATGTCTTCGAGATTCGAGATGCGGGCTCTTCACAAGCAGAGTGGTCAGTGAAAGGATCAGGGCCGCGATGTGGTCACAGAGGTGGAACCGGAGCCATCATTAGCAGTGTGCAGCATCATGAGAGAGATATCAGCTGTCCGGCTTTCATAGCTTTGCTTAGTTTGAGTAATCTCTTGCGCATGGTGGTCATGAGTGGATGCACCGATCCACCGCAGGTGGAGGGAATTGGGGGAGCCCACTGTCCAGCAGTGACGTTATGCACATCCGTCAGACCATATTTCAAAGAGCTTGGCATACTTACGTTGCCTGCAATCTTGATCTACCAAGTAGCTGTGTTTGTCAGAAACAACTTAGACTCATACGACACGCGAGGAGAGAGACATTCGCGCAATATACGTAACGCTGACAAGCTGGATAGTATACCTCACTCCCTCGCAAGATCGGAAAAACTGACTCACATTATGGGACCGGAAGTTTATAACACTCTTCCTAAAATAGTTAAATCAGCACCGAGTTCGGGTAGCTTCAAAAACCGATTAAAAAGCTGGGTTATTGATCAAACTTTTCATAGTTACAGCGAGTTTTTATATAGTGATGGCAAACTCACAATAAAATTGTAAAAATTGACATTGTTCATTACAATTGTAATAAGTACAAATATTTTCATTTTTGACACTTATTTGTACGATACCTATTACCGTACAATATAAAGTTCAATTTAAACTTTAAAAATGTAAACTCTTTGTATGCTCTTATTTGTTTTTCTATAAAATTGACGTGTAAAATGTACTTTTATCAATAAAGAACTTTGAGTTTGACTTTGACTTTATAAAAAAATATAGTTTTATGCAGAACGTGTTCCTTTCCATCTTGCTTTAGTGAACTGTCAACTTCCTTTTGTGTTTTTTCCTTTACGCCCATATCTAACCGCAGTATATACGACATAACAGTATGGCAACATCATAAACTTTCCTGTATGGAGGGCAGAAATAAAGAGAACCTCATAAAGGGACAAATGTCCAGCTGTAAACACTAAACAGCAAATTACAAATTGAAAACTCACCACAATACTGCTAGCATTATGAGTTTAGCAGTTGTAAGCGAAGCGAGAGGCGTTAAGTTACGGCTGGTCTAGTCCGGAGTACGCCAAATGCTGATCCGGAGTTCCTGGTTCGAATCCCACGCGCTACATTGTCTTTTCGAAGTCATATGCGTGATGTCGCTAACTTAAAAACGGTGAAGGGAAACATCGCGAGACCGACATGTTTAAAGAATCTTTCGTTTTTTTATTGTATTGAGTGACGAAATGGGCAGGCCATGTGCCTGATGGTAAGCAACATACCTGCCACATAACAGCATAGTGACGCGCAGCTATTGGAACATAAAGAGTCAAACCATTACCTAGAACTGCACTGCACTCGTCACCCAGAGATTTAAGATGTTTTATCTCTATGCCCTGTAATTTCACTGGCAACATTGCTTTTCAAATCGGAACCTAGTAATGTTTGCACATTACTGCTTGGCGGCAGGATAACTGGCAAAGGTGTGGTACTTCCCCGGACGGACACTGCAAAGAGACCTACCACTACAAAAACAAACCGCCAACCAGCACTGGGAATGCATGGTGGATTATGCATTATTCTCCTAGCGAGGAAAGGCCCCCAGACCCAGCTGTGGGAACATTTACTTAGCTAAGTACCTACCTAAGGCACCATATCTGGAACGTTGCTATGCCTGTGCGCATTGATGTGTTATCATGAAACTGCTAGATATCAATTCAACTGCTGAACGTTGGTATTGATGTTAAAAGTTGTTAATCGCTTCGTGTTAGTTTGTCATCAGTCATCAGGATCTAATGGAACGTAGCAAAATGGGAACTAACCACTGTAATTACACCAAAGATTGCCGATGCCCGATTTACAAATTCCCCAAAATTTTAATGAAAAATCCTTTACATTTTTTATTCGTCATCACCCCAGCCCATTGCTGGGTTTAGACCTCTCCCATGATACGCCTGCGCTGCGCTCGGCTTCTTTTCTCCAGCCACTGCATCCAGTCTTATGTATATCGTCACTCCATCGAGTTTCACTACGCTACGTTTGCTAAGTCGCGGTCTCTGCTCTAGAATATGTGTACCCCAACGATTATTGATCCTACGATAGATATAACCACAATGACCAGCCCACTGCCACTTCAACTTGATAATAAATGTTGAGCTATGCCCCTCTAACAAATAGCCCTCTAAAAAATGGCTTTGTTTCGTATACGATCCCTAAGAAAAAAAACTGAGCATAGGTTGTTCGTTGTTCCATAGCACGCTGTGCGACCGGGCCATGGTGAATGGTTTTATCCAAGTTTTTTTCCGATATGTTGCGAAGAGTAAAGCTAGGCTATACAGCATCTCATGTAGGTATCTTCCAGCGTTTTGTGAGAGGTGTATTTTCCGTTAATATTGATGCCACGTTTAGTCCTATTCAACGTTCAAACGATTTAAATTCAATACGAAACAATACGTTTTAAATTTTTTTTATTTTTTTATTTAAATTAGCCATTCCACAGACTCTGGGGTCCGTGACCTTTGTCATTACAATTATCTTTTTTTTTACAAATTTCTTGGATTAGGAGAAGAAAAGGAAAATAGGGGGGGGGTGTTGTGAACATTTAATTCTAGTACTAGTCCGATTTCGTCTGTTGAGCCGATCACTACCGGTTGGGATTCCGACAGTAATCGACTCGACATCGTCTTTTGCTTAAGCCGCCTCCTCCCGGCGCAGAGCCTCCACTACTCGTATTGCCGCGTTTCTGTCTTTTATGGCCATCTGTAGGTTGAACTCTCGGATGGTATTTGGTGATGCAGCTAACGCTCGCCGTACGAACCGACCGATGGCGTCGTCGGTGTCGTCAGCGTAGTATGTGATGGTCCCCGTGTGCCGTGAGATTGCAACAACCGCATGGGGCACGCTCTCGTGCAGCTTCATGTATACCTTCGGGCTGTTTGTTGCTGTGAAGCTGCTTTGGGGATCTTTGACGTTAATGAATCATTGACGTCTTAAATGTAATATCCTCTGTTTATGTTCTTCGTTTCGGCTGCCATCGTTTGGTTCACGGGTCACGGGTGTATTTAGTAAAGCCCACGTGTATGGAACATATTTTTATTTCTTGCACATGTTCAGTTACATTTATGCCAATGAGATGAAATTCGTCATAGAATTAGTAATATTTGATTTATAGTATAGAGTGACAAGACGATCAAGACAAACATGTGCCTGATGGTAAGCTCGAATCGCCTATAACCCAGCTACATGCCTGCCCATAACATCTCAGTGTCTTGCAGCTAATAGAACATGAAAAGTCCACCCAGAGATATAAGGTGTTTTTTTTTTTTACTATAATAGGTTCGCACTTGATCACCATCTCGCCTAATGTTAAGCGATGATGAGATCTACGATGGAGGGTGCTTACCTAGAAAAAACCGATTCACTCTCGATTTGAAGACACCAAGATTGTAACCATCTGGGAAAACCCACTCAGGCAACGCATTCCACAACCTAGACGTTCTTATCACAAACGTGGAGTCAAATCTCTTCGTTCGTTTTTGGAACATCAACCATGAAACGATGCCACCCTTTTTTTGGAACGAGAAGTCCGATAGAAGAAAGGGCAAGGTGGTATTAGATCATGCAGATAAGTTGCACACTTTACGCACAAGAGCGTCATTGCCTATGAGTCTTTTGCCACGTCTCTCAATCGATTCCAGTGTCCCCAGCTGATACTTCCGATCCATCCCAAAGGTGCAAACAGTACTCCATACAGGAGCGAATCTGTGCTTTGTATAACGTGAGCAACTGTTCAGAATTGAAGTATCTTCGCACTTTTGAGAGGACACCTAGTTTTTATCACTTAACCCAGTAATTTCTCTAGAAACATTGCCCCTCAAACCGGAGCACAGTAATGTTTGCACACTTGTGCTTGGCGGCAGAATAACTGGCAAATGTGTGGTACTTCTCCAGGCTCCAGGCGGACTCTGCAAAGAGCCCTACCACTTCTATAAAACACTTCGTCGAATAAGTAAACAAACTTTTCTATCGATCCTAATTTGCAGCTGCGATACAAGTACGTATTGGTTTAATTTTTTTTTCTGAAAAAACCAACATCTAAAATGTGCCGCCCCGGGCGGGCCGCCTCTCCGTCTCCACCAGGCGGAAGGGTAGGTACACGTACCTAAATACATTACCTCCACGCACAAAGAAAATACAAATAGAGTATCAAATAATAAAAATATTCGGAACATTAGATAAGTAACTTATTAGAGTTACGTTGACAAAGTGACTTTAGCAGTACCTGGACATATAACGTTTTTTGACATGCTTCTTAAACACAGCAGACAATGAAGCTTCGCTTATTTTCACATACAAAGTGTTTCCCAACTAAACTGCTTGGCACTCACAGACTCACACCGTGTTTCACAGCGCTTAGAGGGAGGGTATGGAGTGCCAAATTATTTGTAGGAGTCACTTGATCTGCTGTATAGATACAGCAGATCAAGTGACCAAGTGATCAAGTGATGATCTGTATCCATCGATATAATTAAGAAACGAAGATGAGGTATACTATAATCTAAAGACAACATAACGTGGCGAAAATTTGTTTGAAAAATTTCAAAACTGAATTGTCAACGAACGTACACAATTGTCAGCGAACGTACACAACTCCTTGTTGCGACTGAGACTAAATCAGGAGACGTCACCTGATTTTGCATCGCCATAGTAGAAACGCGTTTGCCGCTTCTGTCGTTTTAAGAGTTCGATGTCTGTATCTATACTAATTTGAGATACACGATCACGCTTGCGGAAACCAAATATCTTATATATATATAATTATACTAGCTTATACCCGCGACTTCGTCCGCGCCACATATTTATTAAAGTAATTGAGGCAGTACCTACTCGTATGTCTACTACCATACAAATTCACGTTTCCTAATCAAAATCAGTCTAAGTCAAAGTTTTATATTTATTAATAAATGTACAATTTACACGACAAATTACAAAAAAAAACTATGTTTACAAAAAATTAATCAAAAACAGACTTGGGACGGTCCACCAAATTTTATTAGAGTCTTAGTAGATATTAGTAGATATATCGTCTGATTACATGAACGCAAATTTTAGTTTGTTGTTCATATTTCAAAAACCGCCCCACTGATTTCGATAAAATTTATATGACCACCTCTGAACTATAATCTACCAACCAAAAAAATAACCATCTAAATTGATTCACAATTGGAAATACAACTGGATTGATAACCTCCTCCTTTTTTGAAGTCGGTTAAAAATAGCATACAAAGAGTGCAAAGATCCTTCCATACATACATTTACTCCTCATTTCCACTCTTTTCAACTCTTTTTCTACGCGTTAGACGGCAACGGACAGAGAGAGCTACTTTCATATATATAGTTTCGTATTAGAATTGAAAGCAGGTGTTCCTGATCATTTTATAGGAGGCAGTTGTAAAAGATTACCGAAAAGGAATACGTTTACTCCTCCAAAAAACTCATTTTCGCAGTTCTTAATTTGCCTTAATCGAGCGTCCATCATGCATAACATTTGATAAGACACCATGGAAATCTAGTCGACTATCAAAAATTCTGTCTGATACGCCATTTAGTGGCTGCGCCCATCTTAAATATTGAGGTTGTATAGTGCACTGTATTCTTCTTGTCAAGCCCTTTTATTTGATACCCATGTTGATGGGATTGATAAAACCTAAGTTATCCGCCATTGTGTAGAGGCCGCCATCTTGGAATTTAATTTTATATAGTCGGTTGTATTCTACTGGTTGAGCACTTTCATTTGATACCCATATTGATGGGATTGATAAAACCTACGTTATCCGCCATTTTGTAGCGGCCGCCATCTTGGATTTCAATTTTTATAGTATATTGTATTCTGCTTGTTGAGCCCTTTCATTTGATACCCATGTTGATGGGATTGATAAAACCTACGTTATCCGCCATTTTGTAGCGGCCGCCATCTTGGATTTCATTTTTTAATAGTATATTGTATTCTGCTTGTTGAGCCCTTTCATTTGATACCCATATTGATGGAATTAATAAAACATAAATTATCCGCCATTTTGTAGCGGCGGCCATCTTGAATTTATTTAAGTACATTAATTATAAATAAATGATACCGCTAGAAGCGTCTTGAAACGCTCTTGAGAGTAAATGGCTCAAACGGGTAAAAGTAAGATGGCACTTCATATGCCGAAACATAAACACCCCACTTATGTAACCTGACACCCGTTTTCCCGCCAAATTTGTAAAACGCGAAAAGCGGCCAGTGTATCAAGCGGTTATATAAGTATCCCCGTAGTTAGAATTTATAAAATTGCTGGAACAAACGTTTATCGACTCCATTTCAAGTGTCTACAAAATACAAAGTTTCATGGTAGTCATATTGAACTTCCAGACTTTCACCCCCAATTCCACCCCCGTAGGTACAGTTCGAAACTACAAAACTGCTTAAATATACATTTTATGGTTTCGTGTTAAATATCTAGACGAAAAGTTTCATAGTTCTTCAACAATGACGAAGTTTTCCATATAAACTTTCATCCCTTATTTTAACCCTTTTTTTCGGAACAAAAAGTAGCCTATGTCCTTTCTCGGGATCTATTCTATCTATGTATCAAATTTCATCAAAATCTGTTGGTTGGTTTAGGCGGTAAAGATGGACAGACAGACAGACAGACAGACAGACAGACAGAGTTACTTTCGCATTTATAATATTAGTATGGATATATACCTCTTTAAACGAGCAATTTTTGTATTCTTGTATATATCTATAGAATCTGAATCTCGGAAACGACTCGAACGATTTTCATGAAATTATGTATACAGAGGGTTTCAGGGACGATAAATCGATCTGGTTAGGTTTTATTTTGAAAAAAACGCCATTTTAGGCTCATTTTTAGACATGGAAAAAACTGTTACATAAACATTATTTTTTCAAGTCCCTTTATTTGAGAAAATCTGTATGTATCTAAGTAACCGAGCAAAGCTCGGTCACCCAGGTACTGTATTAGTAATGTACCAAAGTATTATATGTTTTTTTTTCATTTATTTATAAAACACATAGGTTTTAGTTACGGCAGTTTAAGACTGCCAACACCTACATCACGTATAAGTCAACACTAAATCTGATATAATATTATACCTCTAGGTAGGTGCATAATTACTTCTAAAGAACACAATGGAATAGATTGATACCTACCTATTGTAAATTCGAATGTAGAAATTAACACGTGGGCTCATTGAAGGCTGCCGCCGAAGATGCGACTTGCAACAAATTAATTTGCGTAAAAAACTTGGGAACGATCCACCTACCTCTTATGAATCACTAGCAGTCGCCCGCGACTTTATCTGGAGCTAGCATCCTGTAGCGACCTTGTCGCCTACCTTAAATTACTCGTACCTACTTGAAATTTTCGAACTACTATATCGATGGTAAAATTTCACTAATATCCACTAACTAGTTTTGGCTGGCCACTGGCCAGGTATCGATACAAATGCATACAATCTGCTGACACACGTCGATGATGAGTTGATGAGTAGAAGACATACATGCTTATAATAAAATAAATATAATTTAAAAACTCAAAAAAACCCGAATGCATGAAATGTGAACCAAACTACGTACTTACATACTATAAAAACGGAAAATAATAAAACAAGCACTTAGATTTCTGGTGGTCTAGAACTCTATAGGTAATATTATGTTATTGAATTAATACTATTGCAGAAAATAAAATATATTTTAAAGGAACATATCAACTGAACAGTCGGGATCCATTGAACAATTAGATTGGCTGTAGAATAATTATGGATCCCGACTGTTCAGTTGTTGTTCCTTTACTAGAATATATTTTATTTTCTGCAATAGTATTAATTCAATAACATATTAAAGAATTCTAGACCACCAGAAATCTAAGTGCTTGTTTTATTCTTTTCAGTTTTTATAGTTTGTAAGTACGTAGTTTGGTTAACATTTTATGCAGTCGGGGTTTTTTGAGTGTTTAAATTATATTTATTTTATTTCATACTTTTTAGTCATGAACAATGTTATTTTGCGCAAAGTCAGTTGTTATTATGCTCACCAAAATATGCATCTTTTGGTTTTTCACCAATAGTCTTCGTTCGACTGATAATATGATACCTATGTACCTAGGTTTATATAACTGCGTGTAATTTCTATAGTTTTGTGTAAGTAGTTGCTGATATATCGTTCTCTACGGACAATCTATTTTTAATAATACATTATAAATTGTAGTGTACATACGAGTATTATTAAAAATAAAACAACTCACATTTTACATCATGTCCCTAATACTTTCTAACTTAACAATTCTGTACGTATCTGTACTATTTAAATTTTAGTACAACGCCATCAAGTAAAGAAGGCTAGTTTGAAGTATCGTGCGGCCGCTTTTTAGTGTTCACTCGAATTGGGTCGGTTAACCTTATGAAAATATTACGAATGGTTATTTATCATTATTGGCTGGTCTAACGGGTATACAAAGCTGATTTTTTGCATACCTATTCTTAAAATAGCGCACTAATTGTTATTGAAGCTTGTAACAACCCAGCTCATATAAAAGTATTGTTTTCGTATTTTAAGTAATTTCATTTAAAAAAAATAGACTAAATCATTAAAAATTCTCGCCAATGATAGGTAGTAGATTGGCTAAACTTTACAGGATCGTGTGCATAATATGATAGGTACCAGTCGGCATTAACCCGAAGTCCTTGGTCTTGTTCGTTTGAGAGCCAGAGCCTTTTTCCATTTCCTAGGAAATACATTAATTACCTACTCTTGAACTATGCTAGTCAGGTTAATGAAAATTCTGGCACAAATAAGCAAAAATTTACTATATCTGAAATGAAAAAATTCAGGACTATGAATCCAACCGTTTTCGATATATAGCAATCTCCAAAACGTTTGCCCAGCAAAAAACATCTCTGAAATCTTAAGAGGCACAAATTTGGCTTTCACGGCACATTTATACCCATATATAAGCTATCTTTTTGCATATTTTATATCCAGCTAAAGCCAACATTTAAAAAAAAATTGCTGGGCGAACGTTCGTTTAGCAGAATTTCTTGTTCTGATATAAATCTGAAACATTTTCACGGTGGAGGCACAAATTCAAAATTTCGGGCACATTTACACGAGATAAGGCACTAATTATTAATAAGCATCATTCAATTCTTCAAGGGCATTACTTTTTTGATAACTGATTTTCACGTATGTTATAGGCAAATATCTTTAAAAATAAGGCCCCAATACTCCCAGACACTTTCCGTCGGCCATTTTAACTTAACAGACACTTTAAAACTATTATTTTGGGAGTTTTAAAGCGTCTGTTAAGTATGTGACTAGTGATAAATGCTGAGGTCAAATAAGGAACTTAGCACGGTAGCAGATATGGAGCAAAACCTTTTTTATAGTACCTATAGAGTGACAAGACGCACAGGACAACATCATACTTGCCACATAACAGCACAGTGACACGCACCTATTGGAACATGAAGAGTTCAAATCATTATCTAGACCTGCACTGCGCTTATCACCCAGAGATATAAGATGTTTTATCTCTATGTCCTGTAATTTCACTGGACATTGATTCATTTCTAAATTTTCATTACAAACAAGAAGGCTACAATACAGAAGAACAATACAATAAAGAAAACAACTTGTATACATTTTAAACATATATTTACAATGCAATAAGCTAGCTTGATACTGAAATATTTAAAATGACAAATTCAATACATGTAAAAAAATATTTGTAGTTTCGACGACATCACTGGACAACTCCTCTGGCTGTACTTAACATAAGAAAAATATATGTGAAAGTTATATGCAATAAGCAAGAAACATCGTCTGCAAGATGGTATCACAATAATTTTTTTTTTTTTTATGTGGTAACTTGGTTATGGTCACCACCATATTTTATAAGTAATAAATGTGAACGACAACGCTACGGTGATGTCCAGTGATTTGTCAGTAAATATCTACTTACTTAGATTTTTAAAATTCAACTAAGCGAGCGATCGAAAATGTATCACAATGCTTTATTATTGCTTATCTTGAATTAAATAAGGTACAATTTTAGTTAATTAATAGTTAATAATAACACGCTTTCTACCACAGCAAGTTGATCCTAAAGTTACGCGGGTATTTTTTTTTCTTCTTTTCCATTTTTCACATCTTTCTTACCAGACATTTATTCTAAAAGTACAATTATGACATAACACACGGTCTTATAATTGAATATTCAAAGCTGATAATTATGATGGATTATAAGTGTACTTACTAAGTTTGAGTTGAGTTTCGCTGGGCAAAACTAAACATCTATGATGGATGCAACATGCGGCTCTAACATTTAACAACAAATTGTGCGAAACAGGATGTCTACTCTCTTTATACGAAAAACGTAATTCGAAATAAACTCGCGACATTCCTACGTCCGATCCGTCGTTTCGTCCGTTTAAATGTTCTAAGCCTACTTCAATTAGAGCAGTATCAGAACATTTTAACTTAAAACAATGTTCGATCGAACGAAACGAAGGAACCGGAGTAGGCAAGTCGCGAACCAGAACAACCTAGCTGTTATGGCTCTAGGTAGAGCCAATTGGAAAGATGTTAGGGAACCCAATGGAACATATACAGCTCATAATAAAATCATACCTTTATTTTTATGTGTTTATATTGTTAAGTAAATGGTGAATTTAAATGTTTTTTTAACGTTTTTGCCAATAAAGTATTATTAAAACGTTACTGAACAATTTTAACGATGAGTTTAGAGATAATATTTGAGAATTATGAATAAATAATCAACTTTGAACATTCATTACATAGTTATCTCTAAAATACATTACAAGTATTATTACAAGGCTATGACAATGGCTTCGTTTCAAAACATATCTTATTAATGAACACAGCATGAGTTAGTACACATTACACATTATTTAATAACACATTTTAATTACAATTTTAAGTAATAGCGAAAGTCATATATGTAGGACCTAATGACCCTAATTTTTTTCCGTAAAAGTAGATAAAGCCTAGCGCTCACTTTACTGATAATACGGTTGATAAAGTAATTATTTTAAGAATGACAAGATTATGCAAAACTAGTTATAGATACGTTTTCTATGTGAAAGGAGATAAGATTTACAGTCCATATACCGAAAAAAACTACATTCATATATTTTTTGCAAAACATGAATTTCTAATTAAACGAAGCAAACCGATCACAATCGCATTTCTGACTTGATATGTCAAATGTAGTATCTATTATATCACGTACTTCTAAAATATAAGTACTTCTTTGTAATCACCTTTTGTTTTAATATCTAATATACATTACTAGCCCCGTATTTCTTAACAAAACTAAGCACAACCTTGCGTTTTACTTATTATATGTCATCACAAAAATTTCTGTACCAATTCGACTTTATTCAACCATTACACAGCGCAAACATTATGTTGGGTTGAAACTTAGATAGAGAATAAGTCAATAGATCAGGTATTTCCTTTGTACCCATCGTAAGCAGATGACGTCCATACTTGCTATGGCAATAGTGTGATGTCCCGCGACAAAAGTATGACACTTCCACAAGAGCGACAAGGCAAGAACGATCAGACCCGTGCTTTCGGTGTAAAGCGTTTGTTCCAACTCTATAGGTACGTAGTATATTTAAACACTTTGGGATGAAATATGCAAGCAGCCCGTAAATAATGAACACGCTGCGTTTGCTTCGCTTAGCTGAAATTCAATTACAATCTCAGTACTCGTAAGAACTTCAGTGAACGCTATTCCTTAACTGTATCGCTAATTTGATACTTAATACTAATCCAGCAAGACAATATATTTATATTATATTATTACACATCTCATTTCTACAATCACATTGAAATCCAGATAGGTCCACAGAGACAGTTCCTCAACAAAACATGACCTCATGGTTATAAGATGAGGAATTTTTCGGATTCTGTTTACTAATTCCCCACGAAATCTGTACATATCGTATATTTAAATAATTTCATGTCCACGTAGGTCTTTAATAAGACATAACACAACGCTATTGTCTTAAATAAGTTATTTTTGATTGCAAAATGTTCATTTTATTAGGCACATATATTTTAATCTTGTTATAAATGTAACATGTGAAGCAAGAAATTCTCCATAGTAACAATATTTGAGAACAATCCAAATTGTTTTTTTTTTTAGATATACCTAAGCACGCACACGTACACATATCCACACAGCTTTTTATTTGGTGAGTTTTACCTAACCGTAATCTAGCGCATGTGATCATATAAAATCGCGACTGATAATTTAATATAATCTATAAGACACTGATACAAATGTTGGTAATGGGTTCCCGAACGATCAAAATGATCTATAAGACTACAAAGAGGAGATCTTTGCTAATTTTAATTGTAACTTATCTAACTCGACCATTATAAGTTGTGTTTACTTAGGTTTTTAAAACAATTCCATGGCTTTTCTAGGCATTACACTGCACTGTATTTACCCAATGTCAGTGTACAGTGTTTACCTCTGCTTTGGTTTAAGCAGAGAAACAAGTACGGATACGTTTTTTTTTCTTATCAATAGCACTAGCAAAAATATTAAAATACGTTTCATTTTACGTTCGTTAGGGGCGCTCTTTTTTCATATTACAAACGGAAACAAGCGATGGGCCACCGGTGGCTACTTGCCTTCAGATACCTGCAATACCAAATAGACTCGGAGTGTATTGCTCTCGTAGGCTTTGTTAAAGATGATTTTTTTAATTACGCGGAAACGCTATGTAGGTTATAGGTTTATTTTGACGACTTCTATTACAGTGTCCATCTCCGCTTTTTTTATTGGTCATTTCATTCATTTCATTGGCCAAGTAGTCCTTTATTCGATTTATCTCCGCGTGGCTTCTGTGGTGACATTTTAGCCACTAAACTTTTCCTCTCACATACGGCTTATATGTATATTATATATAGTTTCAAACAGCTTTTACGACGAACGCTAAACATATCATACACTACCCAAACTACATTGTATAAATATATTTATGAATGTTTTGGAAGCCTTAAAAATATTAAATCACGATCTTATTTTTTTCTGTTTCCACTAATTATCTGAAAAAATCTATAGCTAATATTGCTAATGTTTCTTATACTCTTTATCGACATTAGCTATTAATATAGTATTAATAATATTTAAGTCGGAAAATTGAATCACGAATAATTAAATATCTATCATAACGTAGTAATAACTACATAATTATGTTTAATAAATGTTATTGAACAAATTATTTCATAAATATCGACATATTTGTAAATTTAATAATTGTGTCACGTTGTTTTTATAAAAACCTATAAAAACGACTTAGGACGAGACTTAATTAAGTTTAAATGGTGTTATATTTTTAAATTCTATTTGTCTGTTTCCCGACAACAGGAATGGCGCCAAAGCGTTTTCCTTTCACCTTGACCTTTGTCACGTTAGTCTACAAGTTTACGGTGACATGTGTTCGGTGAATTAATACATATCCATATCTGCTTTATCCCGACTAACGTAAGGTTCATTTCGATATGCTTAAAAGAGGCGTGCGAATATACGAGTTGGTGCGAATTATATACATTATTTCCCTCGCATAATACAGAACAATGCAAAGTTTATATCTTTAGAAATAAGTAATTTATTCCAATTTAAACCTAATTAATGTATAGTGTAATTTATTATTGCTCTTTTTAGCGGCAGTATGTTTACAAACTAGTGTATAGTATAAATATTGAGGAAAGGGAGAAATTTTAGTAGCATATTTTTGCCAAATATTAGAATTAGTAAAACGATATCTTATTATTATCGAAGATGAGGTATGCAGCAATACCTTCAAATACCAGCAAAATATGCGTTCGCTCACGCTTGTCATATGAATATTATATTAGAAATATATTTTAAGGAATTCAGAAATAGAGCTAATTAATTGATCGCTTAACAACGACCACGGCCAAAGGAAGACTCAACATTAACTCAATATTATTTTAAAATTTTCTGACAGTACATACAGTTCGATGTTCTATTTTACGAATGCAATCAAAAGAAAATAAATTAGGATAACTTTTTTCCCCGCCCTAAGAATATATTCTCCTATGTTGGCCCTGATTTATTGGTGATGTATATTCAAAACAGATATATATTCAAATACTGAACGCGTGCATAAAATAATTTAAGGCATTGCACAAGCAAAACTTGTAATGAATATATTAATTGCTTGTTATTCCATATCGAATATATGAGAGACGGGGAAGACAAGAAATATTTGCAGCTAACTGCAAATATTTTATATAGTCTCAAATTTACCACAACAGTGGCCAGTAATGCTTCAATTTATTTTTGACTGGCTATCACAATTTTGCTGGTCTTATATGAAGGCTATTTTTAACATCTCAACATAATATTTAATTGGTCCATTAAATTTAATCATAAGCATTAAACTTTGAACACATGTTTCTTGCGATACACATTTAGAACACGTACACTCACTGGCACAATTAACCGCTCTGTATCTTTTTTCTCACACTGATCTTTTTAACCAAATCGCTTTCTTGGGATTATTCATCACAAACCGTTTAATTTAACATCTTAAAATGTTTTTATTGCTTAATGTTCACTTTCAACTTAACTTCGATCGATTCAGAATTAACGATTGTTGCAAAAAGGAAGAAATACAAGGTAGGTTAATTGTACCTCTGAATATATAATACAAACTGTTCGAGCCATTATTGCATACCTTCTCAGCGAATTTCACATACTTGATAATATTTGGCAAAATTATTGTTTTTTTTTGTTTTCATTTTTTTTTTCGTTAGGTGCGAAAAAAAGATATTTCTTATAGGCTTAGAAGTCACGGAGCTATTTTCAGCCGCGCCCGGATCGGTTGCGGACCCGCAGCTTCTGTAGAATGCAGAAATATATGTAAAAATTGAAAGCACAACTCATGACGGTTCTTACGCCGGCGGCGCGCACTGTTCTCCTACGGCTGCCGTGCGGTCTCCGCGCGGATTGCTGTCGTCCGCTCCGCGAAAATAAGCGTTCGTGAGTTTTGAAATAAAACCGTAGTTCCGCAACCGTGGCGGGTGCGGGTGAAAATCGCTCCATGAGTTCTTAGCCTTAGTCTTAATATTACTCATGAACAGTGTTATTACTACTACAATCACTTTTTTCAGTAAATGATTTCGCTGATATGACAATTAGGATTATAGGTATTATATTATAAACTATTATTAAGCAAAATATTTGCGGTAAACATATTGTATTATATAAAAATGTATATATTTTATTTAAAAACGTTGTATATGTATAATAATGAAATATTTAGTTGTGATGCGGTAATAACAATAGATTAAAACGGCGCTTGATCGCTTGTTTTTGTATCACAGACATTAATATATTATTGTACAAAAAATATTCATATGTAAGAATATTGCGTATTATTAACGTGTAGTATCTTAGAAGTATAGTTGGTGATCTAGAACTAATTTACTAACGTTGCTAATTTTATATAACATTTTGTAAACGTACTAAATTACGTTGTACGTAGTTTTATTAGATACTCTTTATTATTATTAGCGTCACAACATATTTTTGCAAAAAAGCGTATTATCCTATCACTTAGCACGTCTTACATAATATGGGATATTGAAACACGCGATTGACCCAAGTGGTATTCCATTGCCAAACACAAATAACACAAGATGAAATGTAACTAAGTGCTGTGAACCAAATTGGGCCATGAAACGCCCACTTTAGTGATTTTATAATTTATTATTATATCAATAATAGAATTCAGTAACAACGCTATTTTATCTGATTTCACTTGACTTTTCAGTTGTCAATGGAGTACGCTTATATAGAACAAAATGGATTCGCTATTTGCGATGTAATCGCATATTATCAGTGAGAAAATGTTAACTGTAGAATGCGTTGCCTGAGTATATCCTGATAGATATATTCTAAGTGTCATCAACTAGACAGTAAATCAGATTTCAGGATAAGTGCCTCATTTTATGCCTCATCATCGTTTAACATAAGACGTGATGACGGGCAAAAACGCAAACTCATTATTGAAAAAAGTGATCATAATATAAATAATTAAGTAAATACCTTCTAACTCACAACTTTTACATCTCAGTTTTTTACACGCGTCTAGTGCGAAACTTTTTTTTAGAAGACAAACTGATGATTTTGTTGCTCTCTGTGATATCATAAAACATAAGATATGTCGGAATATAAAAAATATGTTTTTATGAACGGAGGGTTTTATCGGTTGATTTTTTTTTCAAAAAGATTATGTTAGTAGTGATTTTGAAAATCGAATTTTATTGGCTGTTGAATTGTGTAAAACGATGGACCATTTTAAACGATTGATTAATTATTGTTTCGAAAACCATCAAAAGACCAATCAACACAGAAATATTCGTAATTTGTCATCTCAAACGATTTCAGGGTGACAGAATTGTGTTAAAATAATGTTTTGAAATACGGTTTATAACTATTTGTACCAATATTTTCAGCTTTTGGAAATGGTAATTAGATTTTATTTTAAAAACTACCTTGATACCTGTTCCTGTATCCTGAATGTTCCTGAATCTATTTACCAAACTCAAGTAAAATAATAGGCACTAATGTTTATTTTAAGATAACAACGTATGGAGTTCGCGCCTGACTTTGGTGTCTTTGTAGAGGTAGAGCAGACGATGTAATTCGATTTATGCACACATGTCGAATGTACTTCTTAATCCATCTTTTTTGAATTTTGGTCCTAATCTGTGTCTGACGACTAGCATAAGCGATTTTGTAAGGCGGTAGAAGTTTTGAAAGCGAAATACGAATATTTAAGTATTCGTTATTGCTGTGTAAATATTAACAAATGTTTATAATAATATACGTATATATAATAATTTTTTTTAGAAAATAAATCTTTAGAGATCTTTTATTTCCGCTATGAAATCCGACTAATCTTGGGATGTTTTGGATTTTTCATTTGATATCACTTCGAAACAGATCGAGTTAAAATTCGACATGCAGATATACTTTACACTAGAATGAATGAAGGTAGGTTCTACTTCTTTGCAGCAAACAGCGTCAGCGCGAGAATAGTCCTTTTATAGAGACTCTTTCCTTCTTTACGCAACGTCGGAGAAAAGCTAGTTCTTATTTCGCTTACTGGTGTTCCATGAATGTTAAGAACCGTGTCGCGTTGTACGTTCCGATGGCCGATGTTGCCCGCTAAACCCAAACGGCAAGCGCGCGGGCGTCGGCCATTTTCCAATGTTAGGGCCGCACCAGAAGCGGCGTCTCTTCACCGCTGGCCCACTCTTGCCGTGAATCCTCACGAGGCCGAGAGCTGCAGAAGTTTGTGCAACAAGCGGACACATTCGGACCGGCCTGGAAAAAGAACAATCATATTATAGTAGAACCTCGATAAGTTAAAGTCCAAGGGAAACAAAAAATATTTTAAGTTATAGAGGTTTTAAGTTTTCAAGGGTTTTGGTTTTGGGCTCTGATGGGAAGGACATATTATTTTTTGAAGTTATAGAGGTTTTTAAGTTACCGAGTTTTGAGTTATCGAGGTTCTACTGTATTTTATATATGTACCTATTTGGTTTCTTCTAGCTTTACATCAGGCAAGATGACAGTAGAGTGTACACTTATAAAAGTAAAAACAAAATTGGCAGTCATACGAAGAAGCCCCTAGAAGTTCGTGCGAAGATTTAAGCTTGCCTCAAATAGCGTCCCAAACTTAGCTGTCAGCTCTCATTTTCCAGCGATAAATGTGTTATCTGAGCGAGAGTTACCTGTGACAGGTGCAGGTCGTACATGTGCAGGGTGCTCGCGGACATGTCGTGCGGCGGCGAGGCCGCGTCGAGCCCGCTCGCCGCCATGGAGAGCGCCTCGTCGCGCTGTGAGCGAGCGGTCGACGCCGCGCTCGCCGTCGGGACCGACTCCTCGTCCTCGTCGCTCGTTTCATCCATCTCCTGCGTGGAACAAACACAATGTTCAACATTTTGATACACCCTCGACATATTGAGGGAGTTGTGAAAAAATATGCAATCTGCCATTTTGTGGCAGCGGCCATCTTGGGCCGATATTTATTAATCATAGTCTCACACCAATCAAGACCCTTTAAAATAAAATTAAACAAAACCCTCGGTTGATTCCTACGGTAGCTACGACGCCACAGACACACCCACAGAGAGAGCGAGAGGCACGTCTTCTTCAACACTTTAATTTATATGTATAGACATTAGACACCCGTCGTTTTAGCGTCGGGAGTTGGTACTCAAGCGTAACCTTCTTTAATTTTTTTGTTACTACCGAAACATGTATTTCTCAATTTTAAGAAATGATTAAACCACGGCAGAAGATTCATGCACTCATCTTTTTCTGTACAAATATAATTAAACAAAATTTCAAAACTATACAAAATTCATGTTTTAAACGGAAATGTAGTCCATGAATTCTGATTTAACAAAAACTAAAGAAAATAATGGAATTAGCAGTAGAATATGTTACATAATTTTCAAATATGATAAGAACACTTACAGGAAGTCTGTATTGTTGTTGCCGTTGTTGCGGGTAGTACGAAAGAACTGCTGGCATCGGAGTTATGGCGCCGAACAAACTCTGCTGAATGTATGACCCCAGCATAGTTTTATTCTGAAAATAATAAAATAAAAAATAAACCGATTCACTCTCGATTTGAAGACACCAAGACTATATCTATCAGGGAAAACCCACTTAGGCAACTCATTCCACAGCCTAAACGTTCTTATCACAAAAGTGGAGTCAAACCTCTTCATCCGTGTCTTTGGAATATCAAGCATGAAACGATGCCGCTTCTTCGAGCTACGAGAAGTACGATAGAAAATATGTTCAAGACTTTGAAGTTTTTTTCGCACTAGTGTCATTGCCTATGAGCCTTTTGGCACGCCTCTCGATCGATTCCAGAGCCTCAAGCTGATAAGCCGATCCATCCCAAAGGTGCGAACAGTACCCCATACATACATATCTATACTAATATTATAAAGCTAAAAAAATTGTTTGTTTGTTTGCTTGAACGCTAGGATCTCGGGAAGTGCTGGTCTGAATTAAAAGATTCTTTTTCTATTGGATAGTCCATTTATCGAGGAAGGCTATAGGCTATAGAAAAGAACGCTACTATTAACAGAAGCGGAGCATGAATCAAGAATATTACAAAATCGGGAAAAAATATTCCTTTTAGAGAGTTTTCGTACGTTTCGTGCTTTGACATGACACATGTGACACATGACACATTTGTCTAAGATTGCGTCATTGAATATCACAGATTACATACCTCTTGAATATAAAACCTTTTTGCTAATCTCCGAGTTGGTACGACCAATTTCTGACAGGTGGCGTAGCAGGTAGCTGAAGAGGTATTTTGTTTGAAAGCGAAATTCTCAGGATTGACTGAACCGATTTCTAAAATTTTTTCACCGATGGATATGTGCGGGATCTCGATGAGTGCTATAGATGTTCCACGGGCGAAGCCGGGGCGGACATCTAGTAACATTATATAACTGACGGACTAATTAGTTTTTTTACAATCTTTTATTTAGTATCATAATGTCTGTAATAGAATCTTACACGTTAAATTTTATCCACTATCTGGTTACCGATTGAACAGAAATTTGGTACACCTATGTAAGTTAGATAACAATGACTAATATGGTACCATGGAGCTGGTCTGATGATGGAGCTAGAAGATTGCTATGGGAACTCAGTAATAGGTATGACGACTCATTGATTATTGATATTGATTTAATGTGCCATCAAAAGTCTACTCAATAACTGAAACATAGGTGAAAGAATTACTTTGTTATCTTAAAAACTTCCCGTGATATCACAATTTTACAATCACAATTGTGGACTCTCCCAAAAACGCTTCATACAAAAACACTACAGAAGCGTGACGTCACTGTGTCGTATATTCTATGCGTCGCGCGTGAAGTTTGTATGTTTGTATGTATATTTTAAATATTGCGTTTAGGAAACTGGTTTCATAAAAAAGTCACTTGAAATTGAATGGGTTATCCAATGGTAAATACATTTTCTAATAATTTCGTACTTTTAAAATGGACTTGCCCATCCAGCTTTGACGAATGATAATAAAGTAAGTTAAACAAAAAATATCAAAATTAAAATTGGAGCTGGAAGATTGCCATTAAGTTTTTAGTTGTTTTTTTTTTCTGGTAAAGAGTAATAAAAGGTTGTTTTTAGAATTTGTTAAGTGAAACCTCTTTTGTCGCACCACATACAGATTTTCCGTGGGCTGTGAATTGAACTCAAGCGTTACTATCGTAAATGAATGATATCTTCGGGGAAATTCGTATGATCCAGATGACAATGGTCATAGCCACGCACTCTGGTTTCACCCACCTAGTTTCCAAAATGAGCTATCAAATTCTGAGTTATTAGTTTTCACTTCTATCGGTATTCCTTATGACTGCAATTTTTTTTTTAATTAAGCTTTGTTAGTAGTCATGCCTATTGGATAGGAGTCTAACCAGATTGTTTCCAGGCAAGGCGTGGTTCATGCTCTGCCGCAAAGAGCGTAGGAAGTGCCGCTGCGAAGGCTCAGCTGGCAGCCACCCCGGATGACGGCAAGAGAACGCGACCAAGGAGAGTTCGGTTTTGCCACCCTCGCCTTGATCGTACTGTGTGGTGCCCGTCGCTAGAATTAACAAAAAATAATAAATCTTATGAGACGAAATTTTTTTTGCAAAATGCGAAAACTCTGCTCAATACTTAAATGTTAACAGATGAGTAAACTAATCAAATTTCCATACAATTTTCTACTACGTAAGTAGTATTTTCAACCTCAGAAATGAATTTCTGACGGAACAGTGACTTACGTTTGACCTTTTCTTTTTGTTTTCCTGGGGTCTGCCAATCAGGATGACCATGGCGCCGAATGTCCAACTGCAAGGGAAAATATATTTTGTTTTACTCGCGATAAGAATCTAAATTAAATGAAATAAAAAAATACTTTCTTGAATTTCCATCGGTTCACTTACTAATGTTGATTGTTATGGGTTGTAAGTCTAGAGCAAATAGCGCCTCAAATTATTTTTTTAACAGAAAATGTTATTAATATAGATTAGTTATAATAAGTTTTATGAGGAATAATTCTGGCAAGTTATTCTACCGCCAAGCAGACCTATGCAACGTTACTAAACCACTAAATATCAGTGCAGTGGTAGGTGATGGTTTGCCTTCTCATATTCCAATAGATGAGTGTCATTGTGACATTATGTGGCAGGCATGTTGCACGTTACAAACAGGCACATGTCCTGCTCGTGTCGTCTTTCTACACTATGAAAAAAAAGCTGAGACGGGTCGCTAGTATTCTATAAATTGTAGTGTAGCTGACATACCTGTGCAAAAGAGCAAACGTCGCCGATACCGAGGACGCTTACGGTGAAGTTGCGGTAGAAGTCAACGATGTCCAGCGCTCGGTACCTCAGCGTAAACAGAACCAGCGGACATAGCAGGGGGCTCAGCAACTCAAATACGATGTACACCTGGACATAAAAACATGTTTATTCGACTTTCAAAAAAATTAGGTAAGAATTCTTCTTTTTAAATAAATACACGGGTAACTCACGTTTGATATAGTGATAAAATGTGTAATAACCGCGTTAGTTTTCATAGTAAAATTATTTTTATTTTATTCACTCATTTAATCATAGTCTTAATCTCTTTTTTACAACATAAATAAAATATGAACATGATTAAAAACTAGGGTGGGGCCCAAGCTACCGGTGGTTAGGGCTGCAGAGTGCGAAACCTCCTGACAATGCGCGCTGTGTCAAGGATGACCGCCTTCTGCATCTGACCCTTGATCCAACCGTCTAGCGAAATATGCATGCTTTGCATATATTTATACATTTCCTCCACACAAAACAAAAAAACTTACAGCGCTCCAAAGTTCCAGATTCGTCAATCCTCATGAGAATTCGGTCAAAACGAAGTGTTTATCGTTACGATTTAAAAAAAATTGTAAATACAGTATTATTATTATTATTTTTTTGTTAAATCTACAACTTTATTTTGTTTCTTTCTAACTCTTTTCCCCGCCACCTATGAGGTAGAGTCGGTAGGCGCGTTTTTTTTTATGTGGTATCCCCAGGAGGCCTATTCCACAGATTTCAATTCGAGAGTGAATCGGTTTCTTGTAAGTAAACACGGAATCTGGTATATCGTCACTCTCTCTCTATTCACAGGGTGTCGTGTTTCTTTGTGCACTTAATTTTTTCTAGAAACACTACCCTTCAAAGCAGAATGTAGTAATGCGTATATTATATAATTGCTTGACGATATAATATATGGCAAATTGTGTGACCGTTAGGCGGACCGCAAAAAAATCTACCACTTGCATTGTAAATAAATATGTGTTTTATAAATAAGACTATTTTATTTACAAATGCCAAATAAATTTACAAACGAACATCCAAAGAACCTATAGATAAAAACAATTTTTATTTGATAGTTGTAGTTGAGGGAACATCCCCCAGTTGTTTTTATGGCTTGTCGCATCAGATTTCAAATTGTACTTATTGTGTTTACAATAAATCATCTCAAGTTATTTCAAAACATTAATTACTGATTTAGACACTATACATACTGGTTGCTTACATTGTATAACTTGCGTCGTGACAGGTTAACATTCTCAAACATGTACGTTGTACACTCCTCTTAGAAGTAACTATAAGAAACAATAATTTGGTACGTTTATAGAAATTACAGTTTCAATAATAGTAAGGAAAACAGTAAGAAATAAATAAGTAAAGTTGTAGGTTTTAACAATAAATATTTACGAAGGTATTTACAAATACAAGAAATTAAAAATTTTGATTTACCCCAGACTACCTCGGATTTGTAATTTGTGGGGGTAAAATCTCTGGGGTCTTTAGCCATGCTAACGACAGGTTGAGCTTTTTTTAATAGTATTTGTCAGAGTTTTGTTCAGCCCGGCCCGCAAACTAGACCCCGACTACGAGTATGAGCATGTCAGGGCTTTGCTACTTAATCTTAACTTCGTAATCACAGATTTTAATCTTATTTTTAACCGACTTCCAAAAAAAGGAGGAGGTTATCAATTCGATCCCTACTTTTTTTTTTATGTATGTTACCTGATTTCTCGAGAACCTCTGCACCGATTTAAAATTTTCTCTTTGTGTTCGGATGGGTATGCTTCCCGAATGGTCCCATATAAATGTTATATTTTAACTACTTACGTGAATTACTTATATGTCACAATATATGTATTCAGTCAGTGTTATAAATCGTGAACTCACGGCTCTGAATTGGAAGAGTTGTTGGAAGTGTGCAGCGACGTCCTTGGTGTGAGCGCGTCCTCGCCACGCCGCCGGCAAGTAGTGCACGTGACCCAGTACTTGCACAAAAAGCTCCTCGCCCCGCGCCGGCCCCGTGCATCCCGTCCCGCCTCCTAGGCGTTCTTCATCGCCTATCAACGCTCTACCACACACATGACATTATACCGTCTATTCTGTCGATGTTTCCAACTAATTCGCAACAAGCCCACAGCGGCCAGACCTTCATCATTTTATAAATTCTGATTCCATTTCTTTGCGTGTACAGTTATTTATTTGCATGTCCCCCATGTGTAAAAAAAGTTTAATCTTTTATAAAATATCGAAGCTCTGGCCGTCTTTGGCTCTTGGGTTATAAGTAAAATCATCATAGTATATTTCGCTACGCACAGCTTTAACTTTTATAGGTTTACACATGACCGCCATTTCGCCTGATGTTAAGCGACGATGCGGTCTACGATACACAGCTACAATTACATTAATATTTTTTACATTCGCTTATCCCGTTTAGTAAACTTGTGAAAACCCCTGCAAACGTTAGTAGTAAAACCCGTTAGAGTTTCTGTAATCTCTGTCTGGTCAGAAAGTGTGTGGTCCTTAAAAATAACTCGAGAAATCAAGAAGCACAAATTGAATACATGACACGATAAGAAGTGGTCTTCACAAGTTTTCGCACAGCACGATTTTTAAAAATAAAGTAGTGATCGAATTGATAACCTCCTCCTTTTTGGAAGTCGGTTAAAACCAGATCTCTTTTGGCTACTGAGCTTTGGGCAGCGTTCTATTATAGTACATTCATACGACGGTGATCTGAAAAGCTTCCGACCTAACAAAGACAAAAGCTAATTCTTTAGACTTTGTTTAATAATTACACCACATAGTCTTCTTGTTATGCTACACACTTCTCCCAGCGATGCTCTCATCTCTGTAACCTGTCCAAATTGTACTTGGCGCTTTGCTCTACAAAATCATTCTTCACGAAGGTGTTTTTTACTCTCTGCCTCTTCATTTGGCCAAAATCTCTGTCTTCCGATCGCAATTTTTAGGCGATCGAACAAAATGTAGTCACATGTTCATTACATCTGCTATCTTTCTCACTTTAATTCGGCGGTCGTCTAGCACCATAATATTCTCACTTCACTTTAGCGATGTTTTCGTCGGTTGTAGCAGTTTTTGACGTCCCGAACATTCATCGTTTCTCAATCTCTTACACCCCGTTTGATTTCAGCGGCCCAAAATTGTACAATGCTAAATGATGGCGCAGACACCCAATGTGCAGAATCCTACTCATCTTTGATTTGCGTAGTTGATTTTCTTTTTAAACCACATATTTAAAGACAGCTTGAAACTCGAATTTATCCATTTTCATAAAAAGACCCACATCAACTCACTCAAACGACTGTTACACAAAAACGGCACATCCGAAATGACTGAAACTTCAGTGAATAACTGTCAATAAAAAAACCCACAAAATGCACTAATTTTCATTTACGAGTGTTGCTATCTTCACGATGGGGTCGGAAACTTTTCAGACTACTTCGTATGAGATGAAACAGAAGACAAGTGAGGCAAACTTTTAAAATTATTTGTATTTTTTTTTAGAGGGTCTTAACAATAGGGAATATGCATGCATTTTTTTTATATTTTTAATTTACTTTTTACATTATTATAACACAATAAAAAATGTAAATACTCTTGTAAATGTACAAATTGATTTTTAAAATAATATTTAAAATATCGGTATAATTTGACCAGTTTAAACGCCGCCATCTTTCCCGCGCCTGCATGACGTCACAGGCCACGACCTGTGTTTACTACAAGTGTTGTAGTTACTTTGTACCGATTTTTGAGTTGTGCTAGCTAATCAAACGATGGAGAACACGACTTTTCTCTCTAACACTACTAGCTCAGTACGAATATCGACACCGTTAAAGCAGAAAACATGCCATGTGACGTCACATTTGGTTTCCACAGATAATGATGCGTTTCGCAAACTTGAATTTCCCGCGCCTATTTTGCACTTTTCAAATAATATTTTTTATAATTAATAACTAACAAAATAATTGTTTTGGCATAATGGCGGGACATTAAGGATTCTACGGAAAAAAATCAAGCCAATTTAAACTACATGCATATTTCCTATTGTGTCGCCGTGTGACGTGAAAATGCAACTAATTCGTCAGAGTCTAGAGAACGTTGCTTTCACAGCGTCATATCACGCGACTCTGTCGATTAAGTTATTTTACGAGTAACATTCGCTTATAACGCTAATTCAACTTGTGTAGACCACTGCAACCGTCTTAGTCTTCAGTAGCAAACCCCGTTGGAGTTTTTGTAGTCTCTCACTGATCAGAAATTGTATAGTCTTTAAATATAATTCGAAATATCAAGAAGCAAAAATTGAATAGATGACACGATAAGAAGAAGTGGTCTTCACAAGTTTTCGCACAGCATAATCTTAATATATAAAAAAAATTGATCGAATTGATAACCTCCTCTTTTTTTGAAATTGGTTAAAACCAGTTTGCCTCACTTGATCTCTATTGGCTACTGAGCTTTGGGCAGCGTTCTATTATAGTACATTCATACGAGGATAATCTGAAAAGTTTCCGACCTAACAAAGATAAAAGCTATTTCTTCAGACTCTTTTTAAAAATTATTCCACATAGTCTTCTTGTTATGCTACACACTTCTGCCAGCGATGCGCTCATCTCTGTAACCTGACTAAATTGTACTTGGCGCTTTGCTCTACAAAATCATTCTTCACGAAGGTGATTTTTTTCTGTCTCTTCATTTGACCAAAATCTATCCTCCGAGCGCAATTTTTAGGCGACAGAACTAAATGTGGCATGGGGCTAGATCTATTGCAAAAGACAAAAGCTAATTCTTTCGTTTAATAATTATTCCACATAGTCTTCTTGTTATGCTACACACTTCTCCCAGCGATGATCTCATCTCTGTAACCTGTCCAAATTGTACTTGGCGCTTTGCTCTACAAAATCATTCTTCACGAAGGTGTTTTTTACTCTCTGCCTCTTCATTTGGCCAAAATCTCTGTCCTCCGATCGCAATTTTTAGGCGATCGAACAAAATGTAGTCACATGTTCATTACATCTGCTATCTTTCTCACTTTAATTCGGCGGTCGTCTAGTACCATAATATTCTCACTTCACTTTAGCGATGTTTTCGTCGGTTGTAGCAGTTTTTGACGTCCCGAACATTCATCGTTTCTCAATCTCTTACATCCCCGTTTGATTTCAGCGGCCCAAAATTGGACAATGCTAAATGATGGCGCAGACACCCAATGTACTGAATCCTACTCATCTTTGATTTGCGTAGTTGATTTTCTTTTTAAACCACATATTTAATGACAGCTTGAAACTCGAATTTATTCATTTTCATAAAAAGACTCACATCAACTCACTCAAACGACTGTTACACAAAAACGGCACATCCAAAATGACTGAAACTTCAGTGAATAACTGTCAATAAATAAACCCACAAAATGCACTAATTTTCATTTACGAGTGTTGCTATCTTCACGATGGGGTCGGAAACTTTTCAGACTACTTCGTATGAGATGAAACAGAAGACAAGTGAGGCAACCTTTTAAAATTATTTGTATTTTTTTATTAGAGGGTCTTAACAATAGGGAATATGCATGCATTTTTTTTATATTTTTAATTCACTTTTTACATTATTATAACACAATAAAAAAAATTTTAAAGAGGGTATTAACAATTGGGTATTAAAAATTCGCCGTGTGACGTGAAAATGCAACTAATTCGTCAGAGTCTAGAGAACGTTGCTTTCACAGCATCATATCACGCGACTCTGTCGATTAAGTTATTTTACGAGTAACATTCGCTTATCAAGCTAAATCAACTTGTGTAGACCACTGCAACCGTCTTAGTCTTCAGTAGCGGAGTTTCTGTAGTCTCTCACTGGTCAGAATTTGTGTAGTCCTTAAAAATAAATCGAAAAATCAAGAAGCACAAACGAAATAGATGACACGACAAGAAGAAGTGGTCTTCATAAGATTTCGCACAGCATTTTCTTAAAAATTATTCCACATAGTCTTTCTTTCTTGTTATGCTACACACTTCTCCCAGCGATGCTCTCATCTCTGTAACCTGACCAAATTGTACTTGGCGCTTTGCTCTACAAAATCATTCTTCACGAAGGTGATTTTTTTCTCTGTCTCTTCATTTGACCAAAATCTCTGTCCTCCGAGCGCAATTTTCAGGCGACCGAACAAAATGTGGCATGGGGCTAGATCTGTTACAAAAAGTGGATGGTCAAGCAGTTCCATCGGCAATTCGTCGATTTTCGCCATTGCAGCCGCTGAGGTCTGAGGCGGTGCGTTGTCTTGATGATGATTGAATATGGTACAAACGCATTTCTTGACGTGTCCATTACGTCTGCTAACTCTCTCACTTTAATTCGGCAGTCGTCTAGCACCATTTGGTGAACATTGGCGATGTTTTCGTCGATAGTTCCAGTTTTTGACGTCTCGACCGTTCATCGTTATTCAAGCTCTTGTTACACCCCCCGTTTGATGTTAAATGATGGCGCAGAGCCCCAATAGACATAATCCAACTCATCGTTAGTTTACGTAGGTGATTTACTTTTAAAACCACACATGTAATGACAGCTGGAAACTCGATTTTGTCCATTTTCATAAAAAAACTCACATCAACTCACTCAAACTATTGTTACATAAAAACGGCACATCCAAAAATGATTGAAACTTGGGTGAAAATCTTTCACTAAATAAACCACCAAAATGCACTAGTTTTTATTAATGCGTGTTGCTATCTTCATGGTGAGGTAGGAAACTTTTCAGACTATTCGTATGAGGTGAAAAAAAGTAAAGCGAGCCCACCTCTGACTTTGTCTATTTAGTTATTTTAACATTTGCTTATCACGCTTAGTCAACTTATGAAGACCACTGTAAACGTCTTCAGTGGCCAACCCCGTTGGAGTTTCTATAGCCTCTCGCGGGTCAGAAATAATGTAGTAATTATAAATAATTCGAAAAATAAACTAGCAAAAACTTAAAAAATGACACGACAAGAAGAAGTGGTCTTCACGAGTTTTCGCACAGCATTTTTACATAATAATAAAAAAACACAGAAAGTAGAAAACATGTTTATAGTGAACATACGAGTATTGTGGATATTAAAAACTCTAAAATTAAGGTGTACCCCTAGAATCTGCAATAACCGCATCATACTGTGGCGGCGACTCGCGTTTACAAATTTGGCGGGAAAACGGGTGTCAGGTTCACTACTTGCGTTGTATAAGCGTCAGCATATGAAGTGCCACCTTACCTATACGTACTGCTTTAAGACCATGATTCTCAAAAGCGTTTCAAGACGCTTTTACCAGTATCGTTTGTTTATAGTTAACGTGCTAAACATGTAAACTAACAATTTTAACAGTTGAGTCGGAGTTTTTTTCGGTTTTTCGAAGGGTCTAAGAGTTTTACATTTTATTTAGAAGAAAATCATAGTGCTTTGTTTTTTTTTTAAATTAATTATGCACGATATAACAAACACGAAAAAAAACTGCTTTCGTCAGCATGTATTGTTTTTTTTTTAATGTTCAATACTTCGAGACCATTTATAAAAAACCCAAAAAAAAAAAATTACGCGGCAAACACCCGATCGCAAAGTTAAGTTTGTTGATTTTCGTCGTTTCGTGTAATATAGATACCACGGTGTATCAAGCCTGTGTTGGATAATCTAGTGTATTCCACCTTCACAGAATGGGCAATGCAGTAAAATACATAAAGTTGCTAAACGAGCGTGGTTGCAAGAGTATGCTTATGAATGTGTGTTGTGTGTGTGTGTGGATGTGTTTGCACTTGACCTCTATTGCCTACTGAGCTCTGGGCAGCGTTCTATTACAGTACATTCATATGAGGTGAAACAAAAGTCAAGCGAGAGAACGTTTTAAAATAAAATGTAATTTTTTTAAGATGGTCTTAACAGTTGTGTCGCCCTGCCACAGTTGCGGAGATGGCACTGCTGATGTTTGGGAGACACTGAACTCGACAAAATGCAACTAAATCGACAGAGTCGAGAGATCGTTGCTTTCACAGCGTCATATCAAGCGACTTTGTCCATTTAGTAATTTTTAACCCCCAACCAAAAAATTAGGTGTTATGAGTTTGACGTCGATGTCTATCTGTCTGTATGTCTGACTGTATGTGTGTACCAGTCTGTGGCACCGTAGAGCTCAAACGGGCCTATTTCGATGCTTTTTTTTTTTATTTGAAGGTTAAGATGTTCTTACCTATATTTGGTTAATATCGATTGATGATGGCTGCATCCACAAAATGGCGAACAAAATATTTCTTCCCAACCTTCCTCAACATGGGTATCAAATGAAAGAGCTTGACTAGCAGAATCGTATACAAACACTATAGCAAATTTCAAATCCAAGAGGGCCGCCGCCACAATTTATAATTATTTTTTCAAAACTCCCTCAATGTGGGTATCAAATGAAAGGGCTTGACTAGTATAATGTGGTACAGATTACAAATCCGAGGTTGTCGGAGGTAAATCATTTTTTTAAATTTTGTTCTTGTTTACATTCGCTTATCTCGCTTAGTTACCTTGTGTAGTCCACTACAACGTCCTAGTCTTCAGTAGCAAACCCTATTGGAGTTTCTGTAGCCTCTCAATGGTTAGAAATTGTGTAGTCCTTAAAACTAATAAAAAAAATACACAAAGAAAAAATTTAATAGCTGACACGACATGAACCAGAAGTGGACTGCACAAGTTTTCGCACAGCAAAAAGTTTGCCTCACTTGACTTCTATTGCCTACTGAGCTGTGGGCTGCATTCTTTTTTATTATTATTCAACTTAGTCTTCTTGTTATGTTGCACATTTCTCCCAGCGATGCTCTCATCTCTGTAACCCGTCCAGTACTTGGCATTTTGCTCTACAAAATCATTCTTCACGAAGGTGATTTTTCTCTATGTCTCTTCATTTGAAGTCTCTGTCCTCCGACCGCAATTTTTAAGCGATTGAACAAAATGTAGCCTGTAGCCACATGGGGCTAGATCTATTGCATAAAGTGGATGCTAAAGCTGTTACATCCATAATTCGTAGATTTTCACCATCGCAACCGCTGAGGTGTTAGGCGCTGCGTTGTCTTCAAGAAATGCAAACGCGGCACCAAACGCGCGGGCAGGTTTCTTTCGTCTAAATGATAATTGTATATGTGACAAACACACTTTTTTAACATATTCATTACGTCTGCTATCTCTCTCACTTTAATTCGGCGGTCGTCAAACACCATATGGTGATCTATGGCGATGTTTTCGTTGGTAGTTGCAGTTTTTGGACGTCATCGTCATCATCATCGTCACGTTCATCGTATCCCAAGATCTTCTCACAACCACGTCTTATTTCAGCTGCCCAAAATTGCACTATGTTAAATGATGGTGCAAAGTCCCAATACACATAATCCAACTCATCTTTGAGTCGCGTAGGTGATTTTCTTTCAAAACCAAATATTTAATGACAGCACGATACTCGATATTGTCCATTTTCTTAAAAAAGCTCAAATCAACTCACTCAAACAATTGTTACATAAACACTGCACATATAAAGTGACTGAAACTTTTGTGAATAACTGTCAATAAATAAACCAACAAAATGCACTAGTTTTTATTAATGAGTGTTGCTATCTTCATGGTGACGAAACTTTTCAAACCTCGCCCACAGACGTCTTCGTATGTATGTGGCGAAAAAAAAGTCAAGCGAGCCAACCTTTTAAAATGAATTGTAATTTTTTTTAACAGTAGTGTCGCCGTGACACTCCTCAGTTGCGGAGTGCCACAGCTGATATTTGGGAGACAAATTCAATCAGATCGAAAGAGTCGAGAGATCGCTGCTTTCGCAACGTCATATCACGCGACTCTGTCGATTAAGTTATTTTTTACATTCGCTTATCAAGCTTAGTCAACTTGTGTAGACCAAACCAAACGTCTTAGTCTTCAGTGGCAAACCCCGTTGGAGTTTTTGTAGCCTCGCACTGGTTAGAAATTGTGTAGTCCTTGAAAATATATAAGCAAAAAAATTGAGTGGCTCACACGACAAAAAGAAGAAGTGGTCTTCACAAGTTTTCGCCCAGCAAATATGAGTATGGGGTGAAACAGCTGATTTATTATGAAATTCCCCGCCGGTAGTGCAAAAAGTCCCGATGTCGACCGTCAAAAGAAAGTAATTCAATGGACTAATAGAAATTTCTCGTATTTAGATACAAAATAAAATAAATATTGGGGTAGGGAAGGTATACATAAGCTATTTTACAAAAAATATTTCAAGTAAATATTATTTTTTTTATAAAATATTTGGAGCTTGGAAAAAATCTCGGGGAATCGGAACAGGGATCGAACCTTATTTTCCGCTGTCAGCTAGGTCCAATCAACAGCCTAACTTCTTTACTAGACAGCGCTGTTTAACTAGTGTCCTGAATGCTGTTCAGCCATATGATCAAACAGCTACGCAAATTAGATCGTTTACATTGAATTACTTGCCTAGCCTAATCGTTTCAATTCTGTTCCACTTACTGCCACGATAGTTTAATGTGACAACGTCATAACAAAACATTGAAACACTTTTTCTTCGATTTATTAGACGTCATCACGTCAAAAAAAATTAACTTTCACATACATATATTATTAGTAGCTTAGTATTATTAGTAGATATTTGGTCGAGTGTCTGAAATTATTTTACAATTGTTTTTTTTTCTGAATAATAAATTATTATTACGAATGAATTTCTAACGACAGACATTTCATCTTTTTCTGTCTGTCTGGTATCGTACTAATGGCCTGAACATTAGCAGGTCAGTTTATTAAATGTTGTCACATACGGTTGAATATCATTCAGGAAGCTGGTTAAACAGCGCTATCTATTAAAGAGGCTAAACTGTAAAATTACGAGGCGAATTATTGCTCGTTAACCATATTTATGTATATCTCTTGCACTCGGCGATCTGTACAACTGCATCTTTAATAAACTTCAATAAACATGTAAAATTCCGTTGAAATTCGCATAGCATTGCATGAGTACAAATATCAAAGATCTTCGTTCGCTTTTTTTTATAGTATAGTGACAAGACGACCAGGACATGTTCGGGATGGTAAGCAACATGCCTGCCCATAATAGCACAGTGACACGCAGCTATTGGAACGTGAAGAGTCCAAATTATTACCTAGCACCGCACAGCGCACAGCTCTCGTCACCTGGAGATATAAGGTGTTTTATATCATAGCCAGTATTTTTCTCAGAAAAAATGCCCTTCAACCCGGAACACAGTAATGATTGCACACTACTGCGTGGCGGCAGAATAACTGGCAAAGGACTTAGTACTAAGTGCTTCCTCACGCGGACTCTGCAAAGAGTCCTACTACTACAATAAACCTACCACTACAACAACATTTAACATACAAGCCAACCTCATATTATACACTCATTCAAATGCCTACATTAACATGCAATGAACATGTAGAACGAAAAGAAAAAGATTATCCCATCAAAGCGTCCTCAATCGAGGACACTTTGATGGGATGGGAAACAAACATTTAGACACTTAACAAATATTTGTTCAATACACAAACCAATATATTTAAGTAACGTTACAAAATAACATGCATAAACATACATACAGATGTTGTGAATTATAGAAAAGCACACATAGAAAGGCTTTATACATATGCACTGGTATTGTGTGTAAAATCGGACGGTACCGTTAAGTAAAATGTCCTTGGATTTGATATTGTTCTCTATTTATTTTCGTATGGTATGAAAGAGACAGTAATAAATAGCGAAACATTTTAGTTAGGCGGTTGGATACCTACACAAAGTGATTATGAATTATGTTAGTATTAAATGAGTGTGGCGTTAACTAAGTATTTGGCAGACTCACACAACACCATCTAACCCAGACAAAGCAAAGCTTGTACTATAAGAACGAGATAGCAGATACCAAACTTATATATATAGTTGTAAATACGTACATTAAAATATATAACAAATTTATAAAAACAAGGCGGGTCTGGCACCAGTAATACAGATTTTTAACTAGTTCGGGTGCCAGACGTCATTACTAAGATCAGTTTTATCAACAATGCACTGTGTTTGATTTTAAGAAATGTTGTTTAATATGTTAAAACTGTATGAATGCATATATTCTGGTTAATAAAAGTTTTTTAGACTTTATCATAGAAACATGGAACATATATTTGTATTTGTCATACAAATATTTTCATTAGGTGGGAATCGAACGCACGACTTAGCAGGCAAACTCACTACATTAAACCACTAGACCAGCAAAATATTGGGGTTGTTGTTAAACTGTTGGTTTTGATATTGTTCTCACTTTATTTTGTATTAAAGAGACAGCAAAACCATACACTCTAGACTAACTAAAGAAGCTAGGCGGTTGAAAGGCGTCATAAAAATGATGGTGAATTGTTTTGTTAATATTATATGTGCATAGTATCTGATTATACTATCTCTTTATTTTAGCTTGATATGAAAGAGAGATAACAATAGCAAAGTCTATACTGTTTTTCTTATGTGAAGTGGAAGTGTGCCACAAAGGTAATGATGAATTATGTTAATATTAAATATGTGTGGAGTGTGTTTTGATGAATGAAGACGAGCGACAGAGCCAACTTGAGTTTGTACACATGCCGCGCCGATCCCCTTGGCGGGACAAAAGCAGGAAGACGATAAGCACGGCAGTGATGCACCGATATACGAGTACAAATTAACGTTACTAAACATCAATAATAAAATATGAGAATAAGCATTATCCTAACTTATATTTTTTTATTTATTTTTTTAAACTTATCTACTGCCGTTACTGAACAAGCTGAAAACAATCGAAAATCTGATGAAACAAATTCACAAATATAATTTAATTTATCACTGACATCATTTTTACGCATGAGTTTTGTTGTGTTTGTATCAGTATTATTTGTTTACATGTAAATTCATTCTCAAGGTCAAGCGATCGCCCAAATTGAATAATCACTTGCATTTCCTCAGTTGCACAGTTTTAATGTACTATGTTGTCTACATACACGGAGCGTATAAAATCTCGCTAATTTAAAAAGAAATAACGGTGTATTACATACAGTTTTACCGAATTAATTGCAGAAAACCAGTATTACAAGCGGGCAGATTAACTGCACTACCATGTCGGGTTTATAGCCAGGATAAAAGAGAAATATATATTACCAATCGCCAAATTAACAAATTACGAGCAAACTAATTAATATTCTAGAGGTATATATTTATTTATGAATGAAATTAAATCTACATTTTCTTTAGTCATCGCATCACGCGTGAACGGCTGGACCAATTTCGCTTATTATTTTTTTTGTTGCGTTGTTATTGTCAAGAGAAGAATCTTATGAGAGAAAGAATCAGGAAAATTGCGCATAAAATTAGAAAATTTAAGAATTCTTAGCCCGCATATAAAATTATTTCTAATCTACGCTTAGATCTTTTAAACTACGCGACAGATTTTGCTGGGTATTTTTTTAATAGATAGTGATTCAAGGGGAAAGGTTTATAAATTAATCAAATATGTCCAAAGCGACTAGATACGAGTACACCGTCCTCCGTAATATAAATTAATCGTACTCCGTACACGAAGCAAACGCGAATAAATCAACTTTGCTACTCTATTTTATAATTTCTTTAATTTTACTTTTATGCGTTTGTTGTGTGTGAATTGTTCTCCTATATACATTTATTTATTTACATTTACTATAATCTCCTACCATATAATCTCATATTATAAATGAAGAGATTTTACAGTAATTACATCATATTTACTAGCGTCTCGGCTTCGCCCGTGGCACATAATACATAGCCTATAGCACTCAGGCACAACATATATTATCCAACAATGAAATAATTTTTGAAATCGGTCCAGTAGTTCCTGATATTAGCGCATTCAAACCAAAACCCTCTTTAGCTTTATAATTAGTGTAATCTTGGCATTACTTGGGAATTAGTTATGCACGTTAGTGGGAATGGTCGTGCATAGCTCGAGATTTACAGTATGGGGCTCACCTGGCTCCGGCGAGTACACAACCTAAGATCGTGATGATGCTGAGGACGTGCTCCACAGTCAGCACATCTTCGTCGTACACAGAGAGGACAACCAACACTCCGAGGACACTCCCCGAGAGGAACACGAAGTTCCTGAAAAAATAACATTTATTTTTCATTTAATTAGCAGCCACAGCAGTTTATCACCTGATTGTTTTTGAAGTTATACTTCTTACTCGTAGTTTGTTAGCGTTAGGGAAATATGATGACAGTAATTGTTTACGATGCGCGCTCACATCTCCACGAAAAATCAACACCCTGAAGCCATCACCCCGAAGTTAACTAATCAACATTGTAACTAACTTGTGGTTTATTGGGACGAGGAATAAAGAGAAAAAAATGGTATTATCTTCTTGCGTGCTTACATTTGTACACACCAAAGAGTTTACATATAGTTTACGTATACATTTGGCATAAACGCTTTACACCGAAAGCACGGGTAGCATCTTTCTTGCCTTGTCGCTGTTGTGGAAGTGTCATACTTTTTTCGCAGCACATCACTCTGTTGCCATAGAAAGTATGCACATCATCTTCTTACGATTGACACAAAAGAACTGTGCGGAAAATCTAACTCCATACGTAGAACGTGTAAACTCTTTGGTACACGCACTTCGTTTTATTAGATACTAACAAGACGAGCAAGACGTGTGCCTGATGGTAAGCTA
This sequence comes from Ectropis grisescens, assembly GCA_017562165.1. Lineage (NCBI taxonomy): Eukaryota > Metazoa > Arthropoda > Insecta > Lepidoptera > Geometridae > Ectropis > Ectropis grisescens. Next base: position 13,547,547 of record CM029767.1, on the reverse strand, counting down.
CACCCATACAGCACAGTGGCACGCAGTTATTCCAAGCTTTCAAGTCACTGCTTGTCACTGTACTGCGCTCGTCACTCGCATATAGTTAAATTATCTTTTGTTTTGATGATTTCTATTGAAACAAACATTTTGTCAAACAAAATAGTGTTCGCTTGTAACTCTCACTGTATATTTCTTCTTGAAATTATTATTTACTGACAGTGCGATACGCACGTACATATCTAAAGGTAAATGAGTTTTTGAAATCGGTTTAGTAGTTCTTGAGAATAGCGCGATCAAACAAAAAAACCTATTCAGCAATAGTCCAAGATCCCAGAGCCACTAGACGTCACGTATTTTCTGATGAACGAAATCTGGAAGATTGAGTAGTTAGCACGTACTAAGAACACATGCTTACCCGGTAACTTGCTTAAACGGCCAATTTTCAGAAGACACATTACTTCACGTATTTTCTTATAACTGATTTTCACGTCTGTTATACGCAATATCTTTAAAAATAAGGCCCCAATACCACAGATCAGAAAATAGTTACTTCGTAACAGATGCATCACTGCCATACAAAAGCGCAAATACCTACACGATAATAATCTAAACTTTCGTAAACTACTTGCCTACTGTTACTTGCAAGCAAAATACACCTTTGCACAAGCACTCAGAGTTGAAAATACCGCGCGCCCCGTGTGACTTGTCGTCTGCTTACGTGTCACTGACCAAACGTGCTAGGGTTGTACGAAATATGATAAGATGATAAAAAAACTAAACTGCAAATTGTAATTTCTTTATTGTTTATTTAAATGGAATGAAAATGAAAAAAAAAATATCTCAATAACGAAAACCAAATCACAAGAAAAGCTACAAAACCTAGCGACTACTGCCTTAAAGTTATTAAAAACAGTTGCAAGCGCTCCCGGATATTAAATACAAAGCGACAATAAATACAAAGAATACATATATGTGACAATAAATAGGTACAAAGAATGAATACTTAACATGTTTTGCTAGTGTGAACTATATCCCACACTATGGTGACCTGTTTTGTGGGATCCAGGCTAATTTTATGCAAGTAAAAAAATAGACTGAAACGACTCTAAAAAAATAGATATTTTTATTTTATTTACATACAATTAAATTTTCTCCGAAAAAACAAACTTTCAGATAAGTACTCGAATTCTCGAACTTTATAATTTTGGCTAAGTTTATCATCACGTCATACAGATATAATAGATGTATTAAATGTATATATATATATACTTATGCTTTACATACCATCGCAATTTTTTCAACATACAACCGAATTGTACTGCTATTGCAGCCATCCACAATACAATAACGCCGCGACATTATTAATTTATGCGCGCACTCGGCGTTCGTATGCACGTCAACTCGGGCAAGCTGCCGGCGCCCCAGTGATTTTTGTACACCCGGGTGGACCCGAACGAGTAGGTTAATATCTCGCGCCGTATAGCGAGTGGTGAGGGTGTGCCAATACTCCCAGCCACTTTCAGTCGGCCGTTTCGCTTAACAGACGCTTTAAACTCCCTTTATCAGAAACTATTTTAAAGCCTTTTCTGAAAATACAGACCGATCTAAGGGGCCAGTCATCCCCTAAACTCATAATCTCGTACATAAATGTGTTTATGTATCTTCTGGACCCCATATCTCAAAATTGGCCGGCTAAGCAAGTTAGCGGGTATATGACTTTTTTTATACCTTGCTTTGTTTTTAATATAAATTTCTGTGGATATCTCATTTTTTTTCGTGATAAACATAGCCTATGTTACTCAGTGATAATGTAGCTTTCTATTGGCAAAAGAATTTTTGAAATCGGTCTAGTAGTTTTTGAGTTTATTCGTAACATACAAAAATACAAATCTTTCCTCTTTATAATATTAGTATAGATCATATTAGTATAGATAAAAAATCTAGAATTTTTGGCGCTTATTTATCAATCTGTAACATTTTCTAACTATATATACGCTCAATATTAATAGATATTTTAGAAACTGTGTATTGGTTGTGTCCTATTTCGTAACACCTTAAGAGGTTTAACAGCGTCTCAAGCTATTAATTATTATTGAATTTAAAATTTATTTCAATTTATCTACATTTATTTAGAGACCTGCAACGGGTCGAATTCTACAGAAACTACACTTTCATCCACAGGAGTGTTGGAAAGCTTGGGTTCATGGTGGCTTATGCCATCAGCAAATCTTAGTGCAGCAAGTGTGGATGGTGATCCTGGGGCAACCGCAACCGAAACACATCTTGGTATGCTCGGGAAGATTGAGAAATCGAAAAAAGTTCCAAAGTTTTTCTTATGAAATAAATAATGGTTAAGTAAATTATTTTTGGAACTTTGTGATTTATTTTTACTTTTTATAAATGTTTTTTCTATCAATTATCTTAAGAAAATAATACTGATAGTACTTATTAATGTAATTAATCATTACGTCTGCCGAACAAATTGGCTTTTTCTGGTAAAAAAACGTTAGCCATATTGGTCGCCATTCAAGTCTGAAATAATGTCCCAATCCGTATAAACAGTATATTTCGATAGCTGAGGTTTAAACAAAGCAGTGTCGAAACATATTGCTGAGATGTATACGTTTCTTTTAGTCGAGTTTAAAATAACATCGACGAGTGCTCGTTACGTTATATTTATATAAAGATCTGTTTATTTATGAAAGCGAACAGCTGAAATCGTGTTGGCACTTCGCCCATTCCAATTGGCTAATGGCTTTGGTTGGTATCTATCCTATTTATACATGTCTTTATATCTACAGAGCTGATGATTTTGTTCAAATCTCTGAAGGTCAAAAGAAGCGGTCCTATCAAAAGAAGCATTTTATCGCGTATTGGTCCACGTTTGACCACCAATTTGTCTGTTGGTAAACGACGGCGTGGTCGAAAATGACACACGCTGAAGAAAATACCTACCTCTACTACTCTGACCTTGAAAATTCTAGATTGTATTTCTCAGAGAACAATGAGACCAGCAACTTATTCCACTCTAAAGCTATACACGTACACTCCGCGAGGTATAAGCTGAGCTTTGCATTAGTGTGAGTGATCACCAATCAGGCAGGAGCTTGAAATTTTGTCCGCGAGGTATAGGCTGAGCTTTGCATTAGTGTGAGTGATCACCAATCAGGCAGGATCGCGGCGAGACAGAATGGCGCCGCGCCTAAGGCCGGTTGTCACACCTACACTATCCATGTACACTCACACAAATGCAAAGCTCAGCTTATGCCTCGCGGAGTGTACGAGGCAAGTGGACTCAAACCCTTTGGTACGAATTTTGAGAACATCCACAATTTATGGGCGGTAGTGTGCCGATTTACAACTTTCAAGTTAAAGGAAAAGGGATGGTTATTTGAGGTCATATACACCCGTTGCACACTTATTTCATTTGATATCACGTTCTTCGCATCGACGGGTGAACAACTAGTCGACTACCGACACTGATGAGTTGTGTTAGTAAGTGGTCATGACTGCGCCCAATACTGTGGCCGATCTGACCACGACGGTGGCGACCAAAAAAGTGTGAAGCTGACACGTTTGTTGTATAGTAGTCTTGGACGAAATGGTCCCTTCTATATTTTACTAACTACTTATCAACGTATGCATATTTATAATAACTGGAATCATCTCGTACATTCGTAATCGTTGTTCTAACTCCGCATATGGGCACTACTCCAGATTACCCGCAAACTAGATTAGCCAGAGTGACGTGGCCAAGACGGCGGTTACAGGTCAGGCCGTTAATCGCACTTAGACGTAGACTTGGACTACTAAGAAATTCGGCGGTAAATTGTACTATATTCGGCCGCTCAGAGAATGCGTTTCTGACAGGTCAAGTCGTGAAGGGCGATGTAACTTTGAATTGACGTACCACGTACGGCAAATTTTTAAACATCATAAATTTATCTTTTTAACGAGTAATAAAATAAAAAACTGAGGAATTATGCTTATTTACAATAACAGTTTTAATTTTAGGTAAAAAATATTACAATAAAAAGATAAAAAAACGAATGTTTTTATGCGCCACATTATGCTGTTTCAAGGATATGTCGCCTGTTTGATTTTATAGTGATGCGCCCAAATTATTCGGCATTGTAAACAAATATTTATTACTTGTATTATAATATTGTAATCTTATTATAATCGATCGGTAATAACTTTACCGTCATACAAATAAAGATCAAATTGTGTGACATTTTGAATCTACGCAGTTAGCCGCGCGGGAATTTTGATTTTCATGTTGAGATTAGCATAAATTGTCAAAAACATTATCTTTCCGTTATGTACATACCTAAGTTATAATTAGTTTTCATAGTATTTTTACTGTATTTACTAACAAACATCGTAACATACAATGTAAAAAATTTACCAAGTCGGTAAAAACCTTTTTTTTAACCCCCGACCAAAAAAAGGGGTGTTATAAGTTTGACGTCGATGTCTGTCTGTCTGTCTGTCTGTCTGTGTGTGTGTCTGTCTGTGGCACCGTAGAGCTCAAACGGATGGGCCGTATTCGATGCGGTTTTTTTGAAAGTTTTTTTTAATATCCGTGCGGATGTTCTTAGCTATGTTTGGTTAATATAAATTCAAGATGGCCGCCGCCACAAATGGCGGACAAAATATTTCTTCACGACCTACCTCAATATGGGTATCAAATGAAAGGGCTTGACTAGTAGAATACTATACACTATAAAAAAACTCAAATCCAAGATGGCCGCCACCACAAAATGGCAAATTATATTTTTTTTTCACTACTACCACAATATGGGTATCAAACGAAAGGGCTTGACTAGTAGAATACATTGCACTATGACGAATTTCAAATCCAAGATTCCACAAAGTGTCGAAATACATTTCTTTTTTCACAACTCCCTTAATATGGGTATCAAATGAAAGGGCTTGACTAGTAGAATGTTGTACGGATAACAAATCTAAGGTAGTCGGGGGTTAGTCAAAATTTTTAATTTTGTTCTTGTTGAACTTTTTCTCAAAGTATTTACGACTAAATTTTTTTGCAATCTATACTTATTTCTTATTTATTTATCTAATTAGCTTCATTTTAGCATCTGTTTTATTACAAAAAAATACTTACGTTACATAAATCCACGGATTTCGGCATTAATCGGCTTCGTTACATTAAAAAATTAGGATTCATTTCATTAAATAACAATCTTTTTTTACATTTAACAATTTACATTGTTTCAGACACATGTAGTTCTTATAAACATAACAAAATATTCTTATACCTACATAAACAGGAACAAATATACATAATGAAAACATTAAATTAATAACGCTACCTGCCAAATATCAACAATGATATTTTATGCACATCACTAGCCATGACGAATTGACAGGTGTCAGAAACGCATTCTCTAAGCAGCCGGACTATAACAACTAATACGTGTTAACTAATTGGTTTTATCTCGTACGCTATCGTTACTTACATACTAGTATGACCGTTTTTACCGTTGACCTTTAAATTACGTTAGACACACTGACCTGGCCACGACTGTGGTCACTGGCTAGGCGAAACTGATCCCATTACTCTTACTCAGGCTTGGACCAGGAAATAGACCAGTACATTTTACTAATACATGGTAACTAGTGTTGTCTCCGTTGGCCTATGCGATAATCAGACTGACCTGGCCACGACAGTAGTCACGGGCGATGTGAAGCTGGCCAGATATTTCGTAGCCGGTTTGTGCGCTCGCGTGAGCCGATCCCGCAGCTCGTGCTCCAGCTCGTTGAAGTGACGCAGCGTGATCCTCGCGTACAGTGACCACGTGCGTAGCCCCAACGACGCCGGCGAGCGCTTTATCAGCTGCAATCACCCAAACAGAACCTTATAATATGTGTAATACATTTATATTCACACACTTTAAACAAGATCCAATCAACCGTTTCGACGTGACTGAATAACAAACATCCAACAATTGACATTTATAATATTACAAGGAAAAAAGATCAGTAGGCTGTGTTTTTCCAGACTATAATGTAACTGTATTTCAAATTTCAATAGCTCCGATCAACGGTTCCGAAGTGATAAAACGACAAACATCCAAACATTGTCATTTACAACATTAAAAGGACAAGCAACGCTCCGTTCTCGTTCTTTTTATTTTCCCCGGATAATAAGTAGCCCACGTGTTTTTATAATGTAACTGTGTTTCGAATTTCAATCCGATCCGATCAACGGTTCCGACGTGATTGAACAACAAACACCCAAACATTGACATTTACATTATTAAACTCATATGTTTAAGACGCTGGATTGGGTTGGTCATGGCTTAAACATCAATGGCGAATACATCTCTAGCCTACGATTTGGGGACGACATCGTCATCATGGCAGAGTCGCTGCAGGACTTGCAGTGGATACTGGAGAGCCTGGCGAGTGCTTCTCAACGCTTAGACCTCCGGATGAATTGGGATAATACGTCATGTGCAATGAGTTGTTGCTCCGGGGCCGATTGCCGTAATTGGAACCATGCTCGAAATTGTTTACAGATACGTTTACTTAGGGCAGACGCTCGAACTAAGTAGATATAGATAGTTCCGAGAGTGAGGCCCCGATAAGAATCCAGTTGGGCTGGGCAGCGTTTGTGAAACTTCATCGAGTCTTCTCGTCACCCTTCCCACAATCAGTGCGTCCTACCCGTTATGACCTAGGGTGCAGAAACGTGGACACTGTCAGTGAAAATGGATCGTAAGCTCAAAGTCGCTCAGCGAGCTATGGAAAGGGCTATGCTTGGGATTTCTCAGAATGATTGCAGCCGCAGTGAAGTAATTCGTCAGAGAACTAAAGTCACCAACATAGCGTATTGCCAAACTGAAGTGGCAGTAGGTTGGGGTAGACGGGTTCTGGAGTGGAGACCGAGAAACGGTAAACGTAGCGTAGGACGCTCTGAGACTAAATGTAGTGACGATATACGAAAAGAGGCTCGTGGCGGTTGGAAACGTAAGACCGAGCATCGCTGACTCAGCGTCCGGCTGAGTGGCGTATTATGGGGGAAGCCTATCTCCAGCAGTGGACGAATGACTGATGATGAGCGTTAAATCCTATTAATATTATAAATGTCAACGTTTGTATATACATATTTATTGGTCAGTCACGTAGTAACGTATGAACGGATAGTGTTGAAACTTGGAACATAGATAGATTATAATCTGGAAGAACACATAAGCTATTTTTTGTCCCGAAAAATTAACGGGAACTACGCGAGTAAAACCGCAGGGCGCTGTTAGTAACTAATATTACTTATATGTACTTGCCTCGGCATAGTTGAAAAAGAAGTACAATATCTGCCATGCTTGTATGAAGGGCGCGAACAGCAGATTGAAGAGAGCTAACAGTAATATTTGCCGCTCTAGCTGTCGAGCGAGCATCATTCGCTTCGAGTGGTCCTTGTACGCCTCACGTAACTGCCAGCAGTTCTCCCAAGGGCTCCAAGGACTGGCTACAACCAAAGAAACAACAACCGTCTACACTTGCTCTTGCTATTAACATATCGCGATATGCAATAAATATATAATGATACTAGCGGCCCGTTCCGGCTTCGCTCGGATATGGTCACATAAAGCCTATTAATCGAAATAATAACTATCCTATCTTTTAAGTTGGATCCATCTACACACGGTGTCCAAATTTGATTAAAATCGGATAAGTGGTTTAGGAGTCCATTGAGGACAAACATTGTGACACTAGATTTATATATATTATAAGATGAAACAAAGTTCGACTGAAGTAAGATTTCAAAACTGTGGGGCATTAAGTTGTAGGTTTAAAATATAAATATTTTCTGAACATTTCTCACAGAACACTCGAACTAAACAAACCGCGTAATATAGGAGTCAATACTTATAATATAATACCATATTTATTGTACATTCATTGTACGCCTGTAATCGCACAGAAATAAATCAAGTATCGATGCCATTAGCGCTAGGACAAACCTCTGCGGGGTTTAGTGGTGCTGATTAGAAAAAACACATTAATTATAATTTACTGATAGAAAAAAATAATTCCAAACCTAGCATTAATTAATTGATTTAATCGTAACATTATGCGATAGCCAGCATTATAATAAAAAAAAATGTGGTGTCATGGGACACCAGATAGGAACGAAGTTCCATCGGATAATATAGAAGCAACACAATTTCTATCAAAAAGTTGCTTAATTTTTTATTTATAGTACGATCACCTTAGATCTCTGGATGATGAGCGCAGTGCAGTGCTAGGTAACGATTTGGACTTTTCATGTTCCAATAGCTGCGTGTCACTATGCTGTTATGTGGCAGGCATGTTGCTTACCATCAGGCACATGTCCTGCTCGTCTCGTCACTTCTTAAATAATAAAAAAAATATTGGCAACAACGATCACGGGCAGTTTTTACGCACTTGATCTTGACTTGACATCTCTATTTATAAAAATGTTATCTCAAAACGTTCTGCACCGATCGAGCTGAATTTTACAATGATATATAATCCGCATCAAGGATTGTTTTTACCTAATTTTTTCATCACAATGTGGCACAGCGAAGCGTGGTAGATACAGCTAGTAGAAAATAAATGTGTATATCTTTACCAATAGCCTTAGTACCTACTATTTTGAAGTTATTGATATATTTAGTTAGCATTGCCACCATAACGTCGTTTGTTAAGATATATGCGGTCAACCGGCCGTTTAAATAGAACTCTTTTACTTTCAATATGATAGTTTCCAGATTGTCGTCACATACTTTTATTACCACTTACATAAATAAGGTTCAGAGAATGAAACGAAAATTCGGCGAGACGAGTACTTTGTGTTTTCAGTATACGAATAAAGTAACGCGTACAAGTCGCAACAGCAATTAATTTAAAGCCGCATAGTTCGAAAAAATTATTATCAAACTGTAACATTCCAACAAGTTTTTTCTTCTTATCGCTCAATCAGTTACGTATTTTTATCAACAATTTTGAACTTTATCGCCAGCTCGCCAGATGTCGATGATACTCCAGGTGGTAGCACTCTTTGCAAGTCTACCTGGGGAAGTACCACACCTTTTCCAGTTATTCTACCGCCGAGCAGGAACGTGTTAATATTACTGTGTTTCGGTTTGACGCACAATGACCAGAAAAATTATAGAGATAAATAAGAGCTAGGTAGCGATTAGGATTATTTTTAATTCAAATAGCTTCGTGGCACTGTGGTGTCATGGGCAGGCGTGTTGCGTACCATCAGACGCATGTCTTGTTTGTCTCATCATTCTATATTTTTAAAACAAAAGGTGTCGATCGACGATGCTATTACGATGAAGCATGCTTACCTAAAAAAAAAATACTCTGAGAATATTGGAACACAAAATGCTTCTGAATGTGAAAAAACGTAAGTTTTAATTTACTTTTTCCATAATAAGAGTAGTTCAGAATAGTTGATTGGTGTTAGTTTATTACTTTACTGTTTCATCTAACGAAGCAATATTAATATTATTTTTTTACTTTCATAGGTTTACACTTGACCATCTCTCCTGATGTTAAGTGACGATGCGATCTAAGATGGTTACCTCGAAAAAATTGATTCACTCTCGATTTGAAGACACCGAGATTTTAACCGTGGGATAAACTCACTCCGGCAACGCATTCCACAGCCTAGACGTTCTTACCACAAAAGTTGAGCCAAACCTCTTCGTTCGAGTCTTTGGAACGTCAACCATGAAACGATGTCGCTTTTTCGAGTAACGGGCAGTCCGATAGAAAAAAGGGCAAGGTGATATTAGATTATAGAGATCAGTGCTGCACTCACCTAAACGTATCCGATAAAAAAACCGGCTAGCAATTTTGCGGCGATGTTCAAGACTTTTAAGTATTTTCTACACAAGAGTGGCATTGCCTATGAGCCTTTTGGCACGCCGATTTTAACAATAGAAACACATCAATCGCTACAACAATTTGCTAAATCAGTAGAATTCAGTGTAGCTAAGCTCAAGCACAGCAATCGCGTATATTATCTCTCTTTCGCATGCAAAAAATAGTACTCATAGTAATAGTACTAATAGAAAATTATTTCGATTTACGGAAAAATATTGAACTATTTTATCAGTCATAAAATACATTAGACATATTTACTAAGTGGTACTATGCATTTTATGACTGATAAAATAGTTCAATATTTTTCCGTAAATCGGAATAACTTTCTATTAGTACTATTACTATGAGTACTATTTTTTGCATGCGAAAGAGAGATAATATACGCGATTTTTTTTCACGATTTGATTTCACGATTTTTAACTCGACAAAATTCATGCAAAACAAATACAGCAATAGACCAAATTCCAAAAATTTTGTAGAGTTCGCAGTAAATTCTATACAAAAAAATAAGCATAGTACAGGTGATATAAAAGTCGCGATAAAACATTAATAATACGGCACTATGTATTTTAACTACTTTCTCGCATACAATTTCTGAAATACACACTTACCTTTTTTAATACTAAAACACAAACTAAAGACTACAACACCGACTATGTTTATCAATGTCATTTGATACTTACAGAATAATAGGAATTCCAGATTCCATTTCAATCCCCTCGATAAATAGTGAAAATCTCCAACTAAAGGCACATGTATTTGTAGAGGTAGAAGGTTTTTGTTCACCATCGCCACCATATAGTTATTAATTCTGAAAATATAAAATACTACATTATAGAGGCGTCTGAACAAGTTCTAAATTAAAACTGTGAAGCACCCTTCATGCAGTTAATTACCCTTAAAGGAAAAGCGTACACGTCACGGTCTGTACCTGCTCTACAAACATATACTAAAACGCCACCTTCACATGCATTCGGAAGATGGGAAGACAGAGGCGTGTTTGGCGCAGCTCTATCTACTAGGCTGTTCGAAATTTCGAACAAAGATAATAAAAAGTTTGATCGATAAACCAGCTCGAAAATCGTTAATCTGTTTATTATGACTGTTATACCGATATAACTATTTTGGGAAGAGGTTTCATTCTAAACGGTTGCGGTCGTTAGCCACTTCATTTAGTAATTCCTGCAACGCTTGAATTGTCGGTACAGATATGACAGCGGCGATGTCATCCGTGTACATACCATGCGCGGTCCGAGGGGGGGAATAGCGTCGGTTATAGACGGGTGTTTGGTTGATGTAGGTTATATACGGATAGATGGTTGTATACGGATATTTGCCCTGCAGATCACCATAAGGTAGTGTCATTATCATTGTGAAGTGCAAGGTAAATATCCTCACGGATGTTGTATAACTAACCAATCACAGTTGCCGGGGATATTGTTGGAGATCTAAGCAACTGCGCCGATACGCTAGATTTATCAGAGCTTCTTTTTCACGCCCTGGTAAATTCAACGTATCGGCGCAATTACTAATAATCTTCAGCTCTGTTGTCTCTTCCAACCGGGCGCCAACCGGTGTCACTTTTCACCGAGGAAACAACACGGCGTAGGGATGAGAACAGAGCAGGTCTTCTTTTTTTCTTACACAATAAGGTTTCTCTTCCAACACAAAATAATAGGTATACCTACTCTGCATGGCAAAACAACGTTTGGCGGGTCAGGTAGTAAAACTTATATAAAATAATTAATTAACAGCGCCCTGCGGGTTTAACCAACGCAGTTCCCGTTCCTGTTATGTTCTCTTTTCCTTGGAGAAAACTATATTCCAACTATACCTATACTATATACTGACTGGCACCGACTTTAAATAAATGAGTGAATAGCGCTTATAATAATGATTTTAATATATTTTTCGCTTTTGTGTGCCTATTTGTGGTTTTTAAGACGGTTTAATTTTTTGTACGAAAATTGTTTATTTTACCCTTTTTATTGCAAAACAAGTTTTTATTAATGCATTTACATAATTTCGTATTGACAGGATTGAGTTTCATAACTTTTGTGAAATCTACAACTGCGTCATCCAGAAAATTGTACGCAAATTTTAGATTATGGTTCATATTTCAAAACCACGCGACTGATTTCGATAAGATTTATATGGGACCATTCGGGAAGCATACCCATCTGAACATAAACAGTAATTTTATAATCGGTGCGGGGGTTCTCGAGAAATCAGTGGTCGAATTGATAACCTCCTTTTTGGAAGTCGGTTAAAAATATGTGACAACTTTTCGGCTTGCCTCAAATACCTACGGGGCCATTCAAGTATTACATAAAGCAATTTTTGAAGATTGTATACCCTCTTTTTGGGCACTTCTTCTTTTCTTTTGATTTAGAAACTGACCAACCAACCGCCCAATTTCTCGATTGCGCTATGATGCTGAATATATGAACGAAATATGCTTTCGTTGAAATTGTAAACTACTGCTAATGAAATTGTAGCAATTTTTTTATTGCCTGAAAATGCGCTTAAAACGCTGTTTTTTTTTTAATGAAACCTAGCTAGCTAGATCGATTTATCGCTTTCGAAGCCCCCTGCATACTAAATTTCATTAAAATCGTTGCAGCCGTTTCCGAGATTCAGATTCTATAAATTAACTATAATATTCATATAAATATACATACAAAAATTGCTCGTTTAAAGGTATATAGGATAAGATTTTCTATGAAAAAACTACCTTCAATTTAAAATTAAATTCATTAAGATACTCGACTGATTTTTATAAGAAGCTATGACTGCTTCGACTATTAGGAAACCGCCACACTGATTACGGTAAAATTTATAAAGGACCACCTCTCAAGTGTTTTGTACCAAACAAATGAAAAAAAATGTCGGTTAAAAATATAAATATTTTGTCATATAAGTAAGCATATAATTGATGATTATTTTTGGTCTAGACTCAAACCAAATATTCGTTTGTCTTAGTTGTGCAACGCCATCTATTGTTAAGTACAACAGTTAATTTGTGCAGATACATCGCTAATAGGGCTTTTCTCGTGTTTTTGTTAGAAAATGTATACCATCTTAGATATGAATTAAATGCGTTGTTGGGCTCCCAGTAACAGATTTTTTAAGAAAACGTAGTGTATTATAGTAGTGGTAGGGCTCTTAGCAGAGCCCGCCTGGGGAAGTACCAAACCTTTGCCAGTTATTCTACCGCCAAGCAGTAATGTACAAACATTAATGTGTTCCGGTTTGAGGACCAATGTTTCCAGTTAAATTACAGGGCTTAGAGATATAACATCTTAGATCTCTGGGTGGCGAGCGCAGTGCAGTGCTAGGTAATTATTTGGACTCTTCATGTTCCAATAGCTGCGTGTTACTGGGCTGTTATGTGGCAAGCGTGTTGCTTACCGTCAGGCACATGTCCTGCTAGTCTCACCACACTTTATTTAAAAAAAAAGGGAAAAAAAAAGAAAACATAAAACAAAAAGAAGATGAAAGAGTAACCACCAGGATTCGAACCAGGGTCACTTGATACCGAGAACACCCTCTTCCCTCTTTAGATGTTATACACCTACGAAACACGGTATATAGGGTAAAACTATGTAATAGGCCCCACTTGACAAAACGCCCCACTTCAACACACGCACACTAACACAACGTACGAAGCTCTCGCAGCGCACAAGCACAGGCGACAGTGACCGCGTGTCATGGCCGATACTCGCAAGTGTTTCTCTGCGGCCAATAAGAAAAAAAAAAATATTCGAAGATTTTTTGCCTCAGGACAATTTCTGGTAAGTGTCAGCTTTTTTAAATACAATTTTTCTTTGCTTCTTCTTTAAAATGTTTTGATACTACCGTAAAATACAATAAACAACCCTTCTTTTTCGACTGTTTGGAGAGTTATAACCTTAAAAGCGTCGTCTTGTCCTTGGTGGGGCGTTTTGTATACCCAAATTTACAATATGCCTTACATGCCATTTTACAAAACGCCCCAGCATTGAACAAATTTTATTACGTGTAAGTATTAGACATAAAGTATTTTTTAACCCCCGACTAAAAAAGGGGTGTTATAAGTTTGACTTCGATGTCTGTCTGTCTATGTGTCTGTCTGTCTCTGTATGTGGCAGTCTGTGGAACCGTAATTTCAATGGCCCAAATGGATGGACAGATTTCAATGCGGTTTTTTATTTAATGGTTTCCGTGCGGAAGTTTTAGCTATATTTGGTTAATATCGATTCAAGATGGCCGCCTCCACAAAATGGCGGACAAAATATTTCTTCACAACATCTCTCAATATGGGTATCAAATGAAAGGGTTAGAGTGTTTGACAAATTACAAACCTGAGGTAGTTGGGGGTAAATCAAAATTTTTAATTTTGATCTTGTTATAGTCATAATCAAATTGGTTTAAAATAGGGCACGGTTACCTACAAAATCCCATTAACTCATGTCATGAAGAATTTTATAATATTATTATTGCAGACACTGTCCCGACAAAGAACAACACTAAGAGCTTCTTGGACTGCAGAAAACCTTGAAGAGGCCAGAGAGAAAGTCAAGAACAAAAAACAATTAAATTTTAAATAGGCAGTAAATCTGTCGATAAATATTATAGATTACTCATTCTTATTTCTACATAGTTACATGTTATTCAATGAGAAACTGATTTTGTGCCATTAACTCTAGTTTATGTCTTAATTATTTAATTGTTTTCGCTACAATGTTTTGTTATTGGTGTGGGGCATTTTGAAACTCTAGTGAGGCGTATTAGGCGACACTCCTATTTCAAAACGCCCCACATTATTATTTTTTTAAGTTACGATAAATGATAATTATTCGTTGCATAAGGCAGTAAGTTGATTATAAAGTGTTCCCTATAATACCGAATAAAGTCCTTAAATAAAAAGTTTGATTATATTTCAAGTGTAATTCGTTTTATTGGATTTTAAAAAAAAGTGGGGCGTATTACCTAGTTTTACCCTACGGTATGGTTCTACGGTACCGAAATTTGTCATTGTATTCTAATGACATAGTAGGAGTTTTTCAGTGCCTGAAAAAGCACAAAAAAATACGTTTTTTAATGATACAATCAATCTAGATCAATTTGTCGTCCCGCAACCCCCTGCACACATAATTTCATCAAAATCGTTCGAGCCGTTTCCGAGATTCAGATTCTATATACATACATACTAAATAAGTATGTAAGTGCCTACAATAATTGCTCGTTTTAGGCTGGCCGCATACATACGGTTTCCTGATCTGGAATTCCGAATCGGAGACACGAATGCATACTTTACATACAAAATATTCTACTGGGCGCAAACGTTCTTACATTTTCCAGACGGAAAAAAACCTAACGTACGGTTCGAATCTCAGGTCGCGCATTCGGGTGTCAGAATGGAAAAAAATCGGATGACGTCATCCCGAACGCAGCGTTTGCTTGCATTGCTTCGAATGACAGCACACGGACGGAAATTTCCATTCAGAATCGGAATCAGAATTTTGCTCTTTTCAGATAAAATTTATTACTCTCTTTTATTCTTTGAGTATTTAATAGGTGGACCCAATAGCGACGTTTCCTGTTTTTCTTGTTTAGCGCCAATAAAAGTGTTATCCCAATTAATTCTTCGTCGTCTATGATACGTGCTTTCACGAAAGCGTTACTATACCCACTGGTGGCATAAATTCCGAATACAAAAAACCAAACGTCTGCGTTAGGATCACGGTAAAACCTAATCTGAATTCCAAATCAGAAAATCTAATGAGAAAACCGTACGAATGCTGCCAGCCTTAACGTATACGATAACAATTTCTGAAAATAGGTCAGAAAATTGCGCAACTTAATTCAATGAGACAACAAGACACGCTACATATTAATGCAAACATCGAGGGCATTGCGCATCCGGCTGCGGCGGGCAATGCTCTCAACAAAATAATCTACCATATTACGTGCCATATAAACATTGAAGTATGTTTGCAATTAAATAACAGCTTTTCTCTGATAGCATTTGAAAGTATTGAAAGTACATTGTCCCGGCTACGCGCGTGGAATTTATTATGAATTAAATGTAATATAGTGCTTTAGCACTCAAAGATTACGTACATTTATAATGGTGAATTAATTTTTTAAATCGGTAGTTTCTGAGCCTAGCGCGTTCAAACAAAAAAACTCTTCAGCTTTATAATATTAATACGAGTATAGAAGCGAACGTCTGGACGTTTGAATGTTAGTTGCTTAATCACGTCGGAACGCCTGAACGGATCGGGCTAGAATTATATTATAATCTGGAATAAAACACATAGGCTATTCATCGCGGGAAAATAACGAGAACTACGCGGGTGAAACCGCGAGGCATTGCTAGTAAAAGTATTGTTTGTATTATATTTTTTGTATAAGTACGGTACTTAAACAAAAAAATAAATCATTTTTATTTTTTGTAAAGGTATTTATATTTTCATTTTTATATTTGTCTTCTGTTAGTTCCGGTCTCGGAAACTAGACTCGGCTAGTCTTTGAAACGGCTGTACCGATTTTAACGGGTCATTGGCTTTTCACTGAGGTTTTATTGGTGAAACTTAAGCTACATTTATTTCAGAAAAAAAAAAATTCCGCATAAACAAACTTGAAACAAAGTACAACGGGTTCTTCACTATAAAAAAATGGCGTTACAAGATTCGCCGAGCCGGGTGCATAGTATAATTTGTGATCTCATTTCTGGGCGACAGACGCCTTCTTATGCGCATGCATAAGATAGTATTTGCGCATATATACTAGCTTATTGAATTTTCGTTCTTATGCGCATGCATAAGATAGTATTTGCGCATTTATATTGCTAACAATGGTCGTACTTGAATATAACGAATTTTCGTTACGTAATCCCACAGGTAGGTTAACTATGGATTTTTTTCTTGCTGCTCGGTTGGTAGTGGATATCCTCAGTGAGCCTTTGGTTGTAAATTCGATTCCCAATCAAGACAAACATTTGTGTCATAACACATATAAATACATATATTATATATTTTAACAGAATTTCTTTAGTTTTTATATTTTTACTAGCCTTATATGTTAACTAGCTGAACCCGCTACTTCGTTCGCGTAAGCAGATATTACTGACTTATAGGTACATTAGTTGGAAGTATCGTACGTCAAAATATTTGCATAATGCAATCATTGAAAAACCGAGTGAATTTGTTTTTCCACACAAAAATTTATTTAATTTTAATATCTTTATTTTACTTTTTTTTTAAACAAAATCAAACATACTTATTAAGGTTTCGTAGTATCGAACATAGCCGCAAGTGTTAAGTTTATAGGATTTTAATAGGTTACATTATGAAAAGTACGACTGTATGTTCTAAATAAATAATAGTCTGAAGCTGATGTAAATGATCTGATTACCTACTTATCTCTTTTTATCCGCAAGCTGTTTTCTAGTTACCCGCGACTTCGCCCGCGTAAAATTTTGAACGAAGCCTGTGTGGAATCAAAATGATTAAAATTTTGAGTTTTAATGATATTCAAGCAAGTTGAACCAAGCCAAGTCTTAGTGAAATGTTAATGTATGAATTTAATTGTAACAGAAAAAAAATCCAAGAACGAAAGAATCCAAATTCGGCATCAAAATCCTTTTAGCAGCAAAAACTTATTAGTACAATTTAGAATAACAGTAACGCCACCTAGTGATGAAAAAAAAATACATACCACAATAGCAAAACATTGATTTAAATGGCCTTTAGTGCTTTTAGATTTAAACTGGCATTAGCGCCATCTAATGAGAATATAATGTTGTTTGTTATTTTGATTGTGAACGCAAATCACCTGTATTATCTACGCCAAAACGGGTGCACATATTTTTCATTTTTGGCTTTTACCTTAACATCACATCAAGTTCCTTACGAAAACATTTACTTAGATTAATACGGAGGTAACGAAAATATAGACTTATTAGCCCATGTGAAATTTTTGACTCTAAACTATCTGTGTTTCGTATGTCAACCCAATTCGTGGTGCCGTTTTGACGTGATAGTTAATATTTGTTTCCTTAGGGTCCGTGCTTCTTTTCAGGTTGATAGGTAGTACATACATGTTGTATTTCAGACTATAAGTTATCTGTTTCAATTTTCTACCAAATTTTCTTAGGCTTTCCGACGTCACAGTAACCTATAAGTAACCGATTTGCTATTTCTGAGTACAAACTACGTGTGTTTCGAATTCCTTCCAGATATGTTCAGCCGTTCCAACGTTGTCCTGTAAATACTATGAATGCCAATGTTTGAATGTTTGTTACTTAATCATAGCGGAACGTATCAAGTGATCGGGTTGAAATTTGAAATACAATTAGATCTTAGTCTGGAAGAACACAGAGGCTAAACATTGCCTATGTATAGTTATATCTATATGTCCCTAAAGCTAAGCCAAGAAAATGTCTCAAATTTTAACTCGATACATTCAGCCATTCCAACGTAATTGAGCAGCAAAAATTTAAATTTTGACTTATTTATAAAATATTAGGAAAGGATAGGAAATTACAAAATTTTTGAAAAAATAAAACCGTTCAAATGCCAGTGGGACTCGCGCGCGAAAGGTTCTGAACCATTAGCAAATATAAAGATTTTATTGTATGGGCCCCCTTAAAAAAATATTTTATTTTAATTAATTACATTTAAAGAGAACATTAAACTAAATATTATGTGAATAGTGAAAGCGTCAACCTGTGACAGGTACGTTATAAGTATCGAGCAAGAAACGGTAAAAAAATCAAGTTTGTTGTATGGAAATGAGCCCCTCTTAAATATTTATTTTAGTTTTAGTATTTTTTGTTAAAGCGGCAATAGAAATACATCGTCTGTGAAAATTTCAACTGTCTAGCTATCACCGTTCTTGAGATACAGTCTGTTGACAGACGGAGGGATGTACGGACAGCGAAGTCTCAGTAATAGAGTCCTGTTTTTACCCTTTGGGTATAGAACCCTAACAACGGTCTGCTTCGGTCACCGAAGCTTGTGTTGAACACTACCTTTAAATTTTAAACAGTATTTGGATTGAAATAATACGTTTTCTAATAAGTTACGGCTGGTCTAGTAAGCTACAGCTGACCTAGTCGGGAGAACGCCGACTGTCGATCCGGAGACCCAGTGTTCAAAACCACGCGCACCACTATCTTTTCAGAGTCATGTTCGTAATGCCGGTAATTAAAACGGTGAAGGAAAATATTGTGAGGAAACCGAAATGTACCTAGAATCTAAGTTCTAAGTCATTGTCATCCACCAAGCGACACTGGGCCGGCGTGGTGGATTATAGCCTTGTCTCTCTCCTTGCGAGAGAAGAAGGCCCCGACGCCCAGCAGTGGGAACATTTAATGGGTTGTTTATGCTGCTACTTATTATGCTGATATGTTTTCTCCAAAAGAACAAAAAATTACTTCAATGACAGGTAATTTAATTCTGTCGTTCGACTAAATTTTATACGAAGACTACGTCGTACAGATAAATCTAAGCTGATTTTAGTTTTTTGTGGATATTTGAAAAACTACCTCCCTGTTTTCGATATATAAGATCACCTCTGAAGTATTTCTGAGTTCTTTGTTTTCATGCATAATTCTACATGCGTTCGTCACGTACGGACGTGTGCTTGAAGTATTTAATAATTCCGTTAAAATAATTATTGTTTGACCTCGATAAGAAGTTACGTAAGAAGATGAATAGTGCGCCTTTGATATTATACTTAGTTTAAAGAAAAAACATTTCAGGATAATCGGTACAAAGATAAGTGTAAGAGAAGTTTGTTTAAAATGGACAGTCCATTTGACCGAAGTACCCTAATGCGGCATAGCCCGCCGCCTGTGACTCCACAAAAAAACCGTGCAAACACCTCAAGATCCGAACCAAATTGTATGTGATTTGGCGCCTACAAGTGAGATTCAGAAATGGATCACGACCGTTGACCAGACCTTGAATGAAATATGCTCAATAACATCGGATGGCAAATTGAATTCAGAGCAGAAGCTACGTGTGGCGAATCTTTGCCGCAAAGTCGGAAGTGCTTCTTCACAAATGGCTATATTATACCAGTCACTGAAGCAAAAGGCCATACAAGCTCAACAAGCCATCAAAGACCTCAATAATAAATGTAACCTGCAAGAGTGCCTAACGGGAATAAAAAATACCATACAGGAGACCAATACCAATAATTCAACGAACCAAAATGTGTCCTTTGCTAGTGTGGTAAAAACAGGAGCTAATAACTTTATCCGCCCAAATGCTCTGAACTCCGTAGCTATATACCCCAAGGACAAGAAATCCAGCGACGAAACCAAAAGCATTGTGCAGAAAATAATACGCCCTGAACAAATGAAGCTGCAAGTTCGGAGCCTACTTAAGACCAAAAATGGAGGGTCATTATCAGCACAGAAAATAAAGAAGACCTACAAAAATTGAAGCAATCTGTACAGCTAAACTCTTCAGGCTTAACTTTGGATGAGGCATACAAACGTAGACCACGTATTACAGTTCTAGGAGTACCAACCAACATGACAGAAAGTGAAGTTTTACCTGCATTTTTGAGCAAAATTTAACAGAAAAATGGCGATGGATCGCGACTCATTTTTAAAGACCATCAAGCTAAGCCACAAATCAGGCAAAAGGACGCTCAGACCTGTAACTACATAATTGAAGTATCAGCAGCAATTCGTAAAGCCCTTATTACGCAGGAACGAGTATTTATTAACTGGACATCCTGCCCTGTTAGAGATTTCACGCTAGTAACGAGATGCTACAAATGCCAACAATACGGACATGCAGCTAAAACGTGCAGAGAGCCCGCCCACCTGTGGACACTGCGCACAAGTAGGTCACGCAATGAATGAGTGCCCAAATAAAGCGCAAACACCGAAGTGTGCCACCTGTACTCGATTTAAAAACCAAACGCGCACAAAACAGGCGACACCGATTGCCCAGCTAAGAAAACGGCCGAAAACAGGTACATAAACTCAATAGATTATGAAGGCGTCTAAGAGCGCCACATCACTTAGTTTACATTAGCATTTATACCCCTTTGAATTAACTTATTTTATGGAAATCAATTTGTTTAACGACATAGACCAGACTAATATATCAGAATCTAAGGTGTGCGACGTGGAGAGCTGCATACAATATTATCAAAATTCCACTAACTCATTAACGATACTAACACAAAACATTCGTAGTATATATAAAAATATAAACAGTTTCTTCGTTTTCCTACATAGACTGAGAATAAGTTGTGATGTGATTGTTTTAACAGAATGCTGGCTGGCAACTCGTGATAGAAATTTACCTATAATACAAGGGTACACTACGTACTATAGTAAGATGACCCATAATCAAAACGACGGGTAGTAGTCTATGTAAAATCGGCCCTAAATATCACAGTTGAGGAACCAGGCTTAAATGACTGTAACTGCCTAATTATTAAAATCGGAACAACAACAGCAATAATGGCAGTATACCGATCACCTTCCTTTAAAAATCTCGAAGGTTTTTATCATTCGCTGGGTAAACAGTTTCAAACATTGTCAGCATTTAAGAACATAATACTAACAGGTGACATAAATATAAACATTCATCCAGATTGTAACGACACCACTGCACATGATTACCTAGATCTTTGCTCATTCCATGGATTACTCCCAGCCCACACTTTGCCGACTCATCAGAGTGGATCTTGCCTAGATCACGTTATTTTAAAAACCAGCTCACCATCACGTGTATTTGTAACTAACTCGACAATCACAGATCATAATGCTGTATTAACAACCTTGAATATCAATAAACCAAAACAATACTGCCCTCAAATGAAAAGCATAATTGACTATACTACACTCGAACGTGATCTATGCAATATTGACTACGACCCAGTTTACAACTGTGCTGACGTTAGCGCCTCCTTGTCATACCTAATTGAAAACATACAGCGAGCAATAAATAAAAATACTAGAGTCAAAGCAGCAAACAGGAAATACAATAATATTAAGCCATGGATTACGCCTGGCCTAGTGCGATGTATCCGACACAGAGATAAATTGCATCTGAAAGCAAAATCCTCTCTAGACAACCATATACTGCAAACCACATACAAAAGATATCGAAACTTTTGCAATGATCTATTAAAAACTAAAATTAACTATGACAGGGAACAATTAGCAAAAGCCGGTAATAACAGTAAACGCATATGGGATCACATAAAAAAGGTCACTTTCACGACGAAACAATCAGACTCAAACTTGAAACTTCTCCTGACAGAAGACTCCCCAGCTCTTTCAGCAAACAAAGCCAATAATTTTTTTATCAATGTTGGGAAAAATCTCGCTGAAAAACTTCAGACGCAACAATATATCTCACAAAACCAATTTTATTCTCAACCACGAGTACAGTCATTTGTAATGCTAGATACCGACGAAAAAGAGGTAGAACGTATCATCCTTGGGTTAAAAGATAACTGTGCCGTTGGGTGGGATAATATCTCCAATAGATTTTTGAAAAAATTCAAACATATACTTGCACCGCCTTTAGCACATATTTTTCACAGTGTCTTACTAACGGTATCTTCCTAAGTGTCTTAAAAGGCTGTAGTCATACCAATTTATAAATCGGGTAGTAAAGAACAAGTAACAAACTACAGGCCTATATCACTTCTATCCTCGTTGTCAAAATCCTTGAAAAATTATCAACACCCGCCTTATAAAGTATCTAGAAAATAACGATATTTTATCGAACAAGCAATTTGGTTTTAGATCGAAGCTATCAACAGCAGATGCGGTACACCAACTGACAGACTATGTAGCCCAAGAGCTCGATAAGGGTAACCAGACATTATGTATATTCCTAGATTTGGCCAAGGCCTATGATACAGTGTATGTACCTTCCTTACTACAAAAGCTAGAAGCAATAGGCGTAAGGGGAATTCAGCTTAAACTTTTCACAGACTACATAAGCGACCGTACCCAATGTGTTAGAATAGGCAACGTTGTCAGCGATGAACAGAAAAGCACTAATTTCGGATTTCCTCAAGGCGGGACCCTCAGTTCTACCCTTTTTTGGTTTATATAAACGATCTTTGCAGTTTAAATCTGGAACATGGCAAATTACTGTCATATGCTGATGACACTGCAATTTTATTTTCCGCCCCAAACAAGATAGAGCTGCACGAATTTGCTCAGCGAGGTTTTGATAAGGTAAATAATTGGCTAACAAATAATCTACTAACACTAAACGCGGATAAAACAAAATACATATACTTTTCTATGCGTAAATCTAAGCAATCTACAACTAACCAGCATCTATATGCACACACGTGCACAAATCCTACAGCCTGTCTAGACAACTGCCCAACCATAGAAAGAGCAAATGACATCAAATATTTAGGTGTTATTATTGATGACACACTGTCCTTTCGGCTACACATCAAAACCTAGTAAACAGACTTCGTAAGTTGATTTATGTGTTCAAAATATTACGGTATATCGTAGATACTAAATTAATAAAGCAAGTGTATAAAGCTCTGTGTCAATCAATAATTACATACTGTATCACATCATGGGAGGTGCTACTAAGACATTAATGCTTTCTGTAGAAAGAGCACAAAGAGCCATTCTGAAGGTCGCAACATTTCGTCCATTTCTCTTCCCTACGAAACTGCTCTATAAAGCCTGCAACATTCTATCAGTAAGACAACTATTTATTTTGAACACGACACTAAAACAGCACAAAAATCTTTCCTACTGCACTGAGATTACTAACAAGAGACGTAAGGATATCGTATGTAGCTCACTGGCACAGACAAAACATGCTTTCACAAGCAGATTTTTCATATTTCTTGGTCCAATACTATACAACCGACTAAATAGATTGCTATCTATTTACGACCAAAATGTTTATAACTGTAAACAAACTGTCTGTGAATATTTGCTAACACTGTCATATGAGGAAACTGAACATTTGATATTAGTTATAAAATAGTAAAGAAATTTCATACCTATCTTTTTAATAAGCAAAGTAGTTCATATATTTACCGATTTTATTGTTTAGTTTTATTATCTTCGATAATGTAACTCTTAGTTAAAATAGGCAATTTTCGCGCCTGAAACACAGGTTCTACCTAGTTCAGGCTGATAAAATTAATATACCTGTGTATAGCTGTAAGAAAATATTGTATAGTTAAGATCTATGTTATTGAAATAAATTTTTATTTTATTTTTTATTTTATTTTATTTTCAACCAAACAAAAAAATAATTATCAAAATCAACTCACAATTAGCGGAGTTATCGTGTAAAATAAAACCAAATAAAAAAATATGCAACCCGATTAAGAACACCCTCCTTGTATGAAGGAGAATGTTCTCATCCTCCTCCTTTTTCCATAGAAAAATATAATTTTGACAATTATTTTGTCATTCAAGACGACGCGACGCGATCACGTGGGCACTTTCTAAAATCTAGAACCTAGATATTCTGTGGATTGTCTGTGATACACAGAATACTTAGAAGTTAGTATGTACTGAACGCGCCGTGCGTGTCGTTATTATTTAATGTTTGTGTAATTTCCGAACCACCAGACCGATAATGTTCAAATTTTGACGGGACAATATAAAAAATGTGTTCTTTCTAACAAAAAAAAGAATTAATGAAATTAAACAACGCAAACATGAGTTACAACCAAATACACATTCTGACTTTCATCCCCTCCCGCAAGAAAACCGGTCAGAATTTGGGGATCAAAAGTAGCCTACAGCAATTTCCTTAGTATAAACTAAAATCATGTCAAGTTTCAGCCGAATTGAATCAGTAGTTTCGGCGTGATGCGTGATCCCTATACAGAAAGACAGACAGACAGACAGACAGACAGACAGACAGACAGACATGAAAGAAAAAAAATGCAGTTTCGCAATCAGTATCGACTATGGAGTGCTCCAAAAAAAAAATTTTCAAAATATCTTCAATGTACAGAATTCGACCCGTTACAGTTTTATTATAAGTATAGATGTGTATCGCATTACTAAAAAGTGTGGTGTTAACTAGTGTATTAAAAAAAATCTAAATGTGATTTTAATTTGCTGATTGTATTTTATTTTCCTGGTTAAAGATTGCTTGCCGGTGAGATAAACTAAGTTATTTAGGCCCATGAAGAGTAGTATAGATTAGTTTGAAAAGTTTGATGTGACAAAAATGGGTACCAGGGTTTGATGTAACACATTGTTTGTCCGCAAAATCACAATACCATGCCTATCCACCTAGTGGTGGATAGGGGTGCATTGTATTCATAACAGTTATGGATTAAGCTTTGAAATACCAGAAAAACCTTAGAAAAATCTTTGGATTGGACACAACACATGGAAGGCCTGTTTTTTTAATCAAAATTTGCGAAATGTTGTTTATTTACAGTAGACCCTTTTGACTTAAGATCTATCTTTATATCAATCAAAAAACATTTGCACTTATTTGAAAACATAAACTATGACTGGATTTTAGTAATTTTTTTATTGTTCTTTTTACTGTTGACTGAGACAAAACTAAACATACATTAATAAAATATTGAATGTCTCTGGTATAAAGGTGATATTAATGCACATATTTTGACTCGAACACAAGCACAGATCAAGGAGAACTGGATCGACCATGAAAGGTTGTTGCCCTTTGCAGTGGCGTAACTTTATCTACCTCTATATACTAATATTATAAAGCTGAAGAGTTTGTTTAAACGCGATAATCTCAGGACCTGCTGGTTCGAATTTAAGAGATTTTTTTGTAGGAGCGGAGCATGAATGAAGAATGTAACAAAAACGTGAAAAAACATTCCTTTTTGGGAGCTTTCGTTGCGTACGCTGACATGCGTTGAAATCCGTATACAGCATGTGTCTATATTTTATTATGGTTACGTCATTATTCCCTTTATATGTGAATGAAATCGCGGACAAACACCGTATCCCGCAATTTATTTATATTAAGATATCCAAGCGAAGACGGAACGGGCCGCTAGTAACCTAATAAATGTTGGTTAAGGTTGCCCTTTATTTGTATTTAGATGCACGCATAAATAATTATTAATTTTAATCTTAGGTTAAGTTTTTATCACAATAAAAACCAGTGCAGTGTAAGGTGATGTCTTGGACTCTTCAAGTTCAAATAGCTGTTAAAGCACTGTTATGGCCAGGCGTGTTTCTTACCATTAAGCGCATACCTCGCTTGTCGGGTCACTCTATATCCTATTATCTTATACCTTTATACGAGCAATTCTTGTATGTACCTCCATATAGTAGAATCTGAATCTCAGGAAACGGCTAGAACGATTTTCATGAAAATATGTATGCTAGGGGGCTCGGGGACGATAAATTGATCTAACTAGGTTTCATTAAAAAAAAACGCAACTTATGCGTGTTTTTAGACAATGAAAAACTGTTACATTTACTTTAGAAAGCGACGGTAAATGTCGCAACGTTGCGCGACAGAACAGCTCAGGCGGGAAGTTGGGCTGTCATGAAATAATAGATCCAGGTTCGAATTTTTTCAAGTTCCTTACTTTTTTTGGGGAAAATCAATTACTGGGAGCCCTTTATCTGTAGGTATCTAAGTATACTCATTGTTTAAACCGAGCTAAGCTCGGTCACCCAGGTACTTAATATTATAAATGTCAATGTTTGGAAGTTTGTTGCTCAATCGCGTCGTAACATCTGAACGGATCAGGTTGATATACACAGTAAGATTATATTCCGGAAGAACTCAAAGGCTACCTTTTATCAAGGAAATATAACGAGAACTGCGCGGGTAAAACCGTGGGCAAAAAAAATGCTAGCGCAGTATTAATATTTATAATCAGCACGCATGATTGTTTAAACCGGTACAGAAACTATAATTACATCATCCAAACAAACAAACATTTTCAAAATAAATGTACATAATATAAAATCTACTAGGCCAAACTATACAAAATTTCTATGGAACCAAATGGCAGCTATTCTGCATTAAACTAAAAAGAATCACGTAAACAGGATCATAAATCTCTGAGTCATCTATCTACATACATAAAAAAGAAACACCGGCCGGCTGGTTAAAAAGAATATGAAAACTATTATCAAAAGTATATTTACCTGAGTATCCTATGATATATATCTAGTTCGTTAATTTCTTGTTTGTGGACGCACATATGGTGTTCTGGTTGAGCTTCGCGAACTCTCTCTTGTATTGTCGACCAGTCGACCCAAGCTAAATCACTCTGAAAATGTATAATAGTATAATTTATTTTGGTGACTGTCAAAATAATAAAAAAGTACAACTAAAGTGTTTCACAAGTCACTTATAAAATTGATAACTAGCCTCTACTGCCACACATAACTGCCTTACGCATTATTATAGCTTTCTCTTACATTTTGAGCAAAGTTTGAATGAGGATACTGATAAGCAATTTTAATAGTTACACAGGTGAGACATAAATATCAGTTACTAAATCCGCTGGGGTATGGTAGTTGTCGTTTTCGAAAGGTAAAAACAAGTTGTTGAAAAAAAATTCATTCATGTCAGGTGAGTCATTGATGCATGCCATCTATCATATTTTCATTATTTATTATATGGAATAATTTAAACTATTTATTTATTCTAAAGTATTTTCATTTGTGCGAGCTACAATTTTTAACTTTATTATCATTATGGAGCTAAATTCCAGCTTGTAGAATATTAATGCCATATATTTATTTGCCAACAAAATTACCTAAATATAAACAGAGAGTGCGAAAAACCAGAAAAATAGCAATATTGTTCTAGTTCTAGACAGTATTCAAATTACAAATGTGTGATAATGACAAAATCTTATCATACACAAATTAAAGCATGTAGACATGATTGATGTTTAATTTAAATGTAAAAAAATTAAATGTGCTGGTGATAGATATATTTAACATCATAATTGATAAATCAATAAGAATCTGTTTATCTTGGAGCTATGATTATTAGAAGTCATTATTAGAAACAGTTAAAATGTCATTAGTTTATTCCTTTTTAATTTTAGTGCACAAGTTGAATGCAATTGGGGCCTGAGGTAAGATGTGGGAGCATCTCCCTGTCCGCATACCTCCCCTCGCACCCCTGAAGTTTTTTAGTGCTGTATCGTCATCGATAAAAATTAAATGTCGATGAATTTGGTCTAACTAATATGCACAGAACCAATGAAGAATTTTTTACAGATTTCAAAAGAGGAGAAGGTTCTTTGTATGTTTTTTTTTTTATTTAACAAATAAAAACTGTCTCGAGCTATACTCAAATTATACTCCTCGCAGTTATTCAACAGAAAGTCGAGTTACTATGGGAAGTGACTTCTTTGAGAACATTGCTAAAAATATGGGCTATTATTTGTCATAACAATCAGAATTTTAGTGGAAAGGCTAAGTTAACTTGTAATTGTCAACTAGTTAAATTTTATTGTTTAAATTTATCGCCTCACTAATTATGGTCATCAATAATAATCATAACTAGGCCACATCACTATCTCATTCCTGAACTCTGCAGTCAAGTTGTGGGCTATCTTTAGCTTTTAATCAAACCAACTGTTTTGTAAACAACTGGAACACTATTACATAGATTGTGTTTAGGTAAACCAAAAGATTTAAAGAACCAATAGTTTGATTGATTCCACGTAAAATGGCATAAGGCTATGAAAATGATGATAAAAACATTGATATAATCCACTAGAATAGTTAAATATGGAGCGCTTGTACAAGAATTTTTTTTCAGCTGCTTATAATTTATTTGCTTAATATATAAACTAACATAATCTGTTATGTTTACTACAAATATATGCATTTCTTACATTTTTTACAAACACAATTATTTTTTTAAAGCGATCAATTCCAATGTTAGTTGTAAAGCTGTAACTCATGCAATTATCTAACACAAAACCAGTGAACTCACCTCTTTTATTCTTAATGCATTATTGTAAAATAATTTGGTGTCATATGCATAGTATAAATGGTATATCGATAACGATAATCTCATTAACCAAATTATTGCACATAAAACCAAGAGGCACCACCTAAAACACAACATACATTCATGTTTTTAAAGATAATAACATTAAAAAATGTGAGAAGATAACATTATAACAGTTTACCTAATGTAATTCATTCAACATTTAGGGATTTTTACAGTAGTTAATTTTTTTTTTTTTGTCCACCATTGAATCCTAAGGTTCCTACAGCAAAAAATGTAAGTATTGACATTTGCAATGGTCATATTTCTATAATGGCACTTCAAATATTGGCTACAATATATAATAAAAACTTTTTCATTTGTGTCTTTGGAACATCAACCCTGAAACGATGCTGCTTATTCGAGCTACGAGAATTCCGATAGAAAAAAGGGCAAGATGCACACTCTCTCTGAAGTCTATCCGATAAAAACTCATAAGCTAGCAATTTTGCGGTCATGTTCAAGACTTTGAAGTCTTTTTCGCACTCAGGTGTCTTTGCTTATGAGCCTTTTAGCATGTCTCTCGATTGATTCCAGACCCTCAAGCTGTCACTTAGCTGAACTATCGCAAAGGTCCAAAAAGTAGTCCATACAAGAGCGAATCTGTGCAACATAACAATAACAAAAGCAATAATTCAGACCTTTGAGAGGACTCAAAGGTGCAAAAGTAGTTAGTTTCTGACCTAATTACCTAGTTTTTTGGCAGCTAATTTTGCCTGGGACCGATATATGAGCCAAAATAGAGTGTAGATGTCATGGTAACACCCAAAAGCTCTAAAGGCACTAAACGACAAAGGGTACACTGCTATTGGTTATGCGGATGACCTTACGATACTGATAAGCGGGAGCGCGGAAAACATGCTATGTAAAGTCATGCGTTCAGCGCTTCTGATTGTAGAAAAATGGTGTGACGAACATCAACTGTCAGTAAATCCAAAGAAAACAGAACTTATTCTTTTCACCAACAAAAGGAAGTTACCAGAACTACAGCTACCAAAACTATTTAACACCAAACTCTCCCTATCATCTGAAGTGAAATATCTGGGTGTCACTCTTGACAACAAATTAAACTGGGCGAGCCATATCGATACAAAAATAAAAAGGGCCTGCATGACTTTTTGGCAATGCCGGAGACTTGTTGGAAAGAAATGGGATCTCAATCCAAAAATCACACTTTGGTTAAACACATCAGTCATCAGGCTCTCTTTGACCTATGGGTCAGTTGTGTGGTGGCCCAGAACACAACTGACCACCGCGAAGATAAGCTCCAGAGTCTACAACGCCTAGCGAGTGTAACAGCTACTGGATGCATGAAAACCACACCATCAGCCGCATTAGAGTATCTCTTAAATCTCGCCCTAAGACTAAAAGCAAACGGACTGTGGAAACAAAACATAGAAACACGACACTCAAAAGTTCTGCATCGGGTTCTGAAAGAAACACCACTTCTTGAGGCACCCATGGACAGAACAACATGCCAACATGTCTTTGATCGAAGATACAACATCCAACTTAATGCAGAATCGAAAGATAGCTCTGGCAGCAGAGAAGTTAGGATATATACTGACGGCTCCAAAACCGCATGCGGTACAGGGGCAGGGGTCTTCTCACATGACTTAAACATAAAGATATCAACCACTTTAAGCAATCTAAACACAATATTTCAAGCTGAATGTATCGGCATCACCAGGGCAGCACAGGCAGTCGCAGCCAGAGATGTTGGAGACCTAAATATCAAAATTGTCTCCGACAGCGCTTCCGTGCTTCAAGCCCTTAAAAATAATACTATAACCTCTGTCCTGATACTGGAATGCCACAATGCACTCCAATCCATAGCGGGTATGAACAAAGTAACCCTTCAATGGATTAAAGGACATAGCGACTCACTAGGTAATGACGCAGCAGATGAACTGGCCAAAAGGGGAGCAAAGACAAAGGTACATGGACCGGAACCACTAATGCCTATACCCCAGGCTCAAATAAAAACATAGTTGCGTAGAAATACTGAAGAAGCCCATCTAACAGAATGGAATAACAATGAAGGATGCAGGCAAACAAAAAATGCTATTCCGGAAGCATCCAAAAAACTTGCCCGCAACCTCATCTGACTAAACAGGGTCAAAATTCGTAAAGTTATAGGTATAATAACTGGTCACTGTCCCTTAAATAAGCACCTATTTACCATAGGTGTAACAGACAGTCCTCTATGCAGAGGATGCATGGAGGAAGAAGAAACGCCACAGCATGTACTCATGGAATGCAGAAGTGTGGCGAATCAACGGGCAGAATTCCTCCAATCTCCGTCGTCTGTTCCGGATGCCTGTCGCAACCTTAATCGGATGCTTGTTTTCTGGGACTGCCTAAGCTGGTTGGAGTAGGAAAGGGAAGTATGAGTCCCGCACAATGGCCCAACTAAAGAGGCTAGGTGCGGAAAAGGCCCCGCCAAACTAAACTAAACTAACACCCAAAAGCTCAAGATGATTAGTAATCGGAACGAATACATCTCGAAAAGTAGAAGTCTGTCGAAATGGACTTCTTTTGCAGCGAAAAGACACAACTATCTTTCCTTTGTTAAAATTGGCTAGATTGGTTTTGCCCCATTCAGAGACTGTCTCAATTGCCAAGTTCAAATGCTTGATCATACACTCTCTCAATATCTTAGTTTGTTGTCCACTAGCTATTTGATAATGTACAGTTGTATGAAATTAAATTATGCTCCCAATGAATTTTAAACAAATGTATTTATATTTAATTCAAACATAAGTAAATAGTTGTGCTCTTGACTACCATCTCATTTGACTTTAAGCAACCAAGAAATGTTCTAAAATTTTACAAAATTATTATAACCTCAAAAACCTACTTACCACTTCCATGATATAAATTGTACACACACTGATGATGGGTATATAACATCATCTAGTGTGAGTTTCTCACTTCTGTTGGCTGCTGCATCATTCCTGAACAGCCTTGGATAGTTAACACAATGAACAAGAAATGTGGAGAACCATATTATAAATATGAATTGGAGTAATCCAAATATATCAGATAATATCATCGGGTAAAATCCACCTCGAACATAGTATCTGTACATTCGTGTGAAAAATGAATCCAGATCTTCTATGTGAGTCCATTGTCCTGAAAAAAAGTAAAATGTTGTCAGAATAAACTACAATAACACAATAAATGGGATCTGTGCCATTGCAGAAAAATTACTGAACCACATTAGATTTAAACAAAACAATAATAGCATCCATCATAAATGTTATAATAAAGTCCACTATGCTTAGAAAGTACATTTTGAAATAGGCTGGGATTCAGAACCATCTCTCCCAAGGAGTCAAGGCCATAATCCACTCTGGCAAAGAGCAGATTAATAGACGACATAACATGTCCTCAAAAATATGGGTTTCTTGGAAAAGTGTATTCCTTCACCATTTAAGCCCGTGGTGATGACAAACTTGTACTTGGAAAAACAATCAGAAGTGCAGGTGGGATTCAAATCTGCCTCTGATCTATCTGATCTGTCCAAGTATTTTTTAAATACTTTAATACCTCATAACCCTATAATGGTTATGGGGCAAACATCTGGTTTATTGGTCATTTAACACATTTTTTAATATTAAGGCGTGAAAAGGACTGTTCTGTTCTGATTTTGCAATATTCACTTTACATGAAGTCCTTGTAAACCGACACTTCAATCACCATTTCACAATTTGGTTTGAGTGCATGCCAAAATTAGCGAAATAAAATACCTAGGTACTTAGTAGGTATGTATGTGGATTGACTTTGAAAGGTAGGGTTTTAAGTTTTACTGTTGAATTATTGGTTATTTACTGGTTTGGTTTTGTGTGTTTTGAGTAATTTATTTAGCCCGAACTCATCAAGCATAGGTACTTACATATATATTTTTATTTTTGGGGTGGATGGACCGTAAAAGGGTGTTCACTTACATGGAATCCTTTATATTTGAGATCAGTTCGAATTTACGACTAGATTCCGGCTGCTCGTATACCGAATATTTTCAAAGATTGAAGAATTATTTCGGGCACTTGAAATAAGGGTGGTTAAAAATTTCCAAAGATTAGACTAAACCACACGGACACTATAAATATAAAAACGGCAAACAGCGTTATCGATTTCCGAGTACCTGTCCTTTACACAACTACGTTGCAACTAGCGTTGCCAACATAACACTTTCGGTGCTAGATTCTAGATTTAGCCCTTCTTACATAATGCACTGAAATTTGACACTCAACACCTAACACCTAATCTGGCACTGAATACGAAACATGCTACACATTTGATATTCCCTTCATATTCTTAAAACAAATAGGATAGAAAGATACGTAAGCACACCTCACACCTCGCGCCGCGCGCGCGTGAACAACCATCCACTACAATGGCGATTGAACATTGAACAAAGCGATGAAAGCAAAGCAGCAGATACACAGACAGTGACGGTGACTGGTTTTAAAACAATACCTATAATACAAATAATAATACATTTTCAAAATCGATAAATTTAGCACTATTTTTAGAAATTCACAGCAAAATCAGCAATGTAGTACTTTCATCTTTCATGGAAACCGTTTAGCACCTAGGCACCTATCCGAGAAAGAAATCGAGTTGGCATGTTGGCAACATGGCAATCCTGCTGCGCAGCAGTGTTTCCACAACGAGGGGAAGTTCCCCTTTTGAGGGGAAATTAGGGTCCAGAGGGGAATAAAAAGGGGAAAGAGATGCAAAGGGAAAATCATGCCTAATGCCTAATCAAACAAATACAAAAACTTCGTCATAATGAGTAAAATTTTCTTATAATTAGTCAGATGTCAGTTCCAAATTTTTTTCAATATGGCGATGTTTCTTATAATATGGTTTTCGATAAGGCATGAAAGCTTAAATATTACTTATTTCAAAATTTGAATCTCTCGACTTAATTGAGGCGAGGGGAATGGAAATGATTAAAGTGGAAACACTCTGCGCAGATGTAGTTCGTTAGTCCATATTAAACACCTAGACAGTTAATTGACTGGTCGACATACAAGTCGCACTCTCGCACTCGAAAACTGATTCTAGTAAGAGAAAGAGATGGAAAATATTTTCGTAGTTACGTCGATGTGATTGAAGAATCAATGCACGATTCAATCGATTTTTAACCCCCGACCAAAAAAAGGGGTGTTATAAGTTTGACGTCGATGTCTGTCTGTCTGTGTGTGTGTCTGTGGCACCGTAGAGCTCAAACGGATGGACCGATTTCGATGCGTTTTTTTTTATTTGATAGTTAATATCCGTACGGGTGTTCTTAGCTATGTTTGATTAATATCGATTCAAAATGCCGCCTCCACAAAATGGCGGATAAAATATTTCTTCACAACCTACCTCAATATGGGTATCAAATGAAAGGGCTTGACTAGCAGAGTACTATACGCTATAACAAATTTCAAATCCAATATGGCAAATTATATAATTTTTTTCACTACTACCGCAATATGGGTATCAAACGAAAGGGCTTGACTAGTAGAATACTTTGCACTATGTAAAATTTCAAATCCAAGATGACCGCTACCACAAAATGGCGAATTACATTTCTTTTTTTACAACTCCCTTAATATGGGCATCAAATAAGTATGAGTCACGCACAACGGCCCAATAAAGAGGCTAGGTGCGGAAAAGGCCCCGCTAAACTAACTAACTAACTATGGGCATCAAATGAAAGGGCTTGACTAGTAGAATGTTGTACAGATAACAAATCTAAGGTAGTCGGGGGTTAATCAAAATTTTTAATTTTGTTCTTGTATGAGCGAGCAATTTGTTAAGTCATATAGGGCCCGTGAACAAAATTTATGGGTCAAATGAACCACCAGGAGACCTACATATGTAGTAGATAAAATATGTAGTGTATAAAATATGTAATAAGATGTGTGTAGGGTATAAAATATGTAATAAGATGCAGCACTATGCCGTCACTTGTAAGCTGTCCAACTGACTGCAGGTGAGAATTCAAAAGCAAAGTAGAGTGGTAAATTTTGGTCATATGTTTTTGTAAGGCATTCTTACCATCAATAAATCCATGGAAAATAATGAGAAAACGCGTAGTGCCGTTCAAAAATAGTGCGCTACAAAGTCGGAAACAGTATTGATTTTCCAGCAAATTTTCAGGGCAAATTCGGTCATTTGATACTGTACGGCATCGGTTCCATACAGTTTCAATAGCTCTTCTAACCCATTATTCCGCAACGCCGTCCAAAATCATGCGACAAGAGGAAAAGATCGACGGTTGTAACCTCCTCTCTTCAGTGATTCGGAGAGGTGATTTGACACAACGTAAAATTAATTTATTCAGAAAGTATATTGTGCATAGATAAACAACTTACACGTGCCGTACATTTTTTGCCAGTCCAAAAGTTTGTAAATTTATGACAAAAAATCTCCAGAAAATTCTATGTGACGAAATGTACTTTAGGGTAATATTTGGTACAGTCCGCGAGGTATAAGCTGAGCTTTGCATTAGTGTGAGTGATCACCAAAAGTACAGTCAGACAACTCTTAAAAATTAATATCATTATATTTTAGGTAGGTACTTAAAGACTTAAAGTGGTATAAGGTTGAGGGGCGGAAATAATGATTAAAACACTTATATAATTAACTTTTAGTTTATTAATCTGGGTACTAAAATAATGCATGAAAATTCTTTACAGAACTAAATAGATTTTCTGACTAAATCAAATTATCAAGAACATGTTGTCCACCGATAGCCCAGTTTGAACAATGTACTTTCCGATCCATTTTTTTATGCGGATTAAGATCACTTACTAAGCATACAATCATAAAATACTGACAGATTCAAGCACCATCTTGAAATAATTGAAGCTCTTATCTTGTCGCTCTTATGGAAGTGTCAAATTTTTGTCGTGGCGGATCACTATATTGCCATGGCTATTATACACCTCATCTGCTTACGATTGGTACAAAGGAATCGTGCGAAACCCCTGATTTATTTACTAATTATTTATCTAAGTCTCAGTACAATAAGTAAAAAAGCCTCAATATCCGTTTTTTTCTAACAAATACAGAGTTTTCCTCGTCTAATAACCCACCACAAACAAAACAATTGTTTATTTTAGTACAATTCATTAATTTATAATATTTTTGGTAGAATAACAGAATTTAAACGTCTTATAAATCAAAACGTAGGTATAGTCATTAGAAAAATAAAGGTTGAGGCAAATGTTGTAGAGAATAAAAAAAATTCGTACAAAAAATTATACCAACTTCAAAAACACAAATAGGCACTCAAAACGTAAAATAAATTAAAATCATTATTATAAGCGCTACTCACTCATAATTTATTTATTCATTTACCTGAATACTAATTAAATCAATGATAATATTATGTTGAAAATTGCTATATTTAAGTATGGTTATTCAAATAAATTATAATGTGCATGTTTTGTATTCCTCTGTAATTCTGTCTAGAACACTTTCTTTTGTATGGCATTACTATACAAGAGTTTTGTAAAAAAATAAGGTGCAGTACACACTCAAATGACCATCCACCATTAAAATCAAGTATAAGATGAAATTAAGGTAATTATTGATAAATATTCAAATGAACAGACATTTTTAGACGGCATTATTTTTATTTGTACGTTTGAGTGCTAGATAATGTTTTGGAACCGATGCCGTACTGTATTAAATCACCTCCTTTGGTCACTGAACAGAGGAGGTTACAACCCTTGATCTTTTCCTCTTATCACATGATTTTTGTACGGTGCAGCGTTGCGAAATAATGGGTTAGTAAGAAGCGGTATTGCAACTGTATGAAACCAATGCCGTACACCCGTACAGTATCAAATAAACAAAATCAATACTGTTTCCGACTTTGTGGCGCACTATTTATGTACGGCACTACACGTTTTCTCATTATTTTCCATGGATCTATTGATGGCAAGAATGCCGTACAAAAACATTTGACCAAAAGTACCACGCTACCTGCACTTTTGAATTCTCACCTGCATTCATACAAGTGACGGCATAGTGCTGCATCTTATTATTTTATACCCATCTATCATCCTACATAGGTCTCCTGGTGGTTCATTTTACCCATACATTTTGTTCACGGGCCTGCAGTCTAATGACTTGGCCTCGTGGCCTAGTGGGTAGTAACTCTGCCTGCAAAGTCGAAGGTTGTGGATTCGATTCCCACCCAGTGCAAATAATTGTGTGATGAATTCAAATGTTCGTACTGTGTCTGGGTGTTTCTATGTATAATACGTATGTATTTACAACTATATAAGTATTTTATCAGCTATCTGGCCACCATATTATAAGCTCTGCTTAGTTTGGGGTCAGATGGTGTTTTGTGTGAATTGTCTACCAATATTTATTTAATACATACCTATTACTGAATTGATTTATTGAACATCTTTGTACTGTGAGTTCACCTGCCGGTAGCCTAAAATCTTCTCTATCCTTAGTCCTATATTTATATTTATTTCATAACTTTTTAAATCAAAGGTTCAAAACAAAAAATAAGGTTTAGGCACCTATTGATTTTACCCACACATTCGGTTTCAGTTTTTACACTTACCCAAAGGGAACACTTTATTCTGATACTAAATTAATCACTCCCACGGATCAGGGATTACTCCACATATTGTGTATTTCATTCTAGGCTAATCACAAAACATTAAATAAAGTAAAATTACGTTCATATGTTGCATTTGACAAGGCATCATTGAAGTTCACTAAATTATAGGAGGTATCACAAACTGCACACACTAATTATACTTAATTATTTACATCTCATACTCATATGCAATGCTCAGCCAGAGGTGAAGTATTATGATTTTTCAACTTAAAACTGAATTAAATTTTGTAAGACAAACAATTTCCTGGCCAGCTTCTTTGGACAATGTTGCTAGTTCCCGATTTAATTTATTCCTAATTGCTTCAATAATTACTTATTTCATGATAAACAGTGATTTATTAGCTTATGTAAGGAACGCATAAACTTTAAATATTGCGAACGGTGTAGTGAGTCAGTCTATACTCAAATCACATTTTAAGGTTACATTCAAAATACAAATACAATACATTTAAATATTTTCGTCGTAAAATTTAATCAAATTATATTCTATTCAGACGCTTAACCAAATTTCATAATAGTCTAAGATCCCGCTATACAACGACCTTCGCCGAGCTGTTTATTGGATGAAAAGTGTTTTATATGTAATTTAACATGTCAACAAATATATTGCAAATGGGTTGTCTAAACAATTTCAGCCCCGAATATTAATAATTAACAACTAAAAATTATTTTTTTAAATATTTCACTTAAATTGATTGAATTTTAGAAAAAACTATATAACATATTTTGATCCATTGAATAACTAGATTGGCTGTAGAATAATAACGGATCCCGACTGTTCAGTTGTTATGTTCCTTTACTAGAATATATTTTATTTTCTGCAATAGTATTAATTCAATAACATATTATAGAATTCTAGACCACCAGAAATCCAAGTACTTGTTGTATTTAAAACTATATACAGGGTGATTGGTACAGGACCCGCTATAGCAAAATCACGTATAGAGGAGGTCATATGCTACCTAATGAAGGTTACTTTCTCTAACCAAAGTTTTATATTTAGGAGAAAAATTATATTTAGGAGATCCTATCTCCTAAATATAATTTTTAAACTTTTTTAAGATTTTCCCGAAATTTTACCTTAAAGCTGCTATAACTTTTTATTAATTTAAAGTTTTTATTTTTTTTGTCAGCACAGATAAATGTTTGATCAAACTACGTCGGAACTTTGCTCACACAAGGACTATTAAGAAAGATATTACGCTTAAAAAAGTAGAAATTACCGAATTTTTAATGGCTGTCTTGTCTGATCTGCTGTCGGAAGTTTTAGGCGACGATATGCCGTTTCAACACGATGGGTGCCCGGCGCATTTCAGGCTGTACGTCCGATAACTACTCAACAACACATTTCCTGAGTCATGGATAGGGAGAGGTGGGTTAACTGAATGGCCGGCCCAATCCCCAGATTTAAAACCTCTGGATTTCTACGTTTGGGGTCGGGCCAAAGAGTTGGTCTACAATCAAGAACAAATTAATACAAATAAGGAGTTGATACAAAGAATTAATCATGCTTCTGTGACTATGAAATAGGAGATAATAATAAATTTAACTATGACAGAAATTAGGAAGAGATGTCGAGCATGTATTTGAAATCGCGGACAGCAATTCGAACAGAATCTAAAATAACGATGTCCTTTCAATGCCCGATATTTTTTCCTAATCACAAATTTTCTGTGTATTTGTAAAAGATAACCTTCAATAAATAATGTACCATTAAGCAGTTGTTTTATTTAATTACTAATACCAACACTGATCAAATTTTGTTCGTCAGTACTTGTTTACTATTATTGATAACATTAGCTTTAGAATCTGAAAATCCTATCAATTACTAGCTAAATATCATCTTTTGTAAAATTTTGGTACCGTTGGATAGGTGATGAACTAGAGAAGTTAATTAGAGTATAATAAATTATTGGACCTTAGTAGGTTTTTAACACGGAGCGAATACAAAGAGGAGGTGTAGTAATTAAATTTCCATATGAAATGACGCGATTTTTTACAGTGACTTAAGGAAAGCACATCATCTTACAGATGGAATGAACTTTGTGATAGGCGACTTTAATGCAAAAATTGGACAGCCAAAAACGAGTGAAAATCTGATCATGGGAAAATATGGTTATGGTACAAGAAATGAAAGAGGCGAACGTCTAATAGAACATGCATTAGAATACAGACTTTCAATTATGAATACCTTTTTTAAGAAAAAAGAAAATCGCAAATGAACTTGGATATCCCCCGATTCTAAAACTAAGAATGAAATTGACTTCATACTCTCGAATAAACCGGATCTGATAAACAATGTAGAAGTCTTGAACAATTTACAATTTCATTCGGACCACAGATTGGTAAGAGCAACAGTATGTTTGGCAACCATGAAAAAAAGCAGAAGTAACTTTCAAACTGTCCCAAAAACTCTAACGTCCGAAGATGAAGTAAAATTGTACTTAAATCAGCTAAACTCACATATTAATGAAAATCACGTTCCAATAGATAATGTCCAAAACTATTATAATATGTTAGAAAAAGCTATTAAAGAGAGCCTGAAAAAAAGATCAAGGAAATTTCAAAATAAAGAGCTTCTTTAGTGAAACACCCGTGAATTGATACAAAAACGAACTGATCTGATTAAAATGAAAAATAAAAACAGGCAAATGAGAAATGAACTGAGCAAACTATTTAAAGATGTAAGTAAATCAATTAAAAAGGACTACAACTAACACAGAAAGAAAATCTTAAATTTTAATTTAAAGAAATTTAGAAGTGTAAAACGAGGACTAAAAGACCTAAAATTATCTAAAACTTGGATACATTGCCTAGACAACAAATCAAATGAAACGAAAACGAGGAAAGATGTATTAGATACGGCAACGTCATTTTACAGAGATCTTTATAAAAAGAAAGACAACGACCATGAAGAACAAATTAACAGTGAACATATAACTTCCACCAACCCAATAAAAAATAGAGGACAGAGAAGTGTATGATCATATAAAATATATGGAAAACGAAAAAAGCCCAGGTCCTGATGGAATAAGTAATGAAGTGCTCAAATTAGGATCACCTATTCTTCTTCATCATCTTACGAGTCTCTTCAACATGATTCTTGAAACAGAAAGTATACCAAAACAGTGGTGTAACTCTGACATCATCCTAATCTATAAGAAGGGGAACCCTTTGGACATAATCAACTATAGACCAATCAGCTTGTTAGCCAGTATGTACAAACTCTTCACATCAATCATACTTAAAAGAATAACACCAAAAATAGATATGTCACAACCAGTAGAACAGGCGGGCTTTCGCTCGGGTTTTAGCACCACAGACCATATACACACTCTGGAACAAATATTAGAGAGGTACAAGGAGTATAACAGACCTCTATATATCGCATTTGTAGATTATACCAAGGCCTTTGATACCATCAGCCATAACTCTATATGGAAGGCATTAGAATCAGCAGAAATAGACTATAAGTACATAAAAGTCATTAAAAACATTTACAAAAATAGTGCCAGCAGAGTAAAACTAGAATCAAGAGGCGACATTATCAAAATCGAAAGAGGAGTCAGACAAGGCGATCCCTTATCGCCCAAACTCTTCATAGCGGTGCTAGAATATGTTTTTAAGAAACTTAACTGGAATCAAAAAGGAATAACAATAAATGGCCGCTATTTGAGCCACTTAAGATTCGCTGACGACATTGTGATCTTTGCTGAAACTCCTAAAGACATGGAATACATGCTGACCACATTAAAAGAACAAAGCTCTAAAGTGGGGCTAGAAATGAATACCAACAAAACAAAATTGATGAGCAACAGTTTTAAGAGAATCATTAAAATAATTGGCAAAATATTTGAGTATGTGGACAACTATATATATTTAGAAAAGCTGGTATCATTCTCTAAAAATAATAATGAAGAAGAAGTAACAAGAAGGGCGAATATTACTTGGAAGAAATACTGGTCCTTGAAAGAGATTTTTAAAGGAGATTTCAACCTGACCTCGAAAAAAGTTG
Organism: Ectropis grisescens; assembly: GCA_017562165.1. NCBI lineage: Eukaryota > Metazoa > Arthropoda > Insecta > Lepidoptera > Geometridae > Ectropis > Ectropis grisescens. The sequence continues at coordinate 13,506,020 of CM029767.1, read as the reverse complement.
TGCATGACACTTGCATACTGCCTTGCTTGTCATACGGTGCACAAACATGGGTATTCACCAACAAAATTACAAAAGACAAAATTAGAACCACTCAACGAGCAATGGTGAGAAGTATGTTAAGAGTAAAAAAACGAGATAAAATAAGACACTTAAAAATTAGGGAAAAAACTAATATAACTGATGCTCTCACACACATACTCAATCAAAAGTGGAAATGGGCTGGCCATGTTGCTCGGATGTCAGATAATAGATGGACAAAAAGAACTACTACTTGGCGAGGACCAGACGGCAAAAGAAATGTTGGAAGACCATACAAGCGATGGGTAGATGACATAACACACGTAGCAGGCAGACATTGGGAAAAAATAGGAAAAGACAGAGAGAAATGGTTGAAATTGGAGGAGGCCTTCACCCAAAGAGGGATCCGTGATACTTAATGCAACTAACATAAAATAAGTTAAATCATACTAACAATACTAACGTCATCTAAATCATTCGAATTGTAAAAATGAATCATGGAATAAAAAAAGGCTTATTATTATTATTATTTGTTTAACCTGAACGGTTTCTCTCCTTTTGGAGGTAAAAAGAAAAATGCACCGGCCGGAGCCAAGTGCGGCTACTTTTTTTTTTTAATTATTATTTTTTTTTGTTTTTTCGATAGATAAAAATTTCCTCACTATCCTGCACGTATTCAGTACAACTGCTTTTTGAAGTAATTTAAAGATGGAATCAGGGATGTCAAGTGTATCTAAGCTAGTGTGTAAGGTTTTGGGTATTACTCCTGTGGTTGACAATATTACTGGGATCGTTCGGGTGCTATTGATTTGCCACTGTGTTTTGATTTCGATAGATAAGTCGGTATATTTTGCTATTTTTTCGCTATGGGTTGTTTGCAAATTGTGTGTATTGCATACCGCCACATCAATAAGATATGCAGTTTTATTAGTTTTGTTGAGTAATGTGATATCAGGCCTATTAAAATGTACTGTTTTATCGGTGATTATAGTGCGGTCCCAGTAAAGTGCGATCAAACAGTACATTTTAATAGGCCTGTTGTTGTCTTCCAAGACAGACTGTGGTGTATATTTATAATATGGGACCTTTTCCTGTATCAACTTATATTTGTATGCTAGAAATTGGTGTATAATAGCTGCTACCTGGTCATGGCGATGTTTGTAGTCTGTCTGGACTATTGCCTTACATGCTCCTGTTATATGCTGTATGGGTTGCGGTCTATTTGGACTGAATGTTATATTGTACTAAAACTGTAATGAACAAATCTTAAAATGACCTTTTCCCATAATGACTGATTTTTGAAATGTACTTATTCTAGTATGCCGGAAAAAAAACTGTCAAATTGAAGTACAGTTAGTAACATTTTTTAAAAGCTTAATAATTTTATAACAAAAAAGACATTTTCTATTCTTAATTTTAATATAACTATGATGAACCGGATGATAGTTGATGAAAATGTAGTGATAAAAATTAAATCTGATGCAAATATATAAGGTGTAATTAATTAATCAGATAAGAAAACTCTTTCCTAAAAGCCACAAAAATATACTTAAGAACGTTATAATCTAGATATTTCAATTAATGCTTTGCGTAGGACGATCTCTTGTAACCAACTGTGCAAATTGACTAAACAATAAATGAAATAGAACCTAAACATAAAAATGTTTATATAACTACCGTCCTGCTTCAGCTTCGCTCGAATATTATCATAATTATAGGTAAAGACTATTCATTGAAATCAAAACTATTCTAACTTTCAAGTTGGATCAAACAGCACACGGTGTGCGATTTTGATTAAAATCTGTTAAAATACTTAGGAGTCTATCGCCGACAAACAACGCGACGCGTAATTTATATATGTACTTAATATATTAAGAAGATAACACCCAATTTGCGGGTATAAAAAAAAATCAAAATTACTGTCGGATAAACTTTTTAGCCATAGATTATTTTTAACCGACTTCATTTTATAGTATAGAGCAGCCTTTCCCAAAGTGGGCGATAACGCCCTCTTGTGCGCGCTGCAGGCAGGAAAAAAAATTGGTTGCCTGTAAAGTCGGTATACGGGCGAAAGTTTTACGTGACAACGACTTTGAGTGGTAAAATAATTTTACGGAAGAGACGCGTGCCTTTCACTTTTTATGTCTCTCTCTCTCGCTCTTAGGCGGGCTAACCATGCCCGAGTGGAAGGGACGCGTGCCTCTCACTCGCTCTCGTTGTGAGCGCATAACGTGAGCGGAGCGTAACGCAGTTTCTTGAAGTGTCACCCGGCAAACCAATTTATAAGACGTTGTCACGTCAAAATGAGGGGGTTGTGTAGAGGCTTGGAGTCCGGTGTGTACTACCTACAGGGTTCATGTCTCATGTCTCAAGTTAACTCTTGCGAGCTATAGTAAATAAGTTTCGTTTAGAATTAATGTTGAATCCCCACTAATATAGCTCACAATAATTTATTGAATTTGAAATTATAGTGGTTTTTAAGCATGTGAAAAAATTGGGGACGCAAAAAATATAAATTCTCAAAGTGGGCAACAGACAAAATAAGTTTGGGGACCCCTGGTAGAGAGTGACGAGACGGCAGGACATGTGCCTGATGGTAGACAACATGCCTGTGACATAACAGCACAGCGTCACGCAGCTGTTGGAACATTAAGTTCAAATCATTACTCGTACCTAGAACTCCAGTGCGTTTGTCACCCAAAGATCTAAGATCAGAAATAATATAGCGAAGAAGAGAAGATACTGCGATGCTAATTGGTAGAAAATGTGTTTAGAACACGTTCAGGACATTTTTGGTGATAGTACTTTGATGAAACAATCGTAGTTTTCTTGTCAGTGTATTGACCAGAGTATAACATACACTAGCATGAAGTACTGATGTTGCATCTGATTGTACATGTCCCGTCAGACATAATGATTATCGGACATTAGATATCAAAGACATTTCGAAAATCAGTCATTATGGGAAAAGGTCATTTTAAGATTTGTTCATTACGGTTTTAGTACAATATAACATTCAGTCCAAATAGACCGCAACCGCTGTATGGTCTCCGACGCACTGCAGCATCGCCGACACGTGTCTATGATGTTTGGTGTGTGTATGATATGTTTTTGATAATTGCGTGTGTCGATCACTTGGTCTTGAATGGCTATCATGAAAGCTTCAGTTTCTGGGAAAAGCTGTCCTACCTGCAGCCACACGTTCGACGCTGATTTGTCGACATGAGGCTGATGCAGGTCGTAGCCTATGCCTTCCATATAGAGACTTCTGTCTCCATGTAGCCATTTTGACATCCGAACTGGTAATTATTTCATTGCGTTGTCGATTATTATTTGCTAAATTTAAATCTTTTGTCACTCTGGGTTATTGCTTGGTGTAAAGTGGAGATTTCAGCAAGATCATGAAAATATTTTCGAAGAGTCGAAATTTGCTTATTGTGGAGATTTATTAAGTCAATTATGCCTCTTCCTCCTTCTAGTCTGGGCAGTGTAAGCCTCTGAATACATGATTGGGGGTGATGCTTCCGATGAGCAGTCATGGTTGTGTTTATTGTACGTTGTAGTTTTGCAAGATCTGTTTGCGACCAATTTATGATACCAAATGTGTATGTGAGTATTGGGACAACATAGGTATTTATTGCTTTGACAATATTTCGACCATTTAGTTGTGTTTTTAGTATTAAGTTCAGTCTGTGTCAGTTGTCAGTGTGTTCAGTTATTTCTATTTTTGTATGTTTGTCCGATATTTGATGTGCTTGTTGGAAACCAAGATATTTACAAAAGCTGCTTTCATCTAGAGGCTCAACAGTTTCACCTGTATTAAGTATATAAGGTTGCAATACTACGGATTGATTTTGCATTGAAAAGGTTTTACATTTGTCTACTCCAAATTGCATATTTATGTCTTGTGAAAACTTTTGAGTGATGTCTGCGAGTCGGTGTAAGTTGGAAGTGTCATTGCTATAAAGTTTTATGTCATCCATGTACTTGAGATGTGTCAGAGTTAGTGTACTGTCAGCATTATTGATATTAAGTCCTGCGCCAGATTCATTTAATAATTTGGACAGTGGATTTAGTGCCAGACAAAACCACCTTGGGCTGAAGACATCACCTTGAAATATACCCCGTTTGATGGTAATTTCTTTTGTCGTTATGGTACCATTACAATGTTTTAGAGAAAGTTTTGTGCTCCAGCTTTTCATTGAACTTTCGAAGAATGAAATTATTGTAGGGTTGATTTTATAATGGTTAAGTACGTGGATGAGCCAACTGTGAGGGACTGAGTCGTATGCTTTACGGTAGTCGATATACATAGTGTGAAGATCTGTTTTGTATTTGAAAGTTTGTTTCATTGCAACTGAGTCTATAATTAATTGTTCCTTACAACCTTTGCAAATTTTTTTGCATCCTTTTTGTTCTTCGGCTAATAGGTTATTATTTGTTATATGTGTGTCAATGAGTCGTGAAATGCATGCAGTTACAATTTTATAGATGGTTTGCAAGCAGGTTATCGGCCGATATTTCGCTGGATCTGAGATGTGACTGTGGAGAACTGGGTGTGTACTAGTAAACTTTTTGTACCAGTAGTTATGGATATTATCAGTGCCAGGTGATTTCCAACTGTGAGTGTTTTTGATGACGTCTTTAAATAAGTCTACTTGTATTAATTCGTATTGCATTTGATCACAATCTACTCGCTGTGAATCAGAATCTAACCAGTCCGCATTTTTGTTGTGGCTTACTTCGTTTCCCCATATCGCAGACCAGAAGGTGTGCATGTTTTGAGGTGATGGTGTTGAAAAATTATTTGTTCTTGGTGTATTTTGTTGAGTTTGAGTACCTAACTGTCTGTAAAACTGTTTCTCACTATTACTAAAATGTGTGTTTTGACACTTTCTAAGGGTGCATTTTGTATATCTGCGAAGTCGACTAGCTGCTACATTAAGCCTCTGTTTCAAGCTATCTAGAAATTCGGTATCGTTTATGTTGGGTTCTTCGTATCGCGAATGGGTCTTATATTTATTTCTAATATACTGTATGTGTTGCGTTAATCTTCTACTTCTAACTCCTGTTATGTACTGTGACATTCGTCCTATGTTTTGTCTTAAGTGATGAATTTTATTTTCTAATCTTTTCTGCCATGCTGGTTTAGAGCTACGCTGATTTTGAGGAAGCGACGCTGATTCTCGTATTCTACATCCGTTGCATACTGCTGCGGTATAGGCTGCACAATATATGACAGTCTGGTTGAAGATGAAATTTTTTGCCTGTGTCTAAGTAAGTTGGTAATATACTATGTCTAAGAATTTTACTATATAAGCGAGTTTTCTAGATGTATTTTGTCGGGGTATGTACGGCCTTGCAGTTGGGTCAGTTTGTTTGTATCTTTCGTATGTTATGTGGAAAATTTCTGTAATTTTTTCATTTAATTCTGAATTTGATTCTGTTAGTGTCTTTCGTTGATTTGTGTGTGCGCATTGCTACTAAATTGAAGTTCGATATTATTACCGGTTACAATAGTGTCTTCAGTCGGGCTGTCTGTTTGATAGGTGTTAGTGTATGGCTGACAGTTATCAATGTGTTGTGTTTCGTTTGCATCACATTCAGTAATTTGCAATTCTGTTTGTATTTCTTGTCTGATTTCCTGTAATCTTTGCAATGTTACTAATCCATTCTGGATAATGACCCTTCGTTGGTCAGCTACTCGTTGTTCCGAAATGTGAGCTAAATGGGGAAATTTGTTTATGAAACTGGTGTGTAACGGCTTTCTGTAAGCTGTTCTGTATTGTTCTATATGAGTTATTCTATAATATGATCTTATTATTTCTTCATTTAGTTCATCAGACCATCTCATTCTAGTTTGAGATGTGGTTCTGGCTTGCAGCGTTTGTGTATTTGACTGGCTGTGTAAATTATTCTCATGTCTGTGTGTAAGGTTCTTGTTTTGTACAAGTGCTGTAGTAACGTCTAGATTTATTTCGTCCAATTTGTCATCTGAAATAAGTTTGTTTCTGAGTATAGCTCTGCGTTGGTCACCTACTCTCTGCCTAGATACATTAATTTCTGGAAATCTTTGTGTGAACTTTTGATGAAGTTGTTCTAAGTATCCTCTTGGTTTGGTACCATTTTTTGTATTTAATAGATACGTGCGAATTATGAATTCATTCATTTCATCCGTCCATTTCTTTCGCGCACTTATATTATCAGTGGTGGGTGCAGCTTCAAGGGCTGGTGCCTCCTGCACAACATCATCGGATCCTACTGAATGAGCCACAGAGCTTGATCTGTAGCTGTAACGGTCTATTTCATAAAGTTGTGGGGAATAGGCTTTGCGTTAAAGATGCAGGTGATAAAGTATATTTTTGTGTTTGGTCACTGCCTGTTTGCTTATATCGTGTGGATCTCAAGTTATACCTCCTAGTTACGTTAGCTATAGTTCTTGTTATGTCATCTACATCCGTATTCATTTCAATAGTAGTCTCAGTGTCCATTTGCCTAGCGTTAGTCGTTTGATGGTTGACCCTCACCCGGAGATTCTTCTCTCCCCTGGCCCCACAAGGTACCTGCTTACCATCATCGCCATCCCTCGTAGAGCCGCCGGGCTCTTGGGGATTGTTTCTTGGTTTCATTTTCATATAGTGTTAGTGGACATTAAGTAACTCCTCACGCTTGTCCATACATGGGAGTGTGCGGTAGACTATCTTACCAAGTCCGTGGGCGCCACCGTTGATATTTGTTATATTCTTCCGCTGCCAACCCTAAACTAACATCCCGCACTGATGTTAGTTGTCCTACCTAAGCCTCAATATCATTATTTAATATATCTAGGAGCCCTGAAGTAGCCTTTTTACGTCTTCCCACATCTACCAGTACACATATTCGGCCTCAACTTTACTCCTCGCTGTCCACTATTCTCCTGTCCTCCTTTACTGTTCTTCTACTACTACCTACCCCTCTCCTAGCTCTACATTCCAGAGCCACGTTAGCCGCACCAGTAATCTTTCAATTGCGTGTCCGCCCCCCACGTGATCAGAAGGTCGATCAGGACGTGTGGTTGGTCTTTAGGGGGCTTATTATTATTATATACGTATTTATTTATTTCTTTAAGTTAAAGTTTTTACAGTATTTATATAAAATAACATAAAAACATTATAAAAACCTAAATCTAGTTTGCCGCCAGCAGCGGGGCAGGGCCCAAGCTACCGGTGGTTAGGGCTGCAGACTGAGGAACCTTCTGACGATGCGCGCTGTGTCAAGAATGACTGCCTTCTGCATCTGGCCCTTAACCCAACCGTCTAGCGAAAGTCTCTTGAGATGTTGGTCGAGACTTTTCGCTATAAGGCCGTTTGCCGACACGACTATTGGGACTATGATCGTCGAATCAACATCCTACATGGCGGTAACCTCGTGAGCCAAGTCAAAGTACTTGCTAAGCTTGTCCTTTTCGGCTTTCACGAGGTTCTCGTCATGTGGTACGGTGATATCGACGATCACAGCCCGGCGCTGAGACCGGTCTACCAGCACGATATCATTATATTATTATTATTAGGTAATTTATTTATTTCTCTTAATTTCTAAGTTTTTTACAATACGTATAAAAATATAAACATTATAAAAAACTTAAAAACTAGGGTGCCGCCAGCAGCGGGCCAGGGCCCAAGCTACCGGTGGTTAGGGCTGCAACCTCCTGACTGACAACTAACCGGACTAACAACCGGACTGAGGAACCTCCTGACGATGCGCGCTGTGTCGAGGATGACCGCCTTCTGCATCTGACCCTTAATCCAACCGTCTAGCGAAAGTCTCTTGAGATGTTCGTCGAGACTTTTCGCTACAAGGCCGTTTGCCGACACAACTATTGGGACTATGATCGTCGAATCAACATCCCACATGTCGGTAACCTCATGAGCCAAGTCAAGGTAGTTGCTAAGCTTGTCCCTCTCAGCTTTCACGAGGTTCTCATCATGTGGTACGGTGATATCGACGATTACAGCCCGGCGCTGAGACCGGTCTACCAGTACGATGTCAGGCTTATTGGCGACAATAGTCCTGTCCGTGATGATAGAGCGGTCCCAGTAGAGAAACACACGACCACTCTCGAGAACTGGCAGAGGTGCGTACTTATAGTACGGCACCTCGGACTCGACAAGGCCGTATCGAAGAGCAAGTTGCTGGTGGATGATCCTGGCTACTAGGTTATGTCTGTGCAAGTACTCGCCGTTAGCAAGATGCGAACAACCGGAAATAACATGACGAAGTGATTCGCCTGGACGGCGGCATGCCCGACAAATGTCGACCGTACCGTCCTTCATTATGTATTTCCGGTAATTGTTCGTCTTGATAACCTCGTCAGCAATTGCACAGGCAAAACCCTCGGTTTCTCCGAAGAGGTCCCCAAAGCGTAGCCAGTTCACCGACGCAAGCAAATTCACATCGGGGCCCGTCAGGGCCCGATAGAACCGCCCGTGCAGCTCCTTGCTCTTCCATACTTCCTTGCGATCATCAGTGCTTAGCACCGATGGTTTGCGCCAGTTCTCGTTTGCCATTGAAAGAGGCGTGAAACTCCTGTCAACTGCCACAACATCACGATGCATCCCGGACTCACTGTTGCGGAAATAATCCCTAAGACTGCATACCTCGCGGTTGTGAAGGTTCTTGGCATTTAAAAAGCCTCGACCTCCGCACTTCCGCGGGATATACAGTCTCATAACAGATGAGCGCGGGTGTAGCATTCGGTGTGTTGTGAGCAGTTGACGGACCTTCTGTCCAGGGCGTCGAGCTCAGTTCTGAGTCCATCTCAGTATGCCAAAGGAGTATATCAGTAGAGGCATTACCCAACCGTTGAAGGCTCGCGCCTTTTATTACCGCCTGACAGAAGACTTTTGAGTACTTTTGTCAGCCGGCACAAGAAGCGCTCCTTCACCGATTTCTTAATGTCATCTGCTGATATACCCAAGGACTGTGACATACCGAGATATTTGGTCTCGTCTTCGGAGAGAGATCTGAGAGTTATAGTCTCGGAAAGTTGTAAATTCTCTGAATTTACTACTTTCCCTCGCTGTACATGCATGACCGCACACTTTGTTCTACACCGAACTCCATCTTGATGGCGTTACTAAAACCTCCGTGGTTTTTAATAGCTCCAACAAGTCTTGGCGTTTCGGTGCAAAAGTTTGAGGTCGTCCATGTACAACAAATGAGATATAACCTCACCTCCTCTACGAAGACGATAACCTAACTCTTAATCCTTCAGCAGAGTGCTGAGAGGATTCAGACTTAGGCAGAACCATAGGGACTTAGACTGTCACCCTGAAAATGCCTCTTTCAATCCTTATCAAGTCCTCCGAAACAAAAGAGCTGTCTACGCTACCTGGTTGACGAAGGATCAGACCCACTGTCCCATGCATTTGCTTAGAAAAGATTTTAGAGTTGGATTTATTTTGTACGACTCTAAAACCCTTTCTAGCCATGAATGGGGCACCGCATCATAGGCCTTCTTATAGTCAATCCAAGCAGCGGAGAGGGCTCCGCTGTCGTTCGTTTCGTTCGTCTGACTTGTTGGCAAATGGTCGTGTCAATGAGGAGCAGCTCCTTAGTACCACGGGACCCAATCTTACATCCATTCTGAGAGGAGGCTAAAACGTTATTTGCGACTATATGCGCGTTAATTTTTGCTCTCAGAATGGATGTAACCAGCTTATAAGTGGTGGGTAAGCACGTAATGGGTATGTAGTTCTTTGGTTCCGTGGTACTACCAGACTTATGGAGCAGGAAGGTGACTCCGGTGGTCATGAAACTGGGAAGAGAACCCGCCTCGAGGGCTTCTTGGAATTGTGTTGCCAAACGCTCATGTGAGCATCGAAACCACTTTATCCAGAAGTTGTGCAATCCGTCCGGCCCAGGACATTTCCAGTTCTGAGCCGTCCGAATAGCACAACTAACGTCTACGGAGTCTATCGTAATAGACTCCATGGCATCGAAAGACTCACACGCGCGTTCGACAATACGCATCCAAGTTCCCTCCGTGTGCTCGACAGGCACCGACCAGATGCAGCGCCAGAAGTTTATCAAAGCGCTAGCATCCGGTAGCTGCCCATCACCACACTTTGACTATTCTCTTCCCAGTTTCGGTATACCTTCCTTGATCACTCTGGAAGTCGCGATTTTCTCTGTATCGATTCACACGCCTCTGTAGCGGCGAATACGGTTTGCCCACGCATAAGCTTTCTGCTTTAGATAGTCAATACGTTCCGCAACATTGGCAAGATAGTGCTGAGGACTGGTACCAGTCCCAGCAAATGCCTGTGCTACGAAACGCATGACTCGGGGACGACTGTTCCCCTGGCTGAAGCAGATTAGCTTTGCAATAAGAGTCCTGAATGTACTGATACGCCGTTCTATTCGCACTTGCCAAGCGGGTACACTTCCGGTGGTTCGCGTTGCGCGGTCAGTGTCTGGAAATTTGACACGTGCAACGCGACACGCCGCGATAGCACCGCAGTACAGAATAGAATGGGTATCAGTCAAATCTTTGCTAGTTCCCAGGTAAGGCACTAGCAAAGTATTCAGGGCTCCCATCAAAGCCAAATTACGTTTATGAGTGGGCAAACGCGGTAAGCGTGGCCTAGAGTTTGGTGTGAGTCGATATTGGAAGATCGCGTCTTCCAAAGCGCTCCTCATTTGCTCTCTTACCTGGTCAGATAAGCTATTACTCGCCAAATCTCCCTCCTCGATATCGGGTCAACCGGCGCCGCAAGTGTCGCCGCTGTCATTGGCACTGAAGCCAGTGTCAGCGTCGAACACGCGGCGGGCGGATCCCGGGTCGAGATAGAAACTGGGCGAGCACGCTCCTCCTCCAGGCGTAGCTGATCAAGTGTCGAGTCATCCAGCAGCTTGCAGCGCCTGATGGCTCGAACTTGGTCAGACAATCGTTGAGCGGAAACGGCGACGGTCGGTTCGAAGGCCTGAAACAGAGACAGCATCCTGGCACAATACGCGGTCAGGTTAGTTCCTCCCTCTGTTGCCCTGTAATAGCTGCGCATGCAGTTCTCATTCATGGTTTGAGACCATCGCATGCGACGCATTACACCACCGGTAGCGAGGGCCGGGCGTGAGACAGATTGCCTCTCAGGCCCCAAGCGTGCCGGCAGCGGGGGACGGCCACGTCGCCCTGGTCTTGTAGGCGGTGTCGTCCCGGGCTCGCTCGCGTCGCTCGACGAGTCGCTGGTCTCGTGGGTGGTGTGGAACTCATCCGACGAGATACTCGGAGACGACGACGAACGGGCGGAAGGTGGTAGGCGTGCGTGTTGTGGCGCTGTAGCTCGTTTCTTCGACCGTGTTATCATTTACCTGTATTATTAGTTGTTTATCCAAATAATTTTATTTGTATTCGTTTTCTTTGACAGACATCTGTCATGTCGTACATGTTGATAAATATTGTATTTTTCCATCTTTTGAGTTATTATTGCGCCAAAATTATGTTGAATTCTTGATTTTTTAATATTGCTTGTATATTTCTGTATAAATTTGTAATAAAAATGTGAAAAATACATTTAAATAATTTACGGTAAAAAAAGACGGGCTTTCGTGTTGACAGCTTTTTTTTTATTTATTTTTTATTTATTATTATTATGAAATGACGCATGATAGTTTGCGGGATGAGGAGGCACTGAGGGGGTATTAAGCCCCGCCCACTTCTCAATATTCCATCTATCGGCTAATACCAAAACTACTAGCTTAGGTTGATGTTGATGTTATTACATAGTTCAGCTACCTTACACTAGATGTCAAAAGTTTTAATGAGATAGGACGTACTTATAAAGGCCGTCGCAGCTATAATATATATTTTTGTTACGTCATCAAAATATACCGTAATATATATTAAGGCATACTCATATAAATTATGGTATAGCAAGACATATTTTGAATGTACAACGTGTTTCACCAAAGTTCATCATTGTTAAGGTCTGATGATGGATCTGGAAGTGGGTCATAGGAACTCTGTAATGAAACGACGAAACCTCATCAAATCTGGGATCGTTTTAGTTGTCTTGGTGCTAGATGGAAGCCATGGTCTGATAATGAAGCTGGAAAATAACCATAGGAATCTTGTACCTAACTAAACGACAAAACACCATCGAGATTGAGCTCGTTTTATTCCCCATGACAAGTACTTTGGTGCTTGATGGTAATCAGAGCCTGATGAAACTGGAAGATGGCCATATGAACTTGGTAATTTAACGACATTACCCCATCAAGTTTACCCAACCCAAAAACAAAACAAAATCGGTTGGTGTGTACCTAACACAAAAAAAAAAATTGGTTTATATTGTTTAGAGCTACGATGCTACAACACGTAGCATCGTAGTACGTACAGTTATGTCAAACTTATAACACCCCGTCGTTACTGCGTCGGGGTTAAAAATTTCAAAAGACTCGAGACATGCGCGCAGACAGTGTTGAAACATGCTGTACACTCAAAATATATCTTGCTATGTTAATATGCCATAATATGAATAGATTACGGTATATTTTGCTGACGTCACGAAAATATGAAAATATATGTTTATTATAGCTACATCTGCGACGGCTTTAATGCGAGTCTCCTCACATGTGCACCTGACAAACGATGATAGCATACTAACTTAGGCCCCGCCCCCCATGATGACGTCAGGACCTAGACAGAAGACTTTTGAGTACTTTTGTCAGCCGGCACAAGAAGCACTCCTTCACCGATTTCTTAATGTCATCTGCTGAAATAACCTAACATGCGGTGTGTTGTGAGTAGTTGACGGACCTTTCTGTCCAGGGCACCGAGCTCAGTCTGAGTCCATCTCAGTATGCCAAAGGAGTATATCAACAGAGGCATTACCCAACCGTTGAAGGCTCGCGCTTTGTTACTGCCTGACAGAAGACTTTAAAGTACTTTTGTTAGCCGGCAAAAGAAGCGCTCCTTCACCGATTTCTTAATGTCATCTGCTGATATACCCAATGACTGTGACATACCGAGATATTTGTAGGTCTCGCCTTCGGAGAGGGATCTGAGAGTTATGGTCTCGGAAAGTTGTAAATTCTCTGAATTTACTACTTTCCCTCGCTGTACATGCATGACCGCACACTTGTCTACACCGAACTCCATCTTAATGGCGTTACTAAAAACCTCCGTGGTTTTTAATTGCTCCAACAGGTCTTGGCGTTTCTCGTCCATCGCATGCGACGCACTACACCACCGGTAGAGAGGGCCGGGCGCGAGGCAGATTGCCTCACAGGCCCTAAGCGTGCCAGCAGCGGCGGACGACCACGACGTCCAGGTCTTGTGGGCGGCGGGGTCCGCGCCGTGTCGTCGTCACTCGTCGAAGTAGTAGTGCCGCGGGGAGTCAAATAAACTTCGTCCTCCGACGACGAACTCGGTGGTGACGCGACACGGGCTGGTGTCAGTCGTGCGTTATTAGTCTGCGCATTTTCGCATTTTTTGGTTTATTTACATTAATTTAAGGGCTCTTGCTTGTCATAAAGTTGTCATAATGCTTGTTGTTGGTTATTTATTCAATGGAGGCTGTACTGGATTACTTTTGATATTTTAACTTATTTGCTTAATTTTTCTTTCTATTGCGTAGTAAATAATCCATAAAAAACTGTAAAAATACCGGGGAAAATGAATAAAATAACAGCGATAAAAAGGAACGTCAATTCGAGACGGCGGTTTTTTTAAATTATTATTCACTAATTTAATCATTTTCTTAATTTTTTAGTTTTTTACAATAAATATAAAAAATACAAACATAATTAAAAACTTAAAAACAAGGGTGCCGCCAGCAGCGGGGCAGGGCCCAAGCTACCGGTGGTTAGGGCTGCAGAGAGAGGAACCTCCTGACGATGCGCCCTGGGTCCCGTCAAGGCCCGATCGCAGAATCGCCCATGCAGCTCCTTGCTCTTCTTTCAAATTTCTTTTTTTATGAGGTATAGCATTGCTTATTGAGCATAAAATCAAAATAATTACAAAATGCTGACAAATTCAGGTTGAGCTTCAAGCACCAAATTGATAAAATCATTTTTGGTCGATATCTCGGAAACTATGCATTTTAGGGCATCATTTTTTTTTAATTGGCAATTCTTGTGACTGTGTAAATTGTGAACCTTAGGAAAATACGATTAAATCTTAGTATTAACCTTATTATTAAAATATTAGGTTTAAATATGGTCTTTTCAAATCCGAGGTATCATACTACAGATACAGTAATACTGCAGTATTTTGATCTGTATTGATATGATAACTATACAAATGAAAATAGTTATTGTGGGTTATCCCTAAGATAGAGATCCCTATCATTGTAGACTTTTTTGTAGACTTTTTAAGGGGTATAATACTGTGGTGCATTATTTTGATCTATCTCATAGTGTTCAACCAGCCTTTGCAATGTAAGCGCAAAAAATGTGTAAATTGATGACATCACATTGGAAACCTTTTTTAAAATTATCAGTGTTATGCTGCTATTTTATTCATGTGATCAGTGCATTTACTTGAATTCTAAGTCGGTGGGGTGTACAAAATGGACCAATACACCTGCCAAATTCCAGAATCATAATCTGCATGTTTTTCTGAGTACAAACTAGTGTCCGACCGAAACTGATTTTCCGGCCGAAACCGAAACCGAAACCGAATGTTCGGCCGTGGCTTCAGTTTCGGCCGAAACCGAAACCGAAACTCACGTGGTCAAGTATATAATTTATTAAAATACTGAAATTTGATGCATTTTACCTATTATTTTGCCTTAATTAGGGCATGAAATGGAAACACAATATATTAAGATTGTTGTAATCATTTCTTAAATTTAAAAAAGCGAAAAATAAAATGTTTTTTTAGTCGGGGATTTTCCTGTTAACCGGATAGATATGAAATCAGTAAGAAGTCTTGTAAGTCCTCACAAGTTCTGATAGATGGCTCTTGTTTTCACTATTTTATAATAGCAATATTATAATCTCGCACTTATTTGTACGAGGTTAATTAAAAGTGTCCTCGCACCTCGTGACGAAAGACTACAAATCTCGTATTTGTACGAGGAACCTCGTACGGTTGGCATCGCTGATTGCTACAGAACTATCCGAACGGCGCACGATAATTCCCGAAAAGGGCCGACAGCGTCCGTCAAAGCGTTGCCGCGGAAAACAAAGTTAGGCGATCGTGAAAGTGCTTGAACTTGTTAAGTTTCGGTTTCAGCAAAAGTTTCGGCCGATTTTGGCCGAAACCGAAACTGTGGCCGAAACTTGATTTTTGGCCGAAACTCGGCCGAAACCGAAACCGAAACCGAACTTTCGGTCGGACACTAGTACAAACCCATACACAGAGTTCAGTCCTCATATTTAGCACACTCAACTCCACTCAGCTCCCATTGTATTAACGTTTTTATGCTTTTCTACCATTGTATTAATCTTAATGCAATTCAGGTAGCCAATAACCAGTACATTGGTGGACATTAACTGAGTGAAATGACCGAAAACCAGTATATTTGCCACTTTTTCAAACAATACTATTTTTTAAATTGTGTATGTCATACTTGTGTATATGACATTTTTAATATCTTTGTCAAAAATACCATGCTTTTGGCATGTTTTATTGTAGGCAAGGTAAGTCTAGAACTCAAACCAATGATGAAATAATTATTTAAAAAACTAGCACTAATAAACTTATATTTGCAATATTGCATAATAAAATTGATCTAATTAAAATTTTATTACTATTATTAAAAATACATCATCTTGTATAAGCTACACTATTTGGAGAAGTGATGATATTGCAAAATCGTTGATAACCTTGAGAAAATAAACTTCGCGCCAATAGAATTCGATTGGCTATTTGTCTATGCGTATTAAATAAATAGAACGCTGCAGAAACAGAGATAATGAAAACATGTCTTTGTTATGTAGGTACTTACCTTTGTTTTTCGGAACTTTGTGGATGATGTGCACGTTTGTGGCATCTTCGTGTTCGTGGTCCAGGGCGATCATCGTAGTGGTAGCATTCGTTTGTCCTGCCATACAGCCCAGGGGAGGACTTGTTTCGTTATTAAGGGCATTGTAAGAAACATCGCGTCTCGCGAAATGTGTCATTTTATTTTGATCCCTATATCTTACCTTTTTATTCTACGTCTTACTTTTACTATTAATCTCACATTCTTCACTTTATCACTTTTATAAAACGTAAAACACAAATTTCAAAGGTACAAAACTTGAATTCATACAAAGGATTTTGCAACATGAGATTTATTTGATCGAAATAATACGGTTTTATGGAGTATCTTCCAGTAGAGTAAATGAAAACTTTATTTCAAGGATACGACAAATTTTGTAAGACTAAAATAAAATTGATAGACCTAAACTACTAATCCAAACTTCACAATTGAAATGACGAAAATAAATCGCGATTGAAAGGAAACTCAAAAACTGACAGCTACAGCCTGTAACTACTTCTGTCTGCTTTGCTCTTTTCCCTTGGTAAATAGTGCTGCCAACTGCAAAATAAATATCTCCTTAGAAACTTAGAATGCGTCATGACCTCGATGATCTTGCATTCTCAAATTCAAATTCTTAAATCGGTGAATGTGGCACGAATATTTCAAAAACATAAAATTGAAGCCACAGTTATTTTTCAGTCCTTATTTTTGAAACGGACAGAGCCTATAATAACAGAACTAAATGTGATAACAATCCTAATTGATCCGTCAAAGACAGTTTTCAATTTTCTCAATGTTGATACAAGTGGAACAAGAGTGGCACCAATGTTCAATTTTGTGAAATACTCTGACCAAATGAAACAGTGGGGCAACCTTTAACAAAATCGAAAACAATAATAACACTCCTTGTTGAAGTGAGAGCTTGTTTTGGTGAAACATACACAGAGTTTTCAGCCGCTTGATACACCGGCGTGTAATATAGTACCCAAAAACTAGGTTGATGACGACAACAAACAAACTTATAGATGCGTTTGGGTTTTTGGCGGGAAAAAAAATTTCGTGTTTTTATTTGGGTAGGTATACCGATTAATTTGTGTTTAATGGCGTCTACTTGAACCGGTCTTTATTTTGATATAACCCACATAAAAATTAAAGATCATTTACATAGAAAAATCGTAAAATTAAAAAAAAAAACAATTAAAATTTTTGGCGGGAAAATGGTCCCGAAGTATTGAAAAAAATAAAATTGTGCAATCGAATACAGTTTTTTTGGTGTTTCGAGTTTGTTATTTCGTATACAACACATTTAACCCATAAAACCACTGTCTCCCTTATAAATTTTTAAAGTTATAGTTGTTAGACTACTTGAGAAATCGCAAAAATTTTTACTCAAGTGTCAAAAATGTTAGTTTACATTTTAAGTACATTAATTATAAATAAATGATACCGCTAGAAGCGTCTTGAAACGCTCTTGAGAGTAAATGGCTCAAACGGGTAAAAGTAAGCCGGCACTTCATATGCCGAAACATAAACACCGCACATATGTAACCTGACACCCGTTTTCCCGCCAAATTTGTAAAACGCGAAAAGTGGCCAGTGTATCAAGCGGATAGGCTGTGAATTGAGTTCAGCGTCACGCTCGTAAATGTTAACAATCTTCAGGTGAACTCGGGACCACCGAATGTGCTAAAGTGAGAAAGATAGTCAGCTGCTAGCTGTTGCCTGTCTGCTGTCACTTTCTTTTTTTGAAGTGAAAACTTCTTTTGATGCACCACATACAGATTTTCCGTGGGCTATGAATTGAGCTCAAGCGTCATGTCCGTATCTATTTTTTTTTAACGGAACGTTGATTGTGCCAAATTAAAACAATCTGTACTAATATTATAAAGCTGAAGAGTTTGTTCGGTTGATCGCTCGGATCTCGGGAAGTACTGGTCCGAATTAAAAGATTATTTTTCTATTTTCTATAGACTTAGACCCAACATTCTATTTTACATCAAAATCCAAGATTTTTTTTAAATACCCATGTGGGTCTGTTTCATTTACAAAGGAGTGAGTTACATGTTTGTGAGCTATACTTTAATGCACGAGAAGCGTGTGTGCAGAACAATAAATGTGTATGGATGCGTCAAATGAGTTAGTGCTTTCGTGTGATAGCAGGTCGTGAGAGGATGATTGTGTATGCGTAGGTACCGCTCTGTTGTGTTTGTTTTATGCGTGTTATCTTGCTTAGTATGAATAGTCTCGAATAGAATAATCTTTTGTGAGTATTGAAAAAAGATATTATCGTTTAACTTAATGAATGAAAGGAATTATGTAAATAATAGTGAGACTTACTTAAATAAAACGAAATAAATATCAAGAACCAAATAAAAAATTACAATATTCTAAATAAAGAACAATGTAAAAAAAAATTGGTTGCCTGTAACGTCGGTATACGGGCGAAAGTTTTACGTGACAACGACTTTGAGTGGTAAAATAATTTTACGGAAGGGACGCGTGCCTTTCACTTTTTATGTCTGTCTCTCTCGCTCTTAGGCGGGCTAACCATGCCCGAGAGGAAGGGACGCGTGCCTCTCACTCGCTCTCGTCGTGAGCGCATAACGTGAGCGGAGCGTAACGCAGTTTCTTGAAGTGTCACCCGGCAAACCAATTTATAAGACGTTGTCACGTCAATAGGGATAGTAATTATTATTTTAGATAATGATAGTTTAGGTAAACGATACATAAGATTATGAACCAAGACATCAAATTGCCATAATGTA
Organism: Ectropis grisescens; assembly: GCA_017562165.1. Lineage (NCBI taxonomy): Eukaryota > Metazoa > Arthropoda > Insecta > Lepidoptera > Geometridae > Ectropis > Ectropis grisescens. The sequence goes on along the minus strand of CM029767.1, from coordinate 13,487,287 downwards.
GCCAAATGCAAAGTATAGAAATAATTGTTTGCCAAAAGCTTAAAGTTTCTGTTTCATTTTTCATACGATCTGCATTTAAGGGTTAATAATTCAAAATAAATTGCCATGTTTATCACTCAGAAAATGTTATCCTCAGAAAAAAAAATGTTATAAAAATGGTGAGCTAAATGGCGGTTGTGGGGTTTTTGGTTAGGTAGCTAGAACCAATATTTGGTTACTCCATTTCAAGTAAATATATTTAAATAAGTCTTGTACCGAAATAACAATTTTATTTATGTGTGATGATGCGTAAAAGTAAAGGTAAAATTAAAAACTTTAAATCGGAGAAAAGGATCCACCGTGTAAGTAACAGACAACAGACTGGCAATCCAATGAAGTGTATTATTTTTACAATGAAAGCACGCAGCTTTTGTTCCACTGGCCACATTTTATTTTGACGTTTCTTTTTACGCAGTATCATAGTATCTTCAGAAATAATACGCAGTTAGCAAAATGTATGACATACATACGAGGCCAGCTAGTAGTCACTAGACTATAATGTAGATCTAGCTGACCTGGTATGAACTTCGTATCACTTTCATTATAGAAGGCCAAAATTTATGAGTCTATGGGTGTGTGGCTTGGAGGCTTGGGGTCAAAGTCCCGAGACACATGTCGCGTTTGATCATACAACTCTGATACCGCCGGCGTTCTTGGATCCACAAAAAGGGATGGATCCCAGATCCCAGGCTATAAACCAGGGTTGTTACGGATGCGACAATTTAGACATCTGCGGATGCAGAAGCGGATTATTTGAAGTTCACATCCACGGATGTGGATTTTATGCGGATGCGGATGCGATGGGGATGCAGATTATGGATAATTATTTAATTTTAAGTGCATAAATAACTGAAAATCAATTAAATTTTATTTTTTTATTTATATAATCATATTTTTAGAACAAACTTATACAATTTTTTAGTTTTACTTATGACTCGACAGCTTCGAGTTTCACAATAAACAATCTTTGTTTATGAATTAAACTGAAAAATTCGTATAATATGTTTAATAAGTAGCAATATTGCAGCCTTCTCAGCTTCCAACCTGTTTCTTAGTGGATTATAATATACTAGTTGTAAGCTTCGCTGTGGCACATTGTGATGCAAAAATTAATTAAAAATAAAAAAAATCCTTGATGCGGATGATGTATCATTGTAAAATTTCAGCTCGATCGGTGCAGAACTTTTTGAGTTTTTGAAGCGTACACAAACTAACATAACATTTTTATAAATTATAGAGACTAGCTGTACCCTGCCCCGCTTCGCTATAGCACATTCTGATACAAAAATTAGACAAAAACAATCCTTGATGCGGATTATAGGTATATCATTCTAAAATTTCAACTCGATCGGTAGAGAACTTTTTGAATTTTTGAAGCGTACACAAACCGACATAACATTTTTAAATGTAAAAGATTAACCCAGCTCCACTAAATAGTTAGCTGGGAACACTAGCTGGTGAAGGTGATAAAAAATATTTACATATTAATTTCGAGAGATATTGAATGAAATTAACAATTAAATCTCAATAGTAGGAGATCCCGCATATGATACTTATATGATTGTCCAGAATATGATTAATCAGCAATATTTTTTTTTTTAAATATTTTATTTAAATTAATTGAATTTTAGAAAAAACTATACAAAACTAGATGCCCGTCCCGGCTTCGCCCGTGGTACATTATATAGCACTCATCGGGATCCCGTCCATATCCAACGGTGAAAGAATGACTGAAATCGGTTCAGACATTCGGAGAATATCGCTTTCAAATAAAAAAACCTCTTCAGCTACCTGCTACACCACCTGTCGGAAATTGGTCGTACCAATTCAGATTTAGAAACAAAGATTAGCAAAGGTTCTTCAACTTCAACTTTTTTCTTCTTTTGGCTTCCATTCGGTGATGTCACCGTTGACATGACGACGTTCGTAAAAATGACGTTCAACTGTCGTTTACGTATTATGTCACGTCACACGGGAACGCGGTCGAACGGGATATTCGTTGTTTGTCGTTTTTTGACGTCTCACGGGAACGTGATAAAAATTATCCTATGTCCTTTTTCTGGTCCTGAGCTACCTCCTCACAAATCAATTTCACAAATTTTCAGCCAAATCAGTTTAGCCGTTCTTGAGTTATAAATGGTGTAACTAACATGACTTTCTTTTATATATATATAGATAACTTATTATTTTGGCTTTACTCAGTGCTTGCGAAGTATCATTACGGAATTCAACCCCTAAGGGTGTAAAAACGGAATGGAAGTTTGTATGAAACATTTTATTCTTTAAACGTATTCGCTTAAAATGTCGCACGAATTGAGCATTATTCAAAATAATGAATTATGTATTACAGTATTTTTCAAAACTCAACCTCCAAAGGGGTGAAATAAGGGATGAAAGTTTGTTTGAAACTTTTTATTGTTTGCAAATATTTGCATGAGATTCCGTAAGCACTGAGTAAAGTCAAAATAATAAGTTATGTAATATAGTTTTTTTCTAAAATTCAATCAATTTAAATGAAATATTTAAAAAAATAATTTTTAATTGTTAATTAATTATATTCTGGACTGAAATTTTGTAGGCAACCCATTTGTAATATATTTGTTGACATATTAAATCTATACTAATATTTTATAGCTAGAGAGTTTGTTTGTTTGAACGCTAGGATCTCGGGAAGTACTACTTACTGGTCCGAATTGAAAGATTCATTTTCTATTGGATAGTCCATTTATCGAGGAAGGCTATAGAACATAACGCTACTATTAATAGCAGCGGACCATGAATCAACAATGTAACAAAATCGGGTAAAATATTCCTTTTTGAGAGTTTTCGAACGTTTCGTGCTTTGACATGACACATGACAGAATGTGTCTAAGATTGAGTCATTGAATATCACAGATTACATACTCTTGAATTTTTTGACCTTTGCGTTTCTAAATCTGAGCTGGTACGACCAAATTCCGACAGGTGGCGTAACAGGTAATTGAAGAGGTGTTTTGTTTGAAAGCGATATTCTCAGAAATGACTGAACCGATTTCAGTCATTCTTTCACCGTTGTATATGTACGGGATCCTGATGAGTGCTATATAATGTACCACGGGCGAAGCCGGGGTGGGCATCTAGTTACATATAAAACACTTTTCATCCAATAAACAGCTCGGTGAAGGTCGTTGTATAGCGGGATCTTAGACTACAACCAATTTTACAAATTCGTCAGTTACCGAACGAAGTTAGGAATTACCAAAACAATCACGAAGCACGTGCTTACATGTAGTTACTTGTAGATGTGAATCTGCATCCGTAAAAACTTCACATTAACTGATGCGGATGTGAATGTGGATGCAGATGTCTTAGTTAATGCAAATATTCCGCACTTGCAGATGCGAATATTCATAACATACCTGCGAAACGACTAAACGGCACTAAACGACCCTAAATGCTAAAAGCCCGACGCGACGCCCCAGGCCCTCCAAGTAGAGACGAATTGAAAGCCCGAGTGGCTCGATCCGGTGTCCGCTTCGTCATCCGTAGAGGATCAAGGGGATCAATTTCCCTCTCTCGCTCCTCGGTCTCCCTCCGCGAGATGACGATCTTGCAAAAGGGACCACCGCCTCCCACAACTTCTTCTTGTGGAGCATCTTAACTACGAGGGTCAAACTGAAAGTTCTTAGAAAATCAAAAACTGATTATTACATTAGCCAGTTATTAGTTTTATTATATATTTTCAAAATATTGCCCATTCACGTCAATACACCGCTGCATGCGATGGAACCACTGGGAAAAGCACTTTGCCCACTCGTCCTTAGGGGTCTATCCATCGGGTTCCATCGCATGACGGGGTCTCTTCAATGGCATCGCGATACGCAGCCACCGCTTCTTCAGCATTCATAAACCGCTTTCCTTTAAGTTTTTCTTTCATTTTGAAAATAAATAAAAATCACAAGGCGCGAGGTCGGGGCTATACGGCGGGTGACCCAGTAATTCAACGTTTGATGTCGCCAAATAGTCGATCGTTCGCTTGGCGGTGTGCGATGAGGCGTTGTCGTGGTGAAGGAGGATCCTACTGCGAGGTCGTTTCTCTCGAACTTTTTCCAAGACAAGTGGCAAACAATTGGTAGTGTACCATTCTGCAGAAACTGTTTTTTGATCCTCTAACACAATTGTTGCGAAATGACCTATCCTTCCAAAGAACGAGGCCACCATTTTTTTCCCCGCACTTCGATCTCTCTTCACTTTAGTTGGCAACTCCTCGAAAGGAAACACCCACTGAGCAGATTGTCTTTTGGTTTCAGGATCATAACAGTAAATCCAGCTTTCGTCACCTGTTAGTATGTCGAACACAGCATTTGAGTCACCTCCGTTAAATCTTTCAATCATTTTACGGCACCAATCCACACGATGGAGGTTTTGAGCCTCAGTCAAATTATGAGGTATCCACCGGGCGCAAAGCTTCCTGACCGCTAAATGTTCGTGTAGGATTTTGTGCACTTGACTCATACCGATGCCTAAGCTTGTTCGAATCTGCTGATAGGTCACTCTTTTGTCAGTCTCTATCATACGCCGCACAACACAGATGTTATCTTCAGTCGTCGCCGTAGAAGGCCGTCCCTCACGTAAATCATCAGTGAGATTAGTGCGACCACGTTTAAACTCATTAAACCAGTTGTAAACAGTCGCACGAGATGGGGCTTCATCGCGAAAGGCCAATCGTAGTCTATCATAACTTTCTTGTTGACTTAAATGACATCGAAAGTCATAAAAAATCATTGCACGAAAATTTTCTCGTGTTAAATTTATGTTGACGTGACACAGACAATTTTCAATTTGCCGCCAAATCGTAAAACAAATGACAAATGAATGAAGTATATACTCAGTAATATTGGCAAAGAGTTCTATTTTCAAATTATAGAATTATTTCTTTATTGTATTGTTTATAAGTGGCCAGTTCTAAGAACTTTCAGTTTGACCCTCGTAAAATGGTCTGCAGTAAGAGGTCCGCTCCCACCAACTTAGTCTGTGGCTCCCACGCCCGCGGCTAAGGTTAGCTGCGGTTCATCCTATCCATCACATGTCTCCAAAACGTGGCCAAAAACCGGCGAACCTACACAATTACCTACTTACAGAAACAACCGTGTCCCGATAGCATCTGCGTAGTACCTACTTACGTCAGATTTATGTATGTGGAGTGGACTTCGGTATAAAAATAGTTTTGCGACCTATTCTCAGACCTACAGAATAAAAAAAGAAGTGTGGCACTCGGAGACTGCCGCGGTAATGCTATTGCATGTTGCATGCATTTTTATCAACATATGCAATAGGGATGTTAACAATTTTTCCGAATTGCTTTTATTTTGAAGAGTGACATTTGTTTACCATAAAAAATATCACGGGAAATCCGTTAAGTTGGCAACACTGCTAAGAGCATTTAGTCTGTAAGAAACAAATAAGATTCAAAGTCGAATGACCGAGTGGGGAGGACGGCGTTACGGTCTTACATCCCTCTTTCTTGTGAACATAAGAAAGAGATGCACGATCACTAAAATTCGGTCCACAGACTAAGTTGATTCGGTCCCCAGGCCCGCGATAAAAGCTATGCAATAGCTTAAAAGATCAAACAATTGTCATATAAATTACTAGCGACCCGCCCCGGCTTCGCGCGGATGCGATGATAATACTAAATCTTATTATATATATTCTATACTTATATATTTTCTCGTGTCACAATGTTCGTTCCCGTACTCCTCCGAAACGGCTTGTCCGATTCTCATGAAATTTTGTGAGCATATTGAGTAGGTCTGAAAATCGGCCCACATCTATTTTTCATACCCCTTAGTGATAAGAATTGTCCACCCCTAAAATATTTTTTTAATTTTTGGACAAAACTTTTTGTTTTTATTTTTTTATAAAGCGACATTAAAAATACATACAACCCTAAATTTCTAGCCTTTTGTCACCAACCCCTATTTTTTAATAGCCATTTTAATCTATACTAATATTATAAAGAGGAAAGATTTGTTTGTTTGTTTATTTGTAATGAATAGGCTCCGAAACTACTGGACCGATTTCAAAAATTCTTTCACCTTTGGAAAGCTACATTATCCCCGAGTAACATAGGCTATATTATATTTAAAAAAAATTAGGAATCCTTACTAAAACTCCAATAATGTAACATAAGGTGTAAAAAGACCTGAAAAATTCCTTACGTCGCGTGCGCTGCGAAAACTATTGATGATAGAACAAAATCATTTACTACGACTTTGCAGAACTCATAATTATCTACAAAAAGTGTCGCATATGTCTAAATATTATAGTTATTATGTCACAGTAAGCAGTTTTTTATTCTAAAATATTAATTTATGTATGCCGCCTCTTGAAAAGGCTCTTCATTTGTACCTTGGTATTAATCCTTATCAAAATAAATTACTTTATATTCAAGACGGCTTTAATACCTTTTTATAATTTTTTACATTTCATTCGGAAGATATCACGAGTTTAAAAATGCAAGTATTAGAAAAAAGTCGCGTGGTTGTCGCTCACCGCGCTCAGCTAGCCAGCATGCGATGTAGGCTCCATGTAACTGTCACTGGGGTACGGGGGGGGAGTCAATGTAATAAAATAAAGTGCCGCGCGGCTCACTCGCGCGATCGGCTCCCTACGCAGCGGTCGTGTGCGTGATCGTATGATTTTAGCTTGAAAAAATTTTGAATTCGTTTCGTAGGTAAATAAGTGTAATAACTGCTTATAGGTTTATGGGTATTTCTGTTCAGCAAAAATTTAGTAAAAGGTAGTTTTCTAAGCCCATATTTTTAATTTTCTTTCAATAAGTACCTACTACTTACCTGATAATAAATATTATATTTTAATTATTCAAACCGCTTCATATAGTTCAATAAGCAAAAATTTAGTAAAAGCCTGTTTAATTATTTATTTCCTTCTATTTTCATTTTATAATGCCCAAAATTCCAAAAGATCAAGATCTCAACTTTCTAAACATAGTTCCCAGGCGAGGGCAATAAGAATACGGCGTAATGAGGAATCTTCATCAGAAACTGAAAATCGCCTTGCAAGTCGGAGAGAATACGCGTCGCAATCGCGTGCTAGAGAGTCAAGTATCGAGCGTTCGCAGCGGCTTGCTGAACAAAATTTTATCACTGGCCCAGCAGCTGGTCAACTAGCTCATATACCGAGCATACCGATGATTCCAACTGATCTGCCAATCCTTTTAAACGACTTCAGTTTCCGGTGAAATCATCTTTCACGTTAACTATTAACAAGTCCCAGGGCCAAACCTTCGAATTATTAGGGATCGACCTACGAAAAGAATGTTTCACTCATGGCAACTGTATCACGTGTTGGCCTACCACGTGTTGGAGCTCCTGAAAATCAATTTATTTTGCTGCCACAAAATAAAACTACTTCAAATATCGTTTACAGGGAAGCTCTGACTCACTAAAACTAATGGCTTTTGTTTTGTAAATAATATTATATATGTATAAAATTTTAAAATAAAAAAATACAAAAAAAACATTAAAAAATCATAAAAAAAATTCAAATTTCCTTTATAATTTTACTTTTTTTTTGAAACCCGATACAAAAAAAGGGTGTATGTGTGTGTGTATGTACCCGTGCGAAGCCGGGGCGGGCCACTAGTAATATCATAATCGTTTTTCATCCCGCTCGATAACTAATCAATTACCGTCTTTTTTGTAAATGTCAAATGTTTTCACTCTATTTCGATTAAAACTTACCTACCGGAGCTTATGGCAAATCTAAAATTGTTTTATAAAATAAACATTTATTTTTTATTATTAAAGTTTATTCCTGATATAGGGTTAGGGTTACCAATGTTCGATTTGTAAAATTTGCCGCGCTTTTACTCGTGAGTGAAATGCCAGACTATACCGGACATACCGGTGTCACTTCTCAGTAAACAGCACGGAGACTCACGGAGTAGGGAATAGGGATGATACCGAAGCCTGTTTATCTTTTAATAATAATAATAAAATTATTAATTCTAAGTGTATTTTGGCCAATTAGTTAATTGCCAATGATTTATATATAACCTTAAAAGTCCTCAACACGTGGCACGAGCTCCCACCAACTACTTTTGGCTTTTGAGTTGTAAGTGAACGAAGTACTTATGTACTTATATTGTTGTAAGTATACTTTTTTTTTATTTATATCGAAAACGTTGTTGGGAATGGTCAAAAAAGATTCGGTGAAAGTTATTTTTACTACAAAGTTTTCTAAATATTACGAAACTTTGATGAAAAAATATGGTGCTAATGGTGGACTCTTTGCTGAATCCGCCTGGGGGAAGTACTACACCTTTGCCAGTTATTCTACCGCCAAGCAGTAACATTACTGTGTTTCGGTTTGAAAGGCAATGCTTCCATAGAAATTACAGGGCTTAGAGATGTAACATCTTAGATCTCTGGGTGACGAGCGCAGTGCAGTGCTAGGTAATGATTTGGACGCTTCATGTTCCACTAGCTGCGTGTCACTGTGCTGTTATGTGGCAGGCATGTTGCTTACCATCAGGCACATGTTCTGCTTGTCTCGTCACTCTTTATTTAAGAGCCCTCTCACGAAACGACAGAACTCTTAACTAGGTAGACAGAAAACTAGGTAGCTGTACGTGTGAATGTGGATGGACATATATTTTTAATCGACTTCTAAAAAAAGGAGGAGGTTATCAATTCGACCCCTGTGTTGTTTTTTTTATGTATGTTACCTGATTTATCGAGAACCTCTTCACCGATTTTAAAATTTCTTTTTGTGTTCGGATAGGTAGGTATGCTTCCCGAATGATCCCATATAAATCTTATCGAAATCGGTCAAGTGGTATATTACGTACAATTTTCTGGATGACGTAGTTGTATATTTCACAAAATTTCGACCCTGTCAATACAAAATTGTGTAAATGCTTTAATAAAAACTTGTTTTCAACCCCCAAAAAAAGGGGTGTTATAAGTGACGTCGATGTCTGTCTGTATGTCTGCTGTGGCACCGTAGTAGAGCTCAAACGGATGGGCCGATTTCAATGCGGTTTTTTATTTCAAGGTTAATACCCTATCGGATGTTTTTAGCTGATGATGGCCGCTACCACAAAATGCCGAAATACATTTCTTTTTTCACAACTCACTTAATATGGGCGTATCAAATGAAAGGGCTCGACTAGTAAAATGTTGTACAGATAACAAATCCAAAGTTAGGGGTTAATCAATTTTTTTAGTTTTGTTCTTGTACACTAAAAAGGGTAAAATAAAATATTTTCGTACAAAAAATTTAACCGACTTCAAAACCATAGATAGGCACTGCAAAGCGAAAAATAAACTACTACGCGCTACTCACTCATCTATTTGAAGTCGGTGCCAGTCAGGTCAAAAAGTTAGTAGATTCATGCTATGTAGGCACATGGTAAGTAGGCACAGGTAAGTAGTATCTATCCACTACCTGTTAGATTTGGCTGGCACCGACTTCAAATAGATGAGTGAGTAGCGCTTATAATAATGATTTTAGTTTATTTTTCGCTTTTGAGTGCATATCTATGGTTTTGAAGTCGGTTTAATTTTTTGTACGAAAATATTTTATATACAAAAGTCTCTAGAAAGTATATTGGACTACCTGTTTTGTACCTACGTGAAGGAAAAGCATTTACGCATGCCCTACCGCCCAGGGGGACGCCCGAGTTATGTTGCACTCTATACCATGTATAGATATGGTGCCTCTATCTACTAAAACCTCAACATGGAGTATCAACTCTGCCGCTGATGGTGGGAGCACGGAATCGCCCTCGGATTAATCCGCCTCGGTCGCCCGGTATAAATATAGGTACTTAGACAGGCAGGCTAAGAGATCTGCATTCTACAAGCAGTTATAGCTGATATAGTAGTTCAAAAAAATTTAAAGGTTGTTACAATAAACTATTTTCGTACAAAAATTAAACAGACTTCAAAACCACTACTCACTCATCTATTTGAAGTCGGTGGCAGCCAAATCTAACAGGTAGTGGATAGATAGGTACTACTTACCTGTCCCTACTTACCATGTGCCTAAAAAGCATCAATCTACTAACTTTTTGACCTGACTGGCACCGACTTCAAATAGATGAGTGAGTAGCGGTTATAATAATGATTTTAGTTTATTTTTCGCTTTTGAGTGCCTATTTGTGGTTTTGAAGACGGTTTAATTTGTTGTACGAAAATAGTTTATTTTACCCTTTTTAGTGTACAAGTACAGAATTAAAAATTTAGATTAAGCCCTGACTACCTCGGATTTGTTATCTGTACGACATTCTACAAGTCAAGCCCTTTCATTTGATACCCATATTAAGGGAGTTGTGAAAACAGAAATGTCTTTCGGCATTTTGTGGTAGCGGCCATCTTTGATTTCAAATTTATCATAGTGCAAAGTATGCTACTAGGCCCTTTCGTTTGATACCCATATTGATGTAGTAATGACAAATAATAATATAATTCGCCATTTTGTGGTGGCGGTCATTTTGGATTTGAAATTTGTTATAGTGTATGGTATTTTACTAATAGCCCTTTCATTTGATATCCATATTGAGGTTGTGAAGAAAAATTTTGGTCCGCCATTTTGTGGAGGCGGCCGTCTTTTAACCAAACATAGCTAAAAACATCCACACGGGTATTAACCTTGAAATAAAAAAAAACCGCATCGAAATCGGTCCATCCGTTTGAGCTCTACGGTGCCACAGACAGACAGACACACAGACAGACATCGACGTCAAACTTATAACACCTCTTTTTTTTGGTCGGGGGTTAAAAACAAGTTTTTATTCATCCATTTACACAATTTCGTATTGACAGGATCGAGTTTCATAACTTTTGTCGAATCTTCAACTACGTCATCCAGAAAATTGTAACGCAAATTTTAGTTTATGGTTCATATTTCAAAAACCACCCGACCGATTTCGATAAGATTTATATGGGACCATTCGGGAAGCATACCCATCCGAACACAAAAAGAAATTTTAAAATCGATGCAGAGGTTCTCGAGAAATCAAGTAACATACATAAAAAATAATTAAAAAACATAGGGGTCGAATTGATAGCCTCCTCCTTTTTTTGGAAGTCGGTTAAAAAGAGCACAATTTTGCAGTCACCGCCTGCATAATAAATGTGTAATGTACTAATGTATATTTAAGTTTTAATATAATATTAGGTGTAGTCTTTGAGGATAATAAGAATAGTTTGTCTGAGGGTGTAATACCTACATAGTAAATCCAATTTCTGAATATAGAGTTGGCAATCCAGTAAAAAGATTTTTAACAATGTAATAATAATAAAATTTATCGTACAATATTATATTTATTGGTGATGAAATCAAACAGGTATAATAATTTTGATTCATGTACGTAGGTCTGTACATAACTGACGACCTTAGTAAACAGTTGCAAAATAACTGGTTGTTCGGCCATCAAGCTTTTAAACAGTGACTAAGGTGCGCCGTCGGATTCTAAGTACCTCCAGTGCCAACATAGGGAAATGTTGCACATATTTTTAGTAAATACTTTATTTTTACTACTTTTCCTAAGGTGAGTATCATTTTACAATTTTAGCACACCTACATAAAAAAAAACACCTACTTTATAATATTAGATATTTAATCGTTGACTGTTTTGTATTTTTGTATACAAAACAGTCAACGAAATCCTCTTAAGACGTTGGTCGAAACTTTTCGTTATAAGACCATTCGCCGACGCCGACACAACTATCGGAATTATAATTGTGGAATTAATTGATAGCACCGCACTGCGCTCGTCGCCCAGAGATATAAGGTGTTTTATCTTTTAACCCAGTAATTTCTCTGGAAACATTGCGCTTCAAACCAGAATTCAATAATGTTTGAGTATTGTACGGTACACACCGTCAGTTTCTGTCCCTCGATTTATGGACTGTAAGATTTAAAGTTTTGAAAAGAAAAGAGGTGAGAAATAATTCAACAAACGGCAATGAGAGATAGAAGATTTTCCACCAATCTTTTAACCGCTCCCGCCTAGGGCACCACAATAACGCCTCAGGAGATCTCCTTGCCGAATGTATGATGAAGCCCCAGGGCTTCACGAGGTTTTCTTGATAGGTGTAGCTGCCTCAGTCGTCGACGTGTGACTGCCGGTCAACGGTCGCAGCCGCAAGTATTGGGAGGGAATCTCTAACTACCCTCATGCCATTTATAAAGATCGAACATACCCCTCACCGAATCCATCATGTATGAATTCCCCAACTTTATGTTTGCTGAGTGTGAAAGATATAATATCAAATAAAATATAGATAAATAAACTTACGAAGTTTAAGTGTGAGGTGTACCTATGCACATGCAATTAATAGGCAAATATTAAAAATAATAAATATATGTATGTACAAAACTAAGGTGGGTTACAAATTGTTAATAAGTATCGAGGTATTTAATTTGCATAAGGTAAAGGACAAATTTTATTAACTGGTCTCTTAATTAGACCATTTTTCGTTCTTAAAGTAACAACACGTACAACTTTTTCCACGCCTTCATGTGTCATTTCAATTCTACCTAAAGGCCATTGAAGTGGTTTAGTCAAGTTAGACTTTAACAACACGAGATCACCAACCTTTAAATTAGGTGGTGATGAAAACCATTTCTCTATATCTGTTGAAGAGTGTGTATTCATTTGACCATCGCTTCCAAAAGATCTGTGACACCTTTTGAATGGATTGCCAACGGGACAATCTATTCTGAGGAACGTCCTCAAAATCATATTCTGGCACAGCCACGAGACTTTGACCAATTAAGAAATGACCCGCAGTTAAAACATCAAATTCGTTTGGGTTGTCGGATAACGAGCACAAAGGGCGTGAGTTTAGAACGGCTTCTACTCGACAAAATACTATTGTCAACTCCTCAAACGTGAGGGACTTATCGCCTACAGCGCGCAACAATAAGTGTTTTGCAGATCGAATCCCAGCTTCCCAGAGACCACCCATAGATGCAGAATTTGGTGCATTTTTTTTCATTCTACTTGACGTGCTGTCATGCCAAGAATAATTTCGTCTTGGGTTTTTTTATCATTCCAAAATCTAGCTACTTTAAGATGTTTAGGTGCCGCGACAAAGTTTGTACCACAATCCGAGTACATACAGACACTGATACCGCGGCGGGCTACGAAACGATCGAATGATGCTAGAAAACACTCGCACGATAAATCGGACAGCACTTCGCAATGCACTGCCTTTGTCGAGAAGCATACAAACAGACATAAGTAAGCCTTGTGAACCTTCGCGTTACGACGTAAGCTTTCTTTCACGAAGAATGGACCGCCTAAATCACATCCGACGTGATTAAAAACTTTATTTGGCGCGAGCCGAGGTGCGGGCAACGTACCCATCTGAGGTTGTAACGAGGTTGGTTGACATCTGAAACAAACTTTACACTTCGACAAAACTGAACGAATTATGTTACGAGCACCAACGAACCAATATTTTTACAAATGATGCCCTGTAATGTTCGAGGGCTACATGTAAATACATCCTATGAACATAGTCGATTAATAATTTACTCGTATGACACTTAGGCAGTAAAACCGGGTGTTTTGTGTTGTATGGCAAGTCCGCCTGTAAAATTCTGCCCCCCACCCTGAGGAACCCGTGTTCCACAAAGGGTGAAAGTTTACGTAAGGAGGCAACGAATTTACCTTTTACTAAATCTGACATTTCGTTATCAAAGTGATTTTTTTGTAAGACACGTACTATTGTGTCGTGAGCTACTTTAGCTCAGAGGTGTTTAGAGGTCCTATAGACCGCTCTGAAGTTTTGTGCCGTGAGTTATTAATAAATCTATAACACCATGAAATTACACGCTGTAAGTGATTAAATGACGAAAATTTATTAAAACTATTTTCAAGATCATTACCGAGCTCATCTTTGTTAACGCAGGAGTTAAATGCAAACGTTGCACTATTTGGTTTTAGCTCGGTAACATTACTTTTATCTTTTATGAGAAACGTCTCAATCGGCCAACTTTGTTGGTCATCATACAGCCACGCGGGGCCGTTCATACACTCAGTAGCCTTTTCTACAAAGTGGCTAGGCAGAACACCACGTGAGCATATATCTGCTGCGTTATTCTCGCTCCTAACATGGTACCAGCAACTCGGAGGCACTATAGCTGTGAGTCGACTAACGCGGTTCGCTACGAAAGTTTTTAACCTATATGGTTGAGTTTGGATCCACGCTAATACATTCTTAGAATCGCTGAGGGCGACAATAGAAAATTTAATATTTTTTAAGTTTTGTATGACAAAATTTACGAGTCTTGTAAATAGAACCGCAGCTTCAAGTTCTAGTCTAGGTATTGACAATAAGGGATTTAGTGGCGCTACTTTCGATTTACTAGCCACCAACCTGACCTTCACTTCGCCCTCATTACTAACGCTTCGCAAATATATGCATGTCGCAAACCCACGCGATTATGCATCACAAAACGCAACCAGTTGAACTTCGCGAAAGTTAGGAACGAGTATATGACGCTCAAATCGCAACTTTGATAAAAGTTGCAACTCAGTGATAAAACCATTCCACAATCGACACGGCTCTTGTGGCAATGGATCATCCCATCCGATTCCTAACTTCCAAAGATCCTGCATGATGCATTTCGCGACAAACGTACAAGGTGCAATGAACCCGACGGGATCGAATATACTTGCGAGTAGTTTTAAAACGGATCGTTTTGTTTGTTGTGTGTCAGTAAAATTATACGTAAACGCGAAACTATCACACGGTGGTAGCCACGTCAATCCTAACACCTTAAGCGATGACGACAAGGTTTCGTCCTGAAGTCGATGGCTAAAACTTGGTCCGTTTGCATACGTTCCAGTAGTTCGGGGCAGTTACTGGCCCACTTCCTCAAATCAAAGCCACCGCTCCCAAGAAGCGACATCAATTCATCTTGCAACGTGCAAGCTTCATTTTTTGAGGTACATGACCACAGAAGGTCATCGACATAGAACCCGTCAGTAAGAATCCTAGCTGCTTTAGAGCATGGCCGCTCAGCCAATTCGTCCTGGGCTAGCTGGTGTAACGTACGCACAGCTATGAACGGGGCACTGCGAAGACCGTAGGTATTTGTTTTAAGAACATAAGTGCGCACCGGTTCTGTCGGTGATTCGCGCCATAAAATATGCTGATATATCGTATCAGCGGGGTCGATTAAAACAGCCCTATACATCTTCGACACATCAGCAGTGAAACAAACTTCGTACAATCGGAAATTAATAATAATTTTTAATAAATCCTGGAGTAATTTTCGACCCGTCAATAATGCGTCATTTATTGCTATGCCATTCGTAGGTTTAGCTGACCCATCGTAAACAACTCGTAAGGGCGTACTACTTGACGACGGACGCAGCACACAATGATGTGGTATGTAGTAACGCGAGGGTTCCGACCCAGTATACAACTCCATGTGTCCGAGTGCTTCGTATTCCCTCATAAAGTCGACGTAAGCTGTTCGTAATTCAGGTGATTTCGCGAGTCTACGTTCGACCTGTTTCAGCCGCTTTAATGCTACGTCATACGAATTGCCGATAGGCGCATGATCAGGATTTAATAAAATAGGTGAAACGTAACGACCAGTTTTATCGCGATAATGTTTTTGAACATACATGTTTTCCGCTAATTCATCTAGCGGACTTATCGCTGATTCACATGGCAAAGATTCTAACTCCCAAAACCGTTTAGGTGTATCATCTAAGCAATCGGTTTCAATAGTATACGACGCTAACGAAGTTGTACACGGTACAATTTCGTCGAGTGAATTCAATTTTAACCGGCCTGATATTACGTATCCGAATACGCTTCCTAATGCGACCGGTACATCACTATTTACGATAAATTTCCTACCATCACAAATATACGGAAATAAGTCACCCGATAAAATAATGTCAATCGGCGACTTCTTGTCAAAACACGGGTCGGCCAATTCCAAATGCCTAAATCCTTCTACGACCTTGAGCGGAATATTTACAGTAGGTAAATCCGACGTAATCTTTGGCAAAATTACAGCGTCTATTTTAAAATTCGGCGATTTACAGTTCCGTAGCATAATAGTGAACGAAACCATCCCATGGTTTTTAACGTGGTTGCCACCCAGGCCAAAAACATTATAAGGGCATTTACAATTGGACAATCCTAAACGCTGATAACATTCCATCGAAATAAAATTTGACTGAGCACCCGAGTCGATAAGCACGCGACACGTTTGCAATTCACCGAAAGAATCTAGTACCCTTACACTGGCCGTTCCTAAAATTGTATTGTAACTGTTTGTGTACGATGTGCCATGGAACGTGTTAACGCCTAGTAAGTCACCTCCGCAGGGTGCGGTAGTCTTGAGCGGAGTTGAACTGGATTCATTTTTCTCGCGGTGCAACAGTACATGATGCGGTCGCTTGCAAATCAAACATTTAAAATTACTTTTTCACGTCTTAACTACATGATTTTGTTTTAAACAATTGTGGCACAATTTTAACTCATTAGCACGGCTAATGCGTTGATCAACGGTCAATTTACGAAATTGATCACATCGAAATATCATGTGATTTTCTCCACAGTGTAAACAAGTGAGATTAGAATTGTTATTACTGGAGGATGCGTGCGAGTAATTTCTTATGCTGGTTTGCCGCGAATCACTTTTTATTTGACGTTTATTTTGTTGGGTAGGCAAAGCATGATCTAGAACTTTCACTTGATTATGAACAAATGTCATAAGTTTTTCAAATGTGGGTATTGAGTTTTGATCTAACTTTTGTTCAAAACATTTTCTAGTAATTGGGTCTAGTGACCTTAATGCTATATGACACATTACATAACTGCCTAAATTGTCAATATTTAGTGCTTGAATCGCCTTATATGAATGTTCAAAATTTTCAATAAAATTGTTCAAGTGCGCAGACGATTCCTTTTGTATCTGAGAAAAGTTTAACATTTTATCTAAATACCTGCCCACTAATAATCTTTTATCCTGATATTTGCTAATCAAACTTTGCCAAACTAAATCATAATTACCTACTGGCGGTAATCGGAACACTTTTTACTATATTCAACGCGGAACCCTTTGTGCACGAAAGTAGGTAATGAAACTTATCTATTGTCGGGATATGAGGTTGATCGTGCACCAAAGAACAGAACGTCTCGTAAAACGTATTAAAATTTTCAATATTTGAATCAAACGTAAATAATTCCAACTTAGGTAAGCGAGGTCGGGATTCCACAGAAAGCGAACGATTTTGACCGTTACTTTTGGCCGCGTTTGAATTATGTTTAGATGCGCTCAACTTAATTCGAAAATACAGGTCATCCAGACTTTGAAGTTCGTGACTTCTCACAATGGCATTGCAGTCAACTTCAAGTTCCTTTTCATATATCTCAAAAAATTATTTTCTCGAAAGTTTGACGTAAGGTACTTATTTCAGACACCTGCATTAAAAATAATTGTATTGAATCAGCATCTGATAATTTGTGAGACATATCGAATACAGCTTGAACTTGTTGGAAAATACGTTGTTTCCGTTGAATTAACACGGTTAATTCTTTCGGCATGACTTCATCTTTGCTAGATTTAGTAGATGTGCATTTTCACAAAAATGTATACCCCCTGTTTTACGCCTGTCCCTCGAATTCAATTGTAATTTCTTACGAAATAGTTTTCACTATATTTAATTTTTATTCATGAGTGCATAAACAAAATATCATATAATTGTCTCACAACAAATTTTTAAGAAAAAATACAACATTTGACCCTAAAATAGTAAAAAAACAATTCAGAAATGGTTAATTTTTTGCTGTCCCCAACTGGTTCTTACGCACAATAATCTCTGCTTATAAGTTTTTTTTCAAGGAGCACACTATTTTTGTGGTTGATATAATAAAAGTACATGATTCCCGTAATATTATAAGCCAAAGATTTACAAATTTAAAATAAACTAGTTGTTAAAACAAAATAAAGTAAAATTCAAAAAATATTGATCATTCCGGAACATTCCATTTTGTGACCGGATTTTAAACTATAACTGTATTACAGTAATAACATTTTCTTTCGTTGTTGGCAGCATATTTGTATATGCTTTTAAACGAAACTAAATGTAACCGTCAGTGTTTTTAGAACTGCTTGAGAAGGAGCCATGTGTCTCACAAGCCCGTGCGTGATGAATTTTTCACTCAGGAATGTGACCATAATTTGTCCTGTTCCAATCTATTTTATTGTTCTTTTTAATAAATTAGTTTGAAAATATTATTGTTTCTAAGTTATTCAAAAGTTCGTATGAATAAACAATTACATTATTTTTTAAACGATTTTTATGTGTCAGAGGACATTCAAATGTGACTTCCGTTGTGTGACTATTTGAGCGGTCACAAATAAGCGGAACAGAAAGTCACTACATTTCTGAACATCTAAAGCTCAGTTTACATTGCAGAATTCTTAAAATTTTTGTGACCTTTTTTTGAAGAATTAGATTTTTTTTATAGTAAACAGTGACGAGAGAAGCAGGACACGTGCCTGATGGTAAGCAACATGACTGCCCATAACAACATGGTAACACCCAGCTTTTGGAAACATATAGAGTCCAAACCTTTACCTAGTACTGCACTGCGCTCGTCACCCAAATATGAAAGATTATCTTTATACCCGGTAATTTAATTAAACACATTGCTCTTCAAACCGGAACACATGTTTTCAAAATACTGTTTGGCCGTAGAATGACTGGTAGACTTCCCCAGGCGCACTCTGTAAAGAGTCCAACCAATACTATTATAATATAAAGCCCAATTGAAATTAAATTTACAAAGGTAAATATTTACAAAAAGCAAAAATAAGTATTAATAATAACAAATTAATAAATACAATAAAATAGTTAAGTGTGAATTTTACGGTGACAAATCAATTTTCTTGCGTTAGGTATGTGTACTGTACTATTAACGCGTCATGTAAATGCGCCCTTACCGTTTTCTGGTGTTCGGTTTTGTGACTGTCCCTTAATTTCAAATAACTAAAATATATTTTAAAGAAGCCAATTTCATATTTTAAGTCTGTTAGAGTACTCTCTGGAACGAAAATGATTTATTTGTATATTATTTTGTACCTCATCCTCTAAAATATATGTTGTAATTTTAAAGGCAATGAAAATTAAGGGCAAGAAAGTACCAAGAGTCACACAACTGAAGAATTTATTGAATTATTGATGAAAGTACAATAAAAATGCAAATATTTACAGTTTTTATGTTAAATGTCCAATTTATAAGTGGTAGACGCCAAAATTATCCAAAAATAAAAGTGGTTTTAACGTTTTTAGCTCGAGAATATAGTCACACAACTGATATTAAATTGCGTGACTTTCCATTATGTTTTAGTATATCTTACACTATTTACTTCTAATCTCATAACATTCCAGTGTTTCCAAAAATATATACATTTTCTATCATAATGAGACCAAACACAACCTCAAAACTAATACTTCTAAAAATACTGTAATTTTTTGGTGGAGTATACATTTTTGTGAAAACGCCCAGATCGCGCCATCTCGTAAAATACACTTGTGACGGTAGACAAATATTAAATTTAAATTTAAAAAATTAACTACTAATCGATCACCAATTCTATGCAAATTAAATACAACGCTACTGGGTAATACGATAAATAAATATGTATAATAATTAAATGAGGTGTAGTTGTATAGAACGTCTATACAACGTAAATATGTGAGGTAATCTGACACGGTCAGAAAATTAAATAGGTCAGAACGTCTGCACTATTTATATTTGAATTAGAGGTAAAAGGGACTGGTAGCCGTGGTCTTAAGGACCTGAAAGGCTATCCGTGGCCGAAGTGACCAAAAAAAGACTGTACGGTACACACCGTCAGTTTCTGTCCCTCGATTTATGGACTGTAAGATTTAAAGTTATGAAAAGAAAAGAGGTGAGAAATAATTCAAAAAACGGCAATGAGGGATAGAAGATTTTCCACCAACCTTTTAACCGCTCCCGCCTAGGGCACCACAATAACGTCTCAGGAGATCTCCTTGCCGAATGTATGATGAAGCCCCAGGGCTTCACGAGGTTTTCTTGAGAGGTGTAGCTGCCTCAGTCGTCGACGTGTGACTGCCGGTCAACGGTCGCAGCCGCAAGTATTGGAGGGAATCTCTAACTACCCTCATGCCATTTATAAAGATCGAACAAGTATAGTCCATATTACATTCAGATGTCTCACATATTTATGTAAACATACCTAAATGGATTAAACTTAGCTCATAAATAATGAGTGGGTACTTTTTTGTTTCAGTATTAATGTCACGGCACAAGACGAAACAACGGAAATACCTCAAGGGTCAGTTAATAATTATAATCCTTTATTTCAGGTACATAGTCCCATACCCCATACTATGTATAATAAGTATGTAAAAGTAATACAGAATCAAAGATAACATTAAAATATGTACCTCAGGAGGGGAAAGAACAAACTATTTTTATACAATACGTATGCATTTATGTTTTGCGCTACTTACTCATCTATTTTAAGTCTCATATTATGTTAATCTCATATTTGTGGAAAAATTAGATATTTACCAACTGAATATGTACCTATTATAATTTTAGTAATAGGTATCCTAATGTTTTCAGGGATCAATCTGACAAAGAAGGATCTGTGAAAAGATTCATATTGGAAGACGAGTATTACCCGTAAGTCTTCAGATTACAGCAAAAATGATAATAAAAATTATGAACATTACATTAACAGTGTGCAGTGTGTTATAGTAGTGTAATCTAACAACCCTATATCCGTGTCTAACTCACTTGTTAAGTTTAAAAATACGCATGCGTATTCCGTCAAATTGTAAAAACCGACAGTATACAGTCTAAAGGAATTACCTAGTTTATAAACTTATTGAAGCTACCGTAAAAAAACGAATATAAGTACGGAGGTTATCGGAGTGATTCGAATTTATGTGAACGTAGCTACGAAAATTCGAAACGGACGTCTACTCCCTTTCTACTATAAACGTAATTTCGAAATAAACTCGCCACTTCCCTGCTCCGGTTCTACTTGGATCCGCCGTTTCGCCCGTTTAAATGTTCTCTAATTAGATTAGGCATATAGTAGGAGATCCCGCTGTACAACGACCTTCACCGAGCTGTTTATTGGATGAGAAGTGTTTTATTATATGTAATTTAATATGCCAACAAATATATTGCAAATGGGTTGCCCAAAAAATTTCAGTCCAGAATATGATTAATTAACAATTAATTTTTTTTTATATTTCACTTAAATTGATTGAATTTTAGAAAATACTATATGACGTAACTTATTATTTTGGCTTTACTCAGTGCTTACGAAATATCATTACGAAATCCAACCCCTAAGGGTGTAACAAACGGGATGGAAGTTTGTATGAAACATTTTATTCCTTAAACGTACAATATAATACAATTTCGCACGAATTGAGCATGATCAAAATAATGAATTATGTATTACAGTATTTTTCAAAACTCAACCTCCAAAGGGGTGAAATAAGGGATGAAAGTTTGTTTGAAAATATTTGCATGAGATTTCGTAAGCACTGAGTAAAGCCAAAATAATAAGTTATGTTGTATAGTTTTTTCTAAAATTCAATCAATTTAAGTGAAATATTTAAAAAAATAATTTTTAATTAATCATATTCTGGACTGAAATTTTTAGGCAACCCATTTGCAATATATTTGTTGACATATTAAATTACATATACAACACTTTTCATCCAATAAACAGCTCGGTGAAGGTCGTTGTATAGCGGGATCTTAGACTAATAGAACATATTTAACGTCAAACAATGTTCGTCGCACGAAACGAAATAGAAGGGAGTAAGAAAGTCGCGTTTTTATTTTGAAATTACGTTTTTGTAGAAAGATAGTAACTAGACGTCCTGGTTAAAACCATTATCGTCAATCTATCGCGAGTCTCACAACACACTTGCCCCATCTCACAAAGCCTAAAGGCAAAATTCGCCATCTGTGCCCAACACCTGAGATGTCTTACGAACTTACGATGGCGAAACCTAGCGGTCCACAAGTTGGAATCGCACAGAGTGTTAAGCTATGTGCTCAAAGTTTGTCTGAAGGATATTCGAAAAGCTAAGCAAGAAAGCTATGCGTTAAGTAACCAACGTTACCTGTACAAAAAATCGTTTATTGCCCGTGTTACTACCCGTCTTACTACCAGGAGTAGCACGGGCAATTATTTTTGCCCGTGTTATTACCAACAGGTCTAGTAGTACGACGGGTAATTTATTTTTGCCCGTTATACGTAAATCTTCGCAGAAAACAAAACTGTGGGGGCGAATGTGATCAAGAGAAACAGTACGCTCCGCTCTCAAATTCGATAGAAGCATAGATTGTAATGGTTGGAAATGAAAAGTCAAGGATACGACTGAGTAGGGTAGACTGGGTACGGTTGTAACGGGGTACGGTTGTAACAATCGAAATATTTGCGGAACTATTCGCCGTGCAGGGAGGGGTACAAGGGGAAAGACACGCGGCTTACGTGTCCGGACATGATTACTAGTGTTGCGTCTCAGTCTGCGCGCTGTATAAGTTTGCAGAGTGGCCTATTGTGTTTTGTTAAGCAAAGTAAGTATTTTGATCGATTTCTTTTCTTAATGTTATTGTAAATATAGTGTTCTAAGCTTTGCTTGTTTTTTATATGTGATTAATAGACTTTAGAGTTGCAAATACAGGATATCCTTTTTTTGTAGGTTAATTTTCATTGTAACTGAGATCGTTTTATTGGTAGCAGGGTAGGGTGGGTACAATTGTAACATTTTTTGTGGGTACGGTTGTAACATTAATTATTTTTTAATTTTCATTGTAGATGCCTAGAAAACGCGTAAGAAAGACTTCAAGAGGTGAAACCAAGATATTTCGATATAGGGATGCTTACGATGAGGTTAAAACTGGAGTTTCTTTGAGACATGCGGCAGATATCCATGGTAACTAAGTCTCCAAAAAGGCGTCTTTGGTCAGACATTGATGATACAGACATTAATATATAATCTGTCATAACTGCAGTGAATCCGATAAAATATTATAATTATGGGAAAAATGTCATGTTTAAAATATTACATTTAGTTCGTAATTTTGTCAAAATGTCATAGACTGATTGAAAATACTGTTTAAAATGTTTCAAATGATGCCATATTTACCCTAACCAACTTGTAAGTACTTAATAGTGATTTATAAGCAATAAAAGTGATGGAAACACATGCACTGTGCTTTATTTGAGTGTGTTACAATTGACCCCCATCACTGTTACAACCGCCCCTGGTATGGGGGTCAGTTGTAACAATAGCCGACATTTCAGTTCGTTGTAACTGTCTGAAAACTATTGGCTCTAACTATCTGATTGTTATGTCTTTTTGAAGACAAATGTTTACGGATGTATTTCAAACGTTTAGTATGTTGTTAGGACCATAAATGTCACGTGTACGAACGATTAACGCAAAATTGTTACAACCGTACCCAGTCTACCCTATCGGATGCTTACGCCCCTTGTCCAGTAATGGACTACCTAATGAGATAATGAGGTCACTCCTGTTGAATTATATAAAGGCCTCTATGTTAAAGATTTTCTCAGAAAAAAAGCACAAAAAGAAAAGACCCGAGTGTAACCATCAGGATTCGAACCGGGGCCTGTTGACTCCAAGGGCGAGCATATTCCGTCTGAGCCATTTAGAATTAAAGAACAGTGGCGAAATAAGTTATCGTATTCTAATGACATTGTAGGAGTTTTTCATTGTCTAAAAATGCGCATAAAATGATGTTTTAAAAAAATAAAACCTAGCTAGATCGATTTATCATCCCCGAAACCCCAGTTTACATAATTTCATGAAAATCGTTCGAGCCGTTTCCCGAGATTCAGATTCCATATATATCTATATCTCTACCTACAAGAATTGCTCGTTTAAAGGTACTTATAAGATAAGATTATTGCAACTTTATTAAATTATGAATTTTCGTCTTGTGAGGTTGATTTTAAATTTTGTTCCAGGCCCATAGTTGGTTCATATAAATACAATGCAGTCATCGAGCAATTTGAGCTTCCAGAATCAGTCCACAGTACAACTGTTGTAGCGAAGTCCAAGGACAATCTGTCAACTGGGCTATTTCTGGTAAGCTCGAAGCAGCGATCTTAAGGTACAAATTCGCGCTGAGACCGCGACAGGCACTAGACATTAAGGAATTGTATGGGCGCCAGTTCGCGCCAAGACCGCGACAGGAGACCGAGACACGTGTCGCGAGACATGTGTTGCGGTCGCGAATACCTTTACGAATACGGTCTTGTGTAGTTTTCAGTGAAAAAAAATCTTGTTTTGTTATTTTGTGTTAATATTGGTTTCTTTTACCGAACAAAGCAATGTTTAGTGCCTCGTATTTAGAATATGTTAAAAAAATTAAGGGGATCCTCCCCATTCACAAAGCCGTCGTTGACAATCATTAATTCAATTCAATTGAATTTAAAAAAGAAAAACGTAATTGGTGGTAACTGCAACGTACTTATCTGTATTTTTTATATTTACAGAGAACAGGACATCACTTGCCTGATCGTAAATCCAAGGTTGCTTATACCAAAGAACCTGTCACTGTGGCTCCTGCTAATAGTAAGAAACCGTCCACTCACAATAAATAGAGCATCTCATTTTGTTTGTTGTCTTCATGGAAATACCTAGTAACTGCATATAATATAACGGATTCTATTTGGCCACTATCCACTCTATAACGTGTCAAGTATTAGTAGGTACTTAAATAAAAATAAACTATGTTTCATGTTTTTTAATAATTACCGCACGTCAACTCCATCTCAATTGAGTTCTATACCTACAATTAGAATGGATCCCCGAAGGATTTTGTGACATTCAATGCTGCGTAGCGAGGAGCCACCGCTATCAGCATAACCGGCGAAGGAGGAGGCTCTAGGATCCGGTGGAGTCGGACGCTCTCTATGCCACCTATAAAGAGATGTCCATAGCTCTCCGTGTTGCCATCGATAAAGATACTGGATTGGGATCCGTGCAGCCAAAGCTTCGTTCGGGCCCCCTCCCCATCACCGGAGCGTTGTAGCTGCAAGTCCTGCGGCAGGAGGTCAAGGGGCTATTCCCAGGTAGCCTGAGAGCAGACATTCGCCCTCCCGTCGTAATAGTAACAGGGAGAGAGGACTCCACAGAGAAGGAGGAGGACGAACCTCCGAACGTTTCCAATGAAGAGTTGGCGCAGCTGAGCGGTTGAGGACCAAAGACATGGCGTTAGGGCCTGTTGGTATACGCATGGCCCTTCACCTCCGGCAACTCCTTAGTCACCGTGTGCGAAAAGGGAGTTTCCCGACATAAAGCTATTAGCCGAGTAACATTCCAAATTATTCCAGTCCTCTTAACGAACTTCTACGCGTCCCCTTCGATGGCAAGTTGTTGTGTGATGCCCAAGGTGCAGTTCCCAAGCCTCGCACCTCTCTATGTTGTGACCATATTACAAGAAATACAAAAAAACGAAATGTAGCATTGAAAAGAGCACGCCAGGCGTACTCGCGGCATGGCGATTACATTATTTACACATTAGAAATTAGTAAGAACATGCTAGGTGTGTCGATGGCATTGAATGAGGGTTACTTTTTAACCGACTTCAAAAAAGGAGGTTTCTCAATTCGACCGTATGTATGTTCTTTTTTTTTCCTCCATGTTATTCAGCCTTGTTTTAAAAACCTGATATTTGAATTAACAGTTTTTTGTGACCTGTTGACCGTTGACGAGAAACTGTTAAACATTGACGATCCCTCGGTCGATTATTATTGAAGTCAAAAGTGGTGAGTGTAGCTGTAGGTACGATGCGTTTAAAAAAAAGCTACTTATTTCGATTATTTAAAAAATTTATTTCACATTGCCCTTTTTATAGCGCAGTTGAGCAAAAAATATCTTACTTATAATATTACTAGGAAAAAAATCACATTGTTTTATTGCTCCGTAATTACTATTTTAAGCCGACAATTTTTTTGTCAATATCACTATATCCGTGCCTACATAGTTATGTTGACGTCTTTGTATTGTTTTTTTTTAATGAATGGCTCTTTGTGGATTATCCTCACAATTCCGCCAAAAACACGTTAAATGATAGGCCGTCAAACAACTTTGTATTGTTGATTTGCTATATACATTTTCGTGACAGTTCTTTGCATCCAAGAAACATATCAAAGCAAATTACTTTTGCTTATCTATCAACTATTACAAAATGAATCAGGGATAAACAGCCCCCTAAATGTTCCCACAGCTGAGAATCGGGGCCTTCTTTCTAAAGGAGAATCAAGGCCATAATCAACCACGCTGGCCCAGTGCATACAAGACCTCGAAAGCTTCTAGGTACATCTCAGTTTCCTCAGAATGTTTTCCTTCACCGTTTTTTTCAGTTAGCAACATTACGCACTAGACTTCTAAAAGACAGAGGTGCGCGTGGGATTTGAACCCGGGGCTCCGGATCGGCAGTCGCATTTTTCCAGACTAGACCAGCCTTAACTAACAAAATTTATCAAAGAGTATGAATTACACCAACTTACAATAATTATTGTTTTCATGTTTTCTCTAATTAATTAACGCCATTACGACAATAATAAATAAATAACATTTCGACTGACATTTTTGTCTTAAATCATCTAGCCGCTAACTATGGCTTGTACTATTAAAGCTAGATAGCTGATACACACTTAGATAGTAATAGTATGAAGTAGTAGATATTGATAACATTGAACAGTTCACACAAACACGAGTTTTTTTAGGTAAACAAAATGATTTCTTTTGAAATAATACAATACAAACATTTATTTTATAGTGTAGAGTGACGAGACGAGCTGGACGTGTGCCAGATAGTAAGCAACATACCTGCCACATAACAACGCAGTGATACGCAGCTATTGTAACATGAAGAGTCCAATGTAGCACTGCACTGCAATCGTCACCCACAGATCTAAGATATTATATCTTTAGCCCAGTAACTTCTATGGAAACATTGCCATTCAAACCGGAACACAGTAATGTTTGCACATTACTGCTTGGCGGTAGAATAACTGGTAAAGGTGTACTTTGATAAGGGTACTTCCCCAGGCGGAATCTGGCCAGAGTCCTGCCACTACTTAAAGCAGTATAAGTACCAAATTGACTGACGAATTATGAGGCCCTTTCATTTTTCTGTAAATCAAAACACAATAATGTTTGCACATTACTGCTGGGCGGTAT
This sequence comes from Ectropis grisescens, assembly GCA_017562165.1. NCBI lineage: Eukaryota > Metazoa > Arthropoda > Insecta > Lepidoptera > Geometridae > Ectropis > Ectropis grisescens. Next base: position 13,459,953 of record CM029767.1, on the reverse strand, counting down.
ATTAACTGCAAAGTTGTGGCAGGATATTAAATTAACTTAATTTTTTATTCTAGACAGAATAGATACCACAAATCATTTGTCAGTACTCTTGTCTAATTTGTACATTCTGTCTGGTTTTTGCAATGGTGCGTTTTCAACACGCAAAAATACCTGTCAAAGACAGTTCCCAATTTCACCATAGGTGGCGCCCATGTATTATTTTGTTAGAGAAATTTCACAAATACAAACAGTGGTGCCACACTTGACAAAATCTAGAACTATTTTTGTCGAGTCTATTTGCAAAACGCCTCATTAAGATAACTGTTAAGCAAAAGCCTATCAAAACAGGTAATTATAATATGTTGTGGTACCTACTCATATATATTGTGTAGTGGTAGGTAGGGCCTTTACAGTTACAGTTTAGTACATTTGCCAGTTATTCTTCCGCTAAGCAGTAGTGTGCAAACATTACCGTGTTCCGGTTTGAAGGGCAATGTTTCCAGAGAAATTACTGGTCTAAGAGTTGAAACACCTTAGATCTCTGGGTGACGAGCGCAGTGCGGTGCTACGTAATGATTCGGACTCTTCATGTTCCAATAGCTGCGTGTCACTGTGCTGTTATGGGCAGGCATTTTGCTTAGAATCAGGCATACGCCCAGCTCGTCTTTTAACTCTACACTAACTACTTACATATAAAAAACCTATCCAAGAAATGTTTGTAATTAATATTTTTACAATTTTTCCTACTTATATTTACGTAATTACTTAAGCGTCAATGGTAGGCGTGGAAGAATCTTTCATACTCTTGATGTGAATGCCTAAAGAGTCCTCATTCACCTTAACTAGAGAAATGCTTATCACATGTTGATATTTGTATGTTTTAATTAATCTATCATATGTGTCCATCATCGTAAAATTGTAGAGGCTGTCAGTTTGTAATAAAAGGCATGAGATTATAATCCTACAATAGGTTTAGCAGGGGCGTATCCAACTTTGGCTCGAGGAAGGGGTCATATAACCGTAGTCAAGTCACAAAACTGTGCAGGAAGTACATGCATGCCTTTCAATTAGTGGTTCACCTAGGTACTATACCTAACCCAGGGGGGGGGCTCATGACCCTCATGATCCCCCCTGGATCAGCACTTAAGGTTAGGTAACTTTACAATCTAGTACAAGTTTGACTGTAAACAGGTGGTATTTTCAATTATACGTTGACATCTATTTTATTCTACGACACTAAACAATAATAGTAGGTGTACTTAAAATATTATAACACTCAATAGTGTGGTTTCCACAAGACATTTTTAGAGACCATAGCGGTTTTGCCTAAAGCCTACAGCCATAGAATAGATAATATAGATAGAACGGACACTCCCAACCCCCCGCCAATTTCAGGCTTCCTCACCCCTCGGGCCGTTTCGGATACGCTAGGAGCACTCAACGAAGGGCTGGTATCGAACTTTTAATTCCTAACGAAATATCATCATGGTGGGTTGTTGTACTGTTTACGGCTGTCCGTCAACTAAACGGGACAAGATTAAAAGCTTTATTTAATTTCCTAATGATAAAATAACGTAAGATTAGAAACTTTTCAATAACGTTGCTTTATAACATTTCAAGCTTTGCTTAGTTTGGGGTCAGATGGTGTTGTGTGTGAATTGTCTACCAATATTTATTTATTTAAAATAACGAAGTCATTTTTAACTCAAAGTTCATAACTCACACAGCCAGTAACTTATGTGCCCAAGCACGGATTGATAATGCCTGGAGGAATAATTATAGTGACAGAATAAAGTTTCCTTCATGGGTAAGTGTAAAATAAAATACGAATGTGTACCTACTAACAGAAATAGATATCTAGGTACCTGATCTAATCTATCATCGGTTTCGTTTCATTTTACGCGGCAATACAAACACCCACAGATTTCTGAAACAATTTAGGAATCTGTGCAAATACCCTTTTAATTAGAATAGTATAATTTGGGTCCATTCTATTTATGTAACTCAATATTATAGCAAGTTTATAGACTACGTCACTAGGTGAACTCAAGGGGCACAACTATTCAATAAAACAATTCTGTAGCCCTAGCTCTAACGCACACTTTCACGCGTGTGTACGAACGACATCTGCGTAGTTGTGTGAAGAGTAGGTAGCTCCACAGCGGCGTTTGTATGGAATTTTAGTTGAGTGTCCGTGGTGTGCTCAGCTTAAAACACCTGCTTAATGGCATTACGTTGATCTATTTTTGTCACACGCTGGCCGCTGTTATCGTTTACTTGCACGAATTGAAAATAGGAAAATCTTTTATGCATGTACTCGAAGTTTAGGTTAGTTAGGACCCTGCTCGTTCTGCGCCAACCCAATTGGTTGGGAACCAGTTCCTTTCCTTAATTATATCGATGGAACCAGTACTACCCATCGGACACAAATACCATAGAACTCCAACTGAATAACAGTGATAGTACCGACAAAAGTGACGATATAATAGAATATATTATGTGCTTCCTTATAAACAAAGGTGTCGGTAATTTTTACTGTGTCTCGCGTTCTTTTTTTCATCTCCAATAACGCATTACGCGCCTTAAGTTTACACTGCAGAAAATAAATCGGTGCTTGCATCGTATGGATCAGGGATCAATACCTACCAACTTACAAATTACCACAAATGCCCGGCGATCACGTCTGCAGACGCTAGAGTTAAAAGGTATCCTGTTTTCTTGCTTAATATCAATGGTTAAACTAACCCTTAAACCAATGTACCAAAGTCCAAACTGTACCTCTATTTCCATAAAACATTATAACAGCTTATTCTATGCCTTCACTGTACATTCATTACATTGCTTATTATATGAGTTATACCAAAGGTTACTGAGAGGACAGCTATTAGGATAATAGTTCGAAAGTACCTGAAACAAGAGACAATAAAATTAAATTAAAATGTTGGTCTATTTTTTTTTAATATAGTGTGACAAGACGAGCACGACATGTGCCTGATGGTAAGCAGCAAGCTTGTCACATTACAGCACAGTGACACGCAGCTATTGGAACTAGCACTGCACTGCGCTCGTCACCCAGAGATCTTAGATGTTGCATCTCTAAGCCCTGTAATTTCTTGTTTGTTTGTTTGCATATTACTCCTTGGCGGTAGAATAACTGGCAAAGATGTGGTACTTCCCCAGGCAGGTACTTACCACCACTAGATATCCTACACTACTAGATATATAGAGGGGTGTAAGGGGGAAGCGGGAGTGAAAGGGGGAAGCGGGGGTGTAAGGGGGAAGCGCTAAACATCTAGCTGAAATGTCAATTTCTCCTGCGCGTGGTACATCCTGCTGCTAACTAACGAGGCTCTGACGACCGAACCAATGGCGGTATGTCCATTTAAAAGCCAGTCCTAAATTAACCAGGCCGATGACGGGCAGCGGCGTCATCGGTGCTAAGGACTGGATTCGCAGTCCCCACCTCACTGACAGGCGGGTGCCTGCCAAACTTGGTGACTATGGTAAACACCCCATACACATACACATATGGTCATAAAAAAGAAACGGTTCCTAGTCCCCGGCGGCTCCGCTATTCCAGGCGCTGATGGCAGCCTTGGTTACGGCGGAGCATGGGGCGCAAAGAATCTCCGGTAGACGCCCAGCTACTAAGCCCAACAACTCGACCTGGTAACGTATAACGAACGGACGCTGAGGGCTGACGCAGACCAGACCAGACCAAATAATGACCAGGTGTGTGGGATATGTGCGGATAACTACACGTCCAATAAGAAACTACATATAATATATGTATTATATATACATACTATGTAAACCTCCAAAATCACTATCTAAAAACTTTTACATGAAATATTCTAATAATAAAGATACTAACCATGTAAACTTTGACTTCTTTAATGTCCGTATTATGCTTTCTGTCTGACGGACTGTGTTTGCAAAATCGCCAGAGTTGTCAATCACAAAGTTGGATTTTGCCACTTTGTCTTCAAGTGGCATCTGACATTGTATCCTCTTCTTAGCTACCACTTCGGAGAAATCACTTCTCTTGCAATATCGTTCTAACTGCTGATGATCTTCGCTGTAACAAACTATTGGTTATTTTACATACTAATACCAATTAGATTCCATAACTCTAACGCCTAACTAAAATAGTTATATCTATGTTCTCACTCTCTCCTTTATTGGGCTCAACATTGAAGATGAGCCAAGAGCCAAACAAAACAGCAAAAGTTAACCTCTAATTTATGACACTGTTTAAAGGTCATTTTGATTAGTTAACCTTCAACCACACCATTTCTCACCCTCAGACAGACCGTAAGTTTGTTTTGTTAATGATGAAACAAGCAAGACAAACTCGAGAACCTACTCATTTGAAAGTCCGAGATGAAATGTGATGATTTTTTTCCATAACTTTATTTACATTACATTTATTAAATGGCTTTATTAATCAATATTTGTTTTTTCATTTTTCATCATCAATCTTAATTTAAGAACGAAAGTGGCCGACATAGCTCAAAGAGTAAGCAAGCTGAAGTGGCAATGGGCAGGCCACATCGCTCGCAGAACTGACAACCGATGGGGAAAAAAGGTTCTTGAGTGGCGACCACGAACCGGGAGACGCAGTGTTGGACGGCCTCCCACTAGATGGACAGATGACCTCACAAGGTCGCTGGAAACCGCTGGTTGCAGGTTGCGCAGGACCGTTCGTTGTGGAAATCTAGGGGGGAGGCCTATGTTCAGCAGTGGACGTCTTGTGGCTGATGATGATGATGATGAACAAATTGATGATGAGATTGAAAAAGCAAAAAAAACGGTATAACTCACCAAACAACTGTGATAATCTTGTGCATAAATGCCAGCATTTTCCTAGTTTCAAAGAGCAATGGTACTTCCATGACGATATATTTATGGCCTGAGAAAAAATATGAAACAGCCATTCTCATCATCGCACTTTGAATTCGAGGATGTGTGATAGCATTTAGTTTTTTTCTTTTTTCAAAATTGTCAAAGACTATCTCTCCGAGTTTAGCTCGATTGACTCTGCCATCTGATAATAATATATTGTCTCCAAAGTAGTCCTTTAATTCATGCCAACCACTCGTGCCTGGTTCTAATACTGAAAAAATAAATACTAATTAGTGGCATACTATAAAGAAAAAGATAAGTAGATAATCTACCTTTCACATATTGGGCCATTAAACCCTAGCCTTGCTTCACTAGAAGTTAAGACTGTGTCGCTTACTGACTACCCTTTAGTTACTTTTGTTTGCATACAATTACAGGATCATCTATGATTTTTTATGGTATAGAGTGACAAGGTGAGCAGTACATGGGACTGATGGTAAGCTCATAACATCACAGTGTTAAGCAGCTATTGGATTACTGAGAGTTCAAATGACATAATGCCTCAAAATGATCTTATATGTATATAAAAATAACAAATAATTATGTCGGTAATATTGAAGTAATTAGGTATTGTAATCAATGTAATTTATAGAATAATTACACTAAGTGACACATATATAGCCTTAATTTATTTGAAAGTTCACTACAACTTATGATGTACTTTATGCAATTCATAAAAGCTAATTAGCATTAGAGTATCTCCTAAATCTGAGACCTCTACATTTGGTTGTACAGGAGGAGGCCACGGCAGCCGCCCTAAGACTAAAAGCAAACGGACTGTGGGAACAAAACATAGAAACACGATACTCAAAAGTTCTGCATCGGGTTCTGAAAGAAACACCACTTCTTGAGGCACCCATGGACAGAAGACAGAACAACATACCAACATGTCTTTGATCATAGATACAATATCCTACTTAATGGAGAATCGAAAGATAGCTCTGGCAGCAGAGAAGTTAGGATAGGATATATTCTCACGGCTCCAAAACCGCATTCGGAACAGGAGCTGGTGTCTTCTCAAATGACAAACATAAAGATATCAACCACTTTAAACAACTTAAACACAATATTTCAAGCCAAATGTATCGGCATCACCAGGGCAGCACAGGCAGTCGCAGCCAGAGATGTTGGAGACCTAAACACCAAAATTGTCTCCGACAGTGCCTCCATGCTCCAAGCCCTTAAAAATAATACTATAACCTCTGTCCTTATACTGGAATGCCATAATGCACTTCAATCCATAGCGAGTGCAAACAAAATAACCCTGCAATGGATTAAAGGACACAGCGATTCACTAGGTAATGATGCAGCAGATGAATTAGGCAAAAGGGGAGCAAAGGCAAAGGTATATGGACCGGAACCACTAATATTGTTTTTAAACTTTATCGATTTGAACACATAATGTTTATAATGTATCTACAGGACTTAATCGTGATTAAGTCCTGTAGATACATTTTAAACATTATGGAACCACTAATGCCTATACTCCAGGCTCAAATAAAAACGTGGCTGCGCAGAAATACTGAAAAAGCCCATTTAACAGAATGGAATAACAATGAAGGATGCAGGCAAACAAAAAATGCTGTTCCGGAAGCATCTAAAAAACTTGCCCGCAACCTCATCAGATTAAACAGGGCCAAATTCGTAAAGATATAGGTATAATGGACTGGGTTGTCAATCTAAATATTGCGAAGTGTGGGGTCTTACATCTAGGCAAGAATAACCCACTAATCACACATTATCTCAATGGTGCTGCTTTATCTTCAGTGAATCAGCAAAATGACCTTGGTGTTATAATTACACCAAATTTAAAATGGGAAGCACACATTTCTGCAATTGTAAAGAAAGCCAACTCTTTTCTTTACATCATTCGTGGATCCTTTCAAAACTGTAGAAATGTTTCTTAAAATATATAAAACTTATGTGAGGCCACTACTGGAATACGGTTATCAAATTTGGTTATCAACCCTACTTCAAAAAAGATATTGATTTACTTGGAAGTGTGCAAAAAAAAAAGCGACAAGATTACCATATAGCCCTTCGCCGTAAATCTTACACAGGTTATAAGCCCTGCGCCTCACTACATTGGAAGAGAGACGGTTGCGGGGAGACTTGATCGAAACATTTCAAATATTGAATGGATTTTATAATCTCCCTCGCATTAGGAACCTGTACAGATTAAAGGAACAAGAGAGACAGTCGGCGTCATAAGTCCCAGTTGTCCCACGCGCCATCACTGACAAACACTGCACATCACATCCTCAGCAACAGAGTGGTTTACAACTGGAACAGGTTGCCTGAGGATGTTATTTCGGCACAGTCGTTAAACTCTTTTAAGGACAAACTTGACAAATGGATAGTAAAAGACAAAATCATTTTAACAGACAATTACCTATAATTTGTTATTTCAACACTGAGATATAGGCATATCAGCTAAAGCTGCTCGCCTATTAATCAATAAATAAATAAATAATAACTGGTCACTGTCTTGTCGGTCACCTTAAATAAGCATCTATTTACCATAGGTGTAACAGACAGTCCTCTATGCAGAGGATGCATGGAGGAAGAAGAAACACCACAGCATGGAATGCGCCAGTGTGACGGATCAACAGGCAGAATTCCTCCAATCTCCATCATCTGTTCCGGATGCCTATCGCAACCTTAATAGGATGCTTGCCTTCTGGGATGGCCTAGGCTGGTTGGAGTAGAAAAGGAAAGTATGAGTCACGTACAATGGCCCAATAAAGAGGCTAGGTGCGGAAAAGGCCTCGCCAAACTAACTAACTAAGCTAATTAGTAAAGCACAAACACACCAGAATGATTTGACCTCATCGGTATAAATCAAAGATGTGCCCTGAGTACCTTAAAATTAACAAAATGTATCTGTGTGTAGGGTGAGTGGTTTACAACTACGAATCTATAGACCCGTAGAATCACTAGCAGCGAGGTAAGTTGTGGTTATACTTATTTTGGTTGCTGACAATGAATAGTGATAGTTAAAACCATCTGGCATTCAACATTTCTTACAAGTGACTAAAAAAGAAAGAGTGAGCTCACTCTTCCCAACGATAACATAATTTTGTGCATCTGAAGTTTAATCAATAGGTTCTCTATCTTGATCTATTGATTTATGAGTTTAATCTATTGATTTATATCGATGTTTGACCTATGATTACATTTAATTAATAAATTTATATTATTGGAAGTTTCTCGCACAACATCGTCTAGCCCCATACTAAGCAAGCTAAGCTTTGTACTATTGGAGCAACAACTGATGTAATCCTATTAATTATTATATAATATGTCAATGTTTGGATGTTTGCAGCTCAACCATGACGTACTATATGTACAGATTGGGGTGAAATTTGTAACATAAATTATGGTCAGAAAGAGCACATAGTCTACTTTTATCCCAGGAAAATAACAGGAACGAGAACTACGCAGGTGAAACTGCGTGGCCATTTTCATCATTATGCTCTTCAGATCTATATTTCAATAATTTAACAATCCCAATCACAAAAAGAATTATTCTGCTTAACTTAGGCGTTCCTCAACCACACTGTGTGGAAATTAATAAGTAGGAGAAAAATACTTGATATTGGATTTGTTTTTGTTTTGTAAACAGGGCCACTTAGGGTGCCTATATATATATAGGGGCCTATGGGTGGGCCAGTAAAAATTATTATACAACAGTTATTATGATAACAGTTTGTATAGGTAGTCACTAGCACCTCAGAACTTACGAATTTTACACATGTGGATATATCTGGATTACTCAAACAAAAAGTTGTATGTATACAATCTGTGGATCTTACCCTTTCTGGCCACTTCATCGGCATCTATAACAGCAATTCCACTATCCTTGAATATAGATAGTACCGTACTTTTCCCAGTCGCTAAGCCACCTGTAAGACCTACAATAAACATCTTCCACTTTTTTACGTCTTTATTATGTCCTGTGAATGTGTATTTATTAGGAAAAAAGATGATTTCGTCTGAAAAAAAAAATTTATCCAATATAAACATTTACTGGAGTATAACATTTTTATTGAAGGGAATCATAGAACCAAACCTGCTGGGCCGGCACTAAAATTAGACGAAATTTTACCGGATAGAGGATAAACACAACTACAAAATTACGTATTACCTATACCAAAAGCCACAACAATATAGTGATACTAAGTAATCTGGTAATTGCTGGTAATTTAGAATTTACATTCAATTCATTTTTTTTCTTTTGGCTTCCATTCGGTAATGTCACCGTAATTTAGCCAATGTTCTCTTTGAAATCTTTGATAATGTGTAGCAAAGAAATAGATGCAAAGTGCAAACATAAAGATAACGTATTGACATTGACATTCAATGCAAGACATTTTGACATATGATACTTTGACACACTATGATAGTTAAGTCCAAATTGACAGCGACAGTAATTGTTATTTCGACTTCAATGTTTCATTCAGGGGGGGTGACAGTAGCTTCCGGGGACTCCGTTTTTGGCGCTAGTATCGCCGTTGCCATTTTGAACGCCATCTTGATACTGGCGTCATTTTCAAATTATATGTCAGTGTTTTTATCAAAGGAATGAAAATTGTCAGCGTCGTTGTCAAATGGTGGCAAAGGTGAACGTTATGATTCAAAGATACGGAACAATTATTTTCACGCAGTTTTGATGATCTGACAGTAACATTTAAATGACATTGACAGTGACAGTAAATGGTATTTGACAGTACAGTAATTGTTTTATCTTCTGTGGAGTATAAAAAGCCGTTTCCCTTGGACAGCAAGCTTTATACAATTCTACGTTTTTAGGCCCGTATTACATCATTAGATATTCGAATAGTATTTGTAACCTAAAGTTGGAAATCTAAAGAGACAACAAGGGTACGGTGTCGCTAACTTTCTTAATATCTAATAGTGTACCAAAAGTTAGACCGTTCGGCCTGCGTCCGCGTCCGAAGAAAGTAGTCTTCCGTGCGTCACGTTATTGTGTTGGACTAATCTCAACAGAAAATGTAACTCGATAGCTCCAACTTAGAGGTAGTTTTTTGAAATCAAATGGTGCCAAATGAACTGTGATTTGTAACAATATCTCCCGTACAAGCAAATATTCCTTCAAGCAAGTTTTACAAATACACATGCCTTCATACAAAAATCTTTATTGCTGCAAGTATAATAAGATGATACAACACCTTTTGTTACAACAACAAAAGTGTCTGGCAAGACAAATTTGTTTTAGTCTTAATTTATACAATGAAAAAGAAAATAGCTGATTAATGTAATAGCTTCTTCCCCTTCTTCTTTTCTTCTTCTGGTTTTTATTCAGTTGTGTTACTTATATGTCATATAAATATGACATCCGATTCTTCATCTTCTGTCCATTTCTGGCTTGTATTTGATTATGCTTTATATTATATTATGTGAGATAAATGCTTGGTGACAATTACGCCAATGTCTTGTGTTTCAGCAGGATGCTGTTTTGTGTTTGATCATGTCAATGTCATAGAATGTATACAGTGCTGTCAGTGCTATCTAATTCAACATGTCAGTTACAATATTTATACTCCTTGGTGTTATGTTAGTTAAATATCAAATACCATAATGAACAATAGACATTAATGGAATGTCAAATTTCATGTTTAGCAATATCTTTAATATTAATATTCCAATTCATTTCCTTAGGTATCATTTAAAAATTCATTTATTGTATCATACATAGCATTTGTAAATCAGTAACTATTTCTTTTAGATTACTTTTGAAATATATTTGATATCTTCTTTCTTTGTATTATTCAGCGTTATTGGTAATCAGCCTCCATCCTATTAATGGGATGTTAGGTTAAATTAAATATCTACACCAACTCGACAGTTTATATAAATCGTATTTTTCGCCGTATGTTAGTGCTAAATAGCTATTATTGAATGAGCAGACATTTCATATGTTCCGTCTCCTTTTCCTACCATATTTCACCCCCTATTCGTCCTTATCTCATTGACAAATTGACCCGTCGCACGAGCATTGTGCGAAGAACTTTCACTTGAAGAAGGTGTGTGTTGATATTCGTAACGGGGGTGTGACGTGCTCTCTGTTTTTTATTGAAAAAACTACAGAAACTGCATTGTTCTGTGCTATTTGTGACGTATTTGAGGAGACCAGGCTTGCTAGCCTATAATACTTAGGCAGCCGCCTACTGGATGTTCCCGAGCTACAACCTAGATTTCGTGAGTCCCATTTCCTCCTTTTCTTTTTCCTGCTTATGAATTTGTCTGTTGGATTTTAAGTGTAAGATTAACTTGGGGATCGCGATATTCGCGCATTCACCGTACATAGTAAAAAAATGGCAGTCATAGGAATTGCCGATAGAAGTGAAAAGTTATAAACTATATTATTTATATTTATTTGTGATATCTCAATTTGTTTGTCTGGGTCAACTTTTGTTGTGTTAACAAAAGGTGTTGTGTCATCTTATTATACCTGCAGCAATAAGATTTTTGTATGAAGGCATGTGTATTTGTAAAACTTGGTTGAAGGAACATTTGCTTGTACGGGAGATATTGTTACAAATCACAGTTCATTTGGAACCATTTGATTTCAAAAACTACCTTTAAGTTGGAGCTATCGAGTTACATTTTCTGTTGAGATTAGTCCAACACAATAACGTTACGCACGGAAGACTACTCTCTTCGGACGCGGACGCAGGCCGAACGGTCTAACTTTTGGTACACTATTAGATATTAAGAAAGTTAGCGACGCCGTACCCTTGTTGTCCCTTTAGATTTCCAACTTTAGGTTACAAATACTATTCGAATATCTAATGATGTAATACGGGCCTAAAACGTAGAATTGTATAAAGCTTGCTGTCCAAGGGAAACGGCTTTTTATACTCCACAGAAGATAAAACAATTACTGTACTGTCAAATACCATTTACTGTCACTGTCAATGTCATTTAAATGTTACTGTCAGATCATCAAAACTGCGTGAAAATAATTGTTCCGCAAAATTTTAGTCGTTCGTATTCGTAATTGTTTGCAGAGTATTATTTTACGTTATATTTTGTGTTCTCCTCGCTCTCGTAGCTTGAGTTGAGTTCACAAAATTACAAAATACTTTGGTGCAATGAGCGGCGACATGAAATTACGAAAGTGTTGTGTTACAGACTGTGTATCAACTAACCGCACACATCGTCTTTATAACATTCCGAAAGGCGAGTACTTAAGGAATTTGTGGCTCTCTTATTTAATACCTGTGAACGTAAGATTAAGTGGCCTAACGAAAGAGCAATTAATAAGCAAGCGGGTTTGCCATGCACACTTTGATCGGTATCAATTCCACAAGTCAGGCAAACGACGCTCCGATGCGTATCCTTGCTTATTTTCTACGAAGGAAATTCACCATGGGATTCCTCTGGCAACTTCTGGTAAATATTGTTTGAACTTAACAATTCGATGCTCTTCGAGGTGTATTTAAAACTATTCTTTTTACTTTATTTGTATTTTTGTTTAAAGGCCAGAATCATATGGGTGACCATAACTATTGCTTAAGCAATATGAATACGGAGCAAAGTTGTGCTGAAGTTCCATCTCTAGGCCAAGGTATGTAAATATTAAATTAATAAATAGCAATTGTACTACGCATTTCCTTTTTTTTTAAACTATTATAGGTTACTTTACCACCGTCTCATCTGATGTTAAGCGATGGTACCGATCTACGATGGAGTGTGCTTACCTAGAAGAAAGCGATTTACTTTCGATTTGAAGACACCAAGATTGTAACTATCGGGGAAAACCCCTTCAGGCAACGCATTCCACAACCTAGATGTTCTTATTACATACATGGAATCAAATCTCTTCATTCTTGTTTTTGGAACATTCTCAGCAAGGATGATTTTACAGGTGTCATCATCATCATTTAGATTTCCACAATGAACGGTCCAGTGCAACCTGCAATAAGCGGTTTCCAGCGACCTTTACAGGTGTATTTAAAACTTATTTTTTTTTACTGCATTTGTATTTTTGTTTAAGGTGAGAACCATTTCGGTGAACATAATTATTGCTTAAGCAATATGAATACGGAGCTAAGTTGTGCTGAAGTTCCATCTCTAGGTCACGGTACGTAAATATTAAATTGATAAATAGCAATTGTACCATTCATATTCTAAAATATTGTTCCATGATTGAAAACAAATGTTGACGAATAACAGTTTCAGTAAAAAGTGTCCGATTCCAAGTTTAACTTATAATAATACTTTCAGGAGAACCCTCAGGTGTTTCCAATGTAACACCAAGTATGTAGTAACACCAATGTAGTAATCTTATAACAGGGATAGAAGACCATTCTACAAAACATGAAGTCATGCCACCATTGAAAGTAAAAATCACAGGTATTGCAATAATCATTTAAGTATTTGCCTAAATAAATCCTTTATTATTATATTTTATGCATACAATTATTTTGTAAAATATTTTATAAACTTATTTTATTATTTTTATTGTAGCGCAAAATCTGGTGAAGAAAAGGAAGTCCACTAGACTTATGCAGCGACTAACAAACATTGTTGCTGCAGAGAAACAACAAACAGAATTCTCAAAAACCATTTGCTGAACGCTTGGCTAAAGCACAGAATTTCAGCAAAGACAAGATAGTTGAGAAATTTGAAAAAATGAGCAAAAAATGCACAGGATTTTTTAATGATGCAAATAAAACTAGTGGACAAGAAAAAAAAAGCAGTTCGATTCACTGAAGACGAAAAATTATTGTCTCTAACTCTTATGAAGGAGAGTCCAAAAGGATATAGATTGCTACAGAAAATATTTAAGTTGCCTAACAAGTGCACGTTAAACAGATTGGCAGAAAAAATTGTCATTAAAACAGGCATAAATGAGAGTATATTCCAGCTTCTGGAAAAGAAAGCAAACAACTGGAACACTGCGAAAAAATTGTGTTCAATTGTTTTTGATGAGGTGGCTCTCACCCCTCATTTATCTTATGTAGAGTCACAGGATGAAGTTAGAGGGGTTCATAGACTTAGAAGATGAAAGATCACTAAAATACTGTGACCATGCTCTTGTTTTTATGATTAGAGGAATATGCTCAAACTGGAGACAACCTATCGGTTTTTATTTCTGTGAGAGCACAATTCCAGCAGCATGTTTGGTGAACATTTTAAAAGAAGTGGTGGCTAAAGTAGTACAAGCTGGATTACTACCCATAGGACTTATATGCGACCAAGGATCAACATTCCGCACAGCAATTAAAATGCTACGACAAGATACTACACGGAAGAGGATACTGTGTGATGAAGTAGATGGTTTGTAAACACTTACATTTCAAATTCTTTCTGGCAATACTTCTTTCTTGTCTGGCCTTAACTATTAATGTTTTTCACTTTTCAGATGGAACAGTTGAAATTGCATGCCAGCAACTTAGTGTTGTATATGACCCTCCTCATCTTTTAAAAGGCTTGCGAAATAATTTTTTAACTAAAAACATGATATTTAAAGGAAAAATAGCATCATGGAACGATATTGTAGCTGTTTACGAAATGGACTGTCAAGTTAGTTTGGCTGCTCAAGTAATGAGTGCGAAGACGAGTGCTATGTTAAAATATACAACATTATTTGGTGAGCATCGCTTTCATTTCAAATTAATCAAAATAAATACATGAACTCTAGTAGTGCAATTTCTTTTCTAAATTACTAAATATGCATGAGTGCATGTGTGTTACTTTTTTATTTACAATGAGGTTATCAGGTACATGTATTTCATTCAAGTCTTATTAACAAATTCCTCCACTAATATATTTTAATAATGTTTCAGAAACTTGTCAGAGTGGGGAGAAAGTTAGCAAGACAATGGCCACAACTGCAGAAGCTGTGGATTTTGTCGATAAGCTCTTTGACAGTGTGAATGGGTCTCGTAAAAGCACTACAAAAGGAAAATTACAGGGCCCAATTAAACCTATCTCAGGGCATTTTTAATTCTGGTGTGAAGCTAAGAAAACCCTCAATGACATAAAATTTGTGGATGCAGTAAGCAAAAGAGCGATTTTGTCAAAAAAGGAATGTATTGTGAAAGTTCCTAGCCTAAATGGTTGGAATACAACAATTGAGCTTTTACATTTCACTATCGAATCCGACAGCAAATAAAGATAAATTATGATTAAATTTGTTGAAAGTTTAGTCCTGATCGAGCATCGCATACCACGACTTCTACGAGTATTGTTGTTACCAATTAAAAAAATTACGATGTAGTGTGAAATCATATGATTTCAACAACAGTGGGACTTGACACCAAACTCTCCAGGTTTGTGGTCAAATTTATACCTAATAAGTTTTTCACATGGCTGTTATGAGTTTCAGAAAATGAGTGACCGGAACTCGTATGTGAATGCTCGAACCTTAGCAACACCATCAACCCGAAGCCCTTGTCGTCTGCCGAAGGTATCGCGGTGCAGCCGCAATCGCACCAGTAGCCACGATAAGACCGCTAGGAAGCGAAGGGCGAGCAGTCGTACTACAAGTCCCGGCCGCAGCGAGGTTTTAAGTCTTCGTCACAGCCGACGACGAAGTAGAAGCCCCAGCGACGAGCGAACCTTGCGTCAAAGAGAGCGTCAGCTTTATGCAGAGCAAGAACGAGTTAGAATACTCGAAAAGAAAATACGTCTTCTGAAGAAACAAGAGCGACTTAACGGACATCACAAAACGTACAGGAGTTCTACAACATCTAAGCACTTACCCAGTCACAAAACACGAGATCGATCACCTAGTCTAGACAATGGTGATCGACCACTAGTTACACCACCTACACTGTACTCGTTTGATGATGACGAAGCCTAACTTATCAAAAAGAAACCTAAACTGACGGAGAACTTTATTGAAGACTTTCTGAATGCGATAAAATCTAGGACGGGGAATAGTGAATCAATCGCTAGCTCAGCCTTGAATAACGTAATTCCCGAGTTCGACCCAATGTTGAAAGAACAAACTATTAACATTTGGCTCGACAAAATTGACGAATGTACTGAAATCTACAACTGGAGCGAAAAACAAACGATTCACTATGCCCTGCCAAAACTTTCTGGACTTGCCAAGACTTGGTACCAGGGTCTACCCTCTATTAGACATACGTGGTCGGAGTGGAAAACTATGTTACGAGAATCGTTTCCAGCGACTGAAAACTATGCCGAGTTATTGACAGAGATGCTTAATAGACGAGTACACCCTGGTGAATCGTATGAATTATACTATTTTTCTAAAATTAACATGTTAAATAGGTGTAAAATATTTGGAAAGCAAGCAGTGGATTGTATACTATATGGTATTGATGATAGAGGGGTATGTGTAGGTGCCCAAGCAGCAAAATTTCATAAGCCCGAAGACGTATTAGAGTTCTTTAAAAGTATTAAGACACAGAACCGAAACTTTGAGCATAATAGAGAACTACATAAGCGACTTCGCGATTCGGCCGTGTCGATTTCTAAAGCAACATTTAACAAAAGTAACATGTCAAAGGGCAACAACGGTGACTCTAGGGGATCACGATGCTTCAATTGTCAAAGCACGGGACACCTTAGTTTCAAATGCCCAAAGCCCTTGGTGAGGTGCACCCACTGTAAATTTATGGGGCATGAGTCTGCGCGCTGTCCAAAAACTAACCAAACTGGCATTAACGATAAACTTGTACTCGAGGTATCTACGTCTGAATCCACAAACAATAAATATAAACTTACCCTGATGATAAATGGGTTAACCATGGTTTGCCTCGTTGCAAACGTCGTTGGAAGCGAAGCTACACTTATTCGTAAGAGTGAAGCTCTTAAATTAGGGTTGGCATGGAAAAAGGTTGATGGTCCTTACCTTAGAGGACTGGGCAACGTCCCATATTTACCTTTAGGCAGCACAGAAGCCAACATAGAAATACAAGGTATCCGCGAGAAGGATGTTAAGATTTTGATAGTAGACGACCACTTAATAAGCTGTAATGTACTACTAGGTCACACTTTCACAGAAAGACCGACACTTAAAATCATTAAGTCTCCCATGGATCTCAAATTTGAACGGGTGGAACATGAACTTGATTCAAAAATCCTTTTACGCATGGCGGATGACATCTCAATTGACGTAGGTGAAATGAAATCTGTACCAGTTACGTCTGATACCTCACATAACGGTTTTATTTATGTTAACGGATCAGTTAGAGGAACAGTAGGCCGATAGGCCGAGAGTATTACCTCCTACCAGGGGAATATCACATCCAGGGAACCTGCTGTCACCTGTTGATCCAGAACGTCGGTGCTGCAGTTTTACATTTTAAAAATAATATTCTTGTAACTCGAGACAGGTTTATAGGTTCCACTACAAATGTAATGAAGGTGACCAGCGACTCCAAGTGCCCCTTAGCAGTTAGCCCCAGCTGCGGAAAACAGTTGTCTGAAGAACAAAAACATAGATGCCACAAGCTTCTCGAGAAATATCGTGAGTGTTTTTCTACCGGTATGCATGACTTGGGATTTACGCAGATGACAGAAATGGAAATCCATCTTAAGGATCAGTCTCCAGTAGTCTACAGGCCGTACCGTATGGCGTATTCCGAACGAAAACTAGTCCAAGAGATGGTTGATGAGATGCTGGAACATGACATTATACGAGAATCAAACTCCCAATATGCAAGCCCAATTGTATTGGTCAAGAAGAAATCGGGAGAAAAACGTCTCTGTGTAGATTATCGGGCGCTGAATAGCCGTACTAAGAGAGACCACTATTCTCTACCACGGATAGATGACTTGTTGGATCAGCTCGCTGGTCAGTGTCTCTTCACAGCTTTAGACTTGGCATCTGGGTATCATCAGATACCAATAGCCGAAGAGTCACGTGACAAAACTGCATTCGTCACGCCGGATGGTCAGTACGAATATAACCGTGTCCCGTTTGGATTAGCAAACGCACCAGCGGTCTTTCAAAGAACGATCCACAAAGTCTTGAGTAAGAAAAATGTTGGATATATTGTTATATTTATGGATGTCATTTTGATCCCATCCAAATCTTTTGAAGAAGGTCTAGAGCGGCTTGAGGAGGTGCTAGGGCTCTTGCGCGAAGCTGGTCTAACACTTAAAATGGCAAAGTGTAATTTTTCAAGAAAAAATCGACTTTCTGGGTTTCGAAATAGACAAAGACGGCATAAAACCTGGAAAAGTAAAAACTGAAGCAGTATCTGAGTTCCCAACGTTACGGAATCAGCACGAAGTTAGGAGATTCCTCGGACTTGCCAGTTTCTTTAGGAGATTCGTAAAAGGGTTTGCACTGATAGTCCGACCTCTGACGAGTCTCTTGAAGAAGGACTCACTATGGCAGTGGGGCGAAGCTGAAATCCGAGCATTCGAAACTATTAAAAGATTACTATCAGAAAGACCCATACTAGCACTTTATGATCACCACGCAGAGACGCAAATTCATACTGATGCTAGTAAATTTGGGCTGGCAGCGATCTTACTTCAAAGGCAAGGAGCTGAAGCATGGCGGCCGGTAGCTTATTTCAGCCGTCAAACCCAAGCCAACGAGATGAAACTACATTCGTTTGAGCTTGAAACACTTGCCGTCATTTGTGCATTGAATAAGTTTCGCTAATACTTGATCGGGATAAAGTTCACCATAGTGACGAATTGCAATGCATTGAGATCTACTTTTACCAAAAGAGACCTCGTACCTCGCATTTCTAGGTGGTGGATACAGTTTCTCGAATATGATTGCGAAATTGAATATCGCCCGGGTGAAAAGATGTCGCATGTAGACGCACTAAGTCGAGGACCCGTATCAGTTGAACTAGAACCAATACACACTCTTGACATTGTTGGTAAAGACTGAAGATTGGATTTCCACCGTTCAATCGTCTGACGATGAAATCAAGCGAATCAAAGAAATACTTGAAGATCCAGAGATGCAAAATATAGCCACAATACAAAAAGAGTACATTATTAAGAACGGTGGAGTATTTAAGAAAATGCAGGACGGTACAACTTGATGGGCTGTGCCAAGAAGCGTGCGTTGGCAACTTTAAAAGCCAATCATGATAAGGTTGGCCATTTCGGGTTTGAAAAGACCTTAGAACGGGTAAAATCTCAGTTTTGGTTCCCTAAAATGCGCAGATTTATAAAGAAATATGTAATGGCGTGTCTCGAGTGCGCACACCACAAATTGCCAGCAGGGCGCAAAGAAGGACTACTACATCCAATACCAAAGGTGAAAATCCCGTTTCATACCCTACATGCCGATCATCTTGGGCCGTTTCCACGCAGTAGGCGAGGATCCACATACATACTGGTTGTGATAGACGCATTCACCAAGTATGTCTGCTTAATGCCCGTGAAAAGCACGAAAACGAAAGAAAGTGTTAAGGCATTTCGGACTCTTTTCAGTTACTTTGGCTCACCCACACGGCTAATTACTGACAGAGGCACAACTTTTACTAGCACAAAGTTCAAAATATTCATGCAATCCGTTGGCATCAAACATATTTTGAACGCCGTTGCCACGCCGCGGGCAAATGGCCAGGTGGAACGGTATAACCGCACTATTTTAGCAGCCCTTGGATCCATGATTCATGATAAAAATAAAAATACATGGGATGAGCTTCTGCCCGATGTTCAGTTAGGGATTAACACCACCATACACGCTGTAACGAAAAGAACGCCTACTGAACTATTGTTCGGGAGGACCGTAGGAAACCCAGCATTAGGACTTAAATGAAGTCGTGATAGATGGACTGGACAAAAACAATGTAACACTAGAAGAAATTAGAACGGAAGCGGCTGAGAAAATTAAGCGGAAACAGAAAAAAATGAAAGAAGAGTATGACAAGCATAAGAAAAACAGTTACAATTTTGCAGAGGGTGATTTAGTAAGAATAGCGAGAACAATAGTAACGGAATCAGGACAATCTAAAAAGCTAAAGCAAAGTGCAAGGGGCCTTATCGAATTAAAAAGATTTTACCAAATGATAGATTTCTTGTAGAAGATACTCCCTTAACCAAAAAGGGAAGGAAGTATGAAACCGTAGTAGCGATTGACAAAATATTTCCATGGCTTAGTTTCAACACTGCTGCTTGCTCTTCAAGTGAGGATGAAAGTAAGGAAAGTGTCAATTAGGTGTATTATGTAATTGTATATGATTGCTTGACTGATCGGCAATACTGAATAATGTATTTAGGATTGATGATGATATTTGATGTGATTTAAGTTCGAACTATTTTTGTTTTAACTTTAATGTGAAGAATTTCTTTGTTAAGCTATTAAATACCTCTAGGTATTATAATATGATGTTGTTTTAAGGGTGAAGATGTTTATGGGACTAAGAGACCAGCGTGACTTCGCTGCCAGAAACTAGCTTGACTCAGCCGTTGGAGATTGGCGTGACTTCGCCATCAGAGACTGGCTTGACTTAGCCCTTAGCGACTGGCGTGACTTCGCTACCAATGACTAGCTTGACTCAGCCGTCAGAGATTGGCGTGACTTCGCCATCAGAGACTGGCTTGACATAGACATCAGAGACTAGCGTGACTTCGCCGTCAGAGACTGGCTTGACTTAGCCATCAGAGACTGGCGTGACTTCGCCGTCAGAGACTGGTTTGACTTTAGAGTCCGAGACTGGCGTGACTTCGCTGTCAGAGACTGGTGTGACTTTTCTTTTTGAAATCAGCGGATCGTAACGAAGGGACTCGTTTTAAGAGGATGGCCGACTGTTACACTCACCTCATTTCACAGCTTAATAAGAACTATTTTAGTATATTGATACAAATGGATGTCAATGCCACTGACACTGGCGTCCGTCACAACACCGTTACGTTATTCATATAATATGAAAAACGGACCGATGTGAATTGAGGTTTGTGATTATTATTTTTGATATAAAATGTTTTTGTGAGACTGCAACGATAGAGAAATGTAATTAAAAAGCTAAAGTGGATTTACTTCGTTTAATTTCATTCTACTTCTGAGGTGTTTTTCATTTGAGTAATTAAAGATGTTGTTTTTTTCTGTGTTTAATTAAAAATCATGAACCAACAATGGAACCTATCAATCGATTTATTCGTTGTCACATCACTAATACTCGATTATTAATCGAAATCGAGTAGCCAATTCGTATCATACACTGCTATACGTGGCACATCACTATTGTGACGGCGACGCTAGCGCTTAGTGGAGTCCCCGGAATTAAGGGTCGCAAAACGCAGAGTGTCCTATCTGTAGTATATAGTGATCTGTGGTTTCATTTTAACCTTCGACCAAAAAAAACGGGGAAAGAAAACCATAAAACAAAATTAATTTAGATTTACCCCCGACTCAGGACTACCTCGGATTTGTAATCTGTACAACATTCTACTATATTTCATTTGATACCTACTCTTATTATTGAGGGAGTAGTGAAAAAAGAAAAGTATTGCGTCATTTTGTGGTGGCGGCATTCTTGGATTTTAACTTTGTCTTGGTGTTTATTATAGTATGCTAGAGTCTGGCTAACGAAAGTTGATACTGATAAAGCGCGGCAAATTTAAAATATATCAGCATGGCATCCCTAAACTGAAAATCTCGCCAAAAAATATTTGATTATAATCACGAGCCAGCCACTACGTAACATCAAATACACGCCATTTTGTTGCGTCAGAGATAGGGATACTGATTCTGATTCTACTAAATGTTTCTGAAAATCGCCGAAAAATAATTTCTTAAAAATGAAATGGCATTTAAGCCTTTCCCTATTAAATAGCGTAATTAATGAATCTATTTACTAGGTCAACTTAAGCCTTAGTGTTGCTCTTGAAATGATCGCCAACACGTAACTACATACGTCGTACTTATTTTTGTTGAATAGGTACAATTATGGAACGTATTTGCCCTGGTGCCCGGGCGTAGAATGTGGCATCGCCCCCCCTGTCTGTGGTAAGAGCCCACAAATGGGGAACCGGCAGATGACGGTTAAACCATCCAAATAACGGCGCAATTTAAATCCCAGCCGGTGACGGGCAGCAGCGTCACCGGTACAAAAAGTTGCGCCTCTGCGGTCGCCAACCCGCATGTCCAGCGTGGCGACTAAGGGCAAACCCTCTCATGATAGGTCCACAAAATAAAAGGCCCCTAGTTCCCGGCCGCCCTGCTATTCCTGGTCAAGGCGGCGGCCATGGTAACGGCAGGGCAAGGGTGCGAAGAATCCCCGGGCTACGGTGAGCCGCCAAACCCAACTGACCCTGGCTGTACACAATGGACGAACGATTCGCGATGAGGATAGGCTTGCCCAGCTGGAAGAAGAGCTGACCCACATAAGATGGTACATTCTTGGGTTATGTGAAGTCCGAAGAGAGGGAGAGGACACCGTAACCTTGGAATCAGGACATCTTATGTACTACCGTGAAGGTCACCAGCTGTCGCAAGGCGGTGTCGGGTTTTTGGTTCACAAAACTCTCCGACGTTTGGGACGTAGGAATGACAGGGGCCAAATGCTGGTTGACTTCCTCGAGAAAGAAAGGCTGTTTCTGATGAATTCGTTCTACAAGAAACAGCCTCAAAGGAGGTGGACTTGGCGAAGCCCCGACGGACGGACGAAAAATGAGATTGACTTCATCATTTATAAGCGGCGTATATTCAGGGATGTCTCCGTGATCTCTAGGTTTGTTACCTGAAGCGATCACAGGCTTGTAAGAGGCACTCTGAATATCAAGTATAAGCTCGAACGTGTCCGTTTGATGAAGTCAACACTCCGTCCAAACTTTCTCCAAACCATAGTTGGGTCTGAAACATTCCAGCTAAAACTGGAGAACCGATTTGCTGCCTTGGAAACCACAGATAGCGTTGACCAGAAGCTTGACAGATTGGTGGATGTCCTACGAGATGAGGGCACTAAGTTCTGCAAAATGCGTAGCAAAGGCAGAAAGTCAAAGCTTTCGACGGAGACTCTGAAACTCATGGAAGAACGACGCAATCCCATGTTAACTTCGTTAGAACAAGGGGTTCTTAATAAGAAAATTACCAAACTTGTACGACGTGACCTCCGATCAGCTAACACGCTCTTGATTGAAAAATCAATTGAGCGAAATCGGGGGTCAAAAGTGTTCGTCAAGACATTAGGTAGAAGCCACCTGATGAAGTTAACCACCTCGGCGTGGAAAGTCGTTTCATCCCAGTCGGAAATCCTATCGGAAGTAGAAGACTTTTACAGCCAGCTGTACGCATCGCATGCTCCTCATCTCCAACAAAACGAGGACAAAGAGCCACTCTGACACGTCACTACACCGAAGACCTGCCTGAAATAAGTCTGGACGAAATTGTGATGGCTCTTGGGCAACTTAGGAACGGAAAAGCCGCGGGTGAGGACGGAATTACTACAGAGCTCTTAAAGTCCGGTGGAACTCCACTTATTAAAGAGCTCCAAGAACTGTTTAATACCGTCCTCTTCACCGGGAGAACTCCACAGGCATGGCACAGAAGTGTGGTTATTCTGTTCTTTAAAAAGGGAGATAAGACCCTTTTGAAGACCGATATCGCTTGTGAGCCACGTCTATAAGTTGTTCTCAAGAGTCATCACAAATCGGCTCGCCCGAAGACTCAACGAATTTCAACCTCCTGAACAGGCCGGGTTTCGAAGTGGGTATAGCACCATAGACCACATCCACACGGTACGGCAGATTGTACAGAAGACAAAGGAGTATAATCGCCCCCTCTGCTTAGCGTTTGTGGACTATGAGAAGGCCTTTGACTCAGTCGAAACCTGGGCTGTTCTAGAGTCCTTACAGCGATGCCAAGTCGATTGGCGATACATCGAAGTGATGAGATGTTTATGCGACGCCACTACAATGGCGGTCCAAATCCAAGACCGGCGGACGAAACATATTCCCCTACATCGAGGCGTGAGACAAGGGGATGTAATTTCCCCGAAATTGTTCTCAAACGCATTAGAGGAAATGTTTAAGACGATTGGATTGGACGTGGCCTAAATATCAATGGCGAGTGCATCTCTCACTTACGATTTGCGGACGACATCGTAATTATGGCAGAATCGCTGGAGGACTTGCAGTGGATGCTGGACAGCTTAGCTAAAGCTTCTCAAGACAGCGGCCTCCGGATGAATTTGGATAAAACCAAAGTCATGTGCAACGAGTTCGTTGCTCCGGGACCGATTGCCGTTAGTGGAACCACTCTTGAAATTGTACAGAAATACGTTACCTGGGGCAGACGCTCGAACTAGGTAGAGGCAATTTTGAGAGTGAGGCTATGAGAAGAATACAGTTGGGCTGGGCAGCATTTGGAAAACTTCGTGAGTCTTCTCGTCACCCATCCCACAAAGTCTCAAGACAAAAATGTACAATCAGTGCGTCCTACCCGTTATGACCTACGGTGCTGAAACGTGGACACTTACAGTCAAAATGGTCCGTAAGCTCAAAGTCGCCCAGCGAGCTATGCGAGCGAGCTTGGAGTTTCTCTGAGGGATTGCATTCGCAATGAAGTAATTCGTCAGAGAACTAAAGTGACCGACATAGCTCACCGTATTAGTAAGCTGAAGTGGCAGTGGGCCGGACACATCTGTCGCAGACCTGATAACCGTTGGGGTAAACGAGTTCTGGAGTGAAGACCGCGAATCGCTAAACGTAGTGTAGGACGCCCTGAGACTAGATGGAGTGACGATATTCGAAAGGCAGCTGGTGGTGGTTGGAGACGAAAGACCGAGGATCGGGCTAAGTGGCGTATCTTGGGAGAGGCCTATGTCCAGCAGTGCCTCACCACTTTGCTTTTGTCTATTGCTTAAACTAGCTGCTTGGATTAAATTCCGCTTTCAGCTCAGTAACATAAGTGCAGTGCCGGTCCCAAGCCCGGGTAAAGAGGGAGGGCACTAGGGGGGAGGGATGGGGTGAACGACATTTCAAATCATCACTTGGTATGTCGTGCACAACATCCCGCCTCGCAACTGCCCGTGGCCGGCGTGTTAGGTGGGATTGAGGTCACCCGTGTGTTTCTCAGGCGGGCCCAATCACCATCTGCATGCAAAATACCGGGGGAAGTAGCTAACACTGCTTTCGCTTAGCACTCAACGCCCAACTAATAATAAGATCTTAGTTTCAGATTTATAGACACAATATTTTGATATGGAAGGTACATTAAAAGAATACGTTGTGCCATGCGATCCGGCTAGCGACCGGCGCTCTACGGTACCCGGGCTGCAGAGTGAGAAATCTGCTACCGAAGGCGACGGCGGAGTGGAGTCTCAGGCTCTGCCGGCCGCTGCTGCTACTGGGGCCGCACCTGCGGCGAAGGAGACCGCTGCGCGGGCTGATGTACCTGGACCAGTGCAGAAGAAGAAGCGACCCGGTCAAGCCAAGAGGAAGATGCAGAGGCTGCGACAACTGGAGGAGTCTTCTGGCGCTGTGTTGGGCGCGGCAGGTACTGGGCGAGGTGGCAACGAAGCTTCTCGGCCTAGTTTCACCTTGCCACACAAAACCGGTGGCAAAAACCACCGTAAAAAACAATCGGCCTACCTCAAAGAGGAGGCAGAAAGAGCCGATGCCATAAATCGGAGTAAACTAGGTGCAGTCGTCGACGGGGCACCGGGCCCAAGCTCAGTGGAGATGTCCACCCGTGCGGCCCTTCCCATCAGGGATAGTGCGCCGGGCGGCAGTATGGACGGATCCGCGAATGTGACGTACCGCAAACCGAGCGAGCGAGTGCAGTTGGGGATTAAAACGGCAAATGCCGAAATTAATAAAGACCTCGATAAGAGGAAAGTTGAGGAGAATAAGCCAACGACACCAACAGAGGTTGCAAAAGGTAACGGAGGAGTCCAGCTCCCGAGTAGGCCTCTGCAGGCACCTTGTTCTCTGGACAAGGGGTCAGCGGAGTGCAAAAGGGGTGCGACGGTGCCTTTACCGCCCCGATTAGGGCTGATGTGGTGTCCGAGGGTAAGGACGAATTAAGTCACGGCGTCGAGTCAACACGTCCGACCAAACGCCAACGAAGCTCTGACCTGGTGTCGCCGAGTCTTGCCGCTGCAGACAAAAAGTTGTGCCTAGCTCACGGGACCTTTACTGAGGTGGCGGGACTGGGCGGAACCGAGGGATCGGCTATAGGACGAGAAGGGCCGCAAGTAATGTCATATGCCACTGCCGTTAAACGGTACCGCGTGGTGGTACAGGACAGAAGTGGCATTATGATGGATAAGACTAAAGCGACCCTACTCCGAAAATCCATAGATAAGGCGCAGTACGAGCTTTTCAAAGCAAACCGCGCTGTACCAAAAGACCAAAGACGGCTACCAGTGTTTGGACAACGCCTAGCCAGACTGTTACATGGATGCCTTAAAATTACACCCTGCGACGACTTCTCACTGGCGTGGCTGGTCTCGACCCTCGAAAACATGCCGCCCATGTGGGAGGGATCCAGGGGATTCCAAGTGATACCTGAGAGCGAGTTGCCGAAATACAACACAGGTATTATCTATGTACCAGACTTCAATGAAGAACGGGAAGACCTCGAGCGATGGCCGTTTATATTAAGAGAGTTCCTGGCCGAACTGAACAAATGCTTAAATATAGAAGGCTGGCCAATCTTCAAGCACATTATAAGACAAAATGGCCAAACCTTCAATCACATCCTTGTGATGGGCATTCCGGTAGTGGATGTGGAGAAGCTTAAACAGGTGAACAATCGCCTTCACTACACTACCGGGTCAGTCTACGTCAAAGTGCAAGGAAAGCAAAATCGGGGTATCAGCGAGGGCAGAGGCCGGGAGGGTCGCCAGCGCCGTGGAAAGCGGCGAAGGCACTTCCTCTGTGGCCACAACCAGTGCGGAAGCGGTACCCCTAGAAGATAAGGAGTGGACCAGGGAGGAAGTGGACCGTCTCTTGGAAGTGGACGGCGAGGGCGAGGAGGATATTACAGGCGATATTATGGGCCTGACCATCTTCTCGCCCTTGTCGCTCATGGATACGGAGCGGGAATGCGCTGCCTCCGACCACTCTCTAGTTAATTAAGAAAGAATAGGAGATAGGCGTAGGAACACATTCTTAAAAATGGATAAACATTAAACACTCAAAAAATGCGAACTATAGTAATAATAATAAAAATAAAACCAACAATTCTGGTAGTGTCTCAGAATCAATAGGAAACGAGAGCGTAGTCTCAATAGACATCATACAAACTAACGTCCAACACAGTGTCACAGGCTCCAACACCCTGCGAAGATCACTAGAAGAACAATCAAACACAATAGCACTGGTCCAGGAACCATACCTCTATCACGGCAAGGTAAGCGGGTTTACAGCCCTTAAGGGTAACGTTTTCACGCCTCCGGTTAAAAACAAAACGCGTTCTTTTATATATGTGCCCAAATCTCTGAAAGCAACGTTAGTAACACACTTATGCACCGATGACTTAACGGTGGTAAGACTTGACACGGGCTTAAAAAGTGGACTCGGCTCCATCTTACTAGCATCAGCATACTTTGATGGAGGACTAACTGCACCACCACCTGAACTAGAACAACTAATGCACTTCTGTAACACCAATAATATTGAATGTGTCATCGGCAGCGATGCAAACGCACACTGTACTGTGTGGGGCTGCCCTGACACAAACGAAAGGGGTAAAGATGTGCTAGACTTTGCACTAAGGCACAATCTCAAAATCCTGAACAAAGGAGCGGAGCCGACGTTTGTCACTTCATGGGCAAAAACTATAATAGACATCACATTAGCAACTAACACCATTGCCGAAACCATAAACGAATGGCGCGTAGCGACAGACGAATATTCCGGCTCAGATCACCGAAGGATCAGGTTCAACCTGAAAGTAAGTAAACGCCATCCACGGACTTACAGAAATCCGAAAAAGACCGACAAAAGTCTTTTTGCGGAATCACTTGATAAAATTTTGCTTGAAAGCTCAAAGGAAGCATTCGTAAAAGAGCTTACAACAAACAAGATAGAAGAAATGGTAGACTTTCTAACCAAAACCTTAATTAAAGTTTTAAATCTTCGTGTCCTCTAAGGACAGAGAACATCAATACTTTGAACAGAAAAGACAGATGGTGGAACAAAGAACTCAGTAAACTGAGAAAGAAAGCAAGACACAAATTTAACAGAGCCATGAACACCAACCAAGACGAAGATTGGCAGGAATATAAAAAAACTCGACACAAGTTAAAAAAAGAAATTATGAAAAGCAAGAAAATCATGTGGCATAAATACAGTAGCTCAATTCAATCTGAAAGCGAGACTGCTAGGCTGAGAAAACTACTATCAAATGATACTCAGACCAAACTGGGAACGTTAAAGAAACCTGACGGATCATACACAACGTCTGAACAAGAACAGTTTGAATTACTTCTACAAACTCATTTTCCAGACTGCCGACCAGAATCGGAGGAAGGGTGGGAAAGCCAAATACTCCAGAAACCTTGTAAGGAGGACTGGGACTTTGCGTCATCAATAGTTACTGATGAAGCTTTGTCCTGGACGATCAGCACTTTCCAACCTTACAAGGCATCAGGACCCGACGAAATCTTTCCAGCACTTCTGCACTGGAGCTTGAGAAAGATCAAAACACACCTTGCAGCCCTATACAGAAGCTGCCTCGCGTGGAAGTACATTCCGAAAGCGTGGAGAAGTGAAAGTAGTCTTCTTGCCCAAACCAGGCAAATCAGACTACACAAACCCAAAGTCGTTTAGGCCCATCAGTCTGAGCTCCTTCCTGCTAAAAACACTGGAGAGGCTGTGTGACAAATATATTAGAAATGGTCCGCTGGTAGATAGTCCAATTAATAAAAACCAACACGCCTACCAATCTGGCAAATCGACTGAAAGCGCTCTCCATCAGGTAGTCCACAAAATTGAAAGCGCAATGGAAAAAAGACAGTCATGCTTGGTAACCTTTATCGATATTGAGGGGGCTTTTGACAAAACGACTTTTCCCAGTATAGAGGAAGGATTAAGTAGACACAATGTCGACGAAAGAGTGACTGGATGGATCACAAAAATGTTGTCGAGCAGAGCAGCCAATATAGAATCCTCGACAGAGTCGCGCTGCATACTCACGAGGGGATGCCCACAGGGAGGAGTAGTATCTCCTCTCTTATGGGTAATTGTAGCGGATGAATTGATCTAAACAAAGAAGGTATAACTACCGTTGCATATGCGGACGATTTAGCAATCATGGTCTCTGGACTCTGCAAATCGACATTATGTGAAAAAATGCAAATGGCACTTAAAATACTCGAAAAGTTCTGTGGAAATAGAGATCTGTCTGCTAATCCAAACAAAACAGAAATGGTGTTATTCACACGTAAAACAAAAATACAAAAAATAAGACTTCCCACACTATTTGGAACGCAATTGACGCTGAGCAAGGAAGTGAAGTACCTTGGTATATGGTTGGACAGTAAGCTACTGTGGGCAAAACAACTTGACCATGTTACCACTAAGGCTACAAATATTTTATGGCAGTGTACCAAAGCGATTGGCAAAGACTGGGGACTTAAACCAAAACTATGTCGCTGGATGTACACAGTAATAGTTCGACCAGCACTAACTTATGGTTGTGTAGTGTGGTGGCCTAGAACCAATCTGGTGACCACAATCTCTAAATTACAAAAGCTTCAGCGGTTGGCTTGTTCACTAATCAGTGGATGTGTAAAGCCTACACCGTCCGAAGCACTTGACATAATACTTGGCCTGCCACCACTTCATCTTCATATACAGCAGGAGGCAATGGCGGCAGCGCTAAGAATCAAATCTACGGATCAATGGAAAGGCTCAAGGATTCCCACGAATCACTGTAAAATCCTAGACCGGGCAACGTAGGTTGTGGATACCACTCACCAGAGCTAGACCTAGCAGAATCATTAGCCCTAAACAAAACTACAACAGTAATGCAAGCAGAAGCTATGGGCCTTCTGTTAGCTGCTAAAGCAGTCCTTAGAAAAGAAATACATAACAATGTATACAGTAGCAAACCAGAACTGAAGTTCGTAACGGACAGTGCAGCAACTATTTACGCTCTACGAAGACCCACAACCAGGTCAAAAGTGATAGCTGAATGACACTCTACCTTACAGAGTCTTGCACGCGATCATGATGTCACTGTAGAATGGACCAAAAGCCATAGCATATGCGAAGGAAACAAAAAAAGCAAACGTACTTGCCAAAGCAGGTCAAAGAAGAACATCAGGGCAGCTATAGCTGAATTGTGTAAGCCAATTGCTTCAGAAACGCGGAATCTGCTATGTTTATACACAGAAAAAGAGCAGCAAAAACTTTGGGATAAATCCATAAAGTGTAAACACACAAAAGTTGTGTTCCCACTGATGGATAAAAAAGTGACTAACAAACTCCTGAATTTATTAAGACTAGATCTCCGTCTAATGATAGGCCTCATCACTGGCCACTGTGAGTTAAACTACCACCTTCACAAAATAGGATTCACTGACAGTCCCCTATGCAGGGGCTGTTTGCGGGAGAATGAAACTGTGGAACACGTGCTCCTACGTTGTGAGGCCACAGTAAGCATAAGATTAAGATCAGGACTCCTTGAAGAAATTCCAAATCAAGTATGCAGAAACACAACACCTGACGAAATGGGAGTGGAACTAGTATGCCAGCGACCCAAGGCCGTGCTCCGCTATTTTAAGGAGCTTGGCTGGTTTGGGTAGGTGGGCAGGGGGGAAGTGCACAATACACCCCTAGCGGGACGTCAGTGCAGGTCTATCACCCCCCACCCTGAATTTGATGTCCAGCAGTGGACAAGTACAGGCTGATGATGATGGAAGACGTACGAATTTTTAAACTTATTTCAAATAATGTTTAAGTAAATTAGTTTGTTTAAAAAATGCCTTTATGGAATCAAGTGTCCCTAAGTACTTTCTGTTTAAAATATCCCAATTCGTAGAGTAAATACTCGATAGTAGGAACACTTAAGTGTTGTCATGTAAAA
Organism: Ectropis grisescens; assembly: GCA_017562165.1. NCBI lineage: Eukaryota > Metazoa > Arthropoda > Insecta > Lepidoptera > Geometridae > Ectropis > Ectropis grisescens. Next base: position 13,429,106 of record CM029767.1, on the reverse strand, counting down.
AGTTCGCAAATAAATCCAGTATCTATTTTCGTTAGCCAGACTCTACTATATAGTCAAGCGGTCAAATCCTTTCATTTCATATCCATACGAGGTAGGTTATACAAAATAGAACGCCGAAGGCTAGTCATGTATTTGTAAAATAAAGCATAAGCAGCCCACAGGTTGGACTCCGGGCCTTCACACATAAAATAAGTCACGATCATAATACACCGCACTGGCCCAGTGCGGGTTGGTGGATCAGTGGCGATGATACATTTGTACCTACATCTGCACTTGGAATAGACACAGAGGTGCCGACAGAATTCTAACCTTAAGATTATGAATCGCACGGTCTAACCACTGAGCCATCACGGCTTTCTATGTTTGAGGTAAATCGGAACCACTGCACATATAAGCTAACTAGCTGAACCCGCTACTTCGTTCGCGTGAGCAGATGTTACGGACTTATACATTAGTTGAAAGTACGTCAAAATATTTGTAGAAGTAGCCATTGAAAAACAGAGTGAATTTGTTTTTGCACACAAAAAGTTATTTTAATTTCATCATCTTTGCCTCAGAAGCCTGTGTGGAATCAAAATGATTAAAATTTTGAGTTTTAATGTTACTCAAGCAAGTTGAACCCGTAAATCTAAGCCAAGTCTTAGTGAAATGTTAATGTAAGAATTTTATTGTAACACACAAAAAGAATCAAAGAACGAAAGAATCTAAATTCAGCATCAAAATCCTTTTAGCAGCACAAAACTCATTAGTACAATTTGGTATACCAGTAACGCCACCTAGTGATGAAAGAAAAAATACATACCACAATATCAAAACATTGATTTAAATGGGGTTTAGTGCTTGAGATTTAAACTGACATTAGCGCCATCTTATGAGAATATAACGTTGCTTGTTATTTTGATTGTGGACCCAAAAAAATTATCTACGCCAAACGGGGGTGCATATATTTATGGAGTTAAATGAAAATATAGACTTATTACCCCATGTGAAATTTTAGACTCTAAACTATCTGCGTTTCGTATGTCAAACCAATTCGTTGTGTCGTTTTGACGTTCATATTTGTTTCCTTAGGGCCACAGATTACATACCTCCTTAGGGCCAATGCTTTTATTCGGGTTGAGAGGTAGTATATATGTGGTATTTCAGATTATAAGTTATCTCTATTTCATTTTTCTACCATATTTGCTTAGTATTTCTGACGTCACACTGAAAATTTCAACTGTCTAGCTATCACCGTTCTTGAGATACAGCCTGGTGACAGACGGACGGACGGACGGACACCGAAGTCTCAGTAATAGGGTCCCGTTTTTACCCTTTGGGTACGGAATCCTAACAACGGTCTGCTTCGGTCACCGAAGCTTGTTAAACACTACCTTTAAATTTTAAACAGTATTTGGATTGAAATAATACGTTTTCTAATAAGTTACGGCTGGTCTAGTAAGTTACAGCTGACCTAGTCGGGAGAACGCCGACTGTCGATCCGGAGACCACCACGCGCAGCACTATCTTTTCAGAGTCATGTTCGTAATGCCGGTAATTAAAACGGTGAAGGAATAAATCGTGAGAAACCCGAAATGTACCCAGAATCTAAGTTCTAAATCATATGTCATCCACCAACCGACACTGGGCCAGCGTGGTGGATTATAGACTTGACTCTCTCCTTGCGAGAGAAGGCCCCGACGCCCAGTTGTGGGAACATTTAATGGGTTTTTATGCTGCTACTTATTATGCTAATATGTTTTCTCCTAAAGAACAAAAATCTACTTCAATGACCGGTAATTTACCGACCGATATATGAAATCACCTCTGAAGTATTTTCAACCAAAAAAAATTGGTTGCCTGTAAAGTCGGTACTATACGGGCGAAAGTTTTACGTGACAACGACTTTGAGTGGTAAAATAATTTTACGGAAGGGACGCGTGCCTTTCACTTTTTATGTCTGTCTCTCTCGCTCTTAGGCGGGCTAACCATGCCCGAGTGGAAGGGACGCGTGCCTCTCACTCGCTCTCGTTGTGAGCGCATAACGTGAGCGGAGCGTAACGCAGTTTCTTGAAGTGTCACCCGGCAAACCAATTTATAAGACGTTGTCACGTCAACAAAAAAGCAATTATCAAAATGCGAAAAGCAATTATCGCGTAAAATAAAACCAAATAAAAAAACATACAACTCGATTGAGAACATCCTCCTTGTCTGAAGTCGGTTATAGCCGAATGATGTTTGTTTTTCCACACAAAAATATATTTTTGACAATTCCTTTTTCATTCAAGACGACGCGACGCGATCACGTAGGCACGTTCTAGAATCTAAACCTAGATATTCTGTGGATCGTCTGTGATACACAGAATACTTAGAAGTTACTATGTACGGAACGCGGCGCGCGTATCGTTATTATTTAATGTTTGTGTAATTTCCAAACCACCAGACTGATAATGTTCAAATTTTGACGGGACAATATGAAAAATGTGCTCTTTCTAACAAAAAAAGAATTAATGAAATTAAACAACGCAAACATGAGTTACAACCAAATACACATTCTGTTTTTCACCCCCTCCCGCAAGAAAACCGTTCAGAATTTAGGGATCAAAAGTAGCCTACAGCATTTTCCTTAGAATAAACTAAAGTCATGCCAAGTTTCAGCTGAATTGAATCAGTAGTTTCGGCGTAATGCGTGATCCCTATACAGAAAGACAGACAGACAGACAGACATGAAAGAAAAAAAATGCAGTTTCGCCATCAGTATCGACTACGGAGTTCTCCAAAAAATTTTTTTCAAAATATCTTCAATGTACAGAATTCGACCCGTTACAGTTTTATTATAAGTATAGATAAACCGTACCGTTTTAAAGTGATAGTTTTCTAGATCACCATGAACTATATTTCATGGGTAACACATGTAAAGTCAAGTGATACCAATGTTTAACACAACATACGATGTTTTTTAACTCCAGACCAAAAACACACACAGACACACACACAGAACAGACAGACAGGCAGACAAACAGACAGACATCGATGTCAAACTTAAAACTTTTTTGGTCGGGGGTTAAAAACACTGATTAAAGTAACAACGAAGTATACGAACTTTTGTATTATATTACTTGCTGCTACGGAAGCCTTCATGGGCGAGCCTGACTCGCACTTGACCACTTTTTTTCACAACTCGTTCAATATGGGTATCAAATGAAAGGGCTTGACTAGTAAGTAGAATGTTGTCCAGATTACAAATCCGAGGTAGTCGGGGTAAATCAAAATTTTTAATTTTGTTCTTGTTGTAAAAGGTTTCGTATTTTCTATAGGATTTACCTACGGATTTACGGAGTAGTTTGTTCATCTCGGGTTACTAAGGTAGCAGCACGGCGTAGAATCAGTTATGTGTGTTAGTAAGACGTCACACATTTTATTGATTTCAATACGTCATCAATTCCCTTCCCTCTCTTCGTCCGGCCTCCCGATGCGCAAACACCGTGGCAACTAGAATGTATTTGACGCAGATCGATTGAATCCCTTGGAAAACCTATTAGGACAACATAACTGGACAGAGCTATAAATAGAGCTGGACAGAGATAGTAAACAAATCGAAGAGGTTTGGCTCTACTTATGTGATATACCTAGGCTGTAGAATGCGTTGTATTATATTATATAGGTATTTTTTTCGATACAATCTTGGTGTCTTGAAATCGAGAGTGAATGGGTTTTTTCCATTAACTGTTCAAAACTTCTCTGTATCGTATACCTTTAAACGAGCAATTCTTGTAGGTATTTTTTTCGATACAATCTTGGTGTCTTGAAATCGAGAGTGAATGGGTTTTTTTCCATTAACTGTTCAAAACTTCTCTGTATCTTATACCTTTAAACGAGCAATTCTTGTAGGTATAAGTATATATTATACAGAATTTGATTCTTGGAAACGGCTCGAACGATTTTCATGAAATGATGTGTACAGAGGGTTTCGGGGACGATAAATCGATCTAGGCAGGTTTTATTAAAAAAAGCCTTTTTATTTGGGGGAATCGTTGAATAGGTATTAAAAAAAATAGTTTTCTTTCAATAAGTTCCTTTTTTTTAGAAAATCTGTATGTACTTATCTAAGTAACCGTGCAAAGCTCGATCACCCAGGTACTACAATAATTAAACGAGATGTTATTATTTGGAAATAAAATATAGGTATTGTTTTTCAGGAGCTCAGGAGGAGCTTTTTCAGGACCCTAGATAGCTGGGGTTGGTCAAAGCCAACATATTTGTAGCTGTCCATGGAAAAAAACACTGTTTTCTCAGGTCAATGCTCACCAGAGATAATGTTTGTCCCTGACACTTATTAATAGTGGCGGCAAAAGAAATCTTTACGGGATACTGTCTACTATTATTATTATTTTTTTATTTATAAATTAAGACTAACAAATTGTCTTGCCAGACATATTGCATGCCTCTCGCAGAGGCCAGTTTGTATGGGGCAACTTTTAAAATGTTTTGTATCATCTAATCTTACCTACAAACAGCAATAAAGATTTTTGTATTTTGTATTTGTCATACTGTAGCCTCGGAGTCATAGGTATCCACGGAATATAAGCAAGTTGTCCCACTACTGGCCCTGTGAAACCACGATTATAATTCTCCCACAACTCTTTTATGAGTAGCCATTTAAGTTTTTATGTTTTTTAATGGCATGATAGGAATGCCAACTTTTAAAATATACGTGGGGATGTAAGCCAGAAGGGCTCAAAAATTTTTAAAATTCTTGAGGATAGTGCACTGTATACTAATATTACACACCTTTACAACGACTTGTACTGTTTAACTTGACCGGGAATTTTCTGTAAAATTAGTTTATTCTCGGATTTCCTATCGCTATTCGCGGCTATTATACCTACATATGTATAAGTAGATGGAGTTATTCTTGGACACGTTGATATTGTCAGAGATCTTGGTGTGGTATTTGATTCGGCACTATCTTTCAGAGCTTATTATAAACACTTAATTAATCACTTTGTTTCAGTAATCTGTGAAACATTTAAGAATATGGATAACTGGATTATTCTTTATTTTTATAGTCCGGTTGGGTCCATTATAGAGTACTGCTCTTCGGTGTGGTACCCAATATATGACATACATGTGTATAGAATATAATCTATCCAGTGTACATTTTAAGATCATTGTGCACTCGACTGGGATTGCGACGCAGGCTCAGGGAATACTCTGACAGGCTTACCAAAATTAAACTGAAAAGTTTTTAAATGTCATAGATATGACACTGATTTATGTAGGTACATTGTATAAAAGGTTGCGGTCTATTTGGACTGAATGTTATATAAAATTGTGGTGCTGCTGGAGGTGAGCTTTTACAAAATATTAATTTTAAAGTACCCACACGATCCGTTCGTAAAGTAGGTATGTACTCGACCCTAACCCAAAACAATGTACCTATAAAGGAATAGTCCCGTTAAAAAAAAGTTTTTTAACTGTATTAAGTATATTAGGTATGTAACTGAATAAATAAATACTTCGCTATAGAAACAGTAATTTTCTAGTGGATTAGTTTAAGATTTCGTCGAATTCTCATATTTTGATATAAACACAAACTGGTCATGAGTTACGACCACGGATATTAACCACGGATATCCGTGGTTACGACAATATTTTTTTATAAGGACAGCGGTCTCTATTTTCTATTAGACTCAATCTGCGGAGGAGGCTTTTCGTCATAGCGTACCAAGGTAACAGAAAAGTATAGAATCAGTTATATTGGCAGGCACGTCAGACATGACTGTATTGATATTGATACGTCACGCATTTCCCTTCCCTCCCTTCACATGCTTCCCCTTGCGACGCGACGCGACGCGAAGATGCACCGTGCGTGAGAAACAGAACGTATTTCGACGCAGCAGTACCTATAGTTCGGTTTCTTGGTACAACAGAACGGGATTAGAACACTTATTACATTATTTTAGAGATTGGCTGATGTGCATCCTTGGCCGGCATTGCTTTCAGTCACTTTACGGCAAATCATGTTTTGAAGTGAATAACTTCTTTTAGCGGACTTTAAACCACACATAGGTCAGGCGCGGAATGGAGTTGAATCTGCGTAATAGATTTGAGGCCCGAATTTGGTGTACTGTTTTGGATTCAGAAAAGCATGCCGATTATGATTCTGGATGTTGCCAGGAGGTGTACTGGACCATTTTTTTTATTAAGGTGGCCCTTAAACACGAGGTAAATGGAGTGAACACATGCTGTGGTTTTATGATTAATTAGCGCCTGCCCCGGCTTCGCACGGGTGCCTTGCCAACATATACGTATTGATATGATAAATTTACTAAATAAAAATGGTAATTGTGAGACGCCTATGAGATATGTGGACTTTTTTGTAGATCTTTTTAAGGGGTATAATATTGCAGTACATTATTTTGATCTATCTATTAGGGTTCAGCCAGCCTTTGCAATGTAAAAAAACAGCTTTAGAATGTACGAAGAGACTGCTAATAATTTGTTTACGAAAACTAGCCAAATAAGATCTGAAGCTTTAGTGTGTTATGTTAAGTTTTAAGAAAACAATACATTTTAAGTTCATACAAAATATTCTATGTTGTTTTAATCAATTAATTGTAGGACATTGAACTTGGCACCCATTTACATCTCACTTCTTTTGTTGTTGAAGTTAACAATCAAGCCATATATCAGAGTATTAAACTTGGCTCTCATTTCACATTTATTTTATGTTTTTGATGTGACATCATTACTTTTTGTACTAAAATGATCATGGAACATCTTAACTATCATACTAAAATGAAAGTTTAGAATGTTTGGGTGTCTGTTGCTCAATCACGTCGGATCAGGTCTATGATGAAGTTTCGATTCGATTACAGTCAGAAATTATACATACATAAATAGCTGACTAAATGTTCCCACCGCTGGGACTCGAGGCCTCTTCTCACAGAGATAGAATCAAGGCCCATAGTCCAGTACGTTGGTACAACTGGCCAAGTATGGGTTGGTAGATGTCACAAGACCTTAAAAGATTATGGGTTTATGTTGGTTTTCTCATTTTGTTTTACTTCACCTTATTATAAGTTAGTGGCATTACGCACGTGGATCCGAAAAGACAGTAGTGCACGGGTAAGATTCGATCCAGGGGCTCTGGATCGGCAGACGCCATTCTCCCGACTAGACCAGCTGTAATTTTGGCTTTAGAATAGCGCAGAGGCTCCTTTTACTGCGGGAAAATAACGGGAACAAGACCTACGCGGTAAAAAGGTAAAATCACGGAGCACTGTAGTAAGTTACATGATCTTACACTTTCTATTTTACGGCTGATATTGGATAGTTACGGCTGGTTTAGTACGATACGGCTGGTCTAACCAGACGAAAGGCGACTGCCGATTATTCTACGGAACCACCAAAGCATGTTCAACGTGAAATCACGCACAGGGCATTTGACCCCCAAAATCGGAGGTTGCGTACTGGTGACCCCTTCCAAAAATACTAAAGATTTTTATCCATTTTTATTATCTGTATGTTTTTATTGAGCGTCGAAAATAAATTAATTGTTACACGTCCCGTCCCGCTAAAGCCGCGTGTACCATTTTCTCGCCGCATTTGTACCAGGCTCTCAGATATTACAGGAGCTGAGTTCTAAACGGAGGGGTTGAGCTGCAAGTGGGAGAGATCTGAAAGTGAAAGTGCATTTTCCAACTGGGATAGTGCTACGTCTAGGTCCACGTGAATAAGTGAGACAGAGTAGGTGTAGGGGAAGTAGGGTGGCGCTACGTGGTTTGAGAACTAGGGTGGCTTTATACGAGCTAACTACCTAACCTATACCTAACTAACAAAGTTCATACGTTATTCTCCTATTATTATGTCTACTACCTCTACACTAGTAATTATATAATAAGATATACCTAGGTAGATAGAGTTTATTATAACAAATTGCCAGAAAATGGGAAAAAGATATCCAGTAACGCAATATTTATAAGTAAAGTCAAGCTACTTTTTACCAAAACACAAAAAATATACTTAAAAACTCAAAAAACCCGACTGCATAAAAAGTGAACCAAACTATGTACTTACATACTTACTAAAACCAAAAAATAATTATAAAATAACATAATATTTTATTGATTTAATACTATTGCAGGTAATAAAATTTATTCTAATATAGGTACATAGCAACTGAACAGTCGGGATCCATTATTATTTCGATTACGAACACATTTTGTGGTGTACTTTATATTGTTTAGTTTTAGTTAGGGATGTAACGATACCGATACCGATATATCGCCCGATATAATCGGCAGGCCGATATATCGGCAACGCCGATACAACGCGGTCGATATCAACCAGTTCTACAAGAACAAAATTTAAAAAAATTATTAACCCCCGACTGCCTCGGATTTGTTATCTGTACAACATTCTACTAGTCAAGCCCTTTCATTTGATACTGTTATTAAGGGAGTTTTGTTAATGAATGAATGCATCCATATGTATTTATATTCAACAACGCCGTTTGTATAGATACAAATACAAAAATCTTTATTGCTGTTTGTAGGTAAGATAAGCTGATACAAAACATTTTAAAAGTTGCCCCATACAAACTGGCCTCTACGAGAGGCATGCAATATGTCTGACAAGACAATTTGTTGTAGTCTTAATTTAGAAATGAAAAATATTAAAATAATAGTCAGCTGATTAAAGTCTTCTTCTTCCACATCTTCTACTAATTTCTGTTTTTTGTTTATGTCATCTGATTCTTCATCTTCGATTCATTTCTGGCTTCTATTTGGTTGTGATATATATGTGTGAGATAAATGCTTGGTGAGCACAATTTCGCCAGCGTCTTGTGTTTCATCATGATATTGTCTTGTGTTTTTGAGTTTGATCAGTGTGTCCATCCAGGATCTAAGGTCTTGCAGTAGTAGATCTTGCAGTTCATCCATTTGAGGAATGTCAAGAATGTATAAAGTGCAATCTCTATATATAAAAATGTTATGTTGGTTTGTGTACGCTTCAAAAACTCGAAAAGTTCTGCACCGATCGAGCTGATATTTTACAGTGATATATAATCCGCATCAAGGATTGTTTTTATCTAATTTTTGTATCACAATGTGCTACAGCAAAGCGTGGCAGGGTACAGCTAGTATATGTATATCATCAAAAAATGACCATATGTAGGTATACAGTGAAATATGTAAATACTCAAAGAGTAACAAAATGTAATACAGTACAAACTAATTCATCATGATACAATACATAATTATTTGGTTTTATGTCAGTTGAATGACAAATTTCATAATGGAATCACAGATTTCTAAAACAAAAGGCAGATGGAACGTTCGGAACACAGATCCTGAGGTCCAGAACCAAATATCAAACGCCAAAGCAAATACAAACTCCAGTCAGTACGAAACGGACTTCCGTCTCGTACGGGAGTCCCGTGTGATTTTAAGTTTTGTTTAAGATAATGCCGTCTTGCGTCTTCAAACATTGCAAACATTGTTCCCAAAAATCAAAAAAGGGAAGAGGAATATCATTTCATAGGAAAGTTTGAATATTTTTACTGCTATTTATATAATTTAGGCGATTTTATTTCGATTGATGAATAGAAACACAACACCTCAACGAAAATTGGTTAGTGTTGCTATACTAAATTGAAATTATTTTCCCTATTATAGTTGAGGTAAAATCTAGATTATGATTTTTTTTAAGATACTCGTAGACCAAATTATTTATGTAGATTGTATTATTCTATTTTGAACCCTATTTTTATAATCGTATTTATTAATTTAATGTGAATCGATGCCTAGCACTAATTTAATCCACGTCATTACTAGTGTTTATAAAAATACTAATAGTGTTGATGAAAACTATAGTTATGAAGCAAGTTGTTAATACTTGTAAGTAGGTATCCAAGCTTAAAAAAGTAGGCGAGTTATTTTGAGAGATCTAATCATTTTAATTAACCTCATGTTATCTGGTCGAGTCAGTAGTGACATTGTCGAAGTATTATTCGGTGCTAATGTGTGCGTACATACTTACCCAAAAAAGATGTTGGGATCAGGCCAATCGCTGTTGGCACCACATATACTGGCCTTGCTGCCAAGGTGGGTTGTAGGTATAAAACGTTGCTCTTTCGAGCTTCCTGTCCCAACAAACTTGATTTTGGTTCTCTGGGTGGACGTGAAGCTGTTATTCATTCTGTCCTGACTTTCTTTGTCCAAAATTGGGGAGAGGGCTGTTAAAGGTCGTCAAAAGGTGGACGTCAAGAACGCCTTTAATTTGGTTGATCGTGGAACCCAGTTGTCCGAAGGGAATAATAAAATTCTTGACCTCTACAATTTTCTTTGGCAATGTTATGGCGGACCCACAAAATTATCAAAACAATATTTTGCTATCTTCCGTTGGCTATCAACTTGGTGAACCGGCCATGCGACCTTCGCCCTGGCCATTCGCTCTATCATTTTACGTCTCCAGTCCAGTTTAAACGTTTGGTACTTGGACGACGTGCTGACGGACGACTTGGAGATTGTGCGACTGATTTGCATGATCTGATACCTCCTTGCCCTTTTTTCTATCGGAATGCTCGTAGCTCGAAAAAGCGACATCGTTTCATGGTTGATGTTCCAAAGACACGAACGAAGAGATTTGACTCTACTTTTGTGATAAGAACATCTAGGTTGTGGAATACGTTGCCTGAGTAGGCTTTCCCCATCTTTGTGTCTTCAAATCGAGAGTGAATCAGTTTCTTCTAGGTAAATACGCTCCATCGTAGACCGTATCGTCGCTTAACATCAGGCAAGATGGCGGTCAAGTGTAAACCTATAAAAGCTAAAAAAAAAAAAACAACGACGGAACTTTGGGTGGCGATGTGAATAATGTTCAACTGATTTACAAAAACTCTTAGACGGTTTTCGTTGGTTTGTATCAACATTTTTGAAAAGGTGAACTTTTCGTTTGCGACACGCGTTTGGACAAAGATTGGATAGTAAACAAATTGAATGATCTGGCCCCCCCAATATCAAATCAGTTAACAAAAATTCTCTGCACCTCCTGTGTTCACCGATATTAAATAACTACTCATTTAACCACCTTTTGTCAAGCATAATATTCAAAATTTCACTCCGATAGAATACTCAAAATAAATGCGGCGTTGTCTTTTTACTCCCAAATTTTCTGTACGAATATTCGAATTTTTAGTTGCATGCAAAATCAACATTCTTTACTTCATAGGATGGAAATAGTAATAACAAGAAAACCTTGCATAATATATAATCGGTGTTATAATAAATTATTTTAACTTTATAATATATGTATGTTTTTATTAAACGCGAAGATTTCCGAAGCTAAGACATCAATAGTGGGATTTTTTTTCTTAAGACTGGGAACATTACACGCACACCAACGTGAGTAATTTGACAACGTCGGTGAGAGCTGTCACGCATACATAACTAATTACTGGCCTCACAGTGTCGTTCACGAAGGTTTCATCTGTTTAGAAATCTGTGAATGGAATAATAATATCTATTGAGTTATTAATGGAATAAGGTTAATGTATTGTAAAGATTTCATGTTAAAAAATGTCTAAAATATTAGTATTCCAATTAATTTCCTTATCATTTAAAAATTCACTTACAGTATAATAGCATTTGTGTTTCAGCATTTTTTTTAGTTTACGTTTGAACATTGTTATGTTAAGTCCTTTTATGGCATTTGGCAGCTTATTATATAAAAGACGAGCCATACAAAAAATGCTGTCACTCATAATCTTTTTTTTTCGTTGAGCAGTCTACACTTATCACGCCGGTTACGTTTTACTTTGTCACTCAATAGCGGAAAATAATGAGGGTTATTCCTTACAAAACACATAACTTCAAAATAAATATGTACAGGCACGGCAGGTTTAATATTTGGTTGTCTATGAATACTTGTCGGCAGCTATCTGTAACTTGCATCTCGAACATAGCACGAATGCATCGTTTTTGTGCTTTGAAAACTGAGGCTGTATCAATTGATTTCCCCCAAAAAATTATGAAATGAAATGAAATGAAATTTATTCGGTTCAAGAGCACTATTACTTAAAAAACAGATTAATATCTACTTATTCATAAACACAAAGATATTTAAACAAATGTACACTGGTACTCACACTAGGGCAACCTGTGTCGTGGGTACCAGGCATAACAATTACAAAACAACAATTTATAGAAACTTATGAAAAACAATAAGAAAAAACAAAACATTATTAAACATATTGTATTGTATAGCTACAAAATACAGACGAAGAATAAACATATAAGTAATACTCACAACTAATATACATACTTATATATCTATACCCAATACATATTTAATACGTAGTTATATTTTACACTAATATGGAATTCATATGAAAATAGTAGAAGATTATAGATGGTTGTGTTTGAATAATACATATTTATATTATATGTGGATGTGTGTGAGGGTGTGTGTGTGAGGGTGCGTACATGTCGTCGGTGTAGGTGTGTGTAAGACAGAGAGAATTACTGGGATAATATGTGTGCAGGAGTGGATGTGTTAATGTGTGCGTGTATAAAGCTTTGACGCCCAAATGGATTTGCCAGTCTTTGTTATAATTTTACACTTTCCAAATTTACTAAGGGAAAATTGGGTTAATTGAACGATGTCACAATTTTTTCTGTCTCTGCGTAGCCCTGAGTAGATAGCCAAACCGAGACCTTTTTCTTGCACTCGTAATGTGACGTACTTATAATGTCTAGCTCTTTGTCAATAAGTTGGTAAAGGTATGGTCCCATATCCCATATCTCAAGACTGATGACACCATGGTAAGATTTAAGAAGAGCCACTTTCTTTACCACTGGAGCAAGCCTATGCAGAGCATATGCCGAGCTTCTTGCAGAGAATCTCAACATGTACCTTTCAATTCAATTTCATGTCTATTGTTAGGCCCAAAAATGTTGGTGTAGTGACTTCTGCAATTTTTGAATTAAGCTATTGTATAGCTTTTATCGCGGGCCTGAGGACCAAATTTTAGTGATCGTGCATCTCTTTCTTATGTACACAAGAAAGAGGGATGGAAGACCGTAACGCCGTCCTCCCCACTCGGTCATTCGACTTTGAATATTATTTGTATTAGCTTTACAGACTAAATGCTCTTAGTAGTGTTGCCAACTTAACGGATTTCCCGTGAATTTTTTTTTATGGTAAACAAATGTCACTCTTCAAAATAAAAGCAATTCCGAAAAATTGCCCTAATGCTTATGTTGATAAAAATGCATGCAACATGCAATAGCTTTACCGCGGCAGTCTCCGAGTGCCACACTTCTTTTTTTGATAATTTATGTTTATGTTACTCAAGTAATTTTTTAATCCCCGACAAAAAAAAGGGGTGTTATAAGTTTGACGTCGATGTCTGTCTGTCTGTCTGTCTGTCGGTCTGTCTGTCTGTCTGTCTGTCTGTCTGTCTGTCTGTGTGTGTGTCTGTCTGTGGCACCGTAGAGCTCAAACGGATGGGCCGATTTCGATGCGGTTTTTTTTATTTGAAAGTTAATATCCGTGCGGGTGTTCTTAGCTATGTTTGGTTAATATCGATTCAAAATGGCCGCCTCCACAAAATGGCGGACAAAATATTTCTTCACAACCTACCTCAATATGGGTATCAAATGAAAGGGCTTGACTAGCAGAGTACTAAACGCTATAACAAATTTCAAATTCAAGATGGCCGCCACCACAAAATGGCGAATTATATAATATTTTTCACTACTACCTCAATATGAGTATCAAATGAAAGGGCTTGATTAGTAGAATACTTTGCACTATGACAAATTTCAAATCCAAGATGGCCGCTACCACAAAATGGCGAATTACATTTCCTTTTTCACAATTCCCTTAATATGGGTATCAAATGAAAGGGCTTGACTAGTAGAATGTTGTACAGATAACAAATCTAAGGTAGTCGGGGGTTAATCAAAATTTTTAATTTTGTTCTTGTGTTTGAGTAAATTGCATGAAATTGGTTATGTTTAAATTAATTTTTAAGTTATTAATGTTTAACCAATGGATAGATGAATTTAGTGCGGCATTGATATCTTCCTCATAATTAGCTTTATCTTGGCATGCTATTGTGATTGTGCTGTCATCTGCAAATAGTGACATTGGATGCTCAATTATATTAGGAAAATCATTTATGTAGACAATAAATTGAAACATATAATATAACTAGCTGGCAGGGTACTGCCACGCTTCGCTGTAGCATTGTGATGCAAAAATTCGATAAAAAACAATCCTTGATGCGGATTATATATCATTGTAAAATTTCAGCTCGATCAGTGCAGAACTTTTTGAGTTTTTGAAGCGTACACAAACCAACATAACATTTTTATATATAGAGATACAACATATAATTAAAGTAGAGTTTTAGTCTAAATCTTAGAAATCTAAACATTTCTATTTTCACCATCTTGGCGTAGTCTAGGTATCGGCCAAAATTAAACAAAACATAGGTACTTAGATGTTTAATTTTTATTCTCAATTTTCTTTAGTTACAAATAAGCTTATTCAAGGTTTTTGAATGGTTAGACGAATCTTTTTCAACCAAATATCGTCAATAGGAGAAAAGCTTCTGGCTGTTAGATTTTCGCCATTCTTTTAAAAGCGACAGGTTCCTATCAATACATTTGTACAAATAAGCAAAATTGGAGTGTCTCTGTGTGAAATCAAATTAGCAGCTTAGTTTCCAAAGTGAGCCATCAAATTCTGAGTTACACACCTTAGTTTTCACTTCTATCGGCAGCTCCTGCCAATGCATGACTGCCAATTTTTTAAATATGATTATCTACGTCAATTTGTCTTTGTCAATGAGGCGCTTTCAAAATTCAAGTAGTAATTTCGAGGCCGAGCCGGTCAATTTGTCCGCCAACGATAGCGCTGAGATAACAGGATAATACTACCTACTTTGAAAGCAAACGGAGGCCACAAAGTCCGCGCCGCCGGCGCCACCAGAGTGGCAGCCCGTGGCTGCCCGCTATGAATAGCACAAATTAGTTTATATCCAGAAACGCCGACGGCTACCTGGTAGCTGATGACATTTAAACAAGAATCATACTCTACCGATGTTAGTTAGCAATGGCTTAGTATGATTTTATAAATTGTACCTATTCCTACCTACCTACTGAGTCCGCGTGATTTTCACTAGAACAAACGTCGTGAATTAATCGCCCCCATGCCTCGGGTGGCCTACCATGGGTTTATAATTTTTGCCAACTGACTGTGATATCAATTCTACGGTGACGTAAACAAATTATAAAATCACGTCTCTTCCATACAATTTTTAGCATCTACATGACATTCATGGGATCGCGAACTTTTGTGTACATTTAGTTTTCCTCAACAATCAATACGTATATCAACAAGTTTTTTGAAAACGGAATAAAAACTGAGATACTATTATTAAACCATTTATTTTCTTAACCACCAAGTGGAAGTATTTTTTCTGTAGAAAAAATGTGGCTCGTCGATGACCTCTATCGTTCTGTTCGGCCGGGGCACTCCCCAAAGGAAGTAAATGGCGGTTGTAGGAGCGAGTTTTCGCTTCAATGTTCGTTTAGTCCCTCGAGTTGTGCTACCAGGAGAAGTAGATGGGATATGTAACCAGGGTTCCGTACTCATCTCAGCATTACCTGTAAATGTAGAACAAATAAAGTACGAAAACAAGATGTTTTTTTTAACTAAATTCCTAGGTAGAAACTCGGTGTTTTCAGAATGACATTTATGAGTGGCATATGGGTGAAAAAATGTGTCCAATTAATTATATTTACGTATAAGAGTAGTTATACGATGCCTGTGTTGCGAGTGCGAACTATTGTAACTGACATTCATCTGAAATTCTAAAAAAGGAGACTCTTCTCTTCAATTATACAAATAAGCATAAACACCGTTTTGACTATCTAGTTGATTTATCACATTCAGCATCAATTCATTTTACAGTTAATCTTATGCTCATCTTACCGTCAAATTTAACATCAGGTTCGTCAGTAGTAGTGCCTCGTCCATCGTATGGTGCAGTTGTGGACCATACGTCATACTCAGGAATCCACATTTTTTGATCGAGGGGTTCATAGCCGTAATCTGTCATGTATGATTGACCCCGATATTCGTGACGTTTGGTCGAGAAGTCCTACGCAAAAAAAAAACAATTCAGATTTTTCCAGGATAGTCAATCACTCACGCAGGAAAAAAATCTGTCGATAGCTTTACGTTACAACGGCGTCACGAGTTCCGAAAAAAGAAAGTAATGACTCGAGGTGCAACTCACTTTCTAATAAGTTATGTAAGTAGTCAGTTCTCTCTACTTAGTCTGTGGTCAGTTCCATGCAAACGATCAAACTGCAAGATCGACTTCGTAACACAGAATTACAAAGAAGGTTCAATATTCCGGACGTCAGAGTACCTACCGTTAACAGAACTAAAATGGAGTTCGTCATCATCATCATCAGCCGCAAGACGCCCACTGTTGAACATAGGCCTCCCCCCTAGATTTCCACAACGAACGGTCCTGCGGAACCTGCAACCAGCGGTTTCTAGCGACCTTTGTGAGGTCATCTGCCCATCTAGTGGGAGGCCGTCCAACACTGCGTCTTCCGGTTCGTGGTCGCCACTCGAGAACCTTTCTTCCCCATCGGTTGTCAGTTCTGCGAGCGATATGGCCTGCCCATTGCCACTTTAGCTTGCTTACTCTTTGAGCTATGTCGGCCACTTTCGTTCTTTTTGAATATCCTCATTACGGATTCTGTCGCGCAAAGAGACTCCGAGCATAGCTCTCTCCATAGCTCGCTGTGTGACTTTGAGCTTCGTTATGAGGCCCACAAAACAAAATGGAGTTGTTAAGGACATATTATATTTATATATATGATATATATGTATATAACTCGGCTGGACTGGTGTCTTAGTTGGTAGTAAGTCTGCTGCGAAGCCGTGGGTCGTGGGTTCGATCCCCACCTAGTGCATATATTTGTGTGATAATTCGCCGGGTAGTCGCCCGAGAAGCAGTACTGGTTTGGTGTTTTTACACGATTAAAAATATAAATATGACGCAAATACCTCTCGAAACTGCTGTACGAGATCTGCAGAGGACCCTGCAAGAAATGGTGAAGAGAATTGGTTCCCTGGAATCCACCATACGCGGCCACAATGTGATAATCACGAAACAAGGTGAGATGATTTCTACTCAAACACAAACTATCTCTCAATTAAAATCACTAATTGAGAGTAGTTCTAAAATTCCTGCACCGGTTGCGGACTTGACGACCGTAACACCCCCGGCAGCGCTGCAGCGCCCTGTACGTCAAGCCAAACTGAACGCAGCGGTGAACATTAACACTACAAGCGACGTCGCAGCGGCTACAAAAAAAAACGACATTGAAGGTAGATAATAAACAACAAACACCGGTCGGTAAAGACAAAGTTGGTATCATTACGAATACTCCCGAATTAAGCCGAGTCGAACCGAAGGGGACAATACTTCCAGCTGATCTAATGGTGCGTACAAACGAACGAGAAAACGCCGCTATATCGTCATCCTTTCTGGATCAACAAAAAAGTGGGAAACATTTTGATAACTGGCAGGAAGTCAAACGTAGACGTAGTTCGAGAAACCAGCGGCGGATTGCATGCGCGGTCCGAGGGGGGGGGGTCACAGGGGACATGACCCCCCCCAAAATCGTAAACGTTAAACTAAAAATCTAGAAAAAAGTTAATGATTTATTGGATTCCTACTTGTGACCCCCCCCAAAATTTGAGACTGCGTACTGGTGACCCCCTCCAAAATTCGAGGCTGGGACCGCGCCTGGCGGATTGTAACCGGTTCCGGTATGGAGGAAGAAACCCTACAAACGGTTGAAAAACGTAAGCACATCCAAGCTTGGTCATTCAAACCTGACACGACTGTAGACCGTATCAACAAGTTTGTCAAAAAAATTGTCAATTGTGACGATTACTCTGTACTAAAAAGAGACATCAAAACAGATCTACATTCTGCTTTTGTAATAAGTGTCCCCGAAAGATTTTATGAAAAAATATGCGACCCCGCGGTGTGGCCGCCGGGTGTAAAACTATCAGACTGGTGGTTTCCGAGAAAGCCCCGCACCGAGCGGGGCGAGCGGCCCGCCGCCGGCCCGGCCACGGCCGGCCGGCTGGAGCACGCGCGCGCCGTCAGTCGCGCCGGGCCGCCGCAGCGCGGGCATGTGTGACTCAGCGGAGCGGGCTACGACGAACGAATGCAACAACTCCCGCACCGTAATCATATCTCATCAAAATATTGCCTCGTTAGGGACGAAGAAATCGCAACGACTCGAAGTTTTACTACAGTGTGAATTAAATTGTACCGTGTTAGCGTTAACAGAGCATTGGTTGTCGGCTGATAAATTAAAATGTGTCAATTTAAATGGCTATAAACTCGCTTCGTATTTCTGTAGAACGGAGATAGGACACGGCGGGTCTTGTATTTTTATTAAGGACGACGTACGATATACCGAGAATTCTGACATAACTAATTTAAGTAGAAAGATACTGCGAAGTATCTGCTATTGATTTAATTGATTATAATTTGACAATAATCTGTATATATAGGACCAATTTGGCCAGCGTTTCTGAATTTTTAGAATACTTTGAGCGTCTGATCGACAAGGTTAGTGACTTAGGCGTGAACTGTTTAATAGTAGGAGACACGAATGTTAACAGCCTGGGCGACAGTCCAGACTGGAAGAGGTTGTGTGATGTGCTCTCTGCCCATGGCATGGTAGCTGAAGTCGACTTCCCACAAGAGTGACACCGACAACGAGTACTTGCCTGGACCAAGCGTACAGTAATCTATCCACAGGTTTGGTCCGCACTTCTGCTATCTCTACTGACCTGAGTGATCACTTTGGCGTTAGAGTTGAGATTGCATGCGAAGATGCGTTATCTAAACCGACCACCTGTTACTCTAGGTCTTTTCCCAGGACAGTAATGTAAATTTTATATCGTCACTCCATTCTGTAGACTGGAACGATGTATTTTGCGCTGCAAAACCGCTTCACGTGCTGCCAGCTCGGTTACTAATATAATTCGAACAAAATTCGAATCGTGTTTTCCACTTCGAAAACTAACTGTAAGAAGAAAAGCCATAACTGGGTATCAACAGATATAAAAAATTTAAATCGCTCTTATTTGATACCATTGAATTTAGTAAATTGAATCCTAATTTTGACATTTTGAATACAATTTTGGATGACATGAAACAAAAATATGATAAGTTATTGACATTCACAAAATCGAATTACTATTCCAATATCATCGAAAAAATGGGAACTCTTGTAAAGCAATGTGGAATGTAGTGAATTTAGAGAGAGAAAATACAATTCCATTGATCTAGACTTTACTGATGTCATTAGGGACAGCGATGGCACCTTGTTTACATCCAAGAAAGCTGCGGTAAATTGCCTGAACGCAAAATTCCTAAACGCGTCGGCTGCGGCGGCGGCGCCGCGCGCCGACGTCGCCAGGGCGCTCGCGGGGCTCCGCGCGGCGCGCGTGCCCGCTGATCGCACGCTGAGGATTCGTCCGTTTACAACGGATGAAGTCTACAGACTCATAGCTTCACGGATTCCTCCAAAAACTTCCAAAGACGTGTACGGGTTGAATATGAAGTTAATTAGAGTAGCAGCGGTTCCTCTCGCACCGATCCTTGCTAAATTATTCAATATATGTATACGCGAAGGAAATTATCCTGAGATACTAAAGGCTGCAAAGGTATCACCTGTATTCAAGGGGAAAGGCAAGAGGGATGATATGGACGGTTACAGGCCTATTTCGATAATACCCGCAGTAGCGAAAATTTTCGAGAATGGCCTAAGTTCACGTCTCATGACTTTCCTCTCTCAGACCGAGCAGCTTTCTGATCGACAGCACGCGTACCGAGTGGGACGGTCCACGACTACACTAACCCGGGACTTGATCCGGTCTATTGTCCTAGCTCGCGAGGGGAAGCAGCACGTCGCTGTGATCTGCTGCGACCTCTCAAAGGCGTTCGACGTCGCTGACCATGACGTGCTCGAGGGAAAGCTGCATCATTATGGGTTACAGGATACCGCGTTATCTCTCGCCTCCAGCATTCTACGGGTAGATCCCAAATTGTGGTCGGGAACGGGGCGAAGTGAGATCGGACCCGCTATGCTCATCAATGGGTGTCGCGCAAGGTTCCTCAGTATCTAATGTCCTATTCTCCCTATTGCTAAATGACTTGCCGGATTCTATAACATCGGCAGATGTCTTTATGTACGCTGACGATGTGGCCGCGTTGGTCACTGCCGCTACGGTTGAAGAATTGGAAATGAAGTTGAACGAGGTGAGTGCGCAGCTCTATGGGTGGTTTGGAATCAACGGTCTGGCGTTGAATCTGAATAAAACCAATTTACTCACTTCAACCTGTCGGGAAAACGATATAAACAACTGAGAGTTCGCATTAATGATATCGAATTGAAACAAACAAAAGTTACAAACTTCCTAGGATTCGAAATTGACTCGGTACTAACCTGGGAACATCACATACATAAACTATGTGGAAAATTGCTAGTGCGTGCTATGCACTACGCCGCGTGGCGCGGGTGGTGCCGACGCGGGTGGCACGCACGTGCTACTTCGCCACGGTGCACTCTCTGCTACAATACGGCGCCGAGCTGTACGGAAGCGCCGCGGAATGGGAGCGTGCTTTCCGCATGCAAAAAAGGGCCGTACGAGCGATAGTAGGCATTAGCAGCAACAAATCCGTACGACCGCATTTTAAAAAACTGGGTATTCTTACGTTGCCCTGTATAGTAATTCTCCAAGTAGGGTTGTATGTGAGGGAAAACCTACACACATATACTACATGTGGAGATCGGACTGCATATCCTACACGACGCGCAGGGCAACTAGAGCCAGTTCCCAGGAGACTAGCGAAGTCTGACAAGCTCACTCATGTTATGGGACCGACTGTGTACAACAGGCTACCTCGTCACGTAATTGGTGCTTCTAGCCAGGCCTGTTTCAAGTCTCGCCTGAGGCACTGGCTTGTCGATCAGAATTTCTATAGCCTCAAGGAGTTTCTTGAGTGTAAAAAACTATAAATAAATGTACTCAAGTACATACAATCAATTTTGCTAAAACAGGTATTTTCTGTTTCTGTATATTAATTTTATTTGTAACCTGACATTATTATAATATTTTAATTTGACATGTAGATAACATTTACGCAATAAAGATTATGATTATGATTATGATGAATTCAAATGTTTGTACTGTGCCTGGGTGTTTTCTTTGTATAATAAGAATGTATTTAAAAATATATAAGTATTATATCAGCTAACTGGCTTCCATATTACAAGCTTTGCTTAGTTTGGGGGGTCAGATGGTGTTGTGTGTGAAATGTCCACCAATATTTATTTAATTATAACGACAAGTTGATCACAGTTGTGACGGAATGGTCATTGAGATATTATTCCGAGAGCTGGAAGCTGGAACCAATTTATGGGTAGGTATTTGAGGCAAATTGAAAACCTGTTACATACTGCTCCTATTATAATATAGGTACTACTCGTACTACTCCTTGACCTATTCGTCAACGGAGAACCCAGCTAGGTACGAATACGCGCGAGAACATGGCTCGTAAAACCAAGTTTTGTTTTAAATATCCTTTAGCATGACGCACAATTAAATTGGCCATTTGATGTAGCTTCGCGTCGGGCGGGCCTTATGTTTCAGACGTTTTGCGTTTAGATCTTGTAAAAGCTTGTTGCTTTTTCTTTCATTTTCCAAACAAAATTGAAATAATAATAATAATATTTGTATATATGTATAAAAAAAAACCGCTGTCACGAATCGACGTCTTTTTGTATCGTGTTACAATTATGTTTATTTTCTACTGATTTCTTTATGTTAACGGTGCAAATCTACATAGCAACAGACAGGAAAATTTCTACAAATGCAGAAAACTATTCTGGTTTAATATTAAACCTAATTACAGAGCGAAATAAAACGAAAATGCATTTTGACAATAGCTGTCACAACCTTACAACAATATTTTCAGAATTACCTATGCAAATTATGTTTAAACTACGACTATGAAAACACGATCAAGACGAAGACAAGAAGCGGAAACAAATAATGCACACCCAACACCAGCACGTGTCCCGTCCCCACCGCCGTCGTCGGAGGATGAACCATACCTGACTCCCCGCGACACGAGTGCAAGTTCAAGTGACGAGGACACGGCGCGGACCCCGGCGCCAACAGCACCTGCACGCCGTGGCCGTCCGCCGCTGCCGGCACGCTTGGGGCCTGTGAGGCAATCTGCCTCACGCCCGGCCCTCGCTACCGGTGGTGTAGTGCGTCGCATGCGATGGACTCGACAAATGAACGAAACCTGCATGCGCGCCTATTTCAGGGCTACAGAAAGAGGAACCAATCTGACCGCGTACTGTGCCAGAATGTTGTCTCTGTTTCAGGCCCTTGAACCAACTGTCACCGTTTCCGCACAACGGCTATCTGATCAGGTTCGCGCTATGCAGAGATGTAAGTTGCTGGATGCCTCGACACTTGATCAACTATGCCTGGAGGAACAACGTACTCGCCCAGCTTCTACCTCGATCCGGGATCCGCCCGCCTCGTCATCGACCCTGACACTGACCTCAGTGCCGACGTCAGTGGCGATACTTGCGGCCCCGGTCCACCCCGTCATCGAGGAGGAAGACTCGGCGAGTAGTAATGTATTTGACCAGGTAATAGAGCAACTGAGGAGCGCTTTGGAAGATGCGATCTTGCGATATGGATCCACACCCAACTCTAGGCCGCGCTTACCGCGTTTGCCCACCCATAAACGGAATTTGGCTTTGATGGGAGCCCTGAATACTTTGCTAGTGCCCTACCTGATAACTAGCAAAGATACCCATTCTATTCTGTACTGTGGTGCTATCGCGGCGTGTCGCGTTGCACGTGTCAAGTTCCCAGACACTGACCGTACAACGCGAACCGCTGGGAATGTACCCGTATGGCAAGTACGAATAGAACGGCGTATCAGCAAATTCAGGACTCTTATTGCAAAGCTAATCTGCTTCAGACAGGGGAACAGTCGTCCCCGAGTCATGCGTTTCGTAGAACAGGCGTTTCCTGGGACTGGTATCCGTCCCCAGCACTATCTTGCCAATGTTACGGAACGTATTGACTATCTGAAGCAGAAAGTTTATGCGTGGGCAAACCGTATTCGCCGCTACAGAGAGCGTGTGGATCGATATCGACAAAATCGCGACTTTCAGAGTGATCAAAGGAAGGTGTACCGAAACTGGGAAGAAACTAGTCAACGTGTGAACGATGGGCAGCTACCGGATCCTAGCGCTATGGAAAACTTCTGGCGCAGAATCTGGTCGGTGCCTGTCGAGCACACGGAGGGAGCTTGGATGCGTGTTATCGAAAGTGCATGTGAGTCTATCGAACACATGGAGTCTATAACGATAGCCTCCGTAGACGTTAGTTGTGCTATCCGGACGACTCAGAACTGGAAAAGTCCTGGGCCGGACGGATTGCACAACTTCTGGATAAAGTGGTTTCGATGCTCACGTGAACGTTTGGCAACACAATTCCAAGAAGCCCTCGAGACGGGTTCTCTTCCTAGTTTCATGACTACCGGAGTCACCTTCCTGCTCCATAAGTCTGGTAGTACCACGGAACCGAAGAACTACAGACCCATTACGTGCTTAGCTACCATCTATAAGCTGCTTACTTCCATTCTGAGAGCAAAAATTAACGTGCACATAGTTGCAAATAACGTTTTGGCCTCCTCTCAGAATGGATGTAAGATTGGGTCCCGTGGTACTAAAGAGCTGGTCCTCATTGACACGACCATTTGCCATCAGGTCCAACGAAACAAAGGAGCTCTCTCCACTGCTTGGATTTACTATAAGAAGGCCTATGATGCGGTGCCCCATTCATGGCTGGAAAGGATTTTAGAGTTATACAAAATAAATCCAACTCTAAAATCTTTTCTAAGCAAATGCATGGGACAGTGGGTCACAGTCCTTCGTCAACCAGGTAGTGTAGACAGCTTCTTTGATTCGGAGGACTTGATAAAGATTGAAAGAGGCATTTTTCAGGGTGACAGTCTAAGTTCCCTATGGTTCTGCCTAAGTCTGAATCCTCTCAGCACTCTGTTGAAGGATTCAGAGTTAGGTTATCGTCTTCGTAGAGGAGGTGAGGTTATATCTCATTTGCTGTACATGGACGACCTCAAACTTTTGCACCGAAACGCCAAGACTTGTTGGAGCTATTAAAAACCACGGAGGTTTTTAGTAACGCCATCAAGATGGAGTTCGGTGTAGACAAGTGTGCGGTCATGCACAGCGTGGGAAAGTAGTAAATTCAGAGAAGTTACAACTTTCCGAGACTATAACTCTTACATCTCTCTCCGAAGACGATACCTACAAATATCTCGGTATGTCACAGTCATTGGGTATATCAGCAGATGTCATTAAGAAATCGGTGAAGGAGCGCTTCTTGTGCCGGCTGACAAAAGTACTCAAAAGTCTTCTGTCAGGCGATAACAAAACGCGAGCCTTCAACGGTTGGGTAATGCCTCTGCTGATATACTCCTTTGGCATACTGAGATGGACTCAGACTGAGATCGACGCCCTGGACAGAAAGGTCCGTCAACTGCTCACAACATACCGCATGTTACGAGACGCGCTCGTCTGTTATGAGACTGTATATCCCGCGGAAATGGAGAGGTCGAGGCTTTTTAAATGCCAAGAACCTTCACAACCGCGAGGTATGCAGTCTCAGGGATTATTTCCGCAACAGCGAGTCCGGGATGCATCGCGATGTTGTGGCAGTTGACAGAAGCTTCACGCCTCTTTCAATGGCAAACGAGAACTGGCGCAAACCATCGGTGCTCAGCACTGACGCAAGGAAGTATGGAAGAGCAAGGAGCTGCACGGGTGGTTCTATCGGGCCCTAACGGGTCCCGATGTGAATCTGCTCGCGTCGGTGAACTGGCTGCGCTTCGGGGACCTCTTCGGAGAAACCGAGGGTTTTGCCTGTGCAATTGCTGACGAGGTTATCAAGACGAACAATTACCGGAAATACATAATGAAGGACGGTACGGTCGACATTTGTCGGGCATGCCGCCGTCCAGGCGAATCACTTCGTCATATTATTTCGGGTTGTTCGCATCTTGCTAACGGCGAGTATTTGCACAGGCATAACTTAGTAGCCAGGATCATCCACCAGCAACTTGCTCTTCGATACGGCCTTGTCGAGTGCGAGGTGCCGTACTATAAGTACGCACCTCTGCCAGTTCTCGAGAATGGTCGTGCGTTGCTATACTGGGACCGCTCTATCATCACGGACAGGACTATTGTCGCCAATAAGCCTGATATCGTGCTGGTAGACCGAAAAGGACAAGCTTAGCAAGTACCTTGACTTGGCTCACGAGGTTACCGCCATGTGGGATGTTGATTCGACGATCATAGTCCCAATAGTCGTGTCGGCAAACGGCCTTATAGCGAAAAGTCTCGATCAACATCTCAAGAGACTTTCGCTAGACGGTTGGGTTAAGGGCCAGATGCAGAAGGCAATCATTTTTGACACAGCGCGCATCGTCAGGAGGTTCCTCAGTCTGCAGCCCTAACCACCGGTAGCTTGGGCCCTGCCCCGCTGCTGGCGGCAAACTAGGTTTAAGTTTTTATAATGTTTTTATGTTGTTTTTAACCCCCGACAAAAAAAAGGGGTGTTATAAGTTTGACGTCGATGTCTGTCTGTCTGTCTGTCTGTCGGTCTGTCTGTCTGTCTGTCTGTCTGTCTGTCTGTCTGTGTGTGTGTCTGTCTGTGGCACCGTAGAGCTCAAACGGATGGGCCGATTTCGATGCGGTTTTTTTTATTTGAAAGTTAATATCCGTGCGGGTGTTCTTAGCTATGTTTGGTTAATATCGATTCAAAATGGCCGCCTCCACAAAATGGCGGACAAAATATTTCTTCACAACCTACCTCAATATGGGTATCAAATGAAAGGGCTTGACTAGTAGAGTACTAAACACTATAACAAATTTCAAATCCAAGATGGCCGCCACCACAAAATGGCGAATTATATAATATTTTTCACTACTGCCTCAATATGGGTATCAAATTAAAGGGCTTGATTAGTAGAATACTTTGCACTATGACAAATTTCAAATCCAAGATGGCCGCTACCACAAAATGGCGAATTACATTTCCTTTTCACAATTCCCTTAATATAGGTATCAAATGAAAGGGCTTGACTAGTAGAATGTTCTACAGATAACAAATCTAAGGTAGTCGGGGGTTAATCAAAATTTTTAATTTTGTTCTTGTATATATCAATGTTGTAAAAACTTAGGCTTAAGAAAGGAAATAAATACGTACATAATAATATACTATATATAATAATAATAATGAACAATAATATGCGACAAATGCGGAAGGTAGTGAACAGTGAATAACACATGTGTAAAAGGGTAAAAACGGCAATACCTCATAATATGTCCCTTCTTCCCATTTCCATATTTGTTTATCCAAAAGTTTCATATCTTTTCGATGACCCCATGCATAC
Organism: Ectropis grisescens; assembly: GCA_017562165.1. Taxonomy (NCBI): domain Eukaryota; kingdom Metazoa; phylum Arthropoda; class Insecta; order Lepidoptera; family Geometridae; genus Ectropis; species Ectropis grisescens. Next base: position 13,402,492 of record CM029767.1, on the reverse strand, counting down.
ATCTCGAATAAGCAAGTATCACTGAACATTATGAAAACGGATATCATAAATTGCGTCCCTGGAAGACAAAAAGACATAAAATTAAAAATTACTTAACAATGTCAAAAATCACAGGACAAAGAGTGTATTGCATGGAATAACAATAATTATAATGTATAACATTTTACATACAAATTGATAAAAAAAATATATGACAGATGACCTATCTGATGTCTGATGTGTTTTGAGCATATATAGACCAAGCGCGGAATGGAGTTGAGTGTGCGAAATGTGAGGATCACATTTGGTGTACGATTTTGAGCTCAGAAAAGTATGCAAATTATGATTCTGGATGTTGCCAGGAGGTATTTTGGTCCTTTTTATAGAGGTTGGTCCATAAACTTGACGTAAATGGAGTGAATACATGCTTTAGTATCATTATATTATTTATATTAGTCACAATATCAAATTATTTTTATGATTAACTAGCGAGCCGCCCCGGCTTCGAAAGGGCGCCTTGCTGATACCATACTAAATATACATAATTATGATAAGATATAGAGATATAGATATGATAAATATACAAATGGTTGTTGTGCGTTATCCCTAAAGGCTTGTTCGCATTAGGCTAGCAAATTAGTCTAGTAGAGAGTAATTTAGTAGCTAAAATACTCGCTACTATTCAAAAATCGTTCGCACCGTGCTTTAGTACAGTTCACAAGTGAGTAGCGTTTCGCAACATGAAGATCCTACAACGCATTTGTTTGAAGTTATTTTTCTCTCCAGACTAATTCGACAAGTTTGAACCTGTTTCGGCGAGCCAATGAGCGCACCGCTCGCAACGAACGCGTGGTGGGGGGTGCTACTCGCCTGTTGAAAATAGAACAAAATGGATTGTTTCGACTAAATCACTTCCTAAATTTCTCGACTAAATTTTCACTGTTCATACACGTTTAGTTGCTAAAGTACTCGCCACTAGGCTAAATTACTAGCCTAGTGCGAACAAGCCTTAAAGGCTTGTTCGCATTAGGCTAGCAAATTAGTCTAGTAGAGAGTAATTTAGTAGCTAAAATACTCGCTACTATTCAAAAACCGTTCGCACCGTGCTTTAGTACAGTTCACAAGTGAGTAGCGTTTCGGAACATGAAGATCCTACAACGCATTTGTTTGAAGTTATTTTTCTCTCCAGGCTAATTCGACAAGTTCGAACCTGTTTAATCGGTGAGCCAATGAGCGCACCGCTCGCAACGAACGCGTGGTGGGGGGTGCTACTCGCCCGGTGAAAATAGAACAAAATGGATTGACTCGACTAAATCACTTCCTAAACTACTCGACTAAATTTTCACTGTTCATACACGTTTAGTTGCTAAATTACTCGCCACTAGGCTAAATTACTAGCCTAGTGCGAACAAGCCTTTAGTGATAAATATATACTGTGGCGGGCTTGTTTGTAGGCCTTTTAAAGGGGTACCCTATGAATAAAGAATTTTTACTGTATATGTAATGAGATTGCTAAGTTAATCAATTTTATCTAAAGCATACAACAATATTGTCATGGTCACTATAAGATGTTGTTAGGCTAGCTAATTATTAGGAATTGCGTAAATTGCGTAATAACTTAAGACAGAAGGTCCGTTAAGTTAAGGGACTTCATATTGTAGGTAACCGACTTGGTATTACATGAATCGACTAAAAAACTAATTAGATTAATAAAAAATATTATACACGTATATTGTCTTATGTTTCACAAACAAACAATGACGAAGATATCGTTCTTAGAAATTTTGAGTGACGTCACGTTAGGTTCGATTTTTACGTAAGAGTCACGTCACAACCCTCGCTCTGGAAGTTTGAAGATCTATATATTTGTCAGTTTTTGTAAATAGATAAAACAAAAAATACGTATCCCACATTTTTCTTTAATAATCTACCCGATTAACTAATTAGAATGGTATGTTTTTGACTTTGTCGTCATCACAATGGCGCGTTTTCAAGATGCAAAAAGATCTGTCAAAGACAGTTCTCAATTTCACCATAGTTGGCGCCAATGTTTTATTTTGTTCGAGAAATTTCACAAAAACAAACAGTGGTGCCACACTTGGCAAATTTTTTATTAAGTAAATATTTGCAACTGGAAAACGCCCCATGCCGATTTACCTCTGTAATAGTGACATGCCTCTTTAGGATTGCGCGGGCAGATGTGTCTAACAGTCATCTCAGCTGACGCTGACGCATTAATCAGCTCTAACGTCAAACAAGTGAATTCCACAGATTCAATAAGAGTAAACTGAAAAAAAAAAAGAATTATAAATTACTGGGCACAAAAAACAGCAATCTTACTCAACGAAAGTTCGTTTTACTTGCAAGAAGTCTTAGTTTACTTACAAAGAAAATGAGATGTTTTCAAAATGACAGATATAAGTGACAGATGGGATGGTAGTAAGTAGGTATGTCAAATTAATAAATTAAAAATGACATCTGCTTTTCAAATTAAAACACAGAACAACCACCTGTGACGCAAGTGAGAACTAATTGTAAAGGTTTTTAATTATTTTTTTGGCGTGATAGATTTGCCCATTACTACCGTCTCGGCTGATGTTATAGTAGGGGAGCCCAAGAGGGGATTTCGGGATTTACCTACTCCAGCGCGGTAGATTAATATACAGTTGGAAACCTTGTACCCGGTAAAGTAACTCAACCAAATATGAGCATCATATATAAGGCCGATTAGCAAAAAAAAATTTTTTGATCATCAGTTATTCTCGAGCACGTCTGATTAAGATAGGGTAAGTTAATTACATGCTAAGAAGTATATATTCCAATAATCTAACAATTCGAGAGTGACACAAAGAAAGGGGAGGGCTACAAAGTTATTAAACAACATTTCTAGATTATCGAGCGTGGTTATTTTATTTTAAAGGAAATAATTCAAGGATAACGAAAAATATAATATCCAAGGATTCCACAAGCCGAAGAAACAAAAACTCATCACTAATTAGCTCATAAACCTGATTTTTTATATTTGAAATTCTATAGCCGCGCCCCCCACAAAGGAAAAAGTACCATTATTCAACATTTTTTTCTTCTTATTACCTAAGCTTTGCAATCCAATAGGTCTCTATGACGCTCGAGTAACTCCCCGTTTAGCATCGTGGGCTCTCCTACCATTAAGCAATAATGCAGTCTACAACTGCTTACCTAGAAGAAATCATTTAACTCTCAACTCGAAGATACCAAGATTGTAACCATCGATAAAACCAACCAGGCATCGCGTTTCACCGTCTAGACGTTCTTATGACAAAAGCTTCATTTAATATTTGAAATAAGTACGCTAGAATATCCCCAGTAGAACGGATTCGGCGAAACCTGTAAGCCTCTGAGGAGTCGTTAGATTCTGGGTACGTCAAGGTTCTATGGTTCAGTTAGTTGTGCAGAGGATGAACGAGACTAAAATGGAACTGTAGTTAATAGGGTGAGCACGACTTCGCACAGGATACAACTCGCACAGGATACAGTCAGGGCCACTGTCGCTTAATTATTGTGGTGTTGGAAATGAATATTTAAGTTCTAGCATTCAAGTGTTAAATTTATATTCCAGATTTTAATGATCTAGGCAATCCGGGGTAAAGATTGCAACGGAAAAATGAGTTAGTTTTGTCCATATTATACTCACAAAACATTATACTCACGTTATAGGACAGAAACTGCATCTGGGTGTTGTCCGTCCTGAGCTGAACGATATCTCTGTAGATGCAGTTGACCTTCTCCTCCCTGTCACAGGCGCCAAACCGTTGGTAAGCTGATGGAACACCAGGCGGTGCAGCTGATCCACCCACAGCTAAAAAGATATACTTACATTTGTACTCAAGTTCATAGAATCAGGATTTTATTTCAGATGGTTCCGTACTTAAATCTACACAGTACACACTATTAGGGGAGACCGGGAGACCTGGTATGAAAGTAACACGGGATAAAGGTAGCATGTCATGGCAGTCCGTTTATGGAATGTTTTACCGGCCTCCTTGAGACAATGGCAGTCCTTGAGCATTATTAAAGGAAGATTAAAAGATTTTTATTTATCGCAGTGCAAAACTGTTGACACCAGCAAATTGTAGATGGTAGCACTGTTTGGGTATCCGATCTGCTGGTTGAAGCTGTAATCCGCTGATTATATTCTTGATATTTTTAGTATTTATCAGTTAAATTTATGTCTCATGTTTATAGGTTAATATTTATTATTTTATATAGTTATATAGATATGTAGTAGTATTATTAAATTAATGTCGCTTCCCCCGCCTACGAGTGTATGTGGGCTATTTTCCTTTGTGCTGGTTGCCTGGAAGAGATTACTCTTAGGAATAAAGCCGCCACTTGTGGCACTAGTTAATAAGTGTTTATTTGTAATATTTTAAATTGTTTGTGTCGCAATAAAGAGTTTCTATCTATCATTTTTTTTTTAACAAACTATATTTTAGCTGCACTGATGACTGGATCATCGATATGTTCCATTTTCAATACCTCCTTATACCTTCTTTACCCCAGCTACGCTCACGGGGCTGTACCGAAGGGTTGTGGGCGTAGTGAGTTGATGCAGAAAAATGCCTCCAAGGTAAGTTTTGTCTCCTATTTTTAACCAACTTCCAAAAAGGAGGAGGTTGTCAATTGAACCACTATGTTTTTTTATATATGATACCTGATTTCTCGAGAACCCGCGCACCGCACCGATATTTTGAACCATAAACTAAAATTTGCGTACAATTTTCTGGATGACGTAGTTGTAGATTTCACAAATGTTATGAATCTCGATCCTGTCTATACGAAATTGTGGAAAAGCATATAAAAACTTGTTTTGCACTAAAAAGGGTAAAATAAACTATTTTCGTACAAAAAATGAAACCGACTTCAAAACTACAAATAGACACTCAAGAGCGAAAACTAAATTAATATCATTATTATAAACGCTACTCACTCAAGTCGGTGCTAACCAAGTCTAACAGGTAGTGGATAGACACTACTTACCTGTGCCTACAATGTGCACATGCCTACATAGTATCAATTTACTAGCTTTTTTACCTCAATCCTCAATATCAACTACTCTCCATATTTTCACGTCATATTGTTATTGTTAAAACATGGCTAAATAAACTCAATGTTAAATTAAAAACAGGCAAATTGAACAGAAGTGAAAAACCCAAATAAGTGACCGACAAAGAAGTTAGAAAACGTTTTCTTGAATATGTAATTTATATAGCGGCAATATTTCATCTTTTTTTTTTTTTTATTTATCACACAATACAAGCCACAAACATAAACACAATATGAAACTTAGGCATAACTTAAGACTAGGATGCAGCTCACAAATAAGTAAGTAATAGCGAAAAGAACAGACATATAAAAAGGACAAAAGTTACAAAATTGGACTAATACCTACAATAAAGACGTTAATAAAATAATGAAGACATAATTACGGAAGGAATACAGAAATATAGAGTGCGAGGACATTTATTACATACTTCATTATTAATTAATTATTATGTGCTTGGTGTGGCTGCCAGGCACAACTCTGATGTTGTACCCGACTTGACGGGTTTGGTATAGAGGACATCTTTCAAATTATTTTTGTAAGCTGTAAATTTTGAACAAAATAAGTTACATCTAATACAGACATTTAACGAAACGACACATTAGCTCTATATTTGGTGAAATTAAGTACTACTTTGATATATCTTTGCATCCTAAAACCGTATAATAGATTCAGAAACAAAGGTTGATTGAAAGTAGAAATTGGAAGAATAAAACAACTTGTTACACATTGGGAAAGAAGAAGCTTTTATAAATATTAGAGGTATACTAACTTCTAAGAACGTATTTTTGTTTGTTGATCTTAGAGATGGTCAGACGTTCGAAGCGGTCGAGACTGACCTTCACCCATGCTCCGTAACTCGACATATCCAAAAAGCGAGACGGTGCTCCACAACCCGGTCCTCGTGCACCCACTCCTAGCTGATTTTAGAAGAAAAAATGCGAATTAACACAGCAGTTATTACCTATATCTTAGTTAACAGCGTTATTTTCTAACCTATTACTATTATCCAGAAGGGGTTGTACTCATTGTAGACAGACGAATCTAGGGAAGTACATTTGTCAGTGATTCTACCGTCAAGCAGTAATGTACAAACACTACTGTTTTCCGGTTTGAAATAAATCTTCGGGTGACGAGGGCAACGCAGTGCTAGGAAGGGATTTAAAATGTTCGTGTTCAAAAAGCTGCGTTCGAAATAAACTCGCGACTTTCCTACTTCGTTCCTTTCGATTGAATATTGTTTGACGTTTAATTGTTCTAATTCTCTAATAACTCTACTATATCTACTCTCTATAGACTACTGTAATTAGAGTTATTAGAGGCTACGCATACCTAAGCCTACACTTAGAACATTTAAACAGACGAAACAACGGATCAAAGTAGAACCGGAGTAGGAAACTCGCGAGTTTATTTCGAAATTACGTTTTTTTGTAGAAAGAGAGTCGACGTCCTGAGCGTCACTTAGGGATAGGCCTTCCCGAAGAGGTAACGCGCCGCTGGTTTACGGCGCATATTGTAACAGTGTAGAGTGTAGAATAATGGTATAGGTTACAGGGGGCGCCAAAAGCATTACTCGCCCGGCGCGCCAAGATGGGTAAGGCCCTGGAGTTCTCCCGGTGAAGAGGACGACACTAAACAGTTCTTGGACCTCGAAAGTTAAATGGTATCCACCAGCCTGTAAGAGCTCAGTTGTAATCCTGTCCTCGCCCGTGGCTTTTCCATTTTTAAGTTGCCCAAGAGCCATCACAATTTTGTCACGACCCCGCCGAGGTAGTTAACTTCGTCAGGTGGTAACATATGGGTTATAAAGTAACCCATATGTTAGGTTACTTTATAATTTAACGTCGTTAGATCGTAATCTAATGGTTTTCACAATTTGCGGTGTCATACCTGAATCTTAGAAGTAGCTTTAAACCTCCAGCTATGGGAGTTTCAGAGGCGATAAATTAATCTACTTAGATTTAAATTTTAGAAAACTTCGTTGTCTGCTATGTTTGTGTTTTTTTTATACAATGAAAACTGTTACAACATAATTAGAATGGGAAAGTAAATTTTCAGAAAACATCGATCTAGGTACTAATAAATGAATAACGATGGACATTCCTTAATCCTTACGCAATGGCAATTGAAGATAAAAGGAAAAATAAAAGTAGCAAATAATATACTACCTTACCACCGTACAATTGTAAAAACTTTCAGATTAAAAACTAACCTATGGATGTTGACAACATCATCAGACACGCTACGGTGACATTAAAAATCTCTAGAAACCATGGACGATAGAATGAGAAAAATCTTAAAATATAGATGTTTAAATGTTACCAGACCAGTATCCAGCGTCCCCATATGTCTCTGGATACGAGGGCTGCTCCAGAGTCCCAAACACACGGCTTATCATCGTCTAACGAGACTGCGCATGCGACATGTGGCGGTCGCATTTTCTTGCTGTACAGCTGTCAATAACAAGCGCTATAAGGTATGGTTTGGAAAATAAAATATTAAATTAAAAAAAAAAATGGCAACATTTTGTGGTGGCAGGCATCTTAAATTTGAAATTTATCACAGTGGGTAACGCACTAGTCAAACCCTTTCATTTGATACCTATATCGGTGGAAATTTCACACACAACACCATCTCACCCCAAACTAAGCAAAGCTTGTTCTATGGTGGCCAGATAGCTGATATAATACGTACTTACTATATAGTTTTGAATAAGTACATACTTATTATACATATTGAAGGACTTATGTAAAAATAAGTAAATATACATACATTTTTGATGCGTTTAACAACATTAATATAAGTACCTACATACTGTGAATATGTTGCCAGTATTTCTCAAATTTAAAAACGAGCTTCTTATTTTTTTAAGACTAGCAAGATAAGGATAAATAATAAGAGATAATAACATTAACACAGATTTCTAAACAGATGAAACCTTCGTGAACGACACTGTGAGGCCAGTAATTAGTTATGTATGCGTGACAGCTCTCACCGACGTTGTCAAATTACTCACGTTAGTGTGCGTGTAATGTTCCCAGTCTTAAGAAAAAGTCCCACTATTGTTGTCTTAAGCTTTGAAAATTTTCACGTATAATAAACGCATAAAACATTATTTTAAAATAATTTATTATTACACCGATAATATATAATGCAAGGATTTCTTGTTAATAACTTGCTCCACAAAAAAGGAGACAGAATCGTAATTGAAAATTATAGACTTATTAGCCTCATGTCAAACATTTACAAATTTTTTTCAAAGCTGATCCTAAATAGAATATCAAGGACTATAGATGAAGAACAGCCCATTGAACAAGCTGGTTTTAGAGCAGGGTTTTCAACTATTGATCACATGCATGTATTAAAACAGATAGTAGAAAATCTCAAGAGTATGGGAAAGACCTATACATTGCATTTGTCGACTACAATAAAGCTATCGACTCAATCAAACACAATCTGCTCTGGGAGGCTCTAATTCAACAACGAGTAAGAAAAAAATATGTTCGTATTATTGAAAATATATATGTTAACAGCACTGCACAGATCAAGTTAGAATCCACAGGTCATAGACGAGACGTTTTATAACGGCGAGGATTTGTTCTTATCTATTCGTTTCATAACTATAGTTTTCATTAACACTATTAGTATTTTTATTAACCCTAGTAACGGCGAGGATATGTTCTTGGCATCGATTTACACTAAATAAAAAAAAATAACGATTATAAAAATAGGGCTTAAAATTGAATTATACAATGTTCATCAATAATTTGGTCTATGAGTATCTTCAAAACAAAATTAGAATCTATATTTTACCTTAACTTCAGGGAAAATAATTTCAATTTAGTATAGCAACACTGACCTATTTTCGTTGAGGTGTTGTGTTTCTATTCATCAATCGAAATAAAATCGTCTAAATTATATAAATACCAGTAAAAATATTCTAACTTTCCTATGAAATTTCCTTTTTTTTATTTTTGGGAACAATGTTTGCAATGTTTGATGACACAAGACGGCATAATCTTAAACAAAACATAAAATCACACGGGACTCCCGTACGAGACGGAAGTCAGTTTCGTACTGACTGGAGTTTGTATTTGCTTTGGAGTTTGATATTTGCTTTCCGGACCTAAGGATCTGTGTTCCGCACGTTCCATCTGCCTTTTGTTTTAGAAATCTGTGAACATTAAATATACTCTTCTCTGATTTTAGAAAATATGTGCAATTAATTTAAACATTCCACATAAGGCAGTTACTTATGCTTGACAAACATGTCCTAAATAAGGTACTCACATTAGCTTTTAAGTAAAAATCTCTACACAGTCCGGAAGGAACGTGAGCTACTGGAATAACTTGTTTTTTTAATTCATTATAATCTGAAAACAGAGAATTCACCTTTTTTTAGAATAGTATTGAAAAATATTGCGGTCTCAATAGAGCGGAGACGGAGCGGAGTTCAATGTGGAATATCAATATGAAGACCAAACTCGGTGTACGGTTTTGGACTCAGAAAAGCATGTAGATTATGATTCTGGATGTCGCCAGGAGATGTGTTGGTCTATTTTTAGTACAGGGGACAAGGGGTGGCCCTTAAACATGAAGTAAATGGAGTGGACACATCGTTTGGTATTTTACTATAATAATTGTTTTAGTAATAATATCAAATGGTTTTTATGATTAAACCAGCGACCCGCCCCGGCTTCGCATGGCTGCTTGCTGATACTGATTGTGGGTTATTCCTAAGAGATATATATACTATCGTGGATTTTTGTAGAACTTTTTAAGGGGTAATTAATACTGCAGTTATTTTGATCTATCTCGTAGGATTCAGCCAGCCTTTTCATTGTAACCGCGAAAAAAATTTGTTAATTGATGACATCACAGGCTTGTACGAGGCACCCTGAACGCGTTCGTTTGATAAAGTCTATAAGTACTCCCTCCGAACCATCTTCAAACCATAGTTGGGTCTGAAGCAAGCATTGCATGCAAAACTGGAGAACCGATTTGCTGCCTTGGGAACCACAGACAATGCTTTCGATGGAAATTCTACAACTCATGGACGAACGATGTAATCTCACGTTAACTTCGTCAGAACAAGGGATTCTAAATAAGAAAATCACCAAACTTGTACGACGTGACCACCGATTACCTAAAACGCTCTTGAGTTAAATAGGGGGTCAAAAATTTTCGTCAAGACACTAGGTCGAAGCCACCTGACGAAGTTAACTACCTCGGCGGCTTCGTGACGAAATTGTGATGGCTCTTGGGCAACTTAAAAATGAAAAAGCTGCGGGCGAGGACGGGATTACAACTGAGCTCTTAAAGGTGGATACCATTTAACTCTCGAGATCCAAGAACTGTTTAGTGTCGTCCTCTTCACCGGGAGAACTCTAGAGGCATGGCACAGAAGTGTAGTCATCCTCTTCTTTAAAAAGGGATATAAGGTTCTTTTAAATAATGACAGACCAATATCACTTCTTAGCCACGTCTAGAGGTTAGAATTTGTTCTCAAGAATTATCACAAATCATCTCGCCCAAACACTCGACGAGTTTCAGCCTCTTGAACAGGCCGGGTTTTGAAGTGGGTACCCACAGCACCATAGACCAAATTCACACGGTGCGGCAGATTGTACAGAAGGACAAAAAAGTACAATTGTCCTCTTTGCTCAGCGTTTCTGGACTACATATGAGAAGGCCTTTGGCTCAGTCGAAACCTGGGCTGTACTGGAGTCTTAACTAAAGAACAGAGAACTAAAGTCACTAACGTAGCTCAACGTATTAGCAAACTGAAGCAGCAATGGGCCGGTCTCATCTGTCGCAGACCCAATAGCCGTTGGGGTAGACGGAATCTATATAGAGCGGAGATCGCGATTAAATGTAGACGCCCTGAAACTAGATGGAGTGACGACATACGAAAGGCAGCAAGCTGGTAGTGGTTGGAGACGTAAGACCGAGGATCGGGCTAAGTGGCGTATTATAGGAGAGGCCTATGTCTAGCAGTGGACGTTTACAGACTGATGATAATAAAAGGCTTGGACCAACCGCGATAGAATCCACATTTTCGGTGCAGGTGGCATTTTAGGGTTGCAGAATAAGAAACTTCCTAATGATACGTCCTCTTTCAAGAATAAGAGGATAGCTCTACCTTATGCATGTATGTAATTCTTGTTCCAATAATCTATCGAAAATAGTTTCATTTTATTTAATGTTATAAACCCAACATGTCTAAATTTTTGGCCAAAGCTAGTAGTGACTCTGCACGCACTATAGCCCTACTTTTTTACTCTTGTTTTTAGCTAGAGAGCTGATATCGGTCTAGATTGTCCCGCCGTCGCCTTTAAGCCTGCCGTAAACATTATTTCTGATCCGGCTTACATAGAATTTTAGTTAAAAAGTGTTTGTAAAGCGATCAGTGATGCATGAAAATCCTGAATAAACCGATTACACGGTTAAATAAATTGGTTGCCTGTAAAGTCGGTATACGGGCGAAAGTTTTACGTGACAACGACTTTGAGTGGTAAAATAATTTTACGGAAGGGACGCGTGCCTTTCACTTTTTATGTCTGTCTCTCTCGCTCTTAGGCGGGCTAAACAAGCCCGAGTGGAAGGGAGGCGTGCCTCTCACTCGCTCTCGTTGTGAGCGCATAACGTGAGCGGAGCGTAACGCAGTTTCTTGAAGTGTCACCCGGCAAACCAATTTATAAGACGTTGTCACGTCAATAAGTACGTTTCTAATTTGATTTTGTGTGGATATGACAGCTAAAATATAGTTTTCATTGTTTTACCTTCTTGAAATTTAATGACATAGAAAACAGGGTTCCTTAAAATCTCTGGCGCAGGACACGTCGGCTTTATGTCACCTGAAAAATACTATTATTTAGCAATACCTTAGTTAAAAATCATTAGTTTTTTTTTTATTTCAAGCTAAATCATTTAAGCAAAACAATAAAATAGAGATGGTTTAGGGTTCCGTACCCAAAAGGGTAAAAACGGGACCCTATTACTGAGACTTCGCTGTCCGTCCGTCCGTCTGTCACCAGGCTGTACCTATCTCAAAAACGGTGATAGTAGCTGAACAGTTGAAATTTTCATAGATGATGTATTTCTATTGCCGCTATAACAATAACAACAAAAACTAAATATAAAACAACATAAATAATTAAGGGCCATACGATAATACAGGTTTTCGCCGTTTATTCTCTAATGAACTCTTGTACGAACGTTGACAGAACCCTTCGTGCAAGAGTCTCTTGGCCAGTTTTATTATTTTTATAGGTGTTACTATATAAATAAATATTGTTGGACAATTCACACACAACACCATCTGATCCAAACTAAGCAAAGCTTGTACTATGACGATCAGATAGCTGATATAATACTTATATACTTAATTGTAAACACATATTTATAATTTTAATTTTAATTTTAATTGTAAACACATATTATCATAGAAACACCCAGACACAGTGAAAATATTTGAATTCATCACACAAATATTTGCACTGGGTGGGAATCGAACCCACGACCCTCAGCTTCTCAGGCAGAGTTACTGCCCACTAAGCCACGAGGCCAGTCTATAAATAACTAGGTATGGCTAAATTTGTCTCGTAACGAAATAATTATGTTTTAGAACAAATAAATTTCGGTAGGCCAACCCTTGGTACGTCGTACAGGAAGTCAGGAACACATACCTACGTAGTCCCAGCCTCAAATTTTGGAGGGGGTCACCAGTACGCAGCCTCAGGTTTTGGGGGGCTTACCAGTAGAGATACAATAAATCAAGCAAAAAATACGTTACTAGTACCGCCCCAAGATTTTACCCACGTAGTTCCCGTTCTAGTTGTTTTCCCGCGTTAAAAAATAGTATATGTACTATTTTGATATTTTTAATTTTCAGAGATTTTTTGTTTAACTTATACGATTTTGAAGGGGGGGGGGGGGGGTCATGTCCCCTATGTCCCTCGGACCAAGCATGAATAGCATAGTGTAATTTGAACATGATTCACGGCCTAAGACCACGCTGAACGCTGAGCTTGGCATTCGCAAGTATGTATAAGGTACCTAGTAGTATCTCTGTCCTGTATTTTTTTTCAAATCCAAAGCAAAAAAAAAAAAACAAAAAAAAAGCTGCAAAGCGGAAAACGGTATTTTTTGCATATTACTGATTGGTGATAGAATAGATAAAGACCTAGTACTGCTCCAGATCTGTTACTCTGTTTACTAAAATTACCACTGACCTCGTCTTACTGTATCTCTCAGGTGTATGAGAGCGACCGTGTTGTGTGTTTCTCCATATTCTGGGTGAAGAACGTAATTCCGAACACGACGTCCCGCCACAGGCCATGTTTCGCCCAGTAAAACTCGAGATTTTTTTCTATATAACCAACAATAACACAAAATAAATAAACAAATAGTAATGGGGAAAAAATACAATTCGAGATAAAACAGTTTAAAATCCTTTACAACTTCGCAAAATATTTTAGTGGGTATTAAAATCTATTCTAATATTATAAACCTGAAGAGGTTTTTTGTTTGAACGCGCTAATCTCAGGAGCTACTGGACGAATTTCAAAATATATTTCACTGTTGGATATGTAGACCTACTTGATACCTGAGTGCTATAGGCTATAGGTATAATGCTATGTCCTACGGGCGAAGCCGGAACGGACCGCTACAGCAATCGAATAAATCCACAGAGTTGAAACGTTTTAAAAGTAAATTAAAGTGGTCAAGTGCGAGTCGGACTGTTACGTTGTTACTTTAATTTATGACGTATTAAAATAAAGCTACTTACTAGATCTCATTGAAACCAATTTCCGTAGAAAGTTTACATGGTAATGTACATCATATTTTTTTTTTGTTTTTGTCATTCTCTTATTTTGGAAGTTACAGGAAGGGGGGGCACATTTTACTACTTTGGAATAGTCTCTCGCGCAAACTATTCAGTTTAGAAAAAAAGTATGTTAGTAACCTCAATATAATTTTTGAAGACCTATCCGTATCTCTCTACTTAGTCTTTGACCTATCCATAGATAACCCCCACACACGTATGGCTTTGATGGAAAAGTTTTTTGAGTTTCAGTTCTAAGTATGGGGACATCCCCAAAATTTGTTGCTTTTTTTCAATTTTTATGTGAAAATCTCAATGTGGTTCACAGAATACATCTACTTGCCAAGATACAATAGTGTACTAATTACTATTAAGAACTATAGTTCTTATAGTTTCGGAGAAAAGTGGCTGTGACATACGGACCGATAGACAGACATGACGAATCTATGTGTCCCGTATTTTGCCATTTGGCTACGGAACCCTATAAATGGTAGAAAGGCGAAAATAAAAGTTACAGGTATCTTACTAATATCCGACTTCCCACTAATATTTTAAATGTCAATGTTTTGATATTTGGTTGTTTGTTTGTTGCTCAATCACGTCGTAACGTCTGAACTGATCTGTTTGAAATTTGGAACATAGATAGATGGGCTTTATTGATACACTAAAAAAAGTATACACGGCAGAAACAAACAATACATTGTAAAATAGTGTGACAGTTAGATTATAGTCTGAAAGTACACAGGCTACGGGAACGGGAACTACGTGGGTAAAAATATCGCTAGTTTTAACTCAGGTATAGAATAGATAATATAGACACAGCTACTCAATATTCAATAAAACAATTCAGTAGCCCTAGACTTAACGCATACATTCACGCGTGTATACGAACTATATCTGCGTAGTTGTGTGAAGAGTAGGTAATTCGACAGCGACGTTTGTATGGAGTTTCGCTTGAGTGTCCGGGGTGTGCCGCAGGGTAAATCTTTAAAAACGTTTAAAATTGGTCTAAAGAAGAGGTCCTTTGTCACTTAAGGGTGTAAAATAGTTCACGGCCTATTTATGCTCAGACTAACCAAATTGAGCAAGCCATTTCAAAGAGTTTGGACTGTTGAAACCAGAATTTTAATAAAAAGATAAAAATACCTGAAGTCGTGCTTCGGAATAGGTCCTATATCCGCTGCGTTAGCGATAACAAATTCAGACTGAATTAAAATAACCGTAGTCACAGCTCGTGTTTCGCCTATCTCACCTCCTGCAAAACATTGTATTACTCCATCTGTAGTGAGTTTTTTTTTGACTTTTATAGGTTTACACTTGACCGCCATCTCGCCAGATGTTAAGCGTCGATGCGGTCTACGATGGAGCGTGTTTACCTAGAAGAAACCGATTCACTCTCGATTTGAAGACACAAAGATTGTAACCAACAGGAAACACCCATTCAGCCCACTAAATAGTCTCATTACTGGTACTCCGGGCCCTTCTTTCGCAAGGCGAGAGTCATGGCCATAATCCACCGCGCTGGCTCAGGGCGGGTTGGAGGATGATATAATTAAATGAATAAAAAGTTTGTAGTCTATAGGGAATCCCGATAGAAGTGAAATCTTATAACCCAGAATTTGATAGCTCACTTTAGAAACTACGTTGGTGAATCCGGAGTGCGTGGCCATGACCATGCCAATGGTACGTTTTCTTTCATTTAGCTACGAACGTGACTCTTGAACTCAATTCGCAGGTCACAAAAAAAACCCTGGATGCGCCAAGCGAAGATTTTGTAATACTTCGTTGCTGGTTCTGCATTTTTAATCCACATTTAATCTCTTAAATAAGATTACAATAAGCCGTTATCAGAAGAAACAAAAGTTCCATAATACGTACTTGACGAATGGGTCTGACGCAGAAACGACAGGGAGTCATAGGTTTAACGTGTGTGTTAATGTGCTAAATATTTAATCATTTCATTCGTAAATTGATGACTATGATTTTGGCGTGTAATCATAGAATAGATGGTGTAATGAAGCATAAATGTAAAGGGAGAATCAAACACGTTTACTTACAGCTAGCAACACGAAAATAAAATAGTAAGTTTTAAATAGTTAGATATGTGATTTGTTAAAACATAAATCAGTCTGTCCAATTTTCATTGACAGAAACTTACATTTGGATAAGAAGTTATGGAAAGTTTTGAAATGAAACGTTCTATAGTCGCGACGATCACTTTTTGGTAGGCGGAATCTTATGGGTTGGCGTCACTGACATGTTGATTCACCGGTATACCAATTTTAGCCGCAGATGACCAGCAGAGTGGTATATACCTACGCGTTTGACGCTTTCGGATGGGTGAAA
Organism: Ectropis grisescens; assembly: GCA_017562165.1. Classification (NCBI taxonomy): domain Eukaryota; kingdom Metazoa; phylum Arthropoda; class Insecta; order Lepidoptera; family Geometridae; genus Ectropis; species Ectropis grisescens. The sequence continues at coordinate 13,386,257 of CM029767.1, read as the reverse complement.
TCTTGTGAGTAGATACGTACGCAACACTGACAAGCGTGATAGCAATATATTCACAGATTAAATACCCTGTTGCTCAGCAATGAAACGAATCTCGCCTACATTCAATGGAAATGACTCATTGATTCATGGTGTTTCTTCGAGATCCTGTAAATAGTACTTCGAATACTCACGATATGCGTAGTAGAATACTCCAACCCAAGGATACACGGTGACGTCCACGTCTCCCACTGTGACTTCTATCTCGTGATCGATCCCGCAGTCAATGAGATCCAATGTTACACACGATGTAAATGGCACTGCGTAACATATTAAACGTTAAATGACTATAAACAATTAAAATATTTTCTATAAAATATTATTTACAGAGAATTAACAACTTTCCGAGATAGTAGCTCTTAGATCCCTCTCCGAAGACGAGACGTACTCTCGTCTATGCGATGATCGACAACGTGCGACGATCTCGGTATGTCACAGTCATTGGGTTTATCAGGATACGACATAATGAAATCGGTGAATGGACTACTATTGATATATTACGTGGACTCTGCGTTTGTCTGAGGACGTTACGATACTTTTAGGATGTGTATCGGGGTCACTACAAGCTTAATCCCAAGTTTGTGGGGTCGCAAGCCATGTCCCTTAGCCACCATCTTGGAAAAACGCCTTTTGTGATATATAGATATAGAGATCAAAAATAAAGAAGTTTAAGCAAACTTTAAAGCAAAAAAAATATCAAAAAATTGTCTTTTTTGCTTCATTACTTTTTTATTAGTTTGGAAAAAAATCACCACAAACCAATCTAACCGCTTTCCTTGTGTTCCTATATACACTTAGATCTTTAAAAGTAGGTACGCAACGAATTTTACAGGTATTTTTTTCCATAGAGTGATTTAACAGAAAATCATATAAGGACAGGTGGGGTAAGGGAAACATACTTTATTTTTCATGTGATATTATTTGTGTTTATTCACAGTATTTGATGAGATAGTAATAGTTTAGATAAATATTTAACTTGTTAGTCTGTTAGCTTCCTAAAATAGAACGTCTTTTTTAAGTTATCCATACTAGTATTATAAATGCGAAAGTAACTCTGTCTGTCTGTCTGTCTGTCTGTCCGTCTTTACCGCCTAAACCAACCAACAGATTTTGATGAAATTTGATACATAGATAGAATAGATCTCAAGAAAGGACATAGGCTACTTTTTGTTCCGAAAAAAAGGTTGAAAAGGTTGTTGAAAGGGTTAAAATAAGGGATGAAAGTTTATATGGAAAACTTCGTCATTGTTGAAGAACTATGAAACTTTACGTCTAGATATTTAACTCGAAACCATAAAATGTATGTTTTAGCAGTTTTGTAGTTTCGAACTGTACCTACGTAGGTGGAATTGGGGGTGAAAGTCTGGAAGTTCAATATTATTGAAGCTAAAACCATGAAACTTTGTATCTAGACACTTGAAATGGAGTCGATAAACGTTTGTTCCAGCAATTTTATAATTTCTAACTATACGGGGATACTTATATTAGGGGATTTTCTCAAAAAATAATACTTTAAAAAATTGTATTAAGTAAGTCTATTAGTTTTGATTACTTTCTTAAGTTAAATACATATTGTTAGTTATAGGTACTTAGTATAAAAGTTTGTTTATTGTCGGTAAAAATAATTGAATTATTTAAGTTCTTACATTCATAATAGGAAGCCCTTTTTGTATTCGCTGAAATAAAATGAAGTGCAAATAGTTTTAAATGAGGTTTGTTAAATTGTATATGTTTTTTAATCAAGAGGTAGGTAATAAATTTAATTCGTGTATCTACTATTGTCTATAGTACTTATATCATTTTTTCTTTGTTTAATAGGTACGTTATTTTTGTTCTAATATGAAGTTATATATATGAAAATAACTCTCTCTGTCCGTTACCGCCTAACGTCTAAGCCACTTAAAGAGTTTGTTACAATTTGGTGCACAGTGAAAAGGGGTAACTTTGGGATTTTTTTCTATCAAGTAAAATTCATTAAATCGTGTTATTGACTACGAATTGCACTAGATTAGATCCTTAGCTAATACATTTTTTTTTCAGAGTTTAATAGGTACACTATTTTAAAGGTCTTAGAGTTGCTTTAGAAATTCAAAATTACGCCCTTAAAATATTTGATTTACAAGCTACTGTTTCTCTTACCCCATAGTTCCTCTTCCCCCACCTGACCTTAAATCATATTATAATGTTTTTGTATAATACGGTATCCGCTCTATTCACAATTTTTTTTCACAAATGGAAAATGGATTGATAACCAACGTTAGACAAACACAAGGGTAATTAAACGATTATTATACAAAAACATATTTAATTATATATTCTGTGTATTTAACAAATGGGTTTTATCTTAAACTAATTATTTGCCAAACTTTCATTCTGTAACGTATTTTTTGACAAATTATTATTTTATTATTTTTGTTAAGTACAAAAGAAATTTTTCAAATCTACTATCAAACATCAAACGCTTTATCTCGCAGTTTGCCAATGTTCAATCTTGCAGCTATGGTAGTAGTATTCTCGTCGTCAAGCTAACCGATCGTATAAGGAACATCATACTGCGTTCCAGGACTCAAATAGCCGATGTGACAAAAAAAAACTACTAATTTGAAATGGGCATGTCTGCCGCATGTCGGATGCTCACTGGACCAAAATCACTACTCAGAGGAAGCCCGATCGCAAACGACGATACGGCAGGCCAAAGAAACGCTTCCGGGATGACCTTGATAGCTATTCAAAAGACTAGGAGACATTCATACAAGACAGAACCAAATATAGGGAGGGTAGGGAGGCCTTTGTGTAGCATTGCGACAGTATAGGCTCCAAATAAAATAATAACAAATGTTTAAGTATAAAACCAACACGACACATTTTTATTGTATAATGTGTTTTTTGGCCACGAACTCAATTTATAAAACAAACATATTTATTAAATTACATAAAAAAATGATTAAGTTCATAATTTATAAGTAATCAAATCGGTCCAGTTAAGTTACTTAAGACCAATGATACAACTCGGATCGGCCTGTATAGTCGAAGAGCTTAAGACTAAAAATAACTACAAATCCTATAAGATCGGAGTTCCAGAGTAGTGTTTTGAAACATGTTTTTCAGTCGACGTGTGGCCTGAAAATGCGAGACTGAAAAGGTGGGTGAACTTCACGAAGCACACCCTGGACAATCGGCCCTTTCAGGCCGGGGTCGGCGGAAGGCGCGCCGTGCCGTGATGAGGAATCTACCAAAACGAACGAGGCCTGAAGACTAAACTATTTGACTTGAACAAAAGTTTACTGTTGTGCGAGAGTATGCTGTTCGCGGCCTCGGAGACCTTCCTCGACAGCTCCGTCGAGGACGCGGAGGTGGTGCCCGCCGGCTGGGCGCTCCGGCGCCGCGACCGGGGCGCGCGCGGCGGCGGCGTGCTGCTCGCCGCGCGCCCGGGGGGTCTACCGCCTAACTCCAAAGCAGACGGAAAGCATGAGCTGTCTTCATAGCATTTGTCCTGTCATGCTTTCATTTCAGAGCGATCGCCTAACTATATCTGCTTTCAAAAATGGCTCGGGTTTTCGCAGATTAAAAATAAAAATAAGTGAAGAAATGCGTTCACCTAATTACGTTTCGAAACCACGTAGTCGGTATCGTCAAACTAGTCAGTCCGAAAATATTTAATAAGTTTCATCAACAGTTAAAACATCAAAAGGTATCGGTTCACATTTCAAATTACTTGAATTGCTATAAATCTGTTTTATTAACATTTATTATTCATTTATTTAGGTCATTATAGAAGAGCATTATTAGCATTACGATTAACCGAAGATAAGAAAAAACAAAAAACGGAACGCGATATTTGACAATAAATCTGAGTGTTCCCACCGTATATTTAAAATTCTTCCTAGGTTATAATTTTAATACTTGAACATAAATCTCAAATATCCGTAATTGATAGGAAATTATCATTCCTTCTCAAATTTTCCGAAATCATTTTTTTAAGATGATTTCGTCACAAGAAAGTCTTACAAGTTACCTATTCTCCGCCAAAGTTTATTGTAGTAGATAAAAAGAGAAAAAGACCTATGTAAGCCTAGCATTTTTAGGATATATATGGCTCATTTGCCTGGCAACATTGTTATACTTTTATACTTTGTAAAGCCTCTATCTGAGGTTTTTTTTTGTAAACGTTTACAATTTAATTGATGTAAAACAATTAAAACATATCTATACTAATATTATAAAGCTGAAGAGTTTGTTTGTTTGTTTGTTTGTTTGTTTGCTTGAACGCTAGGATCTCGGGAAGTACTGGTCCGAATTGAAAGATTCTTTTTCTATTGGATAGTCCATTTATCGAGGAAGGCTATAGGCTATAAAAAATAAAGCTACTATTAATTGAAGCGGAGCATGAAACAAGAATGTAACAAAATCGGGAAAAAATATTCCCCTTTTGAGAGTTTTCTTACGTTTCGTGCTTTGACATGACACATGACAGCATGTGTCAAAGATTGCGTCATTGAATTTCAGTAATCTGTGCCTTGAATATAAACCTTTGCTATTTTTTTTCTAAATCTGAGTTGGTACGACCAATTTCCGACAGGTGGCGTAGCAGGTTGCTGAAGAGGTTTTTTGTTTGAAATCGATTTATTTATTTATTTATTCATACTAATAAGAACGACAAATGCCAATTACACTTATTATAGATTAACTAAAGCTAAATTAAATAATAATCATATGTCAGTATCAATTGTATAAATTAATTACAGTCAGATTAAAAAGAACAGCAATCTTAAATTCTTAGAATCTAAAACTTAAAAAAAAAAAAAAAAAAACAAAGTAAAGTATTATACAAAATTACTTTCACAAAATTTTAAAAGAAGATTATAAATATCAGGCCAACGGTCACAAAAAATGTCACATTCAGGATAGCTACTTAGGAATGCGTTGAGGCCCTGAGTAATTCTGCATAATGGACTAAAATCCCGCGACTTTGTACGGCTCGGTTCGGAGGCGAACAGATTTTGTTTCCGATTGGGCCGGCGCTGGAGATATTTATCCGGAACACTTAGAGCGCACATACGGTTATGTAAGCTCGGGGATTCTATGGCTCCTCTAAGTATCCGGCAACCGGTCTTGAGCTGGCCGAAGGAACGCCTTACTTTCAAGGAGTTGAAACCCAGCTGACCTAGCAAAAACTCTGTTGGATATAAATAGGGATAATAATCGAACGTTTTCCTGTATAGGTTTCTCAGGAAGGCCTTTTGAACTTTCTCTAAAGACAAAATGTGAGTATCACAATGAGGGTTCCACACACAAGCGCTCGTCTCCAATTTACTCCTTACTAGGGTGGAGAACAAAAGCTTGAGGACATGAGGATCACTGAAATCTCTCGAATTCCGCAAAACAAACCCCAGCCGCCGATAAGATTCTCTCGCAGTGATTGATACGTGTTCATTGAAAGTTAGTGCCCGATCGAACGTCACTCCCAGATCTTTTACCGTCGATACGCGTTTCATGGCATCCTTATCTATAAAATAAGTATGTTGTATAGGCACACGCTTTCGATCGAAGGTCATCACATGGCACTTGTCAGGGTTAAAAACATTTTGTTACGCAGACTCCACCGATAGATAGCATCGATATCATCTTGCAACCTCCTACAATCCATCAGTGATTTTATTTCGAGGACAAGCTTCAAGTCATCTGCATATAATAAGCACTTAGCATGCTTTACCTCTTTAACCAGGTCATTAATCATAATGAGGAACAGCAATGGTCCTAAGACCGATCCCTGACTCACACCGGAGGGCGTAAAGTATGGTCGAGAAACACAAACTCCATACTTAACGAATTGCTGACGATCCCGCAGGAAACCCGCAAAAAACCTGAGGAGCCTAGGTGAGAACCCCATGTTACTGAGCTTCTGCAATAGTATGTCATTGTCAATTCTGTCAAAAGCCTTGCGGAAATCGAAATACAAAACGTCCACCTGCAAGGCGCGATCCATACTACTCGAAACGAAGTCAACGAGTCCGAGCAGGTTCGTATTTACCGACCTACCCGGCCGGAAACCGTGCTGCTCATTGCATAGATATTGAGAGACCTGTCTATATATCTCACGATGCAGAATATATTCGAATGCCTTAGCGGGCGAGCACAAAATCGCAATGGGGCGGTGTTCATCCACTGCCTTCTTATTGCGAGTCTTAGGTATTGGAGTGACTCTAGATATTTTCCACTGACGCGGATAAACACCGCTCGCTAGAGACAGATTAAAAAGAAAACAGAGGGGAAGAGTCAAATGTTCCCTACAGGATTTGAGAATAGAGGCCGGCAGACTGTCCGGGCCTGGCGAGCTATTGGCCTTGAGTCTATTTAAACCAGTGTTGACATCCTCCGGCGATATATAGGGAACATCCACGGTTCCGCCCTCGCCAGATTTATGTACACACTGCTCAGCATTCGATATTCTCAGGAATGAGTGAACCGATTTCAGTCATTCTTTCACCGTTGGATATGTACGGGATCCCGATGAGTGCTATATAATATACCACGGGCGAAGCCGGGGCGGGCATCTAGTTATGTAATAAAAATATCTAATATATTATTTAGTTTTTAAAGTCATGCAGTTTGCCCACTCTGGCTTCGGGAATATAAATAGTGATTCCCTATAAAAATTGGACTCCGGCGATGACATAAACAAATACCTATTTGTACATTCTATTTCAAGAGGTAAGTACATAATGATAATAGATACATTTTATAGTGTCTATCGTTGTTAACAATTATAAGCTTGTTTTCATATTTCGTGAGATTGTGGGTTCAAATCCCGCTTACACCACTGAGTGTTTTCCTTAGTGCTGATCTGCTGATGTATAAGTTTGTCATCATTGTCATTCGAGAGAAAGCAGAAAGCGCAGAGTCCCAGCAGTATATATCCCCTCAAGATGTAGACCGGGGTCTAGGTAGGCTCAAAACTAGTAGCAGTCTGGGACCAGACAATCTTCCGGCATCTATTCTTAAGTCCTACAGGAAATTTGTGACACTCCCTTAAAGTCACATTTTCAATTTGTCCCTGGAAAGCGGTGTTTACCCACACCAATGGAAACTATCCCGGGTTACTCCAATACCTAAGACCAGTAATAAAACCGCAGTGGAGGAATACCGCCCGAATGCAATACTGTGTTCCCCTGCGAAAGTGTTTGAATATATCCTTCATCACGAAATCTATCGGCAGGTATCACAGTGCTTGTACGAGGGTCAAACTGAAAGTTCTTAGAAAATCAAAAACTGATTACATTAGCCAGTTATTAGTTTTATTATATCTTTTCAAAATATTGTCCATTCACGTCAATACACCGCTGCATGCGATGGAACCACTGGGAAAAGCACTTTGCCCACTCGTCCTTAGGGGTCTCTTCAATGGCATCGCGATACGCAGGCGCGAGGTCGGGGCTATACGGCGGGTGACCCAGTAATTCAACGTTTGATGTCGCCAAATAGTCGATCGTTCGCTTGGCGGTGTGCGATGAGGCGTTGTCGTGGTGAAGGAGGATCCTACTGCGAGGTCGTTTCTCTCGAACTTTTTCCAAGACAAGTGGCAAACAATTGGTAGTGTACCATTCTGCAGAAACTGTTTTTTGATCCTCTAACACAATTGTTGCGAAATGACCTATCCTTCCAAAGAACGAGGCCACCATTTTTTTTCCCGCACTTCGATCTCTCTTCACTTTAGTTGGCAATTCCTCGAAGGAAACACCCACTGAGCAAATTGTCTTTTGGTTTCAGGATCATAACAGTAAATCCAGCTTTCGTCACCTGTTAGTATGTCGAACACAGCATTTGAGTCACCTCCGTTAAATCTTTCAATCATTTTACGGCACCAATCCACACGATGGAGTTTTTGAGCCTCAGTCAAATTATGAGGTATCCACCGGGCGCAAAGCTTCCTGACCGCTAAATGTTCGTGTAGGATTTTGTGCACTTGACTCATACCGATGCCTAAGCTTGTCCGAATCTGCTGATAGGTCACTCTTTGTCAGTCTCTATCATACGCCGCACAACACAGATGTTATCTTCAGTCGTCGCCGTAGAAGGCCGTCTCTCACGTAAATCATCAGTGAGATTAGTGCGACCACGTTTAAACTCATTAAACCAGTTGTAAACAGTCGCACGAGATGGGCCTTCATCGTGAAAGGCCAATTGTAGTCTATCATAACTTTCTTGTTGACTTAAATGACATCGAAAGTCATAAAAAATCATTGCACGAAAATTTTTTCGTGTTAAATTCATGTTGACGTGACACAGACAATTTTCAATTTGCCGCCAAATCGTAAAACAAATGACAAATGAATGAAGTATATACTCAGTAATATTGGCAAAGAGTTCTATTTTCAAATTATAGAATTATTTTTTTATTATATTGTTTATAAGTGGCCAGTTCTAAGAACTTTCAGTTTGACCCTCGTATGACGGCCAGCACGGTTTTCGACCCGGCAGATCGGTAAATACGAACCTCATCAGTCTTGTGGATTATGTTTCTGGTGCCATGGATCGTGGTTCGCAAGTGGACGTTTTATATGTTGATTACCGCAAAGCGTTCGATAGAGTTGACAACGATGTTTTACTTCAGAAGCTTTGTAATATGGGGTTCACACCGCGGTTACTTAGGTTTTTTGCGGATTTTTTGCGTGACCGTCGACAATTTGTGAAGTACGGGTCATATGTTTCTCAGCCCTACCACACCCCATCCGGTGTGAGTCAGGGATCAGTCTTAGGTCCGTTGCTCGTTTTATTAATGATAAACGATTTAACCGGAGAGCTAAAATCTGCAAAATGTTTACTTTACGCGGATGATGTGAAACTGGCTTTAGAGATTGAATCTGATTTCGATCGTAAACGGTTGCAACTAGATGTAGACGCTATTTACCGGTGGAGTGTGCGCAATAAAATTTTTCAACCTCGAAAATTTTATGTGATGACCTTTGATCGAAAGCGTCACCCTGTTCACCACGCATACCTCATCGATGGTGATTCCATGAAGCGGGTGTCAACCATAAAGGACTTAGGCGTGACCTTCGATCGCGGACTCACTTTTAATGACCATCTAGCCAATACCGCCAGGGAATCCTACCGGCGACTCGGGTTTGTTCTGCGAAACTCTAGGGATTTTAGCGATCCCCATGTTCTCCGGCTATTGTTTACCTCTCTAGTGAGAAGTAAACTAGAATCCAGCGCGTGTGTGTGAGTCCACACTGTGACACACACATTTTATCCTTAGAAAAGGTCCAGAAGGCATTTTTACGTAACCTCTACAAAAAAACGTATGGGTATTATCCATATATGTTGGGCGGGGGGTTAATCAATCAAAACTAGTTTGGTTGTTCAACCCCCTATTCGCAGCATCTGTCCGATGCTGAGTTTGGCAAACGGTTTAGGGAGTAGCGCAGGTCGCAGAGATCCCCTAAACAAGGCCAGTGGACTATCCTTCACGAGGTTGCCGCCTGTTACTTGACCAATTACCCTCTGTAATTGGTATAACTAAAACCTCTGGCCGTACCAAAACTTCCCTATCCTATCCCAACTCCCATACTCTACCCCAACTCCTACACCCTATACCAACTCCCATACCCTATCCCAAACCCCATCCATCCCTTCCCCGCAGTGCCGAACCGTGGCGGCCAAAAACCACAACCCGAGGCCACAAGGCTCTGGGGGGCCCTAAAAACCCCCCTAAAAGATCGTACCACACTTACCAAGGGCGGGTAGTGTGTGAGTATTACCACCAGTCCAACAAACCCAACATGTCGGCACAATCCAACAGACAACTACCCCAGGAGGGTACCACTAGTCACACTAGTGGAGAATCCCTCACCGAGCCTAGCTCGGTCTGCCCCTCGTATTCTGGGGGGGGCAAATTGTGCGCAACACCGGGCCTCCTAAAGCCAACACACAACACAAAACACAACACAAAACACACACACACCCTCACACCATCACACACCCTCACACACACACACACAAGAAATTGAAGGCTGTCGCCCCAAAAGGTGACGCCCGACGCCTGGCTGTCGCCCCCAAAGGTGACGCCCATCGCTCGGCTGTTGCCTGGAAGGGCAACGCCAGACATCTGGCTGGTGCCCCTAAGGGTGACACTGAGCGACAGGCTGTCGCCCCCAAAGGTGACGCTGGGAAAATCATCACCTGCGGTTAAGGGAAAACCTGAAACCGCAGTGTCAACAACACCACAGGATAGTGGAGGCCCGTCCAAAGGGAAACCGGAAGACGGGAACTCCAACGAACCCTGCCCATCAAGCCAGCCGTCTGAATCTCAGCACCTAGGTGTTGATGAATCCTGGACGCTGGTTAAACACAACAAGAGCAGGAAAAAGAAGAAGTCGTCACAAAAACAAGCTAGTGACGACAGAACCAGCTCTACTTCGGGCCGTAAGGCGAAACCCAACTCCAAACGTCGGAGGAAAGGACGAGCGAAACGCGCCAACTTAACCACTTCCCTGGGTCATGCCGATGTCGCTGGCCCGTCTGACCGGCCTCAACGGGAGGGAGGGGCGGAGAAATCTGCCCAACCACCCCAGCAGGGCGTCAGGGCGGACGAGACCGGAGACGAACGGAATCCCAAAGGGAAGGGACCAGCGCCTCGGGCGTCTAAAAGGCCGAGGCCTGAGGAGACCCCTCCTCAGTCTACGTCCAAGAAGACAAAGTCTGGGCCAACACCAACGAGGCAGAAGCCAAGTTACGTAGACGTGGCAAAAAGGGGATCTCGTCGTAGCCGTCACGACGGCAGTGACGAGACGCCTTAGCCACACAGATGCCAACTCAGTGCTGGCAAGCCTTCAGGACCAGATAGTGAGGCTTTCGCTATCTGTGTCCGAAGCAAGGCCGTTTGGACCGGTTTTCCGCGGTAAGCCCATTGTTGCCGATGGGGTTATCAAACTATGGTGCGAAAACCTCCAAACACTGAGTTGGCTAAAGTCAGCCATTGGGAGTGTGTGCCTGCCATCAGATGAGAAGCTCACTGTGATAAGACAGATGGACATCCCCAAAAGAGTTGTCTGCGGACTGGTTGTGCCGGGATCGTGGCCGAAGCCAAGCGTAATTGCTTGCTTGCTGAAGCTGCAGAACCCCTGGGCACAAGTGGACCAATGGACTTTGCTGAGGGTAGACGCAACGGAGAAGGACACCTTTTGCGTCCTCAGCATACCAGAGGGTGTCGCCAAGGACATAATGTCCAGAGATACGTCAAGTTCCGAGGCCCTAGGGGAAAGTTCATCACTGAACTACCCAATCTAGTGGCTGAGTCCGTGACCGCTCCCGGCCCCCCGCTAGGGGGGACTGGAGAGGACATGGACACTACTCCGGCGCCACCAGCCTCCTCTGACATCGCTCCTAGGAGTGACGACGAGCTGGTAGTGGTGCCTCCTCCGTCAGTGCCTGTGCCCACTGAGCCCGAGTCCAAGGAGAAATACGACGATGAGGACGACGAGGGCTGGGCCGGGAGGATGAGTAGGCTGGAGCTCGACGTGGAGGGCACTCTGTCCGATGGCGACGGCACCCCCTTCAGCCAGGACCCTTAAAGTCCTGCAAATCAACCTCCAACACAGTCGCACAGCAACGGCTCAACTACGCAAATGGTTAGAGGTTAACACCGGGGCCACGCCCTGATCCAGGAGCCGTGGATTAGGGGGGGGGGGAAGATATGCGGCCTCAACAACACCGGAGGTAAGATGCTTGCTTATAGTGGACCACAAGTACCAAGAGCCTGCATCTTAATTCCTAATAACATTCCTGTGTATACGCTAACTGAGTTCTGTTCCAGGGATCTGATAACCGTCAGCATCCTGCAGGCTCAGGGTTCGAGCCTCCCGAACCTGGTGATGGCCTCTGCCTATATGGGAGATGATGAGATGATGCCACCACCAGAGGTCTCAAGGCTGGTCGAGCACTGCGAGCGCCAAGCCCAGGAGCTGATCATCGCAGCAGACTCCAACGCGCATCATCCAGCGTGGGGTATGAAGGCAAGTAACAAGAGGGGTGATGACCTCATCACCTACCTCTTTTCCACCAAGCTAGCTATTATTAATAGAGGCTCTAAACCAACATTCGTCACTAGACGTAGTAGAACGATCATCGACGTGACACTTGCAACGGAGGGAGCGGCGGAACTTATCCAGGACTGGCACGTGTCGGACGAGGCATCTTGCTCCGACCACAGATGGATCCGCTTCGACCTACAGGCATGTACGATGACTCCTGAGCCAACCAGGAACCCGAGGAAGACAAACAGGACCACTTTTGCCAAAACAGTGCAAGGTAAGCTAAGTGGCAACCAGTTGTCGGCTCGGCTCCAGACTAGGCCAGGCAACCAACAAGACATCGAAACACAGGTAAACCTATTCACTGACTTAGTTATAGGAAGTTACCACACATCGTGTCCTCTAACCTCAACCGCCAGGAACAGTAACAGAGAAAGTTCATGGTGAGGTCCCGAGCTCGAAAGAATCAGGAAAAAGGTTAGGCGACTCCTAAACAGGGCCATGAACACCAGTGAGGACCAGGACTGGGATAACTACAAAGAGGCCAAAGCACAATACAAGAAACGACTACGCTACAGAAGTTCGTCATCCTGGCGCGGATTCTGTAGCAACATCAAATCCTGCAATGAGCCAGCACGAGTAAGAAAGATCCTATCCGCAGGGGCACAACAAAACATTGGGTCCCTATGCAGGAACGACGGCACATATACTGTCTCTCTAGAAGAGACGCACGAGGTACTACTCCAAACACACTTTCCAGGCTGTCAGCTCAGCCAGAGCATAAACTGGGAGGAGGACAGCTATTCGCCATCAGAAAATGACTGGCAGACCGCCCAGAAAGTAGTAACGTATGAAAAAACTCTCTGGGCTATCAACAGCTTCCAACCATTTAAGGCGGCCGGACCGGACGGCATCTTCCCCGCTATGCTGCAGTGGGGGCGCTGAGCTCGTGGAATCTGTAACAACAATCCTACGAGCGTGTCTGGCCTTTCAATACATCCCCCTTAAGTGGCGGGAAGCTAATGTCATCTTCATCCCCAAATAGGTAAGAGTGACTACACCAACGCTAGGTCCTATAGGCCTATCAGCCTCACCTCCTTCATGCTGAAGACGCTGGAAAGGCTATGTGATAGGCACATTAGAGACACAACGCTCCTATTGACTCCACTGCCTAGGAATCAAAAAATGAAATTGAGGCAGCCATCCAATCCAAATCTGTATGTCTGGGCGCCTTCATAGACATTGAGGGAGCCTTCGACAAGACAAAGTTCTCTAGCATTAAATCAGCTCTGAACAAACATGGAGTGGACGCCTTACTATCAGGTTGGATAGTAAAAATGTTGAGACATCGCATCGTACGACCACCAGGTAATGCAACCAAAATAGCATTGGTCGCGAAAGGACGCTCCCAAGGGGGAGTCCTCTCGCCCTTGCTATGGAATATGGTGGATAACTGTTTAATCGAGGCATTGAACGTGCAGCGCTTCTACACGATAGGCTACGCCGACGATATAGCAATACTGATAACTAGTATCCACGTCAGCACCGCTTGTGACCTGATGCACGCGGCTCTAAGACTAGTAGAGAGATGGTGTACGGACTACGATTTAACAGTGAACCCGTCAAAGACGGAACTGGTCATGTTCACACTCAAACGCTCTCTGGGCTTGTACACACTACCAGGTCTGTATGGCGTGACGCTACAGCTGTCTGACGAGGTAAAGTATCTAGGGATGATCCTCGACAGCAAACTGAACTGGAACAAGCTCTTAGAGAACAAGATCAACAAGGCCTGTATCACCTTCTATCAATGTCGTAGAATGATAGGTAAGACATGGGGACTCAACCCAAAGGTCACCCTATGGCTTTATACCACAGTGATCAGGCCAATAATCACATACGGGGCTCTGGTCTGGTGGACCAGTACGACACTGGCTACAACCATCGCGAAGCTGCAGCAATTCCAGAGGTTGGCATGTCTGGCGACTACCAGCGGTATGTGCACGACACCAACGGCAGCCCTGGAGATAATGCTGGATCTGCCTCCTCTCCATTCACACGTGCAGCAGGAGGCGGCGATGTCTGCAATAAGACTACGGACTCTTGGTCTCTGGCATGACACAGGTATTCCCCACACGCGGGTCCTTCAAGACAATCTGAAGCATCAACCCATGCTGCTGGCGATAAGTGATAGAATACCCAAACAGTATGTATTTGATAAGAAATACAAAATTCAACTCGTGGAGCCTCCCTCCGGGGATCATAGCTCCACCGAGTTGATGGTCTTCACCGATGGTTCGAGAACCAACGAGGGCGTTGGATCCGGCACCTTCTCAGAAGACTTGAATATCAGGTACCACACATCTCTCGGGGCCCACAACTCCGTCTTTCAGGCAGAATGCGTGGGCATCACGAGGGCTGCTACCATAATCACCGACAGGAGGGTGCAGGGTTATAACATCCGCATACTCTCTGACAGCGCGGCGATCCTACATGCCCTAAAGAGCAACACCATCACTTCGGGACTAGTCCTTGAATGCCACAAGTCTCTGACGGAGGTTTGTGAACACAATCAAATCGTTCTCCAATGGATTAAAGGCCATAGCGGATCGAGAGGTAACGACGCGGCGGACGAACTGGCGAGGAGGGCATCAGCGGAAAAGGTTCAGGGCCCTGAACCGATTGTCCCGCTCCCACTGTCGCAGGTTCGGAGATGGCTGCGAGAGAAGGTCACTGAAAGAACATAACGACAACTGGACTAAGAGGTCGGACTGTAGTCAGTCCAGAGCGGCACTGGGGGGGCCGTAACTCACGGTACACCCGGCAGCTGCTAAGCCTGAATCGTCAACATTTGCGACTGGTCACGGGCGCACTGACAGGTCACGGTTTGTACAATAAACACCTATTCACACTAGGTATTACCGACAGTCCTCTTTGCAGAGCTTGCCTTGAGGCTGAAGAAACGGCCGCTTATGTGCTCATGGAGTGCACAGGAGTGGCGGCGCACCGAGCGAAGTTCCTGGGCACACCGGGGACGCTCCGTGAAGCATGCGGCAACGTCAAGAAGCTGCTGGGCTTTCTGTTGGAGTTGGGTTGGCGGGAGTGAAGCCCATTTCCCCACACGCAAAACAGGCGCACCAAGACGTCGAGTTGCGGAAACAGCCCGCCCACAAGCCTGAGCGGAGCGCTACTACTACTACTACTATCCATATATGTACCCCACTGAGTTCTTACTTGGTCAGTTGGGTTTTAACTCTTTGAAAGTTCGGCGGACACTTGAGCAGCTCAGAACTGGCTGTAAGATACTGAGAGGTGCTATTGATTCTCCAAGCCTACACAACATTATGTGCACCCTGCATGTACCCGACAACTACGTACACCGCCCTCGCCGGTCGAAACGCAAGCATGAACTCTTTGCCATTGAACCCAGCCGCACCAAGTCGAGAGACAATAGCCCGATGTGCCGCATCGTCCGTGGTCTTAACGCATTCCTTAAACAATGCCCAGAATGTGATATATTTTGTGATAAATGGGCACAGATTGACACACATTTAAAATTATTTTGTGAAAATATTAGTAAGTAGTGTGTATATTTTCAATTTTGTTTAATGACTAACTAATTAATTTATTCTTCATTATTTTGTAACATTAACTTGACATATTGATTATTATTTGTTTATTTTTTTAATATTTTAACTAATTTACTATTATGTTTTAAATGAATTTTAAGTGTAATTGGCATTGTAGCCGTACTTATTATTAGCTAATAAATAAATAAACACTTAAACTTAGGAATAAACTAGAAAACGTAAAACCGGCAAAATATAGGTACTGTTGAAACAACAAGGTTGCTAATATTGGCCGGCAGTACCACAGTTCTTAATTTTCCCCAAAATTTCCCTTAGTCTTATTAAATTCATCCCTAGACAAGATTATTATTTTTTCCCCCTAGATAGGAAAATATCCCTATAAGTGGAAACACTGGATAAATCATAGATATTTAGGTCGCTGATATAAACATTAAACAATAAACACTCGGCACGGAGACCCGGTTCAAGGTTCAATCATGATGTAATTGGACACCGCCGCATTTTGCCGCTACCTAGGCCCTAGGCATCTATGTATATTGTCTATTCTATGGCCTAGGGCAAAGACAATATATACCCATTTAATAATTTACCCAGACCCAGGGTATTTAATCTATGGCCTAGGGTGATTCATTGAGTAGGTACACTTGGTTCAATGGCTACCACACCAGCACACCACCCTATTACCCTATTTAGTATATTATCAGCAAGGCACCCTTGCGAAGCCGCTAGATAATCATAAAACATATATGTAGATAAAATAAGTGAATAATGTTTATACGTGAGATGTGTGTTTGATGACAAGCAGCACGCCTGTCTATAACAAAATAGTGCTACAAAATTATTTGAGTTTCAAGCACTGCACCCTCGTCATCCGACCTCTCTCTGCCTGAAAATATATTCCTTCCAATCGGAACTTAGTAATAATTGCGCGTTATTGATTGGCAGTCTACTCCCTATGTCTAAAAATCGCAAAAGAATTCTGAATTTACAATTTTTATTATTCCTATAAGCTAGTTATAAAAGGTATTGCACGTTTTTTTATGGCATTACATTGAAAAACCCAGCAACACGAGGGAGAAACAAATTATAACGTTGGAGATCGCAGTGAAACACAGAAACTGCGCTTTGCCTCGAATAAAAGGAAGATGGCGCTATGCGTAAGATAACACACGGTATACAGTTCTTTGCCTCAAAACATGGGCTCTCTTCAGACTTGATGCATCGTTACAAATTGAGATACTCCGTTCCAATACACAATATAATACAAATTTTTTGACAGCTGATAATGTTGTTTTAGACATTACGGCTCCAAAAACATAATAATATGCTAATTTGCCAGTGGTGGCGGTCACCTGGGTGGCCTGACCATCCTGTCAAGCACGGAGTAGTTTGATAAGTCAAACTTGACACCTTGACAGGCCGCCACCACTACCAAATTCTGTCTAACACTAGTCTTTAAAATTGCAACAACATATTATACAGTTCCCATCAATATTGTTACAATAAATTAATATCGCAACACACAATACACAGAGTCCTTTGTAAAGTATTATAACATTATATTTCCCTACTCATTAAGATACGACTGTATTCTTTGATTATGAATAGATTATCTGAGACTGTATGTCATACATAAAGAAATAATTAGGCAAACATTTAGGTACCCTAAAAATAAAATTGTATTACAATAAAATTATATTAAAAGCGTCATCATCAACATCCCACTAAATGTTCCCACAGCTGGGACTAGGGACCCTCTCTCGCAAGGAGAGAGTTAAGGCCATAATCCACCACGCTGGCCCAGTGCGGGTTTGTGGATGACACATGACTTCGAAAGATTCTAAGTACATTTCGGTTTCCTTACGATGTTTTCCTTCACCGTTTTAAGTTATTAAGGTATTAACAGAGAAGGTACAAACATTTTTTACGTTCAGTAATGATAAACATAAGATTTACAAGAGGTTTGACTCTACTTTTGTGATGAGAACGTCTAGGCTGTGGAACGCTTTGCCTGAGTGGGGTTTTCCCGATGGTTATAATCTTGCTGTCTTCAAATCGAGAGTGAATCGGTTTCTTCTAGGTTCTAGGTAAGCATGGTGCATAGTAGTCTGCATCGTCGCTTAACATCAGGCGAGATGGCGGTAAAGCGTAAACCTGTAAAAGTTAAAACAAAATGCAGAACAAAAAAAACTAAGAATCGGTTACATTTGGAAGTTACTTTTAAATTTTTCATTTTGAGTACTATTTTGTGTAACGTATTTACAATGTTATTTATACATTAATTATTGCTGGAACGTCTGAATGCTTTGGATTGAAATTTAAAACTTTTTAACACGCTTTTATTACCTGAAGGTAACTAACTACGTGTATGTACATGTATGTGTGTATATGTATGTAAGAAAATCTTGGAATCTTAATTTGACCCACTTCCCTGTCTTCGATTAGGATGAAATTTAGCGGACGCTCGGAGTTCTGATGACAATACATGACCTAGATAAGAAACGTCATTACAAATCCAATGGCGGCCTCCCCAAGATGGCGGACTGGCTGTTTGAAATGATATGGGTATGAAAATAATGAAAGGGTTTGCTGTCAGGAACACGGAAAAATATAGTCACGTGACTTAAATCCAACATGGCGGACATCCAAGATGGCGGATTTCCTATTTGAAATGCACCCCCATGATATGGGTATTAAATGAAAGGGTTTGCTGAATGGGATAAATTAGATTAATTTATAGTAACTACCTATAGAGTGACCACGAGCAGGACATGTGCCCGATGGTAAGCAACACACCTAGCCATAACAACACAGTGACACGCAGCTATTGGATATCGAAGGGTCTATATCATTAACTAGCACTGCACTACGCTCGTCACCTAAACATTTTAAAGAATTCTTCTCAAGAAAAAGCGCTCTATTTTAGACAGCATCATTTAATATCGGGCGAGATGGCTGTCAAGAATAAACTAAATATTTAACTGCTTAGTGAATCGAATTAAACTTTTTGAAGTTATGCGTCATTTTTAGGAGCACAGCGTGAAGGAAAAATTATCGGAGAATCTAGACACACGGTAGTGTGGCCAGCCAAGTTCATTCAAGTGAACTGGCGAGCCGCACCAAGTGTAATATTACACGAATCATTTGGAGCTATTTTTATCCTCCTCATAACTTAAAAACTATTGCACATTAACCAGTGAAATTGGTCACACATTGAGACTTGCAGGATATCAATATGTGCTCCAAATTTCACAAACATGCCTCAAACGGTTAATTACATATTGACGTCTTAAAATCGTCATTATAATCACTGATTAAGATACAGAAACAAAAGATTTAATCCAGTTCCAGATGAAATAGAAAGCTCAAATTTGGCATCCAGATAGGTAATTCGATGAACACTAAGGAATAAGTCCGAAACTTGTAATTTTTAATAATTTTTAAAAATCTAGTTCTTATTTCCATTTGGATGTGGACTTATTGTGCCTTTAAAAAGAAAATAGCAATCATTAATTGATAACTGCCAGTCTTTATAGTAGATTTTAAGATATTTACTATCTCTTATCTATATGATGAAGTCACACAAGTGGGAACAATTAGTGGGTGCACACTGACTTATTAGTGCACCCACTAATTGTTCCCACAATTGGTACTCGGGCCTTTCTCTGGTAAGGTCTTCTCTCGAGAGTCAAGATAATAATCTTCCACGCTGGCCTAGTGCGGGTCGGTGGATGACACATTACTTCGAAAGGTTATAGGTTCATGTTGGTTTCCTCATGATGTTTTGCTTCACCATTTTTAATTTAGCGGCGTTATCGTTATGCACTTGACTTCGAAAAGACAGTGATGCGCGTGGCATCTGAACATGGGGCTAATCAAAGTCGTAAAAAAAGTAGCTCAAATAAAGACAGTCGCCGTTCACCTGGTTAGACCAGCCGTAACGTATTATGCCAGCTGTAACTATCTATATCAGCCGTAACATCGAAAGTGTAATTCATCTCACTTATATCATATTCCTCACTGCAGTGCTTTTGATTATGGCCTTGATTCTTTGATCTTTGTGAGAAGAGCCCTCGAGTCCCAGAAGTGGGAACATTTACTGCTTATGCATGTACTATTTCTGACTGTAATCTAACCGAAACTTCATCATACAGCTGATCCGATGTGATTGAGCAACAGATACGCAACATTTTCATTTTACTTATCATTTCAGTACAAAAGTAATGATATCCAATCAAAAACATGTATGTAAAATGAGAGCCAAGTTCAATACTATATGGCTTGATCGTTGACTTCAACAACAAAAGAAGTGAGATGTAAAAGGGTGCCAAGTTCAATGATCAGTCCTGCAACTGATTAAAACAACGTAGAATATTGTGTAAGAACTTATATTATTAGCTGTCTTCGTGCAATAAAAAACTGTTATTTTATTCTTTGTCAATTTGGCTTGCTGATAAATAGTAGGTACCCATCAAAAATAAGGCTTTTAAATTGCTGTTTAAGTACGTACTTAAGCAAAAATTTGTGTATGAGAACTAGCCAAGTAAGACCTGAGGCTTTAGTATGTTATATTAAATTATAAGAAAACAATCAATATTAAGTTATTACAAAATATTCTCCGTTGTTTTAATCAATTGCAGGACTTGGCAGGATCATTGAACTTGGCACCCATTTACATCTCACTTCTTTTGTTGTTGAATTGAACGATCAAGCCATATAATTTTTTTTTTAAATAAAGAGTGACGAGACGATCAGGACATGTGCCTGATAGTAAGCAACATGCCTGACACATAACAGCACAGTGACACGCAGCTATTGGAACATGAAGAGTCCAAATCATTACCTAGCACTGCACTGCGCTCGTCACCCAGAGATCTAAGATCTTATATCTCTAAGCCCTGTAATTTCTCTGGAAATATTGCCCTTCAAACCGGAACACATCATAGCATTGAACTTGGCTCTCATTTTACATACATGTTTTTGATGGGATTTGTTTAGATGCGTACACCGTCACGAAAAACCGACATCCTGAAGTTAGCTTTGTAACGTTTTAGTGCATTGTAACTAACTTCTCTTCTTCTCTAGGTTTTCTATGATTGATCTTAGAGTAAGTATTTATGTTCCGAGAGCTGGTAGCAAAATTTGGATAGGTATTTGAAGCAAACTGAAAACTAGTCACATAGTTCTCCTATTATATCCCTACACGGAGGTGCCGACCTGGCTGGTGAGTAGCGGGGTAAAATGAATCTCTCAATTTAGATTACC
Source organism: Ectropis grisescens (assembly GCA_017562165.1). Lineage (NCBI taxonomy): Eukaryota > Metazoa > Arthropoda > Insecta > Lepidoptera > Geometridae > Ectropis > Ectropis grisescens. The sequence continues at coordinate 13,365,334 of CM029767.1, read as the reverse complement.
TGGCAGATAGATAGATAGTATTTCCAAAATGATCTCTCTTTTTGAGAATCCTTTTTTATTAGTTACAAATAACACCCAATTTAAATTTCAAATTGTCTCACACCCATTTCTTGTATTTTTTGCAAAACATATTTATTTGCACGCGCCTGGCAATGTTATAACTCCGATTAAATCATCGAATTTTTATTTTTTGCATTGTTTAAACATTAAACTACAACATATAAAAATTTCATGTGTCCTCAAAAATTTTTACTGAACAAAAAAAAACAATTAAAAATTTTAAAAATATAGAGAACCATTTTGCTCCGCCTCTCACCAGCCAGGTATGCATCTCCGTGTTGTGGAATAAATAGGAGATGTATGTGCCAAGTTTTCAGCCTGCCTCAAATAGGCACATACTTACCCAAAATTTGCTGCCAGCTCTCGGAATATTAACACGAGGAATAAAGAGGTTTAGTATTAACTTCTTGTATGCGGACATAAGTAGAAAAACACACACACACCCTTTTTTTTAAACACAATTAATCTTATTAATATTATGTATATATAATTAATGTCAATGTTTGTATGAATAGATGTCTGTTTCTTAATCACGTCGTAACGCCTGAACGGATGAGGCTGATTTTGGAACACAGATAGATTATGGTCTGGAAGAACACAATAACCTACTTTTATCCCTGTAAAATAACGGGAACGGGGATTACGCGGGTAAAACCGCGGGGTGCTCGTAATTAGTATTTTTCCAGATAAATTACTGGGCTAAGAGATAAAACATCTTACCTCTCCGGGTGACGAGCGCAGTGTACCTATTGCTGGGTAATGATTAGGGCTCTTCGTGTTCCAATAGCTGCGTGTCACTGTGCTGTTATGGGCAGGCATGTTTCTTACCATGTCCTGCTCGGCTTGACACTTTATACCAACCTTTCCCAAAGTGGGTTGATAACACCCCCTTGTGGGCGCTTCAGGTAACAAGTGGGGCGGTAAGAGACCCAGAAAAAAAATCGGGGAGTTGGTAGAGGCTTGGAGTCCGTTGTTTACTACCTACTGGGCTCAGGTCTCAAGTTAACTCTTACAGGTTATATAGTAAAAGCCTCGTTTAGAATGAATGTATAATCGCCGCTAAAATAGCTCGCAATAATTAATTAATTAACTTAAAAGTAGTAGTAGTTTTGAAGTACGTAAAAATGGGGGCGCTAAAAAAATAATTTATTCTCAAAGTGGACAGTAGATAAAATAAGTTTGGGAACCCAGCTCCTGCTCTATAGGTACTATAAAAAATAGATTATTAAGTGATTATAAATAATAATTTTCACATACCTGTCATTACAACCACTAAAAATAATTTAAGAACAACCATGATATCTTGTACTTTACCAAACTGCAACTGAAAGCAGTTTTCTCCAAACTGTGATTAATGATTATTACTATCGTTTGTTTACTAAACTCACTATGTGATGATAGCATTTGTTTAGAAGCAATCTTCATGCGATATTTACATTCCATTTATGAGATATTGTGCAACATTCTTAAGAAAATGTTTTTTGCTAGAGCATACGTGTTAGTAGCTAGTGCATACCAGATTTTCAACAAACAACTAAGTTAATAGAATAACTACGTAGGACCATTGAGGCTCTATTCTGAATCCACATTCTAAAATTAAATTTGTAATTGATTTAAGTACATATCGCTCTTTTAATAGCAATCAATGTGACGAGTGTATGTACCAACATATAAAATAAATAACAACGCAATTATTTCAAATTTTAGGTCACACGGATCCAGCAAAGCAAAGATTACATAATATTGTAGCAAATAGGCAAGGCCTAGCGCATACATAAAATTTTGGTATCGATTCAACTGATTGGTCGAGTTGTTTGCCTACTTGTCGTAAAATGCACACAAAATGGAGGTGCGCAATTGCGCATACAATCAATTCAGTCGATCGTTGATTTTCTAACTCGAAACCAAATAGCTTAGGTGTGCTTCAGCAACGTCCGTATCAAGGTGCTGCAAACAATGTCAATTATTAACAAGAAACTTTTAGTTTGTGCCTTGCTTTATAGACAATTTAAAAGAACAAAATTAAAAAAAAATTTAACCCCTGACTAACTCGGATTTGTTATCTGAACAACATTCTACTAGTCATGCCCTTTCATTTGATACCCATATTGAGGGTATCATGTGATACCTATATTAATATGGGTATCAAATAAAAGGGCTTGACTACTAAAATACAATACGCTGTGACAAATTTCAAATCCAAGATGGCCGCCACCACATAATGGCGAATTATATTATTTTTTTCACTACTACCTCAATATGGGTATCAAACGAAAGGGCTTGACTAGTAGAATACTTAGCACTATGACCCCCGACCAAAAAAAGGGGTGTTATAAGTTTGACGTCGATGTCTGTCTGTCTGTGTGTGTGTGTGTGTGTGTGTGTGTGTGTGTGTGTGTGTGTGTGCGTGTGTGTGTGTGTGTGTGTCTGTGGCACCGTAGAGATCAAACGGATTGGCCGATTTCGATGCGGTTTTTTCATTTGAAGGTTAAAACCCGTGCGGATGTTCTTAGCTATGTTATAAGGACCTGAGGAGAATATGGACAAGACGAAGGTCATGTCAAATGTTCATGTCTCACCTGTGCCGGTTATTGTTGGGAATACCACACTCGGAGTTGTTGACGAATACGTCAACCTGGGTCAAAGGATCCAATTAGGTAGATCCAACTTCGACAAAGAGGTACAGCGAAAGATCCAATTCGGATGGGCAGCGTTCAGGAAACTTCGGCACATCGTTGAGTCCAAAATACCCCAATGCCAATGTCTTTAATCAGTGCGTATTGCCAGTGATGTCTTATGGAACTGAGACGTGATCCTTCACTGTGGGCCTCATAACGAAGCTCAAAGTCACACAGCGAGCTATGGAGAGAGCTATGCTCGGAGTCTCTTTGCGCGACAGAATCCGTAATGAGGATATTCGCAAAAGAACGAAAGTGGCCGACATAGCTCAAAGAGTAAGCAAACTGAAGTGGCAATGGGCATCGCTCGCAGAACTGACAACCGATGGGGAAGAAAGGTTCTCGAGTGGCGACCACGAACCGGAAGACGCAGTGTTGGACGGCCTCCCACTAGATGGACAGGTCGCTGGAAACCGCTGGTTGTAGGTTGCGCAGGACCGTTCATTGTGGAAATCTAGGGGGGAGGCCTATGTTCAGCAGTGGACGTCTTGCAGCTGATGATGATGATGAATTTCGACAGTTTGATTCATGTCGAGTATCATTCATTTGGCAAAAAAATGTCGTTTGCACGCCCCCCGCCCCACCACGACCGCGTTCTCGCCACGCACGCGTTGATTAGAGGTGGATCGTCGACGGTTTTGGCGTCGACAAAACGAGACCGTCGACTGTGAACTAGTCTAAGAAACCGTTCCGATTTTTTACTAGTTTACGCCATAAACGGAATAGAAAACCGTTCAATTTTCGACTAGTTTGCTGGAGAACTGTATACTAGTCTATCCGTTCATGCTTAGTAAACAGTTGAAATGAACTGTTCGTTGATTCTTGTTCATTACATGCATACATGCCAGACGTAGCCGGACGGCTGAGTCGTGGCGAGCGTCGCTGCTTGCGTATGATTAGTAAATAAACCTCCGTTATGACTCCGCCAAAATTACACGGATGCGGAGGCGGAGGTACAATTCCTTGCGGAACTTCCGTAGTAACCGCGGTGGAAGCGAAGTTCCGTTACAACCCTAGTCGAAACCAAAGAAGTTGGAAAATTAACTCGAAACTGTTTTTTTTTATGAATGACTCTTTGTGGATTAGCCTCACAATTCCGCCAAAGACACGTTAAATGATAGGCCGTCAAACAAAGAGATAGGGGCCAGTAATATGAGTATTGTACTAAGAGGAATTGTCACGTATTCTATATTTTACTAGGTCGCAAAAAATTAAAGCTACATAACAGACATATACCTACACAAAAAATCTAATAATAATATAATGCACACATATTTAACTTAAAATATTCACAAGTACTAATTTTACAATTTAATCTTATTTCTTTTAATATAATTACATAAAATGTAAACAAAGGGGGTGTAAACAAGAGACAGCAGGCATTTAACGGAGGTTGGACGTGGAATATCAGGAGGGATAAAATCATGTAATGAAGACTGCATTAAGGGACAACTGAAAAAATATGGTTCACATTTCCTTCGTCCAAACCGAAATCGCATAATGAGTGATTCCTAATCCTTAGTTTGGCCAGGAAGACATGTGTACATGAGTGATTGAGACGTAAACGGAAATTACAGAAGTAGTAGCTTTATTTGCTTTTAAAAATTTGAAAAACCAAGGTTTATGGGGAATTTCAGGCTGGATGTCACCGTAGAATTTACCTTTCTCGATCCTAGATTCCTGCCACTTTTGGCACCAACATTTACGTAACATTGGTTTAGGATGGTACATAAGTCATGAGCATGGATTTGAGAGTATGTAGAAAGACCGGACTGTACAGCCTCACTAGCAAATGCATCAGCACGTTAATTTCCCAATATACCTGCGTGACCAGGAATCCAGGCCAGTACTACATTAATATTACGAGAGAGGCATTCTAAAAGAGCTTCTCGGATCTTGAGAATTATAGGAAACCTGGTTTTTGAGCGAAAGGGGTTGGCAAGAATAGCTTAGAGGCAGCTCTTAGAATCTGATAGAATTATAGAATTGTTTAGGTTGTGTGATATTATAAAAAGGAGAGATTCCAAGATAGCAATAGCCTCTCCCGTAAAAACTGAAGTTACGGAGGGGCATTTAAAACTCAATATAATATTAGTGTGAGGGATCCACACAGCAGCACCAACAGGAAAAAAGGAGACTTGGAAGCATCAGTAAATATTTTGATCCGATCTTTGTATTCCGTGTTAATTTTGTGACAGAAAACCTTGTTTGCTTCAATGGTATTCTTGTCAACCCCAAAGTCTAAAATGATATTGCTGGGAAGGAAAGTAAGCGTTTCAAAAGGCGTAGAATAAAGGGGTAACAAGGAAGCCTGAAAAAGTGGGTGAGGAAGACGAAATAGGAAAAGGAAGCTACGAAGCAGGCATGGTACGTCATCGTCGAATAACCGTTGGGGGTGATAAAGAGAAGCTAGATATTCTAGTTTGAACAGCAAGCTATGTTCTTTCTGTTGGGCCAGTTTAGAGAAAAAGATATCGCAAAGAAATTGACGTCTGAGAGATAGAGGAGGATCACAAAATTCAACTTGCATGGCGTTTAAGTTTAAGGAGACGATCTCATAGCCCCAAGAATTATTCGCAACGATTTAGCTTGTACTTTATCTAAGATAAAGGCACCTTTTTCCGAGGTATTTTCACCAAAACTCGATAGGACATTAAAAATTAGATATTAACTGAACTTCTTTGACAGTTTGCCTATTTTTAATAGAAGCTTTATTGTTTTTACTTTTTAAATAAACTGTATTTTTGATTATAAGATTACATTTTGTATTCAAAATTAAATTAAATCTGAAAAATGTCCAAAGTCCCTTATTCCGATGGAAAAATCCTTATTCCGATGTATTTGTTCCTTAATTCCGAGTGTCCAAAATAAAAAATGGAAGAAGAGGTAGAAACGATACATGGTGTTCACAAAATTACTATTTATTTATTCATATACATAAAATCTTCGACATTTGTATTTTTAATTATGTGTTGTTTACATTTCATTTTTACATCCAGATTAATTACAAGCTTTTGTTCAGTTAACCCGTTCCAGTTGTGTGCTTGTCGGTCTGTAATCAAATCTTGCAAGTTAAATTTGACTAAATTTGCGGTTTACAATTGAGCTGAAATTTAATTTATTTTTTCTATAACGCGTGACACTGCAATAATATGGTAACATGAAGCTAATCTGATGATGGAGTTGGAAGTTGGCCGAAGGAACTCGTGTACTAATCGAAATATATCAGTCGTGAGTGGGCGCAAAAGTTTGTATTAAATAAAAACCAATGTTTGTATGTAAACTTATTTAATTCATAGTCATATCAATACAGTTCCTAATGAGCTAGGTTGAACTGTCCGATGATTCACCGAACAATTTGTTACGGGATTTCTTGACATAATTTTTTTTTGTTTATTGTTCGACTTGACCGCATCTTGATCATTGCTGGATGTTTCTAAATCAAATTTGTTATATTTTCGTTTTTCTTGAAGTGAGAGTGGTTTTGTTAGCCAGTATTTTTTGTCGCGTTTATCTCGCATTGTTGTCTCTGGGATCTTGAAGCCTCGAGAAGCTTTATAAACACTACAGCCATTTTGGATCTTTGCAATAGCATTTTAGAGATCTTCTTCTGTATATTTAATTCTAGGCTTCATTAGTCTATAACAAAGAATTTTTTTTTTTTTTTTTAACTATAATAGGTTCGCACTTGACCACCATCTCGCCTGATGTTAAGCGATGATGAGATCTACGATGGAGCGTGCTTACCTAGAAAAAACCGATTCACTCTCGATTTGAAGACACCAAGATTGTAACCATCAGGGAAAACCCACTCAGGCAACGCATTCCACAACCTAGACGTTCTTATCACAAACGTGGAGTCAAATCTCTTCGTTCGCATTTTTGGAACATCAACCATGAAACGATGCCGCCCTTTTGTGGAACGAGAATTCCGATAGAAGAAAGGGCAAGGTGGTATTAGATCATGCAGATCAGTTGCACACTCTCCGAAGTGTATCCGATAAAAAACCGATAAGCTAGCGATTTTGCGGCGATGATCAAGACTTTGAAGTCTTTTACGCACAAGAGCGTCATTGCCTATGAGTCTTTTGGCACGTCTCTCAATCGAATATATATTATATATATTTGAAAAATTAATAAATTAAATAATTAGAGAAATAAAGAAAAAAAATAAGCTACGTCTGTTACGATAGTGAAATAAACTACAGTAGGTAAAACAAACGTTTTAATCTGGAAGACTGCTAATGAAGGTATTATGTATAATGATAGCTGTACATTATATGTATTAAAAAAAATATCCATAAACGTAAAAACAATGCCTTACCTTAGTTTGTGATATTTTATAACTATTATGACAGCTAATTAGTAATTTTATTATTGTTTATTTATAGTGTTGAAATTACTGAAACTAAAACGACTACAATGTAACCTTTATAAAGTTATGAACACTCTGTATTTTAGTTGTGTCTATGACGCGGAATAACGTGCTTATAGAACCTTATCCCGACCTACTGTACATCGGAATAGCGTTTCATATAATAAAATAATGTTTCCTAATTCCGAGTACTAAAATATAAAAGATTTTTGTATAATTAGAACAGAAAAAAATATATTTGCAATATCGTCGCATATTTATAAAATACTTGCTTACACTTATATTGGATTGTGTATGAACCTTAATTCTTTTTCTTATCTTTTCTATACAACGAATGAATAAAACAGTTAGATAACTCACCTATTACATGTTATAATTAGTGAACGTGACGCAAAAATGTACCTCGGAAATAGATTTTAATATTCATTCACTATTTTATTTGTCAAATCCAAACAGATTTATGCCTAATCATACAAAAAAAGGTTTAAAATTATAAACATAAATCAACTCTATGAAATCGCTATTCCGCGGTATACATCGGAATAAGAAACTAACTAAAATATTCAGCACCTAATTCCGCGGTATATTAGAAATGCATTTTTACTTAATTTACTCAGAAAAATACACAAAAGTTATGTGTTTTTGACTTAAAATATATTTTTACAATAATTTACCTGAAAGAAGTAAACAGACTGTACAAAAAAACCCGATAATAACACTATTTGAAAAAATATGGTTCTCGCATGCACAGGGTACAAAATGTATGAAGTATGCGTTCGGGCCAGCTGCTGACGCATTTCTAACCGATAATTTCAAAACGGATACACAAAACACTATTTATTTGACGATATAACTACGCAAAGATATGTTATTTTTGTTACGAAAGATCTTGCATTAATTTTCAGTTATTAAATCTCTTGTAAATGCCGTATTTTTAAATACCTCGGAATATGATGCCAATTCCAGAACCCCACGGAATAAGGTGCCTTTACCTTAGTTTCTTTAGACCTGCTTTGTTTCCTGGGTCCAGGAGAAATTAACCGTGATCTATATGACTCCGAACTAAGGCATTGTACATTAATTTTTGTGTAAAGGGGTGAGCACCCCACCATACGCCAGATAAGGACCGTAAAAAATTTATTGTTTTTTTCACATTTTTTGTTGACAAATTCAAAATGGGGAATACCTGATAACTTCCGGTCCAACTAAACACCCAAAAACTTGACTTTTAGATCTTCTGGAATTACCTCGTCGTTGATTGTAATTACAGCCGGAGGGACAATCCTTTTATTAGTGAACACCACTCACACAATCACCATGCGGAGATAACCAGTTCATGAGATGTTCCAGAGCGATATTCAATTGACTGATAGCTGTTTCAAAGGAATTACCTGAATAGTATAAGGTTAAATCATCAGCGTACTGAAGAATCTTGCAAAAAGGCAATACTGTCAGATCCAGGTCGTGGGTGTACAGGCTATATAATATAGGACTAAAAACCGAGCCCTGGGCTAAACCCTTCCACACTTTTCTAGCAGACATTATCAAGTTGGGAGTCTTAACTGTTATAGTTCTTTCGGCCAACATATTATAAATGAATCGAACCAATTTCTGAGGGAAACCAATTTGTGACTGTTTTCTCCTGAGCACTGGAAGAATTACGCTATCATATGCTGCTTCGATGTCCAGAAATACTCCAACCAGATATTCTTTTTTAATTATTGAAGTACGAATGTCTGTAGTCAAGATGCTAAGACTATCCATAACGCTCATACCTTTTCTAAATCCAAATTGTGTCTTAGCAAGAAGGTTGTTATGTTCTGAGAACCACTCTAGTCTATTTTTTATCAGAAGCTCTGTAATTTTCGCTAAAGCAGAAGTTAGAGCTATTGGTCTATAATTATGATAGTTGGACGGATCTTTCCCAGGCTTCAAAATTGGGATGACAATTTGGGACTTCCACGCAGGTGGAACTATACCTACCATATTCAAAAAAGGTGTTAATAATATTTAAAACGTAATCCTTGACCTTGTCTGTTGCGTTTTTTAGGAATGAATACGGAATACCGTCACCTCCTGGAGCAGTGTCTATTAGTCCACTAAGGGCTAGTTGTAGTTCGGAATAAGAGAAAGAGGAATCCAGATTATGTAAAGATGGAAGAGGACATGAAATGGAGGGAAAGCAATCTATGTTAGGAACAAAAAAAGGAGGAGCTATCTTGTTAGTAAAATCCTCAATCCAAGCACTAGGGTCAACACTAGTTGAAGTGTCTGGACGGAATGATCCTCGGTAACGTTTGACTTGCTTCCAAACCAAAGAAGATGGGGTCCTAGGTGACAAACTTTGACAGAAATTTATCCAACCTTGTTTTTTTTCTTTTTGAACAAACTGGTGGCTCTGGCAGCAATATGTTGGTACTCAAAGAAGTTCCCCATAGACATTGAGTGCTTGTACGCTTTTTCAGCCTCCTTACGTTCCTTAGCAGCAGCTGTACACTCAGCATCCCACCAAGGAGCAGACACCTTGAAATTAAATGTTTTTTTTATAGGAAAATTTTCGTCAGCACTCGAGGAAATGGCTTCCATAAAATTTTGATAAATTTGGAGAACGTTTATGTAGTTGGATGGAGGAAAGGACTCTATTCGGGTTTCAAGGGCTAAGGAGTAAGGCGACCAGTTAGGGTTAGATAGCCGGTATTTAAGTAGAGGGTTAAAGTTACGAGCAGGTAGAGGTCTGTTAGAAAAGAATATGGAGATCGGAAAGTGGACACTGCCATATGTGTGAGAGAGAACTTGCCAAGAAAACAGAAACTAAAGCAGGTGAACAGATGGTGAGGTCAACCGCACTGTTTGGGTTTTGGGTAGGAGACACTCTACGGGTGGGAGAACCATTGTTAATGATACAAAGGTTTAAATCATCGAAAATATCAAGAAGGGAAAGGGCAAAACCATCATCGGCACTGCAGCCCCACGAAGTGTGGTGGGCATTGAAATCACCCATCACAATCATGGGAGGCTAGATTGCCGAGAGAAGTAAGAGAATATCGGCTATCATGGAAGAATGGGGATGAGATATGTAGATGGAAACATAGGTGATATCCACTACTTTAGCAGCTACGATATTAATGTTGGGGAGGGAGGGAGGAAGGACGATTTGGGAAAAAGAGAGAGAACGTTTTACAAATAAGCAGCAACCGGAATACCCGTCAGCCCTGTCATCCCGCTGGCAAGAGTAACCAGGGACTCGAAAACGAGAACCAGGCACCAGCCAGGTCTCCGAGATGGCAATGACTGATGGGTTAAACTTGTTAATGTGTAATGTGTGAAGAAGGCTAAATTTCTTGGGACGAAGGCTTCTTGCCTTCCATTGTAGAATGACTTGGTCCATAATTGGAAATCGATGAGATCTGGGAAAGTTTTTGGGCAACGTGGGACGGTAGGTTGAAATTATACTGAGAGATAATAGTAATAAGTGTAGAAAGAAGGGCATCCAGGATGCTATAATCCTGGGAGAGGGGAGATTGAGATAAAGCAAACCCATTTGGAAGGACAGGAGACTCTTCCGCAGTTATGGCACCATGAGCTGATCTGTCAAACGATTTGGACAACGGAGCTCTAGGGCGGGGAGAAGTAAAAACAGTTTTTTATAGCTACTAGTAGATGATTGGGATTGGATGGGGAAGGAAGATGAAGGAGTGAGTGATGAAGGATATGAAGATGACTGAACAACTTCTGCATATGGACGGCTTGATCTTGGATAACGATTGGAAGCTTCATCATAAGATAAATTTTCTTGCGACATCAGGATTTTTACAGCCTTTTGTCTGCCCTGCTCAGGGCAACTCTTGTTGCTAGCAAAATGATGCCCTAAACAATGTAATCAATCAAATCAAATCAAATCAAGAGGCATCTGTCTCCTCAACATTGCATGAGTCACCAGTATGAGGCTGAGCACATCGGAAACATCTGGGCTTCGAGCGGCATTGAGATTTAATATGGCCGAAACGACAACAGTTAAGGCATTGTATAGTAGGAAATTGATAAGACTCTACCTGTAGGGAAGTATGAAAAAGAAAAATCCTTTGGGGAAGGCATTGGCCTTGGAAGGTTATGACCACAGTTTGGGTAGGGATCCAGGAGGGTATTCCTTCGGTAACTACTTTCCTGTTAAGTCTGCGAGTTTTAAGCGGGATACCACATCCATTGGGAACTACAAGGGAATTCGCAAACTCGTCCATCGACAGGTCGACGGCGACGTGACATACTATACCCATTTTCGTAATATTATAATTTGGTATGGAGGCTACAAATTTGTTGGCTTCCAGGATGGGATTATCTAGGAAGCCGTTCGCTGCTTCACTCGATGTAAACTCTACAGAAACTTTGTTACGACCCACTTTTTTTGATTCCATCTGGGCAAATATTAGAGACGTGATTCTTACAAAGAAACTGGCCAAACTTGATAATTCTTATTGAGGCGTCAGTAGCAAGGTCAGGGTCTAAGCGGGAAATATAAACCAAAAATGGGCCTTTCTCTAAATCGGTAAGTATATTGTTTGATACCTATTACTAGGGAGGGGTGTATATACACATTTTGCATAGAGGAGTTAGATAATTCATGATTAACAACTGTTTTCTTCGCAACCGTTTTGACCGTAAACATCAGTAGCTCGGCGTTTAGCACCAGTTGATGATGAAGACGTGAAGATATCCGGAGGGATAGGAGGAATTGGATTTTTGGCGTCCATGATGGACGCCAAAATTTATTAAAAAAACAGAAAAGTGCAAAATAAGATCCACCCGCCGTATTAAATTATACCACCACCTAGTAAAAAACACACATACGTGATATTTCGCGCACACAATGCCCGGGCACAATTATTCGTAATTTTCAATAAAATTCACGACTCCCGTGTGACAGCTACCTATCGAAAAAAAAATTTAAGTCCCTCGAAACTGTTTCGAACGCAGTGAGCCCAATGGGTAATGTCAAAGTCATCTGACTTTGAAAACTGAGTCGTAATAATTATGTTTTGGATCCCTGTGACAGTTCGTCAAAAGAATGGCGTAGTGGTTAATCGAAATTGAAACTATTCGATTATTGTTCGCTTAGACTTAGAATCGATAGTTATATGTTCGATGAAGATTTATTTTAATTTGTCTAAACTCAAAATACTGTATGTGACCATCGTGAATCTTGAGAAGCTTTACCATGGCGGCGATTTCGACTAGTATGTGTATTTATATCTGATCAACCAGTGTAGAGCAAAGAGTATATAACCACTACAATGAATTGAAATCGGGTTTGGGGTGTAATAAAACACGTCATAAATAATTATTATAATGAAATTTATTTTAGTTTGTTCTACACAACTTATGTGCTCACAAATACATATTTAAAACGCAATTCGTAGTCTAGGCAAATGTAGTTAAAACAAAAAAAATGTGTGCGCTTAAGACTGCACGGCAGAAGTGAAAACTAAAATAAGAAATAGTTATATTTAAAGACCACTAAATAATTTTAATAATTAGTATATAGGTATATGTAATAATTAGTATATAGTAAGCACAGCAACACGATAATAACATGTGGTGAAATGAATAGTATCAATGGCCAAGAATAAATTTACAAATAAATTTACGCGGTTCGGAAATAGGGTTTGACTAGCAAAGTTTAAAAACTTATTTGCCATTTTTTTATTTAATAGGTATTTCGCTAAAAATGCATATATATATATATGTTGTCTTTAAAGTGTATGTGTAAGTGCTGTGATGCAAATTTCGCGTAATTTAAATTCCGACCTGACTAGTACCAACGTTATAACGTGTTATGACCTGTACATGTCGTAATCCGTCTTCCATTAAGAGAGCTTAGCTTATGCAATTATATGTTGTGTAAAGCACGTCTGGCCTCCTGTCCTGTGAGCTTTTTTTGACATAAAGCGCGTGAGGGGTTTAGAAGGTATATTAGTCGAGAATCCTTCAAAATGGTTATATTATCTTTTAAAGAACATGATTACGACGATAATTTCGTGCCACGTCTTACGAGTTCTCCCAGTAAAATGGACGGAATCAAACACCCGTTGGAGCTCTTTTAACATTACTTACTGTTATTATAATATTGTTTCACCAGCTTTCAAGATCAATATCGTGATGTCATCATCACCTGCGGTTTTTCTGTTTTTGATCTTTTTTTTTTAATAGAGATCTAATTTTAATAAGTTTTTAGGGATGTTATATCTTGGCTGGACAGTAACCTTCTTACCTTAAACTGTACTAAAAGCAAATTTTGCATTTTTCATCATGCATTTTCAGCATTCTGAAAAAACACAACCCTCTTGAAAATTTGTTCAATATTCAAGCTCACAGGTGCCAGGACTTCCCCAGTAACACTTGTAATTGCGTGTTCATTGATCGGGTTAAAACGATCAGGTATCTTGGTGTAATTATTGAAGAGCAATTGACCTGGGCACCTCAAATAGATTCAGTATCATGTCGCCTCAGAAAACTTATATCGATCTTCAAAAACCTTAGGCAAATAACATCTCTTGATCTTATTAAAACAGTATATTTCGCAATTTGCCAGTCAGTTTTGGGATACTGTATTTCTGTTTGGGGCGGTGCATGTAAAACTAAGATAATTAAGCTAGAAAGAACACAGCGGTTGATACTAAAAGTCATGACATCGAAACCCTCCCTATACCCCACACATGCTCTCCTAAATCATTGTAAAATCTTATCAGTTCGACAACTTTACATTCTCTGTTTGACATTAGCCTTTAGAAAACATGAGAAATTTGTGGAATGGCATTCGCTTCGTCCCGAACGATCTGCCACTTACAAAGACACAATGGAAATCCAACGTTGTCATACTACGTTCGCAATAAGACAAAGCATGGGACGTGCCGCTCATATCTACAACAAGCTGGATAAGATTATTAAGATCCATCAATTAAATTACCATAACTGTAAAACTGTCATAAAACACTGGTTGCTTCGGCAAAACTATGAGGAAACTGAGGATATTTTAATAAACTGATGGTAGATAGACGAATTGGTGTCAGAACTCCCAACCGTCCCCCACACACACCACACACGCACTCACATACGCCCTCTCTCTCACACACATACACACCCTTCTCTCTCACTCACACACACACACATGCACGCACACAAACAGATTACGTTACATGTTGTTATTATCTATAAACAGAAAATAACTAGCGTTGGTATTTGTAAAAAATATGTAAATCCTTTTTTTTTTTTAAATTTTATTTTGTTATCATTGTGTTTGTGAAATGCAACAAAAACATTTTTCATTTTTTTTTATCTGTTCTGAGGTGCGGAGTGTGTGAGGCGTAAAGTTGACTATATAATACTTCCACTTCTGGGAGAATCTTTGGTCAGAAGTTACGACAATTCCCGTTGATGTGGTTGACTTCAACAGGTTGATTCTACCAAAAGGCTTGACGAAGACTTGGGACCTCCAATCCTGCTCAATTTATTGCTCGGTTAGATATACTATCTAGAGCGGATTGACATCGTACAAGCTTCTTGATATCTTTATTATTACGAGTTAAGAGATCCTTGTTCTGACGAAGTTAGCATAGAATTTTCATTCAAACACAATTGATTCTCAGAGTTCATCGCAGCACACACTCGCAGAGTAAGTAATGAAAAATTGCGTGCTCTTTACATAGGTCCGTATTTGTAGTTGCAATAATAATATGAAATAATATATTTCATTTGATTTTCTCTGAAATTTTGCTACCTCCTAAAAACCAAAAAAGTGGCACTTTTTTTAAGTTTTTCTGTTTTGGAGTTTTTCTATTGCAGTCGATGACTCTTAAAATATAAGCTTAATTGGTTCGTTAAATAGTTAGAAAACAAAAGATTCGAAATGTTATTTTCTACAATAATAGTTTCCATAACTTTTGCCCGAAAGTACATAGTTTCCAAGATACCGAGGGATAGAGATATATATGTTTCTTCAAGACGTTGCTTGACCATGCAGTTCAGGGTGAAAATCACAGACACTATTATTGTAGAAAATACACGTTTGGATCTTTTGTTTCTAGTAAACTTTTATGATTACGATTTATGACTCATGTAATATTTCCGAGTTCACCCGAATATTTCTTTCATTTACGAGCGTGACGATGAGCTTAATTCACAGCCCATGAAACATGTGTGTTGTACGTCAAAAGAAGTTATCACTTCAAAACGTAGTAAATTTGTTATGATTTCCACTGTTCAATATCAGTTCTGTACCGACATATCGGATATAAGTACTTAAATATCACCGGAATATATAGTTAAACTGACAATATGATGATGATGACGACTGGAAAATATCGAGATGTCGATAGTTTTTTAACAGTCTTATCCATCTCTAGCGCAACTCCATTTTTACCTACCCACGATAGAAAATACTGTCTGGTGTGTCACCGCACAATCACGAAACTATTGATTGCTATTGCTGGTAATGAAACGGCTGGTAATGGTGGTTTCTGAAACTATTTATTCAATAAATAGTTGTAGGTCGTCTTTTAGTTATTCTCCATAGCGGTTTTGAACGATAACTGTTTGTATGCAGCACCACGTTGCTACGACGCCGACGCGAGATAGAGTTACTTGTCTGTAGAGAACTGGTTTAGTAAGAATAACTAGATATTTCGCGCTCCGATAGCGGTTTTTGGAGGTGGTAGAAAAATGTTGCTATTGTAACTATTGACGTCGCGTAACGACCACGACTATTCCTTAGACATCAACACATCAACGGGTGGTGACACACCAGATAGTATTTTCTGTCGTGGGTAGGTAAAAATGGAGTTGCGCTAGAGACGGAGAAGACTCTTAAAAAAACTATCTCGATATTTTCCAGTCGTCATCATCATCATATTGTAATTTTAACTATATTGTTAGCTGATAAAGTATATCCAATATGTCGTTACAGAACTGATATTGAATAGTGAAAATCATAAGGAATACTATTTTATGAAGTGTAACTTCTTTTGATGCACCACACACATATTTTTGTGGGCATGAAGCTCATCGTCACGCTCGTAAATGAAATAAATACTCGGGTGAACTCGGTTTTTTTTTCTCCACAACTATCCGTTTACGATTTATTGCTTATTAAAAAATCAGGTTTTCTTTCGCAGCCGATATCTATCGAGATAGACCTCGATAACGAAGATATCGGCTGTGAAAGAAAAACCAGTTTATTAAATCCTTACTAATATTATAAATGCGAAAGTAACTCTGTCTGTCTGTCTGTTACGTTTTACCGCCTAAACCAGTGAACCGATTTTGATGAAATTTGGTACACAGATAGACTAGACCCCGAGAGAGAACATAAGCTACTTTTTATTGCGGAGAAAGAGTTGTGGAGTTTTAAAATTTAACAAAAACGGGGAAAAATATTTCTCGTCAAAAGCTTTAGCTGCGTGTGACATTCTCCTTGGCGTGCGATGAAGTGTGTGACAGCACGTGTCACAGACTTTTGAAAACACGTGTCACAAATTTGAAGGTGTATCATTTTAAGTAAACAAATTTGCAAATTTGAAATAGTGCATTGTTACATATTTACATACTTTAGTATTATCAAATTCAAAATCTCTCTAATGTTATATTGTGTAATCTTGTTCATATTAAATTTGTCCGTTGGTTTTTATACCTCTACACTAACATAACTATTCAGATACAATCGTACATTGGAAGTACTTGAAGGAAGAACCCTGGCTCGATTTTATACTAAGGGAGTTGCGGCAATCAAACTCAAGTTTGTCTGAAGAAGACTGATCACCTGAATGAAGAATCATACTTAACATTAATGACGCTCTCAATGTTCAAACGCTGAACGTTGGCGAAATTGCGGTAATACCCATCTATTACCGAATGGAAGCCATAAGAAAAAGGAGAAGAAGAATGCACTGTTTGCGGAGGTATTTTTATAAACACGATGTTAATATTTATCCGAATAAATACATGATTTGACCATGTGTAAATTTTCAACTATGAAAAAATCGCGGCGAATAGAAAGAAGACGGCGATCGGCCGCTGCCGCTGGTTGCTCTACGAGATACCATTTGCTTCCTTCCCGAGGGGTTCCCGCATTGACGAGGCGAGGGGTTCAGTAGCCGTGGCCTGGTCAGCCACGGTGAAGCTAAGAGAAACCCGCAGTGGTACTGCTTGCCTAGGCTAAGGGCTCAAAGCCTTGCGGTCCAAGATATCCGGTCAGGAGGGGTCGCGTGCCGTAGACGGCGCCGGCGCGACTAAGACGTGTCGCGATGTTTGGTGATATGCACCGTGGCCGTAGAGGAGATACCCCGACTGAAGAGGAATACCGATATAACGGTGCGTCGTCTCCCTTCCCACTGTGGCTTTGCGTGGTCGCCAACGTATGATGTCGGACGCGGTGGGGCTATAGGGGAAGAACAGTGGCGGTATATCGGTGATCTCGTGTTCCCGTCCTCTTCTGATGATGGTAAGTGATGTGGCTGAGCATTTTGATTTTCCTCTAATAGACGCGGGTAAACCGCGGGTAAAACCGCGGGTAAAACTGCGGGTCACAGCTAGTAAGCCATAAATCGTAAACGGAGAGTTCTATAAAATTATGTTCAGATTGAAAGATGTAAAATTGTACTTTCAACAATAACTTATATATTTTTTTTTTTATTTAATATATATTTTCAATGATATTTGTCCTAAAGTGCAGTTTTCGAGATATCAGCCAAATCGGTTTTTTCAAGATGGCGCTTGAGGCTCCACTTAGATTTGTCAGCATATTGTGATTTTATACTCTGCAAGTGATTCTTAATCTGATAAAAAAATATTGGATCGGCAATTTAGTGCAAGTTTCCATGATCTAGAATTCGCCTCAGGCGGCATCTTGAAATTACGTTTTAACTGATATTTCGAAAACTATGCACCTTAGGGCAAGAATTATCGAAATCATTATTGTAGAAAATATAATGTTACATCTTTTGCTCTCTACAATTTTTTTTTCACAACTCACCGTTTACGATTTATTGCTTATTTAATATACCAGTTTTTCTTTCGCCGCCGATATCTCTTAAAACATGTGTTTAATTGGTTTGTTGAATAGAGAACAAAAGATGCAAAATTATATTTTCTACAATAATGCTCGTTTGCCTTAAAAGGTATAGTTTCCGAGATATCGCCAAAATCTTTTAATCAAGATGGCGCTTGAGGGGAATTCTTGATCTCGGAAACTTCCACTAAATTGCCGATCCAATATTTGTTGTCAGGTTAAGGATCACTTGCTGAGCATAAAATCACAAAATGCTGACAAATCTAGGAGAAGCCTCAAGCGCCATCTTGAAAAATTGGGGTTGGACGATATCTCGGAAACTATGCACTTTCGGGCAAAAATTATGGGAACCATTATTGTAGAAAATGTAATTTTGCGTCTTTTGTTTTGACAAACTTTTTTGTAGAACTAACCGTTTCCGATTTATGGCTTTCGCTGCCTATAACTCTTAAAATATCAATTTCATTAGTTCGTTACATGGAGAACCAAAGATGCAAAATGCAATAACGTACTCAATGCTATGCAATACTGACACATCTAGGTGGAGCCTTAAGCGCTATCTTGATAAAACAATTTTGGTGATATCTCGGAAACTATGAAACTGGCACTAAAATGGCGATCCAATATTTTTTGTCAGGTTTAGGATCAGTTGTTGAGCATGAAATTACAAAATACTGACAAATCTAGGTGGAGCCTCAAGCGTCATCTTGAAAAAACGTTTTGGCTGATATCTCGCAAACTAGTGCGTAGTTTGTTTAAGGCAAAAATTATCAGAATTATTATTGTAGGAAATGTAATTTTACATATTTTAACATAAAACAATTTTTTTGTAGAATTTACCGTTTAGGATTTATTGCTTATTTCCTGAACCAGTTTTTCTATTGCGGCCGATAACTCTTAAAATATCAGTTTAATTGGTTCGTTAAATAGAGAACAATAGATGCAAAATGTGTTTTTCTACAATAATGCTCTTAATGACTTTCGCCTTAAAAGGCAGAATATCTACGAAAACTTATCGCTTACGATATATCACTTATTTAATAGTGCCGCGTACACCCGAAATTTTCTTTCATTTACGAGCTTGACGATGAGCTTCGTTCATAGCTCACAAAAAATTAGTGTGTGGTGCGTCAAAAGATGTTATCACTTCAAAAAGTAGTATTTGTTATGATTTCCAGTATTCAATATCAGTTCTGTAACGACATAATATTTCGGAAATAAGTAAATATTAGCTAAATTATGGTTAAATGACAATATGATGATGATGACGCGAGGAAAATTTCGAGATGTCGATAGTTTTTGGAACAGTCTTATCCATCTCTAGCGCAACTCCATTTTTACTCACAGCACGATATCGTTTCAGGTGTGCCACTGCACAACCAAAGAAATTGGAAACATATCAACTCATCTAAGACAAAACATCTATGTTTTCCTGCTAAAGTGCTAAACATCGATGTCTATTCACCATCGATGAATAATTGAATATCGATCATCCCTACCTTTGAGTTTATTCTGTTTAGTGTTTATTGACCTTATTGTTTGTGAAATTTCCATTTTAAGATTGATTTGTTAAAAAAAATCCAAAGTAAAATATCTTATATCATCCTAATAGTAAACTAGAAACTATTGAAACATCTTCTGGCGTACATTTTGAATATATTGTCACCTAGTCCGAATCTTATTCGAGGACAGAAATCGATTCCGTGCTTCTAAAAAAGGAATCTTAAATCAGTGCTTGCTTGCATAACATTCTCGTGATACCCGGCTATTTTAGTGGTTATATGCTCTAAATATGAATTATTCCAATTTTACTCTCGTTCTAAACACATGCTTTCGATTTGATCGCCAATATGGACACATACTGCTGCGTCACTTAGGAATTTGCCGAAGATCTTCAGTGATTGATAAACGGGGCTGTGGAGTTGAAGCTGTACGCTGTATTCAGTTATATCATGCAAATCTTCACGCTGAAAAAGATGGAATTACTGTCCTCCCATCGCCTCAGGAGGTAAATAAAATATAACACTATTGAGACCTAGGTATACAAAATTGTATCATCATTGTTGTAAAAGAAGTCAAAATGCCAGTCAAGGTACTCTAGACAAAATGCAAAAATAGGTATATACCTATATTTGGTAATCAAACCATACATAGGTATTGTGATTGTAGTAGTAATGTAGTAATTATTTACCAAATTGACAAATATGGTCAAAATCACCAGTAACAATGTAACTCTAAAATACTCGTAATTTGCTTGCAAAATTAAATTGCAAATGAACAGTGAACAAATTAAACGAAATTTGACTTTTGAGACCAGATGTTAATGAAAGTGGCGCACAAACATACCCAACTGTACAACTGAAATATCCCTTATAAGCATGTGCTATTGTTATAATATGAATACATTATATATGTTGGTATTATTACTGTTGATTAGTAGAGTAGGTACATGTCTCATTAGACTAGATTAATCACATGTTCAATGAACATCCTAGCCTCATTATTAAACAACACCGTTATCTAGCGGCCTGAATGATATTCAACTGTATTGTTGGTTACCGCATTTAAGAAACTGGTTAGCTAATGCTTGTAGTGCTAGTAAAGTTTCTATGTAAAGGTTTATAAGAATTTTAATTAGATGTTGTCTCAGTCATTTCACAATTGTGATAGTGACTTCTTTTGTGTTTTAGGGGACATGCCACAGAATGAAGTAAAATTTAACATCAGTTGAAAGCCTTTATTAAATATCACACCACGGACACTCCACTAAAATTCCATACAAACGCCGGTGTTGACCTACCTACTCTTCACACAACTACGCAGATGTCGTTCGTACTCACGCCGTGAATGTGTGCGCGCGCTAGGGCTACTGAATTGTTTTATTGAATAGTTGTGCACCTTGAGTTCACCTGGTGACGTAGTCTATAAACTTGCTATAATGTTGAGTTACATAAATAGAATGGAGCCAAATTATACTATTCTAATTAAAAGGGTGTTTGCGCAGATTTGTAAATTGTTTCAGAAATCTGTGGGTGTTTGTATTGCCGCGTAAAATGAAACGAAACCGATGATAGATTAGATCAGGTACCTAGATATCTATTTCTGTTAGTAGGTACACATTCGCATTTTATTTTACACTTACCCATGAAGGAAACTTTATTCTGTTACTATAATTATTCCTCCAGGCATTATCAATCCGTGCTTGGGCACATAAGTTACTGGCTGTGTAAGTTACGAACTTTGAGTCAAATATGACTTTGTTATTATAAATAAATAAATATTGGTAGACAATTCACACACAACACCATCTGACCCCAAACTAAGCAAAGCTTGTAATATTATAAAGCAATGTTATTGAAAAGTTTCTAATCTTACGTTATTTTATCATTAGGAAATTAAATAAAGCTTTTAATCTTGTCTCGTTTAGTTGACGGACAGCCGTAAACAGCACAACAACCCACCATGATGATATTTCGTTAGGAATTAGATGTTCGATACCAGCCTTTCGTTGAGTGCTCCCTAGCGTATCCGAAACGGCCTGAGGGGGAGGAAGCTTGAAATTGGCGGGGGGTGGGGAGTGTCCGTTCTATCTATATTATCTATTCTATGTAAATATTTATTTATTGCTTTCATTAATTTAAAGCGTTCCCAGGTAGGGTAAAATTTTTTTTAGGAAAACACTATCAAATTTATTGTCTATTGTTGCAATTTTAACATTTTGGGGGAGCTTCATCACAAGGTGGCTGTAGTGTACAATGTAGGTAATAAGTTTGAAATAGTTAGTAAAGGGGTAGATAAGCTTTAATTGTGAATATAGGAGAGTAAGTTAGAAGAACACACTAGAATGTTATGCTCCTGAGCATCTACCTAATTACATTTGAATTTGTCGAAGTTGAAGACCAAGAGTTGAAGTTACATTTGAATTAAATAAAAAGTGTTTTATATTTTAAACATAATAGTGGGAATGAGTTTAAATTGTAACAAAACAAAACCCCATATCGAAATGGACAGTAAATATGTAAAGTTTAGTGAATTTGATGTGAGACATGATAATTGAGAAAATGACATAGATAGGAATTAGAGATGAGTACTTGGTTGATACTCGGTACTCGGCATACTCAGCGGGTTTTTTGATACTCTACCGACCGAATAACTCGGTTTGAATGCTGAGTATACTCAGTTTAAGAAAAGCAATATATTTAGGTAGAAATAATTAAAACAACAGTGTTAATCAAAAAGTGTGTTTTACTAATTTAGGAATTCTTTGACAATATGAAAATAAAAAATAATAAAAACTATTTTCGTACAAAAATTAAACCGACTTCAAAACCACAAATGGACACTCAAAAGCGAAAAATAAATCATTATTATAAGCGCTACTCAGTCATCTATTTGAAGTCGGTGCCAGTTATCCAGAAAATTTTACGCAATTTTTAGTTTATTGTTTATATTTCAAAAACCATTAGACCGATTTCGATAAGATTTCTATGGGACTATTCAGGAAGCATACCCATCCGAACACAAACGAAATTTTAAAATTGGTCAGATGATTTTCGAGAAATCAGGTAAAAAAACATTGTGGTCGAATTAATGACCTCATCCTTTTTGGAAGTCGATTAAAAATCAAAAATATGCTAATGAATGAGAAGTAATGTAACCTGTTTGAACTTGATTACGCGAGCGAAATGGGAATTTGGTTGAACTGAGTTAATCGGCCGAGTACTCTGTTAAAAAAACATTGATCAGAGTAAAACTCGGTACTCGTTACTCTGCGCATCTCTAATAGGAATCATATCTGATGCCATACAAAGGGCAAATTTTTCACTGTTTGTGGTGCCCAAGATTTTGAGACCTTACTTGTATTAATAACATCTACAAAGTAATTCCAGGAGGTAGTAACAATTCTATTCAAACATTTTAGCCTGAAGCCCAATGGAATATCATAATAATGTAAATTTCAAGGAAGAGATCAGCTCACTCAGCTGAAGCCGAATCAATTGAAATCAATTCTGTACAAGACAAGGTCTACATTCACTTTTGCTGTAGGTTAATATCTTTTTATCAGCGCTGTTTGTAGATTTTGTCAGAAAAAAGGTCACATCGAAACAATTTGCACCGCTATGAAGAAGTCATTCAGGGAAATTCTATTATGCTGATGATATGGAGACGAAATTCAACCTGAACGGGATCTACAACTTAGGCAGGCAGGCGTCCTGCGTCCCTGCCTTCGCGGTGCAGCTCTCTTTAAGTGGTGCACTCGTCTCCATGGAGGTGGAGGTAGACTCCGGCACGGCGCTCTCCCTCGTGAACGAAGCGACGTGGGGCCCTCAGGGCGGTAGCGCCAGACCGCGCTGTTCTACACTACAGGCTCTCCACAACTGGCTCTGCATGTGGAACATCTCCGGATTATTTTAGCTAAAAGTTCAGGCCCAAATTAGCTACAATGAAACTGGTTTGAACCATTGAGCACTACAATATGAATACAATTAGTGTGTCAGATCAATGGAAAGTGGATAGAGTAGTTTCTGGGCTTGGGGTAGTATAAGAATTCAGGGACGGGCTCAGTGCCTGTAGAGGAGAACCTGTCATAATACAATTAAAACCTAATTCCACATGTAAATTTTCGAAAGTTTGTTCCAGTTTCTTCGTCATTTAGTAGCTGAAGAGGTGCTATGTCCAGTTGCTTTTTCAGAATGGGAGACTCCAGTGGTAGCCATATCTAACCCAAAAGTAGACATTCGTCTTTGTGGAGACTACTGCAGTATGGTGAATCAGGCTACTGAGTCTGACACATATCCTATGGCGACAGCTAATTAAGTATTTGCTTGTATAGAGGGAGGCAAGTTTTGATTTACAAAGGGCTTATACACAGGTGTCTGTATCAGAGGGCACAACACATTTGCTAACATTGAATACTTGCAAAGGGCTATTTACTGTTCATAGATTGGCTTTTGGCGTTGTAGGCCGGGGTGGTGGTGCTGATCGATGACATCATAATCAGTGGCAGGAATATGACAGAAATGGCACAATGATTAGATCATTGGTAAACTGGGTTTAGACTTAGTATAAACAAATGTAAGTTTGCCAAAGAGTGTATAGAGTTTTTCGGTTTCTTATTGATTTTGAGGGTATTCATCCTGCACCAAGCAAAGTATAATCCATTATGAATGAACATGTCTGAACCAAAAAAATTAAAACAACTCCAAGCATTTATCCATTAATATAATTTTTATGAAAGATTTGTGCCAAATACAGTGAGTTTACTTGAGCTTCTACATAGATTGCTCGATAAGGCGCAAAATTGGAAATGGACAATTAAATAACAGACTAGTTTTACAGAAGCTAAAAGGGCGTTATCTGATGCATGTCTATTATGATTTGAATAAACCACTAGTACTGACCTGTAACAGTTCTGAGTGTGGTATGGTTTTGTTGCATATCCTATAAGGTGGGCAAGAATTACCAATTATAGGGTTATAGGACTACATTCTATTAGTATTAATATTCATAATATAACGCTATAGTTAGCGTTCGGAGTAGTCTAATTTCACAATTATTTAATGGGTAGACCATTAACAGTCGTCACAGATCATAAGCCATTGTTAAGTATTTTCGATCCAAATTGACCTTATGCCGACAATGACCGGCAGTGCTATCGCCCACGTCAACGAGAATAGCACTTGTTCTTACATCACATGATTACAATGTTGTATATTAGCTTGGACTACAGATTGGCCACAACGATGGGTTGAGTCGTTGAACTGCCTGAGCCAGTTCCAGATCAACCAGAACACAAGCTGTGTGACATACAGAGTCAGAGTCACCTCCAGATTTTCATACTGAAAAAATAGCACAATCTATCAACTGCAATGAAATTTTGTCCCAAGTCTGTCATTATGTGTTGAGTGGTTGGCATACCAAAACCTTAGACAACGAAATACAACCTTACTGGATAAATCGTAGAGAACTTTCATTTAATGAGGACTGCCTCTTGTTAGGATGTAGAGTTGTGGTACCGGCTGCAATATGAAAAACAATTTAATGTGTGTTGCACAAAACTCATAATAGTATTATACAAACAAAAGGATTGGCTAGAAGTTATGTATGGGGGCCAAAATTAAACACAGACATTGAGAGTTTAGTAAGTGGTTGTAACAAATGCTTGGAAAATAGACATTTATCTCCAAAACCAAAAAGTGAGGAAAATTGTTTTTTAATATTGCAGCCAGTACCACAACTCTACATCCTAACAAGAGGCAATCCTCATGTAAAGAAAGTTCTCTACGATTTATCCAGTAAGGTTATCCAGTAAGTTCACTGTATAAATCGTAGAGAACTTTCTTTTAATGAGGACTGCCTCTTGTTAGGATGTAGAGTTGTGGTACCGGCTGCTATATGAAAAACAATTTAATGTGTGTTGCACAAAACTCATACTAGTATTGTACAAACAATAGCATTGGCTAGAAGTTATGTATGGGGGCCAAAATTAAACAAAGACATTGAGAGTTTAGTAAGTGGTTGTAACAAATGCTTGGAAAATAGACATTTATCTCCAAAAACAAAAAGTGAGGGGATCACTTCTACTAGACCATGGTCTTGAATAAATGTAGATTTTGTAGAACCTTTCCATAGCAATTTTTATTATTATAGTTGATGAATATTGCGTATGGCCTGAAGTGAAGATAATGTAACACCTTTTGTGTCAGTAGAAATGCAGTAATTTATGGACGTTAATAAAATTAAACAGATCACAAAATCCCCTTTCACGCTACTAGTTACTTGAAATAATGGTTCAAACAGTTAGGACAAATTTTGAAAATTAAAAGGCATTTTCATTGGAAATCAAAATTCCTAACACACTACTGGGATTACAGACAATGCCTTGGCAACAAATAAGGCTCCAGCTGAACTCTTGATGAATTGACGCTTACATGTGTTATTAGACACCATCCATCTAAATTATAGAACACAACAGCAAATAGCCAAACAAACTTCTAGGAATGCTAATAAGCCACAGAGGTCTACAGCTGTAGATAAGTCTGTCATGTACAGAAACTAAAGCAATTTTGGGCCATAAATGTTACCGGGCAAAGTAGACAATGTCCATTAAATTTATGAAGTCTAGAGAAAATAGGAATGTAGTACATAGACATAAGATAATTATGACTCAAAGTACAAGCATTTCTGAAAATAATGTGGAAGCAGAGAGCTTGCAAGTGCGAGCAATGGTGGATGGAATCTCCATCAATAAGTGCTGAGCAACAGCAGGTAGTCGGGGAACAGGGATGGGTAATACTAAAAGTGGGCACAAATGCTGGGTATCCCTTTGGATTATGACACTTTTTAACCCCCGACCAAAAAAAGGGGTGTTATAAGTTTGACGTCGTTGTCTGTCTGTCTGTCTGTGTGTGTGTGTCTGTCTGTGGCACCGTAGAGCTCAAACGGATGGGCCGATTTCGATGCGGTTTTTGAAGGTAAATATCCGTGCGGATGTTCTTAGCTATGTTTGGTTAATATCGATTCAAAATGGCCGCCTCCACAAAATGGCGGACAAAATATTTCTTCACAACCTACCTCAATATTATTAGAAAAGGCTTAACTAGTAGAATACTTTGACCTATGACAAATTTCAAATCCAAGATGGCCGCTACCACAAAATGGCGAAATACATTTCTTTTTTCACAACTCCCTTAATATGGGTATCAAATGAAAGGTCTTGTCTAGTAGAATGTTGTACAGATAACAAATCTGAGGTAGTCGGAGGTTATCAAAATTTTTAATTTTGTTTGTGTTGAAGAGAATTATTCAGGGGAGAAAATAAATAAGAACAATTTGTCAACTCATAATAAACGCCCATGTGATACTTAAGTAGTTAGGTAAGATTTAATTGTGAATATAGGAGGGTAATTTAGGAGAACACTGGAATGTCATGCTACTGTGCTCTGTGCCTAATTACATTTGAATCATGTAAAAAGTGTTTTATTTAAACATAATTAGCAGACTGTGGAACTAAATTGACATTAACAAGCTAGTCAAGTTCTTAAATGTAAACAATCCAAGTTAATTTCCTAGCTGTTTGATTAAAAGATTAAAATCATTCATATTTGCCGCTGAAATGAAATCTAAGGTAAGTACGTAATTGCCGCTAGTTAAATGGCGTTGTGTACCTAGTAAATACCTAGGCTGGGCTGGTAGGTAATTGAATGGCTGATTAAGGTAGTTGGGTGTGACACATATACCTATACCTAAAGTGTAAATGATAACGAATGCTCACTTGTGAGGTTATGCGCAGATAGTGGTTATGTTTAGATAAAGTTTTTACTGAAGTTTTTCTTTAAAACATTAAGATAGGAACACCTACTTGTTTATGATCTAAGTATTTAGTCATTTTTATACATGCAAATAAAATGAACTTGTGTGGGTTTATTGTCGGTTCACAGGTTACTGCCAAACTGCGCAAGAATGAATTCCAGATGGAATTTACAACAGGATCGGTAAAGTCTTATGATTCGAATCAGTTGGCCTCAAATGATCCCATTGAAGATACTCGAAGTGAAGCACATTGCAAATTAACCTCAGGTAAGTAAATAAGGCACATTTTTGTCATTTTCTGTTCTGGGGGCATTTTGGTATTAATGCAATTTTTGGTACCTATTCAATCTCATACAAAAATGTAAATAAGTACTATGTAGATTATTCTGCTGTTTTAATTTTAAATGATATGTCACACTTGTACTCTGATATAAATATCCCATCTTACTCCACATCTAGGGCAACTGCCAATCTGGAGCCTGTGTTTCACCCATTTTGTCAAAGTATCTGCATAATGCGGTTAACCTAAAAGAGTCGGTATTTAGTAGAGGTAGGGCTCTTTGCTGACACCGTCTGGAGAAGTAAGTACCACACCTTTGGTAGTTATTGTACTGTCATGCACTCATATGCAAACATCACTTGTGTTTTGGTATGAAGGGCAATGTTTCCAGAGAAATTACAGGGCATAGTGATAAATCATCTTGCAGATTTGGGTGGCGTTGAGTGAGTGCAATGTTAGGGAGTGATTAGGACCTTCATATTCAAATAGCTAGTTATGAACAGGCCTGTTGCTTACCATCAGGTACATATCCTGCTTGTCCAATCACTCTTTATCTATAGCAATATTATTAAGATGAGGCTTTTTGTATGAATACATTAATCTCTAAGTACTGGACCGATTTCAAAAATTCTTTCACCTTTGGATATTTGTGTGATACTTAACTGTTATGAGCTATATATTATGTATCACGGGCGAAGTCGGGGTGGACCGCTAGTACTATATATAGAAACACATCACTCCCAACTCACTATGGAGTTGACTCATGCTCCAGTAACAGGGCGTTGTCCTACACATTGGTGTACAGGTCTCCTGCCTCCTGGGTTGATATGGAGGCTCTACATCTAGAAGTTACATTATAACTAATTTACAGTAATGGTTTAACTCCACTGTCATAATAAGAATGTTTAGAGGTCTGGAATGCATTGCATGATGGGGTTTTCCCTAATGGATATCGGATTACTATTGTAGACTGCATTGTAGCATAACATCAAGCGAGATGGTCCAATGCAAAACTATTATTGTTAAAAAATGCTCCCTGATGATGTTATTTTGTCAAGTTTGTCCAACTTTAGTAAAACAAGCTGGACTTACGAATGATATGTAATAAACTTAAAAGATCATTGAAATTTAAAAGGGCATGAAAGTGTTGTTAAACATTTTCATTAGAGTCTGGAGTATCTAAATTTTTTCGTTTTTGTAAATTTTCAGGGCTTCTACTTGGAGTATTTGATGGGCATGGAGGCCCGACTTGTGCACAAGTAATATCCAAAAGACTGGTCAATTACATTGCAGCGGCTTTGCTGCCTAATGATCTGCTCAACAAGTATATAAAGGAAGGATCTCGGGGCAACCTCGTTGAAGCATACAATGATAGAGTGAGTATTTTTGAAGTAAACATTTCTTTTGGCGCATCACAGACAGATTTTTTGTGAGCTGTGAATTGAATTCTAGCTTCGCGTTCGGGAATAATAAGAAATCTTCGGGTAAAATCGGGACCATGGCCATTGGGATTCGAGAAATGATGACGCATTTCTATAATGAGCAGCTCATGGCTACGCCCTCCGGTTTCACTTGCGTAGTTTCCAAAGTAAGCTATCAAATTCTGAGTAATAAGTTTTCACTTCTATGGGCACTTCCTATGACTGCCAATTTTTTGTATAGTATAGAGTGAATGGACAAGCGCAATTTGTGCCTGATGGTGATAGCAACACACCTACTTTAAAAAAAAAAAAGTATGACGATACGAGCAGGGCATGTGCCTGATGGTAAGCAGCATGCCTGCCACATAACAGCACAGTGACACGCAGCTATTGGAACATGAAGAGTCCAAATAATGATTTGCGATTTGATAACCTAGCACTACACTACGCTTGTCAACCAGAGATCTAAAATAGTTATATCTCTAAGCCCTGTAATTTCTCTGGAAACATTGCCTTTCAAACCGGTACTCAGTAATGTTTTGACATTACTGATTGGCGGTAGAATAACTGGCAAAGGTGTGGTACTTCCCCAGGTGAATTCTGCTAGGAGTCCTACCACTACAGTATCTATATTTGTTACATAAAACGAACCATTATTGGTTTTAAAGTATGAGACGAGTAAGAAAAGTGCCACATGCTTGTATATAACGCTCAGCATTATTTACACCTGAAGAGTAGTTGTATTTTCAGAATTCACTTATGTGTGTATGTTAATATGTATCAGCACTCAGTTCAGTAGCAATCTTTTTTGTACTATAATAAATAATAAACCAGCTGGACCCAGCCATGTAGCCCCAGCCTCAAACAGCATTCACAATTATAGAACAATAGGTAGCGCTATATGTTAATCCAGTATTTACTGCATAACATACATAGCATATAAAATAAAAAGCATAATAACTTGATGATAGAGTTTGTGGAGAGACAAAAGTATTGTCCAAAATGTTAAGGCTCGTTGGAGGTGTTCCAAGGTATTCCGTGTGATATTATGTACTTACTGTTATTGACATTATTGTGATTGTGTCCGCTAATAAGATAAATTGGTGGAAAATTCACACACAACGCCATCTGACCCCAAACTAAGCAAAGCTTGTAATATGGCTGCCAAATAGCTGATATAATACTTATATAGTTGTAAATACATACTTATTATAATACATAGAAACACCCAGACACAGTGCAAATATTTGAATTCAACACACAAATATTTGCACTGGGTGGGAATCGAACCCACAACCATCGGCTTCACAGGCAGAGTTACTACCCTCTAAGCCACGAGGCCAGTCAAAATAAAGTGATTGATATATTTGATACATAATGTTGTATAAATTTGTATAATACCTCTTCTAATCCATTATTCTGCAATGCCGTACAAAAATCATGTGACAAGGACAAATGATTGAGATTTGCAACCCCTTATCTTCACCTGCACTCAGTTAGACAGCTTTCAAGTGAACGGCATAGTGTTAAATCTTATTATTTTATACCCTTCTATCATCTTACATAGGTCTCCTGATGGTTCATTTGACCCATAAACTTTGTTCACGGACCTGTAGTCTAGAAAGAGTCTAGGCTATAATCCACCACATTGCCTCAGTGCGGGTAGGTGGATGACACACGACTCCGAAAGGACAGTGGTGCGTATGGGATTTGAACCCGGGGCTCCGGATCGGCAGCTGCCGTTCTCCCGAATAGACCAGCCTTAACTTAAAGATTTGGAATTAATAGACTTAAGTATATAGTGCGATCTCGGTGGCTGGCAGCGACAGTGCTGACGCAAGTGGCGTCCCATATTAGGCAGTTCCCGTTCTTTCAGGGTACCAGAGTCAACCCATCCGACCTCTTGCCGTCCGATCTGCATGGCTCGGGGGCTCAAGTACGCAAGGAACGTCTGCCGAAACGAATGCTCTCCGAACTACGCCATTGAGTGCATGGTGTAGCGAGAACCTTCCCGCACACCGTCGATAACTCGTAATGGCCATCGGCTTCTACCAGAGAGTCGCAGGTGCACATGTGGGGTTCACACACCTTGCAGCCCAGGCGGAGAGCCATCGCAACGCGCAACGAGTTATTTTCTAATAAGGTGCCTAGGTGAGGAGAAGGTAGCGCGCGCAACCAAGCCCCAGATTCAGGCTGCGAGACAGCCCGGAGTCTGGCCATATCCACCCCTGAGACACATGCCAAAAGTTGTTCTTGGACCCGCTTGGCCATAATAGCATCCCGAACACGTTGGCTTTGAGACTACGGGAGTCGACTCCCCGGAATTGAGGGCACTCCAGACCATCAAAGCATCGAAAGCATAAGGCAAACTTTTCTCGCCAATTTGAATTTAGAACAGTAGCTGCAATATCAGCACCCCCATGATTTTAGTTGTAAATTGAAGACTTGGTTTTTACATATTTTTTGGATTATTACGCTATCATAGCTTCAAAACAGATGATTTGAATTGTTTGTTTTGTCAAAAGCAGACTTGGTCGTATGTGCTAAGCATGGCAAGTTTACCAAGAGTTAAAGTCTAATAATTTTGTGTTATGCTTAATACCCGTGCGATGCCGGGGCGGGCTGCTAGTATGGGTAAGTTCATATTTGTGCAAATTAATTTATTTCCCCGGAAAAACAAAAAACGACTTCAATTTAAAATTAAATTCAGGCACTCAACCAAATTTCATAAGAATTATGTCTCCATAATAAGAATGCCAGATAAATGAAAGCGAATTTCAGTTTCGTGTTGAGTGTGTGTCGAGATTCGTAGTTTGTTTCGTTTGTATTCGTGTCGTATTTATATGTAAACTAGCGGCCCGTTCCGGCTTCGCTCGGATATTGCCACATAAAGCCCATTCATCGAAATAAAAACTATCCTATCTTTTAAGTTGGATCAATCTACACACGGTGTCCAAATTTGATTAAAATCGGCTAAGTAGTTTAGGAGTCCATCGCGGACAAACATCGTGACAGGAGATTTATATATATTAAGATGGCAATAGTGTTTGTTGTCATTTCTATGTTCTATGTTATCGAGCGTTAAAGAGCGTGCGCGCTCTTGTTACGTATTGTTTCGAAGAGTTCGATGCTTTTAGACCGGCCAAATACACACTTTTTATTTTGTATGGTTTTTTTTAAACTTTAGAACAAAAACTGTATTTGACGTATGTACTTAACATCCCCCAGGATGCAAGGCTTTATTTTAGATTACCTTATAGGTAAATATACTTAGTGAAATCACAAAACTAGTACAAATCTTTTGAATTTAGTTAAAAATTAACACAAAATTCTTTGAATTTTTCAGGTAGAAATTGTTGAAGACTTGAAAATACAGTACGATAGAAGTTTGAAACAATATTTAATTGACCTAGCCACCAAACCCAAAGAAAAATGCGTCAAATCTTCCCTGGAATCCGCTATTTTGAGGCTCGATGATGATTTATCCAAAGAAGTAGTTGATGAGTTTGAACAGAAAGGCAAAATTAACGAGAAGACAGTGGCCGTCGCTCTGTCTGGGGCAGTTGTGTGTGTTTGTCACATAGATGGACCTGATTTGTATGTAGCTAATGTAGGGGACTGCAATGCCGTTGTGGGCACGATGCACGAAACAGGAACGTGCGTTGCGAAGAAAATTACCAAAGAGCACAATACAGAAAACTACAACGAGCTTAAAAGAATCTGGGCCGAACATCCCGAGAGTGAGAAGAAGACTGTGATACGAAGAGATCGCCTGCTAGGTGAACTGGCGCCACTGCGAAGTCTCGGGGACTATCGCTACAAGTGGCCTGTAGAAGTTCTGAAGAAAATAGCGGTTCCATTTATAGGGCCTCGTGGCATTCCCGCACACTACCACACACCGCCGTATCTATCGGCCCAGCCGGACGTCTATCACCTCCGCCTTACCCCTAAAGATAAGTTTCTTATTATCGCTTCGGACGGTCTCTGGGACATGATGAGTCCTCTGCAAGCGGTGAAGTTAGTCGGTGAGCACATGCAGGGGAAAGTATTTTTTAATCCTCTGAAGTTACCAAAGAAGGATATTCAATTAGGTGATATAAATGAGCTGCTGATACATAGGAAGGAGAGTTTGAAGAGCAAGCCTAAGGACAGGAATGCTGCTACGCATCTGATTAGGCACGCTATTGGGGGAACGGAATATGGAGTTGACCATTCAAAGCTGGCTCATCTACTTAGCTTGTCACCTGATGTTTGTCGCATGTTCCGAGATGATATTACCGTCACCGTAGTATATTTCGATTCGGAATACCTCAGGCAATGTCCGGCATAATTCGATTTGCCACCTAATTCAATGTTTGTGCCTTCTATTCATTTTTAACCGACTTCAAAAACGGATGTTTTTCAATTCGACCGTATATATATTTTTTTAAAGTATTAAATTTTAGTGATATTTGTTTTAAAATTGGTTCACCTACGATATTGTAGCTGTTTAAATATTTAGTTTTTTTTCATACATTGTAATCTTGTTAATATCAGAATAGTTTTATTATGCTTGGTTTACAATGATAGCTCTATACAGGGTTACGCTGAAGGCGTGTGCTAACCCGAAAAGGTAGTGTTCTATTTATTACTACGAATAACTTTAGATATAGTGCCACTAACCTTAATCTTAAAGAAACGTTATCATTAGAGAGAATTGATTTTACGTGATCATTTATAGCTTGTCTTAATAGTACAAGTTGTTAATAATAATTAATTATAAGTAGAACACAACACTTTTGGGTACAGTACAGGACTTCTTCCTAACTTTAGAGATCAATTTAAAACTATAGTAATTAAAAATTATAGTGGAAGATATAATCTGGCTCATTAAGGAATCCTTGGTTGCCGATGTATGTTCCTATTAATTATCTATAATTAGAAATAAGTTTGGCCTGGAGCTTATACATTTTTTCAGGATATTATTTACTTACTAAATATCGTGACCAGTGTCCGTGTGAGCGTTGATCGAGTGTGCGTCGTATGTGACGTTGTTTCTGTACGTGATTTAGTGTCCTTGTGAACTGGAATGTTTTATGTTTTTTGAATATGGAATGTTCTTCCATACGAGTAAAAGGTCGTATATGATGACGGCGGTAAAATCTTTGCTTAACAAAAATGTTACATTTTCGTAAACTATATATACTAAATAGCGTTCGTCGGAAAAGTTGAGATCTGACGTCTAATCGAGACGAAATAATAAAATTGGAATTATTAATTATATAAAAATATAACTCCATACGCAGTTCCAATTGAAACGACCCTCATATTCTTTAGTCTACCCGTGGTCACGGCCATTGTAACGCAGCCTAAATAAACGTCTTTACTAATAAAACATTTAGATTGTGATTAATTCCTATATATTGTTTTAGATATGAGTTGAAGTCCTAAAAGTTATACATTTATACCTATTCTTAATTTAATCTGGGAGCTTTCCATTTTTTTTTAGTTTGGTTAGAAATTGATATATTTTTACTTGTATAGTTAACTAACTTAGTAGCTGTAACTTGGTATCCTATTTTGTGTAAATAATACCTACCGTTTTGATAAATCAATAAGAAACTTTAACCATTGTGTGATTATTATTATTATCTAATTCTCGTGAAGTTATAGTTTTCATTTAGTGACATAACAAAACTGGTATATTCGCTATTACTTTTTGTACGAAAAAAACAATTAATATTTAGAATAATGACTCGAAACTAAATACCCGAAAACCAGAATGTTATCGAAGATATAACATTCTGGTTTTCGGGTAACCATAGGGATATGAAACAAAAAATATACACTGACTGGAGAGTCAGTTTCCATAAATATTGAAGTGAAGTAAGTACACGGTACTCGCTCAATAGGTACTCAATTATCTTCCCAATTATGTAATTATAAAAGGTACTTAATTTTCGGCCAAATGTCTTAAAAATTGAATAACGAGATTCGGGAACATTCTCGACGCTCGTAACGTTGTTGTGACTTCGTAACCTGTACGTGCCGGCGCGCGCGCCGTCCACACATACGCTTTTATTTATATTATTTATACTTACTGTTTATGTCATATGGAATAGTAATTACGTATATCAATTAAACCACATGGTTATTACGTAATTCAATTAAACAAAATAATCTCAATTATGTATCTTGTAAAATAAGATTAAAATTGTAATTGATTATAAGGCTATATAGCTTAACTATATGACGTGTTTCAGTGTTATTAAAATATCAGTGTCATTTTTACCTATGTCTAAAATGCTTGGTTGCTTAGGCAGCGTTTTAATACTCTTGCATGCATTAATATTCGGTGTTTCAATTTGTGTACTGGCAGACGGTTATATACCGCTGTGCCCATGACGTGAAATTCGCGGACCTCTCTAGAGGTCGCCGAGCAGATTGTTGATTATGACGAGTGGAGGGTTGTTTTATAGGTATTGTGCTTAGGGCTTTGTTATGTTACCATGAAATCGTGAAATTGTAGGTTAGGAAAAAAATTGGTGTATAATATACCTACTTATATATTTTATGTGACCGTAAAAACTATTAGATTACAATCCTAACGATGTTAGATTATAAAGTAGCCTGGCCTGGCGTGAGTTTGTAATCTCACTTATATGCCGTGATATTGTAAACTGACGGTGACTGCAATTTTGCAGTGACATGGGTACGTATAGCCAAAGAGCTTACATATATTACGTATAGAGTTGGCACAAACGGTTTACATCGAAAGAACGGGTAGTATCTTTCTTGCCTTGCCGCTCTTGTGGAAGTTTCATACTTTTGTCTCGGCGAAGTCACTTTGTTGCCATAAGAAAGTATGCACGTCATCTGCTTACGATTGACACAAAGGAACCGTGCGCAAAATCTAACTCTATACGTATGTAGTAGGTATATGTAAACTCTTTGGGTATACCGTTCATAAATGTGCGCCTCCCAGGTAAGTTCGTTGTCGAGCTCAAAATCGAGTGAGGTAGTTATAAGGTACCGACTCGATTTACGTGCCATTTGCGTACATGCATAGTAATCGCTTCGACAAGTCAAACTGCATAAAATGAGTGTTAGTTCAGCACCGGACTAATGTCCGAACCAAATAGAAACAATATCGATTTTCATTTCTAATTCCTCAATCGACTGAGGCCTGGCCGCGGCGATGACGTCGTCCACGTTAATAAGTACTAAACAAAATACCATCTCGCTCGGTCTGCATCGTCATGGACTTATATGTGTATTTTATTTCATTATTCATGTCCAGAAGTGCAGACCGCAAACTGAATATTTTTTATACGTGTTAGATCTAATTTGTGTGTTAGATCTAAGCGTTTGGCTTGTAGTAACTTAATTGTCATGTTAGTATGACTCATTGTCTTTTTATTGACTTAACGGTTTTATCTCGCGAGTATGTACTGCGGCTGACGTATTATAGTTTTCATTGTTCCCAATACAGCTCGGAGTACTTATAAATACTGCAAGTATGTTTGGTTGCCATGTGTGGTTTAGGTACCGTACTTCTATGATGTTATATCCTTTATGTCTACAAATAAATCGTCGTATATGCTTCCCGCTATGCTATTTTAATCCTAAGCCTATAAACAATATGTAAACCATTGTATGACTATTACTGGTGAAAATATGTACCAATCAAAATTACCTGTCCATTATTGTTGAGTTTTACCAACGTAGCGTCGTAGTATTCACGTCTTTTTTATTATAATGGAATTAGGTAGTTTTTTTTGTTGACTTATTATTTTAGAAGATCCAAAATGCAACTATAGTGATAGAACGTGTTAAATTCGTGAGTACTACAATGCAACGTTGTCAGTTTATATGTGAGTTATTAAAAAATGTAAAAACATTTAATACAGCGAAACAATTTATTTTGTCATTTTTATTTCAAATAAAAAAATCTAGCCTCGTTTAAGACTCCTTGCATAGAGCAGGGCAACGTTTTAGGAGCCATGGGGCTCATGGTGAAAAAAGTACTTAGATAAAAGCGACCCGGACTTCTAATCGTGATCGCGGGTCTCGTTAAAAATCGACAACGGCTGGACTGATTTGGCTGATTTTGGTTTTGAATCGTTTGTCGTAAGGTAAGGTGAAAAAATATGGAAGAGTTGCAAAGAAGATAATAAAAACAACAATTTCATTTTCGCAAATAAACTGTTCTACATATTTTCCAGTCAAAACATTTGACGTTACCGATCAAAATATTCAGCCATTTTAGCGAAACGAGAGTTTTAATCAAAGAGGTATAATTAAAGGGTTAGGTATAATATTATATTATATAGTTTTAATCAAATAGTATATAATGCAGACAATATGTAAGTTTTTTGACGTGACAACGTCTTATAAATTGGTTTGCCGGGTGACACTTCAAGAAACTGCGTTACGCTCCGCTCACGTTATGCGCTCACAACGAGAGCGAGTGAGAGGCACGCGTCCCTTCCGTAAAATTATTTTACCACTCAAAGTCGTTGTCACGTAAAACTCGCCCTTATACCGACTTTACAGGCAACCAATTTTTTGCTGTGTCCCTGTTGTTAAGAAATCAAATTGAAAGAATAGTTTAAAATTAATAAGTAATCCAACCGCTTTTTATAATATTTGACATTTGACTACCAAGAAATACCTATCCGTTCATTGTATACCTACTAAGAAAATATTTTATACTAGCTGTGCCCTGCCACGCTTCGTTGTGGCACATTATGATGCAAAAATTAGATAAAAACAATCCTTGATGCGGATTATATATCACTCTAAAATTTCAGCTCGATCGGTGCAGAACTTTTTGAGTTTTTGAAGCGTACACAAACCAACATAACATTTTTATATATCCGTTCATATAGATTCATGTACGCCTTTATCAAGCGAGGGATGTGACTTTATGTAGTCCCAGATCTTTAATATTTTTAGGCGGGACAAAAACTAAAAAATGCCGCCTCTACCCACTTAGATATATTTTGTTACTACCTTTGTCATCTTTATAATTTCATGTACCAAATATCCTCTAATTGATTCACATTTCGGAATAATATTTCGGGTAGTAATACCTACATACATCGCTATTTTTTATTGTTGTGTGTAGGGCAACGTATGACCAGTGACCGACATGTACGGACATAGCAAGGTATATCGGGTATATGGTACGTATTCTCTTTTTGGCATAGAACAGAAAAGTCTGCGTCTTTTCCTCATTAAACTTAACCTCTTTAACCTCTTTAAGCATCGCCTTATTTAGAGACTGCCTCAAGGGTCAAGTTCAAACGCTCGATTTTACTTACCTACTCTCTCAGTAGGTAGTACTTGAGTTTGCAAGTTTTAATTTCGCAACTTTACGGGTTACCTACCTATTTTTCTTTATTCCAAAATTGGATCGTGGCAATATTTCAAGTTAACTTACTCGTAGTTGTTAAAATCATAGATCGTAGAACTCAAGATTTGCCCTCCCAAACCAGGGCGCACGGAATCATGCTAACGTTGGGTAGGGTGAGCTCACTCTTTCCGTTGTTGTCGGTTGTAGGAAGCGGGGGAAGCCGGCCGTTTTTACCTACTTTTCACTGATTTGGATAATTTTGAACTTATATAATAAAAGATTATTATGCCTTCCTGTGGGTTCAAAAAGTGTTCTAATAATTTTAGAAACTCAAATCTAATGGAATTTTACGTTTCATTCGGAACTTTTCATGCGTAAGTACTCCATTTAAAATATATTTTAAACATTTTCTAATTACATATCGATGGCTAACGGCCGAAATGGGATAAGCGCCATTTTTTGAGGTATGGACTTATATATATGGTTAGAATCGCCGTTTTTTTCTGCGTCGTTTGGTCTGGGTTACATGCTTCTAAGTGAAACTTTTTGTCGTTTACGCAGTAGTAAAAACAGGAGACGAAGCCACTTTTTTTTTGTTATAAGCGACACATTTTTTTTGAGAATTTTAATTTTGGTTGTTGATCGATAAATATTTTAAAATATTGGACTTATGCTTTTTGTCCCTGCTGTAAACTTTTGTTATTTAAACGTTAACCTTTTTTAGCTGGAAAGACATGTTTAGAAATATGCGTTTAAGTAAATAGGCCATAAAGAATTATTTGTAGAATTCCATTTAGTCTTTTATGCCTATTATTTTATTAACCATATTTGTCGGTTATATAGTTAGGCCACATTAATTAGATTTTA
Organism: Ectropis grisescens; assembly: GCA_017562165.1. NCBI lineage: Eukaryota > Metazoa > Arthropoda > Insecta > Lepidoptera > Geometridae > Ectropis > Ectropis grisescens. The sequence goes on along the minus strand of CM029767.1, from coordinate 13,325,948 downwards.
TTTTGGAGTTTAATATTTATTTCGTTATTGATAACTAGATAGCAAAATGGCGGTTACTACATTTTGCCCCCTTTGAAAACTTAGTAATGTATTGTCGCTTAGTCTTTTTTTGCTACCGATACTTAAAACAGTTCTGGTGCTTAGATAAAAAAGCAAAATGAAAAGTTATCCTTATAACAATTGATTTTAAGTGAAAATGTCGTTTACGTAATCAAAAAGAGTTGAAAACGTCGGTTCGGTCGGTTCAAACGCCAACACGCCGAGCTTCAGTAGCCTGAACACAAACAAAACACAACAAAAAAACTGAATGCTATAACCATTTTTTAAAGCTCGCCAAAACATTCATAGAAAAGACCCTAGCACTTTATGTGCTAGTTTTGTTCTCCAAAAGGTATTGAATACTCCATGTGGAGACAGTATGCTATTATTTTATTCCCGTAAATTAGCTGTGTATAATTTTTGTGTGTACCAAAATGGTACTCGTAGTAGCAATAAACATGAATTGCTACTGTTGGAATGAATCTAATGGTAAGAGAGGTGCTAACGAAATTTCAACAATACTTGATAAATACATACGCATAGTTGATGAACGTGGCTTAGTAAAATATTTGTTGCTTTACTCCGATTGTTGCCCTCGCCAAAATAGAAATAGGATAGTCATGGAAATGCTACATTCAACATTGCAAACATGCAATAACATTGAAACTATACAGATCAACTTCTTACTGACCGGTCATACATACATGCCTGTTGATTCTGTACATGCCGTTATAGAAAGAAACATAAAAAATAGCATCATTTACGCACCTTCACAATAGTACACAATATTTACAAAAGCATTACAAGATCCAGAACCGTATAAAGTGGATTTTTTACAGTTTAAAGACTTTAGTAGATGGGATTCAATCAGCGAAAAATATTTCAAAGGGAATCTAACTGGTAAAATAAGTAAGATGCGCGTTGTTACATATCAGAAAAAGAGATGACGTAATTTTGTTAAAAACTCGATGAATGACGATGCCGAATCCTTTTGCGTGGAAGTTCAACCAAAAATTAAGATGACTCCACCAGCATGTTATAAGTCTCAAATTCCTTTATCAAAGGTAAAACATGATGATTTACTTAAACTTTGAAGAGATAACGTGATTCCTCATTTCCTTCAAAATGAATGTAACAGCCTTATAAGCTCTAACAATGTGAAGGACACACTCCCTGAGTCGGATATCGAATATGAGTAAGAGAGAAGGTTTATGTTACTTCACATACTGCGATATGTTTATTGCATAAGTCAAAGACTTGAGAACTTTTTGACATGGCTAGTATACCTACTTGTTATTTTATAATCTTTGATTATTTTAAGCGTTGTCCTTTTTGTGTTTGTAAGCTTAGCCTCATAGACCTCTATATTATTTTTAAGTTAACTTGATCTTAGATACTTTATACTAAAACTGTTATTATTGTTGTTAATACGAGCAACTGTTATTAATAAGTAGGTACTGTAGCTACTGTGTTTAAATAACTGTTTTAATTTTTATGGCTGTTAAAACAGATTTGATTCTTAAAAGTATTATTTTTCCTTACTTAGAACTCTAGGCCAAGCCCAAAATCTTCTCTCATTCTGTCTAGATATCAACCTAATGTTCAAAGTATTAACACATCAAATACATCATAAAAATAATCAAACGAATAGGCGCGACATTGTCAAATTTGAACTTGATACAATTTTCCATTCAGTCAATTTTCATTCGACAGCCGGTTATACCATATTTCCCTAATTTTATTTCCCAAAAACTCATACTAGTGCTATTTTGCTTCAGCTTAAATAGAGTAAAAGATGTAGTTATATCATTTTAACTGGAACGGATTCATATTGCAATTTCATTTACGACATTTTGGCTGTTTGCAATTAGAAGTCATTTTAGGATAAGCGACAGAAAATAGTGTTTACAGGCTAAATATTAAAAACATAACAATGCCATTCAATAGCTAGTGTCTTAAATATCATGTATACAAATTTCTAGACTTTCGGAAGCTATACTTTAAGTTTTATGATTTTTTTTAATTTTATTTGAACTTTAAATCACTCTCCTCTAAAATTCAACCAGTGGCGCTTATCCCATTTCGGCTGTTAGCCATCGATATCCATTAAAAAATTTAAATGGCTACCATCAGAGTGACAGACAGAGAATTCTACCAATTATAACTAGCGCGAGTGAGATAGATGACAGTTTGTTACCGATGTTTTAGGGCTAATCTTGAGTTCTACAATATTTGGTTAAAATCATCTTTATACTCAAGGGCGGATCCAGGGAAAGGGGGACATGGGGGTCATGATCCCTTCCCCCTCCATGGCTGGGTCCAGTACCTAGGTGGACCACTAACTAAAAAGCATGTGTGTACTTATCGCACAGTTTTGAACCCGAAGCGGGATCCGCCCTTGACTATACCTAATACCGAAAATACTTTAAATCTATTTAGGTGATCATAGGAAAATAAAAATACACAATTCAACTTCATTTATTTAATAATCATCATTATTAAAAGTGAAGTACACATCATAATATCTAGTAAAGTAGGCGAATAATAATTAGGTAAGTACCTACCTACTAGGTATAGTATGGATACAAAGGTAAGTATAACGATGAAAGTAAAATCTAGAACAAAATATTCTGCTAAAATAAACTTAATCTTTTGGCTATTGGTCTGTTTCATCAGCTTCTACACAATATTGACCCGTTGCTCCGTTATGGAGCAACCACGGAATATTATTTTTCGTTGTAACAACGTATTGTGACTATTGCATGATAAAAAGTGACCGGATAGGTAAATATAGGTACATACTGTATATATTCAAACCAATGTATGGACTCAACGTAGTTATGGACGACCACATTAGAATTTAATTCCACTGGGATTGTCCAAAATTAAAATAGCGTAACAAACAAGCCATCAACCAAACATTGTCATCCTATTACTTTTAGGAGATAATAAATATACCTATAAGAGATCTATAATTTTTGAACTGAATGTTGGTAAAAATAATTTCTTTTAATCTGCCATAAGTTTAAATATCTTGCAAGAATAAACATGGGTAGGCACCTAAGTACCAACTTACTTCTCCCTCCAACGAAAATTTAGATATTTATAACGTTGCACCGGATTATTTGTAATAATTAAATATTTGATCGGGTGCATAATTTGAACCTATATCGAATATGACTTATTATTGTCATTGCAGAGGTCACGTCTTCGTTGTACTTTTTTAACTGACTCATAGAGTGGAGTGACTTCTGCAATAGGTATAGTTCAGTTTGAAAATCGTACTTAAGTATTAAAGAACAAAAAATACGTGTTTTGAGATACTAGTAGCGCATGAAATGCCTTCAAGTGATGTTTTAAACGCCATTCAACGTCCAATAGGAACCTATATCCTAGTAGGTATTGTAAGAATGTTCATAGAATGAGGCGCCAGAAACGTAATATATTTAATATGGAGGGAGAGTTACACCATAGTGACATATTGATTCAAAGTGATATAAATAATTTTACAAGTTGTAGGTAGGTACTAACTTACGTAAATTAAAGTTATGCTTAGTTACATACAGCTAAAGACACAAGGGAAACGTGAGAAAATAGAAGAAAGAAAATTAAGTTTAAAGTAAATTAACGACACTTTAAATACAGAACAATTGACGTACAGAATGGATTTTAAATCTGTCTAATTATTACGTTAATTCGCTGTGTGATAAACCTTTGTTCCAGAATGCTGTTCTGTTATATATATGGCACTATTTACCGCCAAAACTATAGGTTCACATTTATTTTTTTATATATAATTAACACACAGATACACAAATTTACGACTTATAATAAACTGAAGAATAGTTACAGAGATTCTCGTTAACAGTTCAGTGGTAAGGGAAGATTTTGAGAAAAGAGTAGGTATGTAACGCTAAAAAGTTGATTATAATAGGTACTTAGATTTACACAGACAATCAGCTTAACCCTAATAAAGAAACGAGCGACCAGACAGGTAGGCAGCTTATGAACTACCTAAATCATAACAGATTTACTAAGGTAGATAGGTAAATACCGGTACAATATCTTATAACACAACTCTGTAGATATCATTGTAAGAGTTTTTTGTGTAAAGGTACGTAACATTAGTATTGATCGTTTTGTCTCGATATCCCTACCTACGTAATGCAAATCTATCTGTTGCCTGATACTGATCATGATACTGTTTTTGGGATACCTTATTCTTGGCAGTTTCCCTGGATTGAGGCATACATAGTCTGTGCTATGTCCTAAGTCTATTCCAATTTATAATAGTTGAATTTTAACAGGTGACATTTACAGTTTTAAAATTTGATTGCTCTGTTATAGTTATTGGGGAACGCCAAGTTGGTATTTTGCAAGTTATAAGGATATATAATTATTTTACCGAATTTCTATAAAATTGTCGTTGATAAAAATAATTATACAAAACGGATCACGTTAATTATTTTGAACAAAGTAATTTATAATTTGCGAAACTATTTTAAAATTACAATTAAGTAACAAGCAAGCGTCGCTTGCGTCGAGAACGTTCAACGACTGTATCACACTGTAACATCAGCTACTTACATCTAGACGAATTGCACAGCCAGCAACAATATGCCTACTCTACTAGTTCATTCGAACAAACACTTCAAAATTCACTCGAAAGACAAATTGACGCGTGGTCGAAAACTACGAGTACGAGTACCAAGAAAATTTACTTATCCTCAAAATCCAATCGTACAACGCCTTCAATAAATAGCTGAAAAGTTACAAATATGTAGCGAAATGTTACATTTTAATATTTTAAGATTTATATAAGTAGAAATCCATTACGATTATCATAAGAAGATTTAGTTTTACAAGTAAGCAAAATATATTATAGTATAAAGCCGTTAAAAGTACGTTTCTTACACTATAAGATTCTTACGAGTAAAATTAACTTAGTTTACTTTGAGAGTCGCTAACGGAATTATCCAAAAGTCGTCCAAAATATATGTTTTCAGAATTCGCCACGAAGGATGCAGAGACGTGTGTGCTCCTAGAGTATAGACAGTGAGATAATTTCTAATACGAAAGATTTGGCAAAGACATGAACAGCAGTATTACCGGAATTTGTTAGAACAAGATCCTGAAGTTTATTGATACACTTTTGAAAAATAAACAAACACATAAAACAATAGAAATTTCAAAATAAACAATGCCAGTGTGAATAATATAACTCTACTTATCAGATTGTAAATTCTGTGAACTCAATTAAACGGTAGGTACTAGTGATTGTAATTTTGTAATTTTCCTGAGCTCTTGCCATTTTTTATGAGTGTAGGTTTTAACCTACACTATTATTACATTAAGTACATTATTATTATATTATTTTTCATTTACATTCATACATTCAATGTTATTACATATTTATATCTCCATAGGTTGTATAAATATGTACCTAACAATATTGACAGAATTCCAAAAAAATAATAATCTAACATTAGATTAGATTTCAGACAAAATTAAAAAATAAAGAAATGTACACTATTTTTGCGACCACAATGGATTTTTTTCAAATGTATAAGTACTTACTGGTCTTAGTTATTGTAAGGTAATTATCTTTTTAAAAAGGTAGTAGGTCCTAAAAAGGATCTTGGCCTTAAACTTCCGGTCACAGGGAAGTGAGAAGTGCAATATTTTATAGTGTCATTTTTTACACACCTATTAATATCATACTACGGTCTACGGTTTAGAATATGAAAAAAAAAACAGAGTTTTTGTTATAATAAGAGGACATAGTTATGTTGTTAGTAAATATTTAAATACATTCACCTCATCGTATCACACGTATGTTACATAACATGTTTCTTATCTCTACCCATAATCCATGCTTGACTTCGTATGATAATGTTGTATAGAATTTGTGATAGTGCTATTTTAGGCACTGATAGTAAACTATTTGCTGTTAAAAACCCCATTCAAACATACAAATAGTTATCGTTATCTGTCAAAACCTACTAAGAGTTTTGGCTGTGGTTTTAAATCGTAAATGACAATAAAAATCATGCTCAAAATATATTTTTTTAGCATTTGGCTTTATTATTTACTAACTGAAAGCTGTACACGATTTGCCAATCTATCATATAATTTTCACTTTCAGGAATGTTTTTCACAAACTTTTATTTGAGAGATTCAATTTAGATTTTTTAAGACCGACAATGAACTAGGACGAATTACTACAATTATGTCCAATATTATTCTCTTTAATTTGTCGAAATAAATTTTGCAAATATTTTAGTCGGTTCAGTCTATTGCAAATTCATTAATAGATGTTAAAATATAATACAAAGATAGTCTTGCCTAACATTTTATTTTGAATCACGGAATATTTGATTATGCGTTGGAGCTAGTTTTGCGTTCTATATAACCACGAAAAATATTCCAGAATTCACGATAAAAGTGTAGTAAATACCTAAATGGGATGATAGCTTAAAACAACGTTTTCCCTAATTTGTTTATTACTTTTTCTTCTTTTATTATTCGAAGTGTGTAGTGCCAGTGTGCCATGTGGTAGGTTCACGTAGTGTTATTTAGGGAACTCTCGCAATGTTTTTCGCCTTCTAGGTATTTCTGTTGTTGACTTTTCACTTCGAACTCGAACATTTTAACGTTATTTTATTATCACGTACGAATTGATTTTTACTTTGTCTACATTACCCAAAATAATGTCATAATTTAGTTGTATAATGAACCAACTTTTATTCACTAATTTTATTACATACAATTTTACATAACTTTTCTATGTTACATCGCGTCCCTGAGAATTAAAAAGTGGACATTTCTTTCGATAAACAAGTCTCAATTTTTCAATGGCCATGCCAATCAGCACATAATTTTGAAACATTTTACACCTATGGGGCTAAAAACACCCAAAACGTCTGTATGCCAAAACTTTTATATTGTCTTATTATGAGAATCTAAGTAATGGGGCGCAACTCTTAAAAATCTATTATTTTTATTAACGATAACAGTAAAGTGATAAAAGGTAATCGGTCTAACTACAGAAAGGTTGTGCAGAATGGATATACAAAGACGGACAGGGTTTAACTCATTTTGAGTAAAAATTACCATGGGCCCATTCTTGGAATCGCGATCGAAAAGCAGTATAGTAGGCCATTTTAGCCATTCCATAAAAATAAAACTTGAATAATCAGAATTTTTATTATTACATACGAAGATTCGATTTTTCTTTGTTGACTCTATGTATGTTAGTAAAACCCATTTGGCTAAGTATATCCTTTCAATGCGACCTTGTACATTACATAAAATGTTTGTTCTTAACTGCAAAAGTCAGCCACTAGTTTTCAAACAAATAAGTAAGTTTCCCACAAAGATACATAGTAAAGTTTTATAATGTGCTCAAGTAAAACATACTCCCCTATGAATACTACTATCTAAAAAGTATTTTAAAAGTTTGTTTTCCTACATGTTCAATGATTTAAGTATAATAGACAGTTATAGTTATGATTTGTAACAAATAGTGTAGATGGGAGAATTATGCTTATTGTGAACAAAACAAAACAGTAAATATAGAATGGTAGTAAATTCTACCCAAGACTCTTACAACACCTGCAATCTGACAACGGTAATTAACAACATTTAAGAAGAAGATAAGATACAGTGGGCCGAATTAGTCAATCTCTCGCTCGGCCGCATTTAGGAAAAAAACACTAGTATAGTTCACATGTAATTATAATACATTCTAACATGTATAATGATTAAAAAGCGAACTAAAGAGAAAAGGCTTTCACCATTTACTTAATAAGAGCGTAGTTATAGATTTGCCAACACGAAGTTGATGGCGAGGGTTGAAAACAGCACTTACTACTTAGATTTGTTGGCAATATAATATGCCATACTAACAAATATATTTATAGGTAAGTTCATCCTTTAGAAATTATATTTACACATCGTCAACCATGAAAGTATTCAACGTTGTGGACATGTTTACGTATGTTGTTTTTATCCGTCCCACACTTTGACAGGAATACTTTGTCTGAGATGGATGGTGGGCTCAGGCAATATAATAGGAATATGTGTACCTATGTAAACAGATCGAGTAAGTTTAATCGCTCTCTTGGCATTACTACCGTTTAGGCAAAGTTGCAAAATAAGTTCAGGTCAATAATCATATGTTTTACCATATCTAAAAGGTTTGGCATATGATCAAAATACTCAGAACACATATTCCTCGCTTTGCCCCGTTATCATATTGGCAAATATTCAACAAAAGACAGTTTTTGCCGCCGCGTGAAACAATAACTTTTTATTTTTACATGAAAAGAGAAACCCTAAAAGAGAAAAATCTACAAAAAATCAAATATCGATCTACAAGTACAAAATTTGAACGTTGATCGATCCGAATTATAAGGAAGTACCTACCCACGAATGATGTGTTTATTTCAAAATTAATAACATGTCTAATACTGGAAAGTCGCAAATGATAGTTTTTGTACCTAGGTATCTGTCGCAAAGACTAACATTAGTTACAAAAGCTAGGTATCATATTTACCAAGGTGTTTTCATTGTATGTTATTCAAGCTATTAATAAACATTGTTTTAATAAACCTGGGGTTTTTGGTTACCTACGTTACGAATTATGGAGAGAAGACTGTATCTAAGCGATGGTCAGCTTATGATATCTTCTAGACAGGTGGTGTGACGATTTTTGTTGAGTGGAGGAGAAAGAAAGAAAGGTCCGTCCATCGAACTCATGTTTTTTCGTGATAAGTCTATGGAGAGTAGATGATGAAACTCGAATCAGTAACTTATTAAAACGAGTATATTAAACTACAGTGAGTTAACACAGTAAAAAAAATCACGCGGCGGCTGTTGTGCTCTTTAAGCAAATGTGAAGTCCGGCGAGAGTATGACTGTAGATTAATCCCCCCCTAGCGAGAGAGCCTGCACAATGCGTGGATCTGCCTTGCTCCCTTCACGGAACTCCTCCAAAGTAAGTTTATCATCGTGGTTCTTGTCCATTTGGTCGAAGATCTTGTCGACGCGCTTCTGGGGAGTATTCTCGTCCTCCGGCTGCGGTGTTTGACCCTGGAATTAGAATGATAGAAACGTTACCTGGTTTGTTAGTTTGAGTTTATTATATGCATTAGCATAGTTAGTCTCAGTAGTGGGAACATTTAGTGTCTACTAAATGTTCCCACTACTGAGACTCGGGGCTTTCTCTCGCAAAAAGAGAGTCAAGGACATAATCTACCATGCTGGTCCTGTGCGGATTGGTGGATGGCGCTTACCCTAGAAAGATTCTTGGAACGTGCCGGTTTCCTCACGATGTTTTCCTTCACCATTTTTGAGTTAGCGGCGTTATTATATATCCCTAATATATTTAAAATGGTTTGGTTAGTAACAACAGTATAGTGTAAGTCACGGCCTAACATGTAGAGTAAATTGGATCACTTCACTAATACTATAGATAAATTTCACCAGCTTAGTTGGGATATGCTGTCCATGTATTGTGTTCGTATTAGAGCAAAGTAAGATACACAACCTCTTCTTCTGCGCAGTGCGTAGCCCATGCGTTTGTAAAACTCTTTGTCTTTGTTATATTATGTCTTCAGTACAAATCTACACCTTTTTTTACCTTTCGGTATTACCGGTCAAAATATTTAGAAGAGAAATCTTGATAAACTTTTTTATAGTATAGATTGAACAGACGAGTAGGATATTGACCTGATGGTAAACCACATACCTGCACATAATAGCACAGTGACATCCAGCTATTGAAAATCAAGAGTACATTCAAATCATTACACCACTGTACTGCGCGCTTCGCCCAGATATTTAATTGCCAGACATATTTTTTATCTCTATGCTCTAAGTATAGTTTTACTGGAAACATTACCCTTCAAACCGGAATACAGTGATTTCAGATTTCATATTACTATTTGGCGGTATAATAACTTGCAGTTGCATAGAGTCGTGAGTTTTGTCAAAGCGTGTTCGCTGTTCAGTTTATAGGACTGGCAAAGGTTTTAAATGTTGCAAGGTCGTCTTAAGCTCCATCCACATTTTTTGATGTTAGGACGGAAACCTTTTGAAGCCTATTTTTTTAAGGCTACTGAATGAATTGTTACGTGTAATCTAATGTACTAGCGGTCCGCATCGCCGGTATAGGCATTATGTACATAACATACCGCCTATAGCACTCAGGGATCAAGTACATATACAACACTGAAATAATTTTTGATCCGTGTTTGAAATCGATCCGGTAGTTTCTGAGATTAGCGCGTTCAAACAAAAACCTCTTCAGCTTTATAATATTAATATAATACCTAATATGGATGTAACCAATAAATAATCTGAATCTGTATAGTTTCTGTTCGAATATAGATAATTTAAAACGTACCACCATCTGGTAGATCGCGTCGACTATGTTATACATTTCGTCCCGCGTGATATAGCCATCGTTGTCGACGTCGTAGAGACGAAAGGCCCCTGAAACAACAAAGAGATATAAAAGGTGCTCGAGATTTCTGAAGGATTCTGACTTTCGCACATATATTGCACACATTTTTGAAGTGAAAACTCTTTTTGGCGCGCCATAGACAGATTTTTCGTGGGTTTTGAGTAGAATTCTAGCGTCACGCTCAAAAATTTTAAGACATTTTCGAGTAAACTTGGAACCATGGCCATTGGTCATCTAGAAATGCGTCAGCATTTCCCATTGGCCACCTAGAAATGCGTGAGCATTTCCCATTGGCATTTCTAGATTCTGACGCATTTCTAGATGGCCATGGTCATGACCACGACCTCCGGTTTCACCCGCGTAGTTTCCAATGTTATCACATTCTGAGTTATAAGTTTGCACTTCTATCGGCAGTTTCTGCGAATGCCAATTTTTTTTAATTACGGTCTTTATTATAAATTTGTACTTTATTAAAGCAACAAAATTGCTAAATCTTACTAATATTACGAATACGAAAGTTTCTCAGTCACGCTGGGACGTCTGAACGTATCGGGTTGTAATTTGGAACAACATATCACTTGGTAGCCTATGTGATGTGTTCCAATGTTTTTTTATCCAGAAAAAATAACGTTGAACTATGCGGGGAAAACCGCGGGGCACTGCTAGTTAATTACATCAAGTAAAAAATTATGCAAAATAATTATTAGTTATAATAATAATATTAAATATAATAATATTATAAAATTAAATTATTACAATACAATATTTTATGCAAAAAGAGTCGAAATGCAGGAACGAGACGGCTGTTTGCTTCGTTTACGCAGTCATAAATCTGCGACGAATACCCTTATCTCTTATCCTCTCCTCAAGTGTAAGTACTGAACAGTGACAGAACTCTACATTGAAATATTTTTTTCATCAAAGAAAATCTTTTCAATGTCGTGAGCGTCGTTTAGAGCCGATGTCAAAATCCGATTGTATCAATCTGCTTTGACAAAATGACCATGTAGTCGAGGCGAGAAAATGCAGTACCAACCCACCGCACATCTTTCTTTCTTTGACCACAAGCATAAACACCTCGCTTAATATTCCCACTGCTGAGGCTCCAGGAATTCTACCGCCTAACTAAATCGGCTTTTGCTTTGCTATTATTGCGGTCTCTATCATATCAAGCGGAAAGAGAAGAGATAGGTATATCAAAGCCAAGACAGTTTTAGTTAGGCGATAGACCCCCAAGTCTTCTTTGACAAGGAAAGAGTGAAGGACATAGCCCACCGCACTGGCTAAGTGCAGGTGTACTCGAAAGATCGTTTTCTTGGATCACGCCGACCTCACGAGACCATACGATTGTCTTTCACCGTAAAACTCGTATCACATTTTTTTTTACTTATAAGGTTTGACTGCCATCTCTCGCCTGATGTTAAGCGACGATGTGACAACTGCATTAGGAAAAGGCGACGATCGATCTCACGACCTCATGTGTGTGATGTCGCACTTTTTCGCCCCTAAGACATCATGGCTTCACTGCACCACGGTCTTATCCTTTTCTTTATTTCATGTCATTTTTAATTAAATTCCACTTAATAATTCTAAAACATGTAATAATTTAAATATGAATGGTAAAAGTCTGACGTGCAAATTTGTTGTGCAGTCTTTTTATACGATAAGTAATTTATTTACGTCTAATTTATTCATTCTTGTCGTAAAAATTCAACAATACTAAAATAAGAGCTCTACTTTCTCATGCGATGTTATTTTAAATCAGTTATCCATGAAAGAGCACTCGAAAAAGTATTAAAATATACGAAAATATTCACGTAATTTTATCTTGTTAAATCACCAATGAAGTAATTTTGTCCAACCCTGCTTTTAGCTGTTTTCACACATAAAAATTAAACTACGATAGATGGCGTTTAGTGCCATGCCATGAATTTCTTTTGTAATTCTAAGATTCGGTCAGTGTTCGTTTACAATCCGGAAACTGATGTTTTTGTATTATTGTTGAGGCTAATTATATTTACAATAATTCTTTCTATACTTGTGTATTCTACGCCAGAGTATTGAAACAATTTGAAGAAAATATTGGCGATAACATAAAAACCACCGCCAAATTAAAAAGTTAAATACGTACGTATTTGGAACTTTATTATGCTTCTGAAAACGCTTCATTGCGTATGTTGCCATAAAATTGTAAATACAGTCAGTTTCCAATTTTACAATGTTAGAAATAAATCTATTATGTAATCTGACATGTTTTGTTACAAACTATAGGTGACAGATATACTACGGGCGCCGCAATGCTGCAATTCGTGTTGGCTGGGTATGTACTGCTCCCATGTCAGATAAAGAAGTCAATGGTGGGCCAGTTCCAGAAACATAGCTCATAGAATGGAGATGAACTACTGACTACGTCTACATTGCGGTTTTAGTGAAGCCAGGCTGAACGTCACGGTGATTAACGAGTTAGCGCCATTGGCAAATAGCGGCTTGTTCGGACTTCGAGTTCTCTATATCTGAAACTCAATGCGACCACTGCAAAAACTTGACATTGTTCATTACAATTGTAAAAAATACCTAACTATTAAACTTTGATAAAGTATAAGTAAATACTCTTTGATATTTAATTGACACTTATTTGTACCTACGATAATGATTACTTACCGTACAGTGAAATTTTACTTGAAAAAGTTAATGTAGGTAATATATAAATGTTTTTTAATGAAAATATATTGTATGTGTATGTATAAACTATTTGAAATCTCTTGTTTTTTTAGTTACTAATTGACGTGTAAATTGTACATTTACAAATACAATACAACGATGACTTCAAATGATTCGTTTTTGGTCTTTTTCTCAAGTTTTTCTATACAAGAAATGGGTGACTTATGTAGGTACCTACCTGGTTCTTTTCCACAAAATATATCTTTGAATTATAATTCGTCATACGGAACGGTTTTAATTAGTATAGGTACTAGTAGATAATACATACGACTTCTCATCACAATGAATAATAATAAAAAAAACGCGAAAACAGCTGTCCTGATAGTCTCGTCACTCTTTATTTAAAAAAAATCATTATATCAATTTAAAGGAATTATTTAAAAGAAATGTAGCAAGTTTTTTTGTGATTTTCATGTTGTTAATATTTTGGATTGTAAAATATATATGTAGGTAAGTGCACTAAGTATTACGCTGTTTTGGGATTTTGTGTAATTTATACAAGAGCATCTGTAAAACAGCCTTGAGCCATGAGGTAAAATTGACATCATTCTGCCGTAAAAGGTGACACGGTAAGAGTACCCTGTTTATCCCGAGTCCCTTTTTGCGCAAGCTACCCACACGGAAAATCAAATCATCACACTTGATCGATTTCCCCTTAATTTCATCAATATTCACGTGTGTTTGGTATTAAACGAAATAATATGTTACTCACGTATGTCTTTTGTTATTTTAAGCAACAACATTGCCATTTCATTGTTCGGTATTTATGCCTTTGTGGGCAGATGAAATAATGTTCAATAATCTAATTTGTACTTAGAAGATAAATACCTACATTCGTAAGAAAAATATCTGATTGATAATTTGATTGAGGATGCTAATTGCTAATTTATAGAGGCATTCGTCAATCAAATTAGCAAGCGTCGTCGAGCAATCATAATTGAAAGTAGCTGCATTCCGCGGGTTACCTAAACTGTTTTGCTTTAGGGATTGGAGTACAATATCAAGAATAATTTAAAAAAAAATGAGTTTCAAGATTCTAGCTTCAACAACGAAATTTTGAAACAAATTATAATTTTTTCAACCCCTATCAAGGCTTTTCTCGCATTTCTTTCTCAGACTATAACACTGTCTCTGTGACAAATTGCATTAACATCGGCTCAGTAGTTTAAGCGTGAAAGTGTAACAGACAAACAGTGTTAGTTTCGTATCATTAGTAAGAATAAGATATAATTAAGGGTTCGGTTGTATTTGATCTGGTACTACCTATTTCAAATCACCGATTGACTTTTTGATCTCGATAGTAAGCGTGATTTCTTTAAATATTTTACTTTCAAAACATTACAAAAAGCCAAATAAATACTTGAGTTTCTTTTGAAGAATATTGCATTTCATGCCCGGTTTACATTATTCTAGTCAAGTGATCCAGGGGAGAATCCATGCCAGTGCTATTAACGTCTATATTATTCCAGTTATTTAGAAGCCGTTGAAGTGTGAAACCTACAGTGACGATGATTTCAAGACGAGATCAGCACTAGAATGACACTGGATTGCCGCCTACATTATTCCAGTTGCGCTGGATTGGTCACACTGGGTTCAAAAGCAGACTGCCAATCCAGTTACTGCACTAGAATTCTTACTGGATTCTCCAGCACTGGGCTCGATCGCCGGACTGCAATAATGTAAAGCGGGCATTATTTAACTTAAACTATCACGCACAATATTACATGAAGAAGAAGCATAGATGAAAAGAAAAAAGATGTAAGTTTAAAAATCATTGTGGTTGAATTTTACTCTATTTCGTAACATACCTACACATTTCGTAATCAGCTTTTTAAGTGTTTAGCTAGGTCCCCTTAATAAATACGCAGAGATTATATTAAAGCCCTATTATGTACAATGTGGGTATCTTTATGATTTCTACGTTTTATTGCGTAACATTACACAATAATTGACACACAGACACAAATCTAAAAAAATATATAATCCACGAATTATAATATTAATACGTCATAAACTCACTATTGTTAAAACATTGATTAAAGTAATAACGAACTACAAGGACTTTTATATTATGTTACTTGCTGCTACGGAAGCCTTCATGGGCGAGTCCGACTCGCACTTGACCACATTTATTTGTTTCTATTTTAAAAACCGCCACAACTATTTCGATAATTTTTATATGACACAACTTCTGTAGGTACTATGATCTACCAAACAAAAAATAACCATCAAATAGATTCACAAATAGCGGCGCTATTGCGTAACATACATAAGAATAGTACATACAACCAAATTAACAACCTCCTCCCTGTTTGAAGTCGGTTAAAAACATGTGTCTCGTTGTGCTCCATCGATATAAATTAATGGATGTGCCTTCCCAAACTTCAGGTGCACGGAATTATGATATCGTTGGGAAGAGTGAGCTCACTCTTTTCGTTTTAGTCGATAGTAGGAAGCGGTGAACGTCGGACGTTTATACCTATCCTTATTCATTGTCACTAACCAAATTAAGTAGAACCGCAACTTACCTTGCCGTTAGCGATTCTAGGGGTCAAGTAGAATGGTAGGTACAAGGTTGTAAACCACTCACGCTACACACAGATATTTCAAGGTGCTCGGGGCACATCTTTTGATTTATGACGATGCTTAGAATGATTATATGAGACCACTAGATATATCAAGTACCTACAGATAATATTACGAAGTTTCAAGTACATACTCTTAATATTTCTTGAATGGCTATTGCGGAATTCTGAACTATTGAAGATCAAAGATGTGGAAGCCTAAAAACTCTCGAATCTATTGGAACAGGACAAAAGGTACCTGTGCGTAAGTAAGTCTGAACAATATGAAATATCCTTCGGCTTACCGAATAATACATGATAGATGGGAACTTACAGTGTAATTTTTCATCGAGGTTGCCTCTTGACGTTACTGAGAGAGCCCGTATGAACTCCTCAAACTCGATAGACCCGTCCTGAAAAAATAGATTAAGTTGGTATGGGTACGTTATAGAATCCGAAGAAATGGTTGAAGCATGATATTGTGATACCTTTACTGAGTGGATGAGGAATTTGCTGATTTCATATAGATATAGCCTTATATTCGCAATCCGAGTGGGTTGCTTAAACGAAAATACGGCTATCCACCTCTGTTGTTAGAAATTTTAGTTGGCACTTTTTTATTCGGAAAAGTGTTTTTGCCAATATTATTACAGTACTCATATCAAACCTCATCTCGTTCTCGTTCTTTGTGGTTTTCGATGACGCGGCATGTGGCTAAAATACGGGTGTATATTTCAACGTGGAAATGCTGCCAGAATCTGAGCACAGCACAGCAAAGAGAATGCAAAGTACAGCACAGTTTCAACTGGTATACTAGTAAACTACCGTCCTACGTGCGCCCCAGTCCTGCGCAGTAGCCCCGTAGCACAGACTAAGTAGAGAACCCCGTAGCATGCTAGCCACTAGCCACAGACTGTATAAGTAGCGATATCCATGCTAGCATGGTGTGGCTGACAGTTGTAAATATGACGTTGAGGCTGGCATTACGTAGGTAATTAGGGATGTGACGTTTTGCAATTTATTTTTATTGCTGACGATACTCGTACCTCGTTCCCTGTAATTATCTTATAAAAATAATGTCAATGTCATGATACACCAGGTAGGAACGAAGTTTCTTTGGATAATGTAGTATCCAAATTATGGATTTATTTGGATAATGCAAAAAAAATATTGCTTAATTTTATTATTTATGGTATGTTCAATACTAGCCCTATTACGTAGCGAGCAAAATTTTGTAAGAATGCTTGAGGGAGGGAACACTTTCTGTAGAAGTAAGCACGTAAAAATTGTGTCTTGTGGCATTATTTGCTGTCGCCCTGAGGATAATGCTGTCAAATCATCACTACAAGTATATTACACTTTGAAAAGCATGTTTCTGTAAAAATCCAGAGTAATGAGATAAACATGTTACTTTATAGAGGTAAAAGTATTTCTCCGAGTGAGATGGCCAAGTAGGGATGAACTACTGAAATACTGAGTTTACTGAGGTCAACAACGTAGTTATGAAGTATGCTTCAACTTATCATAATTCAACAAAGACATATCTTTTGAATAAGGCGTATCTTTTGCATTTCGGTATGAAAAAAATGACTAATGGGTTTTAGATGGATTTTGCCCATGAGACCAAAATAACCGAAGAAAAAGCATGTCGTAAATACCGTTCAATTGCGTCAAACACAGTGTTCTGTTAGTGACATTGTTTGATAAGAATCAGTCAATGTTAATAATTTGACATATATTTTTAACTGACATTTTAAAAACGTCTTTAGGTAATAGCAATGTTAACGATAATTAAAAACGAATTAACCGAATTTAACGTTCTTTATTGTAGATTCCATTAGAAAGTATGTTATAAGTATAGATAAATTAGAATCTTGCAAATCAGATACAATTATAGATAAATTAGAATCTTGCAAATCAGATACAATTAATAACTCAATTAGGTTTTAATGAACATAAAAAAAAACAAAATGCCGAAATGAGTACCGTCACCCTCTTTGAAATCATTTCAAAATGAGCTTATTGCACATTTATGAATGGAGTGTGTAATTGTGTAGGTGTTATTTACGTTCAAAGGTTCCACTGCGCGCATAAACCGGTGTCATAGAATAGATAACACCTACTACGCACTCCGGTGATTAGGAGAGGGGGCGTGGGTATTTGAGGATTGAATGGCCGTAGCGGGAGATGGTACAAACACGGAGCCATTCCATTGTTACGGGCCGTTGATAACCGCTCACTTGTGATTTATACCGGCAATTATCTGCTACTACGGATTCCTAGATATACCCGCTCCGTAATGATTTAATGCTGCAATATTATTTAGTAGAGGAAATGCCAGCACAAAACCTTCATCTGGGTTTCAGAAGGGGCCAAGCTACCAGCTTGCTCGAAAATTTACTCAAAGCTTACGCGAGCCATAAACTCTAAAAGTCTTGAACTGCTTTGTTTAAGAATTTGTACTTCGGTATAGATTTTACGAAACGAACAAACGAACTCAAAAAGGCAAAATTTAGTTTAAGTTAAGTTTTGTAATACTGAGATTTTTCCGAGGTTTTTATCGGAGTCCAAAATGCTGCAGTGATTGAAGCAAAGAATGAAAATGAATCACAGTCAGAGTTAAGTGTGTTTGGATAAACAAATTGGAACTGTGTATAATGTACCATTCAAGGTGGCCTTAAATTAGGCCTTAGTCGTGAAACGCTATGGCTGTCACGTGCGTCATACTCGTGAAAGGGTTGCTCCTTGCTTCATAAAAATTAGAATTTAGATCCAAGGTTTTCTACAGAATTTTAAATATCACGGATATTAAAATGTAAATTCTGGCAAAGGGGACGGACCTTCATGTTTACTCGTATATTAAGCAAAATAGATTAGATCTCTGGGTGATGAGCGCAGTGCAGTGCTAGGTAATGATTTGGACTCTTCATGCTCCAAGTTAGCGAGTAATCATGTGTTCTTAGTACGTACTAACTCTACTAACATGCGTGAAAATCAGTTATCAGAAAATACGTGATTTAAGTAGCTTCTTATATTTATTTAATGTAGCTTCTGAACCCCAAATCTCAAAATTGGCCGTCTAAGCAAGTTAGCGGGTAATCAAGTGTTCTTAGTACGTACTAACTCTACTCATCATCATCATCATCATAATCAGCCCACATTCGTCCACTGCTGGACATAGGCCTCTCCAATAATACGCCACTCAGCCCGATCCTCGGCTTTACGTTTCCAACCGCTCTCTCTACTCAATCGACCACATTTCATCTATAAGAAAATAAATGACGTCTGGCGACCGTGGGATTTTACTCTAATAGTCATTTTACGAAACAAGTGACTTACATTGTTCTCATCGAAGACCCGAAACACCAGCGATGCGAACTTACTGGGATCACCTTGTGGAAAGAACTGCTTGTAGATCTTAATGAAGCCCTGGAAAACAAAACGTTTCTTATTAGCAACGCTCTAAATAAATTAATCTTAGTTGAAAAATATTCAGGTAAAATATGGAATTAGGCATGTATGCTAAGCAAAAAAACATGATATAGGTAATTACATTGAAGTAGCTTCTGATTACTACTTGTGGTGTCGAGACCGCCATAACTTAAACGTCGCCCCCAGGGGCGCAGTACGTAGGTATGTGTAAATGCATATCTTCCACGTAACAAGAACAAAATTAAAAATGTTGATTAACCCCCGCCTGCCTCGGATTTGTTATCTGTACAACATTCTACTAGTCAAGCCCTTTCATTTGATACCCATATTAATTTGTGGTAGCGGCCATCTTGGATTTGAAATTTGTCATAATGCAAAGTATTCTACTAGTCAAGCCCTTTCGTTTGATAGACATGTAAAGGTAGTAATGAAAAATACAATATAATTTGGCATTTTGTGGTGGCGGCCATTTTGGATTTGAAATTTGTTATAGTGTATAGTATTGTACTAGTCAAGCCCTTTCATTTGATACCCATAGTAAGTAGAAATATTTTGTCCGCCATTTTATGGAGGCGGCCATCTTGAATCGACATTAAACAAACATAGCTAAGAACATCCGCAAGGATATTAACCTTCAAATAAAAAAAAACCGCATCGAAATAGGTCCATCCGTTTGAACTCTACGGTACCACAGACAGACACACAGACAGACAGACAGACATCGACGTCAAACTTATAAAACCCCTTTTTTTGGTCGGGGGTTAAAAAAGGCATATCTCACTATCTCAGATATAGAGGTATTTGTATGTCCATAGAGAATTCTTTATTGTGACACAAACAAATAAACAAAAATATTGCAGTGAGTAAAGAGGAGAAGGGCAAAGGAACCAATCCAGAATTCGTGAAAAAAAAAATTGCAGTTCTAGACTGCTTATAGGAGTGAACACTTATAACTTAGGGTTTTTGTAATAAGCAGCAATAACGTTGCACAAAACGTCGTCTGTACTGCTAAAGCAGTAAAGCACAGATTTCTAAATTGTTTCAGTAATCTGTGAGCTAAAGATATACTGCTATTGTACATGTCAGTGATGCGAACCGATAAGATTTAACTCATCCAAAAGGTGTCTAACACGCACGACCCGCCGAACGAAAACTGTCTTAGCTCTGACGTTTCTTATCGGTATATTATATCGGTGAACCGACAAGATTTTTCCCCTTTAAAAGGGAATATATGTCTACTAAAATAGGATTTAAAGGGAATATATACTAGATTATACCTTATTTTCTGCAATAGTATTAATTCAATAACATACTATAGAATTCTAGACCACTAGAAATATAAGTTCTTGTTTTATTCTTTTCAGTTTTTATAGTATGTAAGTACATAGTTTGGTTCACTTTTTCTGCAGTCGGGGTTTGGGGGTTTTAAGGTTTTACATTATATTTATTTTATTAGGATATATTTGACTTCTCCTGTCATTATGGTTGAAGTGTCATTCGATTCGGAATGAAATGTAGATAGTTTTTTGAGAAATTCTTAGCCCGTTCACAAAAATTTAAATAGTTATAAACAATTCTGTGAAAATAAGAAATAGGGTTTCTTCATTTGCCAATATGTCAAAAACTGTTTGAGATACTTCCACTTAAAAAAAGATTACAAAAGAAACGGAAATTTAAAAAAATGTACCGGAACTGTAGGACCAATATTTATGATTTTCCCAGAGGTTTGAAAATAAGACCAAAAACGGTTACCCCGTAAAAAGTTACGCAAGCTACGTCCCCTTCGGACCTTGAATGGATAAATAATATTTAAGCAGATATCGGTTGAAAAGAAACAATTCAATCAAAATATATAAATATGTATAATAAGTATGTATTTAAAACTATATAAGTATTATATCAGCTATCTGGCCGCCATATTACAAGCTTTGCTTAGTTTGGGGTCAGATGGTGTTGTGTGTGAATTGTCCACCAATATTTATTTATTTATTTATTTATTTATTTATTTGTCTAGTTTTAGTAAATTGTTGAGAGTAAATAAATAAAGAAATGTCCCAAGCATTCAAATCGAAAAATTTGAACGATTGTTTTATAAAAATATGATCTTCGGGCATCCTTTCGCCCGTGACCTCAAACGAAACGGTTCTAACTTAGACAGGTTTGATGGATGTGTTCTAAATATGTACGGCCTCAGCTTTTGCGTAACTAAGCCAGGTATTGTTAAAAATACATGAAGTCATAATATATTGCGGTTTTCATAACTGTTAGAATGTCATAGCGTGATTAGATTGTTTTATGTTTGTCGTGGCATTCGTTGTTCGGATAGATTTTTTGTAACTGATCGGCTAGGTACGTCATGTTTAGTATGGTAAATACCTACGGGTTGACGATGTAGTAAATATCGCGTGTTGACTCTGGATTTGAAGTCGAAGATACCTGTGCCCCGCGGCTTAGCTAAACTATTAATAGAAGTTTTGTTAGAATCTCTACAAACTTTGAATATGTAATCAAACCCCTAAAGGATAACTTTCATACTTCTAGCTTCGACGCGACGAGGCTTCCATACAAATTTCCATCGCCTATTTTAACCAATTAAAACTTTTTTTGTATCTAAAACGTAGCCTATGTACTTTCTCAGGCTGTAGATTATCTTTGTGTCACCAATTAGATTTAAACCGGTTCAGTAGTTTAAGCGTACAAACGTAACAGACAATCAGAGTTATTTCCGCATTTATAATATTAGTAGGGATATCTATTTGCAATCTATTTGCAATCAAATAAAAGTTATTTGCAAAAGTAAACAGGGTACAGTAAACGTAAAAATACCTAAATAAAATGATCCAATACCGACAAGAAAATAAATCAATTGTACCATCAAATTCAAATGTTCAAATTATCCAAAAGCACGGACCTTAGTATCAGTGGTGGCTGCAGTTTACATGTTCGCGCGATTTGAAAGCTCTTTCATAATCTAAACAGCGAAGATGGAACATTCCGCCAACAGCTGTCAGTATTTGCACACTGCTGTAATTTGGACGACTTTAAACGAAGAGCGAATAGGTATCATAGGACATCATCAATGAGCAACCTTGTTGCACCTTAGACCTCTGTTACTTGGTAAGATGACCTTAAACGTTTAGTGAATAAAAAAAAGAACGCGATTACGAAATTATAATGTTTTCAAGTTTTTATTTTATATTTCATTTGTTATTCCTCATTCTATTTCAATATAATGTAGGTACATTATTCTACTAGTCAAACCCATCTCACGGTATTGGTTCTATTTTTATCAATAATGGCTAAGGACACTCCCAATAAATTCACACTTCAAACAAAAAAAAACACAATTAAAATCAGTTCATCCGCATGGGAGTTCCACTAAGGTCTACTGGTTATGATGATACTGATATAATGATGGTAGGAGAGAGCTACGATGCCACAGACAAATACACACACGTACATACTCGTCTAATAATACCCCGTTTTTATATACAATAATATTTTACAACACAAAACCTGAGGTCTAATTTCCAAAAAGATAAAAAGTATAGTCTAAAAGAATTAAATTATTTTCCATTGTCTCAAGATCTCAGTCAAAGATCTTACAGTCAAAAGAGTAGGGTACCAATCAGTGGACCTTCAGTTAGCTTACGGTTTAAGTACTTGCAGTAAATTGGGTTTGTTTGTAATTGTATATTAGAAGAGAGAGACTCCCTTGCGAATGCTTAGTTTAAAAGCAGTTGTACAAAGGTCAGACTAGTAACGTCTTGGGACCGCCCGGCTGACTTCAAAATAATTTCGAACTCAAAGCGAACAAACTAAAATGTGCGAATAGGGAATTTAAATGAATTTTATTGCTCCATAAGAAAGATTTTGAACCAATAGTCGATAGAAAATGAACTTCTATGCAGGTATGAAAATCTACCTGACGTCATAATGGTGAAACTAGTATTGTAAATGCATGGCATGCAAAACAGGCGATTTGATTTCAAAGTTTATAAATGTATTTATTCACTTACTTGTTCTGTGAGGAGACCATTCGGACAGTCTTTCAAAAATCCTTTATGCCTGAAAACATAAAAAATATTCATTAAAGACCTACACTTTTTGAAGTTAATTTAAAATAATAAATCTTTATTTTGATATTCTATTAGAATGGACTACAGGCTCGTGAACAAATTTATGGGTCGAATGAACCAGCATAGCAGTAATAAGATTCAGCATTCCGCAACGCCGTAAAAAAATCATGCGACAAGGAGAAATTATGGAGGGTTAGAACCCCCTTTTCAACTGCACTCAGTTGGACAGCTTACAAATGACAGCATAGTGCTTCATCTTATTACTTTGTACCCTTCTATCATCCTACATAGGTCTCCTGCTGGTTCATTTGACCCATAAATTTTGTTCACGGGCCTGCAGTCTAAAACTATGATTGTGTAAACCGATCAAATTGAAATTTACATGGATTCTAGAAAGGGAAGGGAATTGATCCCGATGAATTCATAATAATTTTATTTTAGGAGTACGGTCTACATCGACTTGACTACATCCATACATTTACGCAGACGAACTAGCGGGCGACGATTAGTATACACATAATAATATCTACACTATACACCTTTTTACTCCTTGGGTTCAACCCTTCCATTCACCTCTTGAGTATTTCTATATCCAGAGATAACTAGGTAATACGTAACTCTGGACATGGAATTTGTCATTATTACAGGGATACCTGGTTAATTGGGATCTCAAAGGACCAAAAATTTCGTACCATTTTTGGTACTTACTCTACCAAAAATGGTATACCTGGTTAATTGCGATCTCAAAGGACCAAGAATTTCGTACCATTTTTGGTACAGTAAGATCCCAGGACTACCATACGTCACATATTTTCTGCTGAACGAAATGTGTACATTGGGTAGAATTAGTACGTACTAAAACCACATGCTTACTCGCTAACTTGCTTAGACGGCCAATTTTGAGATACGGGGCCCAGAAGGTACATAAAAACATTTATGTACGAGATTATGAGTTTAGGGGAAGACTGGCCCCTTAGATCGGTCTGTCTTTTCGGAAAAGGTTTTAAAATAGTTGTCTGAGAAACATACCTATATACAAATGGAGTTTGAGAATTTAAGAGAAATTAAGTAATTATTTTGGGAGTTTTAAAGCGTCTGTTAAGCAAAACGACTGACGGAAAGTGTCTCGGAGTATTGGGGCCTTATTTTTAAAGATTTTGTCTATAACATACGTGAAAATTAATTATTAAAAAATACGTGAAGTAAGTAATGTATCTTCTAGACCCCATATCTCAAAATTGGCCGTCTAAGCAAGTTAGCGGGTAAGCATGTGTTCTTAGTACGTACTAACTCTTGTCAATCGTCCACATTTCGTTCACAAGAAAATACGTGACGTCTGGCGGCTCTGGGATCTTGGACTATGGGGGTTTCCATTAATCCACTTTTCCAATTAGGCTGTTTTAAAATTATAGTTGTCTTATTTACGGGGACCCGCTGATAGTTGTCGAAATGTACAGGTCCTGCTTGTCCAGGTTTCTCTATATTTATTTAATAAAATATTACAGTGAAGGTTTTATTGTAATAATATTTTGTGGGTTTTTTTTTTCGACTTTTTTCATGAACATCATCTTTCGAGAACTTTTAACTTGCATTTAGCTTACGATTTTGGTTGACTTTCACTTTTATATAAGTCTCCGCAGAAGGAACATAAAACTGGCAAGATGGCGGTCAAGTGTAAACCTACTAACGATGAAACATTAAAAGAAAACAAACTTGTTTTTTTGGTATTCCATGGAAAACTTACCATAGCCGGATCTCTTTTTCAGTAACTGAAACAAAATAAAAATATAATTAGAACAGTATACCTAACGAATGCATGTACATATTTATATATTTATACGTAGGCAGATATACATAGCTTCTATCGATATTAATACATATTTATAAAGCTGAAAAGTTTCTTTGTTTGAACGCGATAGTTTCAGGAACTAAAGGTTCGAATTGAAAGATTATTTTTAACCCCTGACCACAAAAAGGGGTGTTATAAGTTTGACGTCGATGTCTGTCTGTCTATCTTTCTGTCTGTCTGTCTGTCTGTGTGTGTGTCTGTCTGTGGCACCGTAGAGCTCAAACGGATGGGCCGATTTCGATGCGGTGTCTTTTATTTGAATGTTAATTACTGTGCGGATGTTCTTAGCTATGTTTGGCAAATATCGATTCAAGATGGCCGCCTCCACAAAATGGCGGATAAAATATTTCTTCACAACCTACCTTAATATGGGTATCAAATGAAAGGACTTGACTAGTAAAATACTATACAGTGTAACAAATTTCAAATCCAAAATGGCCGCCACCACAAAATGCCAAATTACATTCTTTTTTTCACTACTACCTCAATATGGGTATCAAATGAAAGGGCTTAACTGGTAGAATACTATGCACTATGACAATTTTCAAATCCAAGATGGCTGCCACCACAAAATGGCGAAGTACATTTCTTTTTTCACAACTCCCTCAATATGGGTATCAAATGAAAGGGCTTGACTAGTAGAATGTTGTACAAATAACAAACCCGAGGTAGTCGAGGGCTAATCAATTTTTTTAATTTTGTTCTTGTTTATAGAATAGTTCATTTATCGAGGTATGCTTTTATAGGCTATAATTATAGAATTAAGCTACTATCAATAGGAGCATGAATGACAAATGTAACAAAAACGGGGAAAAATATTCCTTTTTGAGAGACTTTGTTGTATGTGCTGACGACGCTGACGTGCGCTGAAGTCCGTGACTATGTGTCTATCTTTTAAGGTTGCGTTATTACAAACCTTTATTCTTCTTTCTAAACCTTTCTATGCTATTCTGTTTTATGCTTTGATCGTGATTAAGTCCTGTACAGTATTTAAATTATGTCTTCAAATCGCGAAAGTTTAAAAACAATACTTTCTATGCTAATCAAATACATCATTAATCCTTTGAGCCGTTTCTGCAGCACTGGTGTCTTGATGAAACTCGTACTCGTAAATAACGCGATATTTCAAGTTTACCAATCCAAATTGTGTGACCGAAAGAAAAAAACTATAAAGAAAAAATAATTAAATTCCAGTTTTCAAAACTGTTTCAAAAGCATAAGTAAAACGCTCCACATACGAGTCCTAAAATCAGAGGAAATGACGTAAAAGTAGTGGGGAGGAGCCTACATCGCACCGTATGATTGGTGATTTATGGTGTGATGTAGGGTCCTCCCCACTAATTTTACGTAATTTCCTCTGATTTTAGGGCTCGTGTGTAGAGGGTTTAACAAACAAAACACCAATTTCATATGTAAGGAGCTAATACTATAGGTATAATAATTAACGATTGAAAGCGGCTGTAAAAAGGCTTTGTCAATAGATGCAGCTCTACAGATGGTTTAGTCAGTTTTATTGTATAAAGTCACTGTTAGATTATATTAATTAGTATTCTGCCTCAGAATTATATAACGTATACAATAATATTTTTTAACTT
The DNA here is from genome assembly GCA_017562165.1 of Ectropis grisescens. NCBI lineage: Eukaryota > Metazoa > Arthropoda > Insecta > Lepidoptera > Geometridae > Ectropis > Ectropis grisescens. Next base: position 13,299,201 of record CM029767.1, on the reverse strand, counting down.
TTATAGGTATACACTTGACCGCTATCTGGCCTGATGTTAAGCGATGATGCGGTCTACGCGATGGAGCGTGCTTAACTAGATAAAAGCCACTCATGCAATATATTCTACAGCCTAGAATGCCTAGATGTTCTTAATTCATATCATAAAAGTAGAGTCAAACCTCTTTGTTTGAGTGATTAGAACGTCAACTAAGAAACGGTGTCGCTTTTTCGAGCTACGAGCAGTTCGGTAGTTGTTCATATACATTGTAGAGTGACACGACGAGCATGACATCTGAGCATTATGCGTGACCGTAACAACACTGTGACACACACAGCTATTGGAACATGAAGAGTCCAAATAACTACCTAGCACCGCACTGCGCTCGTCACCCGTCATAAGGTGTTTAATCTTTTAGCCCAGTAATTTCACTGGAAATATTGGCCTTCAAACTGGAACATAGTATTGTTTGCACAGTACTGTTTGGCGGTAGAATAACTGGCAAAGGTGTGGTACTTTCCCAGTAGGACTCTGCAGAGATGTATAAGATACCCTATACAAAGTATCTGAAATACAAGATGCAAGATACTTAAGAAAAAAGGATTTCAGATACCAGATACAAATACTTTTCTGAAAAGGTATCTGAAATACTAGATACAAAATACGTATCTTACAAATACTTTTTAAAGATAAAATACTTTTGTATGAAAACAACGTTTAATTGAACTTAAGTTTATTCATCCGAGAAAACAATTTTCGAAAAAATATATCGCGTTGATAACAAGGATCAGGTAAATGAGAATATAGTTAGTATAAATACTAACTCAAGGAAATAAATCAAGGAAAAACTAAACTTCTAAACTAATTTTTCAATAATTATTCGGTCCAGTTTTCCAGATGCATTAACTAACCAAATAAATAACTAACTTTGTAATCCCATGTATAATAAATATATAATACTGCAAAGTTATTATTTCATATGCAGTTAATTAATAAGTGAACTTGTGTTTGTGTTTTCATGCGATGGCCAAGTCAATATATCTATTTAAATGTTAAAGATTTTTTGTACTGAAATGACTACTATTAGACCTTTTAAAACAGAAGGTCCCTTATATGGATATGGATATGGACTGACCAAATTAATAATAATTGACATGGATCTCAGAACTTTTTACGTTAGAACAACTGGCGAGACTTGTTTTTTTTTACGAGGATTTTTTTTTCAACCCCCGACCAAAAAAGGGGTGTTATAAGTTTGACGTCGATGTCTGTCTGTCTGTCTCTCTATCGGTCTGTCTGTCTGTGTGTGTGTCTGTCTGTGGCACCGTAGAGCTCAAACGGATGTGCCGATTTCGTTGCGGTTTTTTTATTTGAACGTTAATATCCGTGCGGATGTTCTTAGCTATGTTTGGTTAATATCGATTCAAAATGGCCGTCTCCACATAATGGCGGACAAGATATTTCTTCACAACCTACCTTAATATGAGTATCAAATGAAAGGGCTTGACTAGTAGAATGTTGTAAATAAATAAATAAATAAATATTGGTTTAAATAAAACAAATCTGAGGTAGTCGGGGGTTAACCAAATTTTAAAAATTTGTTTTTGTTTATTAAATTATTTTATGTTTTAACATTAGATATATTGGATGTTTGTTGCTCAATTACGTCGTAGTAATCGACATGGAAATAAAACATCGATGTTTTGTCTGATGTAACATCCGATTATCACATCGATATATCCTACTAGTCCTACTAATATTATAAGTGTCGTTATATGGATGTTTGTCGCTCAATCACGTCGTAACTTTGGAACACTTTCAACCCCAGTCTGGAAGACATTTTTATCCCAAAAAATAACGGGAACTACACGGGTAATACCGCGGGGTATTGCTAGTTAATATCATAAAAAGAAAAAGATTTTATTCTTTAGTACGAGAGATTACATATATTTTTTCTTATTTTGCTCAGAACATAACTTGGATTAATATATTTATCTGAGTATATCACTTTTACTGACTCACCTTATTTACTATATTTATTATTTAAAATATCGATTAATCGATATTTTGAAATTAACAATACATCGGTTTGATCCGATGCATCGTAAAAAAAACATCGAGTGTTTTAAAAACATCGATATATGTATATATGGTCCATTTCTACTCCTGTGCCAGTTTAAATTAAAAAAACAGTAAAAAAATTTCGTAATTTTTTTGTACAGAAAATATCCATGTTTTTAGATATCGATGTTTTTTGCACATCGATGTTAACATCGATGTTTTTCTAATATCGATCATCTCTATTCGAAACACCATACAACACGTGCAAACGACAAGAACAAAATTAAAAATTTTGACTAACCCCGACTACCTCAGATTTGTTATCTTTACAACATTCTACTAGTCAAACCCTTTCATTTGATACCCATATCGAGGTAGTTGTGAAAAAAGAAATGTATTTCGCCATTTCGTAGTAGCGACCATCTTGGACTTGAAATTTTTTTCATAGTGCAAAGTATTCTACTAGTTAATACCTTTCGTTTGATACCCATATTGAGGTAGTAGTGAAAAAAAATAATGTAATCCGCCATTTTGTGGTGGCGGCCATCTTGGATTTGGAATTCGTTATAATGTGTAGTATTCTACTAGTCAAGCCCTTTCATTTGATACCCATTTTGACGTAGGTTGTGAAGAAATATTTTGTCCGCCATTTTGTGGAGGCGGCCATCTTAAATCGATATTAACCAAACATAGCTAAAAACATCCGCACGGATACAAAACTTCAAATAAAAAAAACCGCATCGAAATCGGCTCATCCGTTGCCACAGCTCTACGGTGCCACAGACAGACAGACAGACATCGACGTCAAATTTATAACACCCCTTTTTTTGGTCGGAGGTTAAAAAAATACGGAATGAGTGACAGTGACAGGAATGAAGATGGGACATCTTAGTCGATGACATTTGTAGAACGATAGTGTCGCCATCTGTCATTTGGTTCCCGACCATATCCACGACTTTTTTTTAAACGACGCGCATCGTTCGCTTTCGGAGAGAAAAACTGATTTTTTAAGTTTATTTTAGTAAAAGTATCTTACGGAAAAAAGTATCTTCAAAATACTAAGATAACCGGAAAATGTATCTAAATAAAAGATACAAAATAGAAAAATTAAAAGTATTTGAAATACAAAATGTAGATACGTATTTTGTATCTTGTATCTGTATTTTAGATACTTTTATCTAAGATACGTCACATCTCTGGGACTCTGCAAAGAGCCCCATCACTAAAAAAAAAGAGTAAGGTGGTATTAGATTGTGCACAACAGTCGCACACTCATCGAAGTGTATCTGATAAAAAGTCTATAAGCTATGTAGCTATTTTACAGCAATGTTCATAGTACTACATTATGGTATTACGGTATACATGTGCTACTTTAAATTAAGCAAAGTATGCGTACCTCATTGGCTAGATGGTAGGTGTACAGGTATTAGGATTATTTATTTGTAGAAGTTGTACCTAGGGAACTTGACGACTTGTTTATGACATCTAGTTTTAAATGCATAAATGGTTCTAGTGCAACTCATCTGATCCTCTACAATACAATACAGTGCAGTGCAGTGCAGTACAATACAATACGACGCAACGCAACGCAATGAAACGGAGCGCAACGCAACGCAACGCAACACAACGTAACACAACACCCCACAACACAATACAATTATTCGTTATTAAAAAGCCACAAAGCAAAAAAAAAACATGAAAATTACAAAACGAAGAATAATACTAAGTATGGCAATGTCATTGCCGGTCTTATCGCTGAGAACGATACACCTATACCTACAGCGACTTACACCTGCTAAACTAAAGATAATAGTTATTTGTTATAAATGAGTGCAAACCGAGCAAGCGAAGGATTCTAAAATTAAAGGATTCAATTCTGGTTGGCGCCAAATAAACTTTTTGCGTCGCTACAATCACTATACAATGTGGAGGGTGGTTGAGGTCTGTGGTTGAGGTTTAAAAAAAAGGACATCAAGGAGGTTCTGACTCTGAGTTTTTAACAAAATTTTAAAAAGTTGTACGGTTTTTCACAGTTAAAGTAAGCCGGTTTAATGAAGTTTTGAATTCACAAACTCAGTGCACAGTTCCAAATTGAAATTACTATACTTCCTAGACCAGGGCTGTCCAAGCAACAGTTAACTCGTTTTCATACGGCCCGCAACACATGTTTCAAACAGAATATTCGTAAAATCACTTCTACGAGATTATGCAATGCGGCTGACAACAACTAATGTAGAAGTTAGTTAAGACAAGTTAGCGAAGAGCCAATAAAAGTGTAAAGAAATGATTATTACCCTGTATTTTTATACTTGAAAACTGCAACAAAAATCTATGACCCTCGAGTCTATTACATTTCATTAGCCCGCTAAGGTATGTAATTTGGGCAGCCATGCTCTAGAGGAAAAAATGACTTTTGCACTCATTATCGAAGAGCAAATATACTCATTCAGAGTTTCAGAGATGGTGAGATTAAAATATATTTTAAGATACACTAACGTGTAACTGTTAGAGACATAGTGAGATAAAGACCCACCACGTCATACGGGTAATGATAAGGTATTCTTGGCGTGAACTTACAGAATTCACGCTGTCAAAAATTTGGATTTTCTTTCTTCAGCGTTCAGTTGAAATGTTGTACGAGTCCCTCAAATCACAATGAAAATATCATCGCCAGCTATATCGAACACTAGCGACATCTAGTTCGTAAGAGTACGCAACGGCTTAATATAGTTTTAATAGTGGTAGAATTCTTGGCAGAGGCCGCCTGGGGAAGTGTACCTTTGCCAGTTATTCTACCGCCAAGCAGTAATGTGCAAACATTACTGTGTTCCGTTTTGAAGGGCAATTACAGGGCTTAGAGATATAGCACCTTAGATCTCTGGGTTAAGAGCGGAGTGCAGTGCTAGGTAATGATTTGGGCTCTTCCGTGTCTTCTGTGTTCCAATAACTGCGTGTCACTGTGCTGTTATGTGGCAGGTATGCTACTTACCAGCATGTGCCTACATGTCCTGTTCGTCTTGTCACTCTAATTCTAAAAAATAATTAGAAATACATATATAAAAATCGGCTGGACCGAATTCGCTAATTATTTTTTTGTTGTGTTTGTTATTGTCAGGAGAAGGATTTTATGAAAGAAAAAATTGAGAAAATTCAGCGAAAAATTTCAAAATTTAAGAATAGAAGCCACCATATAAAATTATTTCCAATCTAACCTTAGCGCTTTGAACAATATGACGTATTTAATGTAACCTTATAACGCTTGACATAGAATCGACATAATGCGTGCTGCAAATATCGTCAAAGAGGAAGAAAAAACTGCATTTTTTTTAACCCTAAGAAAGAGGAATACATTTGAACCGATGCTTCGGTTCGATCGCTTCCCGCTGTCCTTCTGTCTCTATGCACACTTAGTTGGATCTTTCAAACTACGCAACGGATTTTAATAGGTATTTTTAGGGTTCCGTAAAACGTAAAAACTGAATCCTTTAAGATTCTTCATATCTATATCTATGTGTCTGACTGTCTGTGGCACCGTAGAGCCCAAAGGGATGGACCGATTTCGATGCAGTTTTTTTTCCGTGCGGTGATTCTTAGCTATGTTTGGTTAATATCGCTTCAAAATGGCCGCCTCCACAAAATGGCGGACACAGTATTTATTCACAACCTCCCTCAATATGGGTATCAAATGAAAAGGCTTGACTAGTAGAATACTAAACACAATAATAAATTTCAAACCCAAGAAGGCCTCGACCACAAAACGGCGAATTACAATTTTTTTTTCACTACTCCCTCAATATGGGTATCAAATGAAAGGACTTGACTAGCAGAATACTAAGTATTTACTATGACAAATTTCAAATCCAAGATGGCCTACACAATGACGAATTACATTTTTTTTTCTTTACTATCTCAATGTGGATATCAAATCAAAAGGATTGACTAGTAGAGTGTTTGACAAATTACAAATCCGAGATAATTTGTTTAGAGAGGATCATAAATAGCTCAAATCCAAAAACTCGACCAAATCCAACCTGTGCGTTAGCCGCCGTTATTAGTTACTGGTTTGAAGGTCAAACTTATTTTTAGGCATATCTCCTTTTTTCAAAATTTCACAACTTCCCTCAATATGGATAGCGAATTAAAGGGCTTGTAGTAGACTATACATTTTAATAAATTCCAAATCCAAAATGGGACAATACGGCGAATTACAACTTTTTTCCCTACTACCTCAATACGCATATCAAATGAACGGGCTTGACTAGTAGAATGTTGTACAAATTATAAATCCGATTTAGTCGGGAGTAAAACGATATTTTTTTATTTTGTTCTTGATACATGAAAAGACGTCGGGCAGGCGCGGCGGCAGACTGGCCGCTGTTTTTTGCAGTTATTTCCGTATATATTGATTGTATGATAAAAATTATTAGGAGTTTTGTAGAAAATAAAATCTACAACAACATTAATTCCTTTCAGTTTTGTAAAAAAAAAAAAAATATATAAATGAGATAGGACTAAAAAGTCTAAAAAAGGTTTGACCTTCAAGCCAATATCAGGTAGGTCGGATTTGGTCGAATTTTTGGATTTAAGCTATTTATGACATTGGCACAAAAACATTTCACTCGTATCAACATAAACATTTTGCTCGTATATAAATGTGTTACAAATAAAGGTCATAGGGTATTTTTTTAGATTTATCCTAATTGGTACATGAACTAAGGGACCATAATATAGTCAATCAAAATTAAAAAAAAACGAAATGTCATTCATGTAGTAGGTACTCGTAGGTATTCGAACAAACACAAGTTGGGAGTCATTAATTTTGTCTCCATACTCGTCAAGACTTCGACCGAAAGTACCCGAATGGTCAGGTAAATTTGGGTCAGATAGTGACCTGAGCGAGGATCACGCACGCCTCCTGACCTAAGAAGACGATTCTAGAAGTTCCGGCGGTAACGAAAGTCTTACGTCAGAACCCCAGGGTCCAGTCGTTTCCACTGCGGATTCGTAGGAAGATTTCAGATTAAATAAATTAACATATTTTATGTAGTTGTTTATTAATTCATTTTATATATTATATGTTCCTTTTGTCTCAATGTAGAGAAATATATGTTTTGTAAGTCCTTTTGTTATATAATTTCTTGTCCGTGCTGTTCTTGTAAGTGCGTGAAAACTAAAATAATAACTATAAAATTATTGAATAATTATTGATAAATTTACTGCATAGCGACACAACAGGGAAGAACAGCAGCTGACTGTATCTTTCTCGTTTTGATACACTCGGCGGTTCTGAGTTCACCCGATCGAGCCTTTCACTTCCGAGCCTAAGAAAAAATCTGAGTGGGGTGCGCCAAAATACATTTTTACTTCAAAAATTCAAACCTTGGAAGTGATTTTACCCATAAAAGATGTGTATCTGATGTTGGTTAAGAAAGTTTCTAAATTATCTATTTATACTGGGTTACGCAGACAACCAGTAATAAGCTGAAAGGGAATGGTTAATTCACTCTTTATGAACTACTTTTCCTCAACGAACGAATCAATCCTAAAATGAGAAAGGAGTTCAACTGTTTCATGCAAAACATATCTTAATAAATTAACCCGTACATATTGTCTAACTTGCAAAGTTAAACAAATGTAGATTCTACTCGTATCCATAATAATTTCGGTTTTAAATCAATTGGAAGAGCGGGCCAGCTGTATTTTTTTGCACTGTTCTAGGGTTCGATCAAAAGTTATTTTAAAGACTTTCCGCAGTTGTTTTTCCTTCGATCTTAGATACCAAAACATCAAAATCAAGAACAATGATCATATCTTAAAAGGAAAAAGGCAAAGAATTGGTTATCTGGTGAATTATAAAGACTGCGACTAATTTTCGGTACCTACTCTATGTCTCTTACGATATCGTAGTGTCAAACGTCGCGTCGCGTCGTAAGAAAGAAATACAGATTTTTCCTACAAATGTATTCGGGAATTTGCTTATTGTTTTTTCTACACTGTCGGATATAGGCAGACCAGCTTATGCTGTATAAATAAATAAATCTCGAGTTGTCCGATTCATTGGAATCAGACCCTCATTCGTCCATACATTCAGGAAGGATATTAAACCGTCGCGCGTCTACTTCGGATTCGAATTTCAGTTCCGACCCTCTGATACCTATTGACTTACCAACTCTGGTGCCATTTGTTTTTACGAGAAGGTAACCTGCCCTAAAGAGATTTTATTTTCCGAGCAATTCATAGAACTGAAATGGAATGTTCGTGAAACGATTTGTTTTTTAAAATAGAATGACAGAATGAGCATGAAATGCTTCTGATTGTAAGTTAAACGCCTGCCCATAACATCACAGTGTCACTCAGCTATTAGAACACGAAGAGTTCAAATCTTTACCTAGCACTGTAACTACCGCGCTCGTCACCCCTAGATATAAGATATTTTATCTTTAAATTTATCTCATTCATTTATTGCCATCGTTCATTTGTTTTTTTATCATACGAGTATATTTACAAATTACACAGAGAGTGAATACTCTCTATGTAGGTAATCTTTTCAACCAAAGTTGCCCTAAGTCCAAATTCAAGTCCAAATTGAGTTGTCGGGGATAGTTATAAGCTTTGCCAAGTGTGACGCCAGTGCTTGTCTTTGTGAATCTTTTCTAACATAGAACATAGGTAGATCATTGGCGCCAGCAATGGTGAAGTTGGGAGGTCTCATCTTGAGAACTCTTTTGTACAAAGGAAAAAACAGTTTTTTTTTCTCGCTGCTCTCCCTGTAGAAAAGCCCTCATTACAATAATTTAAACTTGATATAATTTCCAATAGCTAATTAATACTATACTATAACTAATTACGTAAAATAGTCAATTCGTTAACTTATTAGTCATTGCTTGTTTCTGTACAACTCGGTCAGCTCTAAGACTATTGTAATGAACCGTTGCACTCTCTGGGTGCCCAAAATACAGGCGCAGCCTAGTTTGGGACCCACCGGAAAACTGCGGAGCTAATTTGTCAACATTGTTTGTATTGTCTACTTTGTCATTTACGTGATTCTAAATTTCTGGAAATAAATGCAATGTTTATGTTTATGTTTAAGTGACTGTTTATTGGAATTTGTTCTTCAATTGTTGCATGTACGCGCAGCCTAACATATTGAAAATTATTCCATAACTAGTTAGTAGTCACCTGGTTCTAATCTCTGACCTATAGTCATCAAAAATATTTAAATTCATAAGGGACACGACCTCACTAACTACTCAAAATTTCCGATCTTAATGAATTTTATATTCGTGTTTCCATTCGGATACGTGGTCCATAAACACAGTGATCTAACACCTTATGTGAACGTTATGAATGAAATTAATTAGAGTTTCGTAATAATCTTAGACCGTGTATGGTTCATAAGTGGAAGCGGATAAATATGGTAAAGAAACTAATCAGGCTTTCCAGATATGTCTTTTTTCTACTCTCTCGTTTATTTCTTTTCTAATCTGGATTTTTTGGTGGTAGGACTCTTTGCAGAGTTCGTCTGGGGGAGTACCACACCTTTGCCAGATTGCATGCAAACATTACTATGTTCCGGTTTCAAGGGCAATGTTTCCAGTGAAATTGCAGGACATAGAGATTGTAATTTTACATATTTGGGTGACGATTTGGACTCTTCGTGTTCCAATAGTAGCGAGTCACTGTGCTGTTATGTGCTTACCATTGGGCAGTCACATGTTCTGCTCGTCTCGTCACTCTATACTTTAAAAGATATGTAAGTTCTAGTTTAGCACGTTTGACTTTTATTTTATTTATTTTTTATCAAGAATACGTTTGTGCTTGACTGCCCGCTTCATGGCCAGATAAGCTGCACACCAATACGTTATTTTTATGCCGCATAAATTACTAATATCATTTTACTTTATAGAGAGTAACATACTTAGATTAAGATATATTTTATTAATAAATAATTAATTCTAAGTATCTTTTAGAGGTTCTATTATTATAAATATAATAATATTTATATATATATTTCTACATTTATAAATTTAAATATAAGAATTGAATTAACAAAATTCGTGTCAATTTTGGTTTATACTTAAACAATATTAAATAAGCTATCTATTCTTTCTGTCTCTAAATAATCTATTTTAATTGAGATGACCTATGTCTTGAAATATAGGTCGTCTCAAATATAATAGAAATATTAAAAGTACGGCAACAAAATAAGTTGCTTATTTAATATTGCTTAAGGGCGTGTGGGACGTAATTTTGAATTTTTAAAACAACTTTAAGACCTTTAAAATAGTGTATTAAACTCTGAAAAAAATATATGTAATAGTTAAGGATCTAATCTAGTGCAATTCGCAGTCAATAACACGATTTAATGAATTTTACTTGATAGAAAAAAATCCCAAAGTTACCCCTTTTCAAAAAGTTTTTTCAAGTTTATGACTAATTTAATGAATTTTTTTACTAAATTTTTGTACTCAACGAAAGCCACTAAAAAGTTATAGATGCATTCGCAGAGTTTGACTTCATAAAAGTATCTGTTATTCACTATGTTTTAATATCTACCATATATATAGCGCCGCCGTTCGGCGGGCCTGATCAGTCGCGTTTCGGCGCTCACGGACGACGGGCCTGCACTTGATTTTGCAATTTTGACAATCAATAAATTTTAAATATTACGATCATAGTGCCACAGTATAACAATATCAGTAGGTATTACTAGTGAAGCACGCTATGATCTTGATTTTTGACACCGTTTTCATTGGAATTGCAAATAGACGCTGATACTAATTAGTACGCTGTTTACTTTATGTTGTAGACCAATAGGGGAGTCTCAAAAAACTGACGTCGATAACACATCAGTAAAAAATCAATGTGGATGCAATGGAAAATAGATAAGTATCGGTAAAATATTCGTTCGTCAAATCAGAGATCGGGATAAGGAAATAATGAGAAGGGAGAAATCCCCTGCGTAAATCCCCTAATATAAATGCAAGTTTGGTATCATAAATGATACTTGCATAGAAAACATGTACTTGCCAAGTTTTAATGGTAAGTATACTTCTTATAGTTTCGGAGAAAAATGGCTGTCACATACGGATGGACAGACATAACGTATATTTTAAAATTTGTCTACGAATCCCTAAAAACCCAACTTCGTTCCTTTAAAACTTAAAATGAAATTTAGACACTCGACCAAATTTGATAAGAAGCCTTTTAGGCAGTAAAATTACTCGTAGAATTTAACTCTGTACTAAATTTCCGATTCGTATTTTTTACATAAGGTTTAGAATCATTTCCTGAGTATAAAATTACAAAATAATAACAAATCCAGGTGGAGCTTCAAGCGCCAGCTCGAAAAACGTTTTTGGCCGATTTTCCGAAAAAGTTATAAAGCCTATTATTATTGTAGAAAATAAAATTTTCCATCTTTTGTTGCCAGTAAACTTTTTTTTCGAACTTACCGATTACGATTTATTATGTCCAATTAAATGATAACAATGCAAAAAAATAAGATGTGAATTCTGTTCCGGAATGGAAGAAGGGTTATGTTTTTCGCGCGTATCTTTATGTTTGTAAAACTTTTATTTCCACATATCTTCCAAAGGGCTGGATGGATTTTGGTAACTAAGATATTGTAAGACTAGTCTCATTCGCCAAAGTGTCCTTAGACTCCTTAGATAGTAAGTAATATTTTTTTACGTGTAGTTTTTTTTTGTAGTCGGGGTTTTTAAATTAAAGTTATTCTATCATATTGCTCGTTGCTCGTATAAACAGCACCGTTCATCATCATGATTGAAGAGTTGAACGAAGAGTTTGGTCTCCACTTTTGTAATAAGAACAACTAAGCTGTGAAACGCATTGCCAGAGTGGGTTTTTGTCGAAGGTTCGAACCTTGGGGTTACAAGGTACACTGTGTTTGTTTCTATTAGAGAAGCAAGTTCCATCGTAGACCACATCATTTTCATCCACTATTATCGGCATCATCGCAACCGTATCATTAAATGGGTTATAAATCGTTAACGGTAAGTCTTACAAAAAAAGTTTACTAGCAACAAAAGATGCAGAATTTTATTTTCTACAATTATTGTCAAAAAAATATAGTTTCCAAAATATCGGCTAAAACAGTTTTTTTTTCAATTGGCATTTGAAGCTCTATCTGGATCTGTGAGCATTTTGTAATTTTATGCTCAGTAAGTGATCTTTACCTCATAGAAAAAAATTGGATTAGAAATTTAGTGCAAAGTTAACCAAAAAACCTTCTATTTTTACTGGCCTTTCATTACGTTTCAGCACATTTTTTTGAATTTTTGACGAACTTGTGAATTATTAGTAAACATTTTAAAAAGATGCATGAAATTGGAAAAGCCGTTCTCAACTTATAGTGTGACCGAAAAAGAAAAGGTTGAGTTTTGTATGCCTACGAGTATAGATAAATTTAATATTTCTTCGTTTATGTAGCAACAAAACTCTTATCATAAACAAACAAACATAAACAAATCTTGAACAAAAAAATGAGTTTAAATTACATAGTCCAATATTTTAATGTTATTTCTGCACTGTGGCACCGATTCCGCGGTCGGTGACGGTCGCGAGAACGAGACAGCGTTAAATGCCTACTTTGACAGAATTACCTGGCCTTAAGCCAAAACTCACATGAATTTTGTTACCTATTTTTGAATGAATTACGAAAGCTGCAGACGGAGGGTTCGAAAGGAAACTAGAATTGCTTAGAACGAACTTTACTATACTTAAATTCACATTAAAATATACTAAAACTATTTAACCTAAACGCGAATGCGTTCGATATGAGAACGACACTCACATCATAGGATCTTAAGTCTATCTAACTTAGGTGCGAATGTCATATGCAGACATGTGTAGGTACTGGTACGTAACACCTCCCCCTTCAGAACAGCGACTATTTTAGAACTTTGGGATAAAAGATTGCTGGTACGGAGCTCCTGGCTCTGGATTTCTTAAGATACTGAACTTGATATAGGATTGTCGTCTTTTTTTTCTATCGTGATTTCATGTCCTTTGCTCTCAATGCTGGAAATAGGAATAGTCTCTTAGTCTCTTACTTAGTGTAGCGTATCTTGCGGACTTGATGGTGTAGATGTATTTTTCATTAGTCTTCATTCCTTGGAATTGTACTTTGCTTCTGAGTCACAGAGTAGATTTATTTGTGCTTGCAGTGCAGATATTTAATAGTTGCTGTGGTTCTAGCAATTTTACAATTAATTCGAAGTATTTGCTTGTAGTGCACATACTTGATAATTGCCGTGCTTGCAGTAATTTTTCAATTAATTCAAAGTATTTGCTTGTGGTGCAGACACTTGGTAATTGCCGTTTTTCTAATGATTTTACAATTAATTGCACATTTCCGGGACGCCGAGCCGTGGGATCGCCGAATTTCAAATCAAAAATCTTGCTTAGTAGTACAGAAATTTGATATTTCCTTTGATGCTAGTAATTTTGCTATACATTTGAAATTTCGTGTTCTTACTCGCAAAATCGCATTTTTCACTGATTTTTAATGCATGCAATTTCAAGTGAAGTTTCATATTGTGCGTTTCTGGGTCCCCAAGTTCTCTGGGATTGGTCCACATCTTCCGTCGTCATATGTTTTTGGATGTTGCGCGATGCTGGGGATAGTTTGTCCCTTTCCCATCTTCATTTTTTTATGAATCAATTTTATCAATTTTATTTCTTACTTTACTTGATTATATTCTATATTCTGATTCCTCTTGCGTTATCGATTTCTGGATAACCCCCCGCTGGAGCTTCACGTAGATTCTGGATGCCCGGTTCGACGTTGAAAGTCTATCAACGTTGTTGCCGCGGTCTGGAGGCGAAGTTGGCGATCCCGAAGCGCGACGCGTTAACCCGAGACATCCTACCGACTGCGCCAATTACGAAAGCTGCAGACGGAGGGTTCGAAAGGAAACTAGAATTGCTTAGAACGAACTTTACTATACTTAAATTCACATTAAAATATACTAAAACTATTTAACCTAAACGCGAATGCGTTCGATATGAGAACGACACTCACATCATAGGATCTTAAGTCTATCTAACTTAGGTGCGAATGTCATATGCAGACATGTGTAGGTACTGGTACGTAACAAATGTATAAATATGTATTATTGCATACCTAATAACATAACTTTTAAAAGAAGTTCTTAAACGAATAAGAACACAAAAATATTTCTTTAGAAGAATAAATACATAAAAAAAACATTGCAAAACTTATGTTGTTAAATTAATCTCTCCCCGCTATTCTTATACACACTGTTTCAACCTATTGACAGGAAACAGATCAAGATGATTATTATTTTATGCGAAATTATTAGTAAACATCAAACTCGCGGTATTTATGATAGAGAAAGCGTTTATATATACTGTCACCGAAGACGAACGCGTCATTAAGAAGATGAACGCCGTCAAAATGCTTTCTATAGTGGTTGGTAGATTTTTTTAAAATTATCCGGCTTTTTGATTTAAAAAGTCACAGGTGATAAATAACATTTTGTTTCAGGTTGGAGTTCTCGTTGGCGTAACACTATCTGAAGGTGGTTATTACAGACAGAACTTACCCCTGGGGATACCACATCCTTTAACGATCAATCGTGAAATCTTACAAGCTCAACTCCGGCCAGGTGCCGTCAGATACGCCGTCCGCGATGTTCCCAAAAAAAGACGTATCTTACACTCTATCTTATGAAGATTATCTTTATCTGAAGCAACACAAAGTGGACGGCCACGACTCGCCTTTCGAACTCGATCCTTTGAAGCCTGAGCCTAACATCGACATCAAAGGTACACATAAACGTAATCAGAATAAGCACAATATTCCTTGTTCAGATGCCGTATTGAAAAGGAGCACTGCATCTAAATTATTTAATGGATACAACATAGAAAAGGCTCCTGTATCTACCATAGTATCAGATATAGTTCCGGTAGCACCTGAGGTGCATAAGCATGTGTATTTCCACGTGCCACCTCCAGATTTCGAAGAGACGCCTTTGGTACCTCGTATCGTAGAACCAAAGAAGAAACACGTCAACATTTTGTTTATCAAGGTGCCTTCATACGAACGGAAGGAAGAATATTTGCAACAACTGCTGCAGAGGCAAGCGAATCAGGTGGAAGACAAAACTTTAATTTATGTGCTGTCGAAGCAAGAGTCCGATAATCATCCTCAACCTGTTGTGCTCCCATCGAAACCATCTCCGCCAGAAGTGTATTTCATAAAATACAAAACTGGGAATGATATTGAACCTATAAATAACGAGTTATCGCTGCCGAGCTTATTGCAAAATGTTTCACCGGGCTTAGAGCGGAGGCGCGCCGCTCGTGATCCATGAAAAGTGGATTTACAATAAGTTTGTACCCAATTTCCTGGAGCGAAATTCTTTCATAATTGACGCTGGCGACGCGAGTGCTTGTTCAACCATGTATCTTGTTTTTTTTCGTACAGGATAACTTCAAACACCTTTGTTCAGTGTTTGCTGAGTAACACAGACATGTGAAGTGATTGTTTTTATAGAACTCTGAAACAAGTAAGACAAATATTTGGACTTGGAATGTGTAGTTCAGGTAAATAAGCAATCCTTGTTTTCTATATTTATTTGAAAAATGCTTTTCCGGGAGTTTTATAGTTTTATGTAATAATTGCTGTTCTGAGAGTCTAGCCCGAGTCTTTACGGGCAATATTTATTATGTTAACGTATCGGAAAAACTACGGCAGATCACTTAGCTCAATTTTTTATCCGATATTTAGGCTACGTTAAGTGCTGTAATGATTGGCATTTGTTTCTTGTTCTATGATATATT
The DNA here is from genome assembly GCA_017562165.1 of Ectropis grisescens. Taxonomy (NCBI): domain Eukaryota; kingdom Metazoa; phylum Arthropoda; class Insecta; order Lepidoptera; family Geometridae; genus Ectropis; species Ectropis grisescens. The sequence goes on along the minus strand of CM029767.1, from coordinate 13,283,331 downwards.
AAATTCAAATCTAGAACCTAGTTTATACCTCCAGTTTGTAAGCTCATTGGGTTTAATTTTGTTTGCATCCAATTAATGCTCGATGATCTCTAGTCAAACGCCGAGTATTCGATTTTAATAATACGTAAATTATTTTCTAGCTCACCAAATTGCCACTGTTAAGTTTAATGTTATTTATTTTTAAGATTAATTTAAATGTTAAACATGACACGTAGGTACTTTTAACGCTATGTTGTAATTATTTTATCAATAAAATGAATATGGATGGTCAAACGGTTCTGTATTTTAATTTACATAGTGATAGTAAGTAGTAAAAATATCTTGTTACGACCTACAAAATGTTAAGAAACGTTGTTGTAATATCTTTTGTATAAGTAATGGCGTTGCTTGTCTTGCGCAAGCACAATATTAATTAGTAATAGCCAGTTTATGGTAAGTTTTTTATAACAATAAAAGATAGACTACCACCGGCCTTGATGTTGCGGCATGTTTACCCAGAAGTAACCGATACTCACGAAAATTAATGGGCAAAGGCACTCAGGCGACGGTTTCCTCGGCTTAAACATTCTTATCAGGAAAGGGGGTCAAACCTTCTCGTTCGAGTCTCTGAACCATAAAACGATGTCACTTTTAGGTTATTAGATCATGCAGATCAGCTGTACTGTGGCTATTGGTAAAGATGGGCCCGGAGATGGGGCACCACGGTGGGTTCGCGGAAAAATCCGAGAGCGGTTAGGGTTCCGGTCATAAGCGGCAAAAATGTAATTCCGTGAAAGTTTTAGTCAGTAGGGAGTTCGTCCATGACATAGTCAGACTTAACCTGACCGTCTTCTCTAAGCGGGAGAGTATAAGTAAATGCATATATTGTTGTAAACTGACGATTTTTACAACTTTACGGTGAGTTATGCCACAACAGTATCATAGGCTGAATTGTCATTTCAACATTAGGCGAGATAACAGTTAAGTGCAAGACTGGTATTGTATTTGTTTTTTCAAAATAGGAAGGATTTCGTGTATTTTTTTTAGAAACCCCTTAATTTTCCTTTTGAGCTAAGATAAACACCAAACCACAAACGTTAAAAAAACAGCGGATTTCCAGCAGAAGTGAAAGCACACCACACCATACTTCTTTACGAGTACTGAGGTGTCGGTAACGGTAACAGTATGATGAGTTCAATTGTTTTTTCTTATCAAATACAATATATTCTATGTAAGTACATACGGACACAAAATATATGTACGTACATAGGTATATACCTCTATGGGCACATCGGTTTACAGTAACGGTAACGAACGAGTAACGTAAAGAACTTTTTACTTCAAATAGCATAAGATCAATTTCTATATCGAAGACTCTGGTGAATAATAAGCCCATAAACCGGTACTTCGAAGACTGTCAGCTAAAAAACCGACAGAATTATACCCGCCAAATTTGAAGAGATGATTTTTTAAAAGACGCGACAGACCGCCCTTGTTCTCCTCTCCTATTTCTATTTAATTAATTTTGATGTTGATGACTGGGAATTTGTCACGGGAACTCCAGCAAAGTTATTAGAGCTTATTGTTGTGAAATGGGGAAACTTTGTTATTGCTATAGAATAATTCGAGGGAATGCGTCGCCTCGCTTGCTTACAAGTTTTCGTAGGCGCGTTGGATTTAGAGAACTGATTTATTTTATCTTAGTTCTTGGCGTTGTATATATGTTTCTGAGCATGTAAACACATTGAAACACATGAATATATAAAACAATTTATTTATCTAATAGAGGTGCGCTATATATTGTCTTGTATATTATTATTTTGGGATGAATTTGTGAAATCCATTCATTTAAAGGGATCAAAAACAAAAAGTCCCAACTACTGTGACCACTAATATTTACTATTTTTAATTTTATGTATAATATTATTTTATTACCTAATACACAACACAACTGTCTGTCTGTCTGTCAGTCTGTCTGTCTGTCAGTCTGTCTGTCTGTGTGTCTCTGTCTGTGGCACCGTAGAGCTCAAACGGACGGGCCGATTTCGATGCGGTTTTTTTTATTTAAAAGTTAATATCTGTGCAGATGCTCTTAGCTATGTTTGGTTAATATCGATTCAAGAAGGCCGCCTCCACAAAATGGCGGACAAAATATTTCTTCACACCCTACCTCAACATGGGTATCAAATGAAATGGCTTGACTAGTAGAATACTATACAAAACCGACAACTAAACAACATTCTATAACATACAACAACATACTAAAACAAATTTCAAATCCAAGATGGCCGCCACCTCAAAAAGCCGAATTGTATTTTTTTTTCACTACTACTTCAATATACCCATATTGACGACATCAAACGAAAGGCCTTAACTAGAAGAATACTTTGCACTATGACAAATTTCAAATCCAAGATGGCCGACTCCCTTAATATGTGTAGCAAATACAAGTAGAATGTTGTACAGATAACAAATCTGAAGTAGTCGGGGGTTAATCAAAATTTAAAATTTTGTTCTTGTATTTTAATACATCATAAATTCACTATTGTTTAAAACACTGATTAAGAGCCCTCTCACGAAACGACAGAACTCAACTTTAGGTAAAATCCTGCAACATTGTCAGCGTGCGTCCGTTCGATTCAGCTCGAGCGTTTAGGCGGACAGAACGATCTGCCGTAACGGCAGTGTACTAAAAAATTTTATGAGATTTTCTGACGTGACAACGTCTACTAAATCGATAAACGCTGGCTGCGTGCACGAAAATTGATGAATTATTGTCCCGTTACGTTCGTTGTCCCGTTACGTTACGATAAATTATTCTTGCATTTCAAAAATCTGATTACTAGTATAATTTCATTTTCATTTAAAGGTTAATTTTTGTGCATTTGTTTTTAGCTATGTTTGGTTAATATCGATTAAGATGGCCGCCTCCACAAAATGGTGGACTAAATATTTCTTCATAATCTACCTCAATATGGGTATCAAATTTAATGAAAAAGCTTGACCAGTAGAATACTATGCACTATGACAAATTTCAAATCCAAGATGGCCGCCACCACAAAATGGCGAAATACATTTCTTTTTACCCTACTTCCTCAATATGGGTACCAAATAAAAAGACTTGACGAGTAAAATACTATGCACAATGACAAATTTCAAATCCAAAATGACCGCCACCACAAAATTGTGAGATACATTTCTTTTTTCACTACTTCCTCAATATGGGTATCTAATAAAAGGGCTTGACTAGTAGAACACTACGCACTATGACAAATTTCAAATCCAAGATGGCCGCCACCACAAAATGGCGACTGTCATTATTTTTTACTACAACCTCAATATGGGTAACAAAATGAAAGGGCTTGACTAGTAGAATACTATGCACTATGACAAATTTCAAATCCAAGATGGCCGCCACCACAAAATTGCGAATGTCATTATTTTTTACTACTGCCTCAATATGGGTAACAAATGATAGTACTTTACTAATAAAATACTATGCACTATGACAAATTTCAAGTCCAAGATGGCCGCATATATTTACAGATGTTTGTACCGCGCTGAACCTGCATCAGTCGCTAACAAAATGATTTTGCGTTGCCCGCGTTATTGGATTACTAGGGATGGGTATCCCTAGTAATCCCCAACGTACATATCTATGTAGCTATACATCATCTGCCTACGACGCGCACTGGGCGTCTAGTGTGGTGCTAGCACTCTATACTTTAGTTATTTGTCCTCTATGATTTTTAGCTAAGACAGCTCCCTTCCGTGCTTCCGCGGAAGATCGCGTTACTCGATGAGTCAAACCCTTCCAGTTGGATATGAAATTTGTCATAGTGCATAGTATTATACTAGTCAAGCCCTTTCATTTGTTACCCATATTGAGGTAGTAGTCAAAAATAATGACATTCGCAATTTTGTGGTGGCGGCCATCTTGGATTTGAAATTTGTGGCAGTGCATATAGTATTTTACTAGTCAAGTCCTTTCATTTGTTACCCATATTGAGGTAGTAGTAAAAAATAATGTCAGTAGCCATTTTGTGGTAGCGGCCATCTTGGATTTGAAATTCGTCATAGTGCGTAGTATTTTACTAGTCATGCCCTTACATTTGATACCCATATTGAGGTAGATTAATGAAAATGAAGAAATATTTATTCCACCATTTTGTGGAGGTAAACAAGATCAAATGTGATGGTCCGAACCGAAAAATCAGAATGAAACGTTATAAAACGCCAAACGACTTAAAATTTTGTGGTCGCACTATAATTATTCTAGTTTATGTCATAAACGCGCGAAATATTACGTAACCGACTCCCACGCTAACTGACGCAGGTCCTCCCCCGACGGCCGCTCGCTGCATACTAAATTGCGCAGCGTAATTTATTGTAATTTAGACTGCTGGTAATTTATATTTTTTGAAAAATTGACAACTATGATTTGAAAAGTAACTATAGAATTGGATTCTACAAAGAACAAAGTATTATCGTGTCTAATTTTTATTTTGGAATTATTGTGTATTTTACACAGAGACAACGCTAAAACTGCAATATTCAGATATATGTAACATGTCTGAATTAATAAAATATGTGTATGATGTTCCCCATATTTTTTTAAGTATACATTTTGAGTATCACTTGTAGATTTAAAAGTCTGAAACTGACACGGCGGCGACTTTTCGGTGAAATGGTCATGGGAGATCGTTCCCTACGACCAAAGGAATTATTATTAGGAAAATTGAAACAAGGAAACGTCAACAAGAAATATCGGCCTATTTTTTGAACGTAATTATCTTTTTCTAGATAATACTAAAGACGGAAAATTCAAACTTTTTGAATTCCATGTGACGACGTGAGAGGGCTCTTAAAGTAATAACGAACTACAAGAACCTCACAAAGGTCGCTGGAAACCGCTGGTTGCAGGTTCAGCAGTGGACGTTTTGCGGCTTTTATGTTAAGTTACTTGCTGCTACGGAAACCTTCATGGGCAAGTCCTACTCGCACTTGACCACTTTATTTGACAACAGATCATACCATTACTTTGGAGTTAAGTGAGAAGTGAGATGATAATTACTCTACCGTATATTTTATGTTCTTATAACAATATTTTTTTCAGTCAATATTTTATGTAATGTGACCGTGAATCTTATTCCCTAGAGATACAGTTCACAGTTGCTGTAGACGAAATGATGATCATCACTTGGAATTAATAATTATCGCGAATATAGCTCCTGGTACGGCCACTGGACAGGGTAAATAAGCGATGCTATAATTCTTGTGATATGCAATCCGTGACGATGAATCCTAACTATGTCTTACTCGGATGAATCTAGATTGCCCTCAATCTAGATTCACTAGATTCTATTACCGTCTTAGGCTAAATGTAACTGGATATATTTATGTTTATGATAACCACTGAGTCTATTATTTGATCAAACTATTTTTCAGTCTACAATAATATTATGTTATGATAATACTAAGACTGTTCACGTCACACAACTAGAAGCATCCAGTGATGGCAATCTTGTTGGTTAATTTTTAACCGACTTCCAAAAAGGAGGATGTTATCAATTCGACCCCCATGTTTTTTTTAAGTTTTTATGTTCAGATGGATATGCTTTCCGAATGGTCCCATATAAGTAAATCGTATCGAAATCGGTCAAGTGGATTTTGGAATGTGAACCAAAAACTAAAATTTGCGTACAATTTTTTGGATGACGTAATTGTAGATTTCACAAAAGTACGAAATTGGGTAAATGCGTTAGTAATAATTTTAACAAAAAGAACCGACATTCAACAGTAAACTTTTAAAGTAAAAAAGTTTTCCTCGATTTCTTTAGCATATCATCATCAGATCCTGGTTAAGGAAACCAGGAGCTGATGGTACGACCCATGAAATATCTTCTTTACAAAGAAAAAAGGATCATCAAAATCGGCTCATAAACGACGAAGTTATCTGCGAACACACATAAAAAAAGATCTATACGGTCGAATTGAGAAACCTCCTTTTTTGAAGTCGGTTAAAAACTTGTTTTGCACTAAAAAGAATAAAATAAACTATTTTCGTACAAAAAATTAAACCGACTTCAAAACCACAAAAAGGCACTCAAAAGCGAAAAATAAATTAATATCATTATTACAAGTGCTACTCACTCATCTATTTGCAGTCGGTGCCAGTCAGGACAAAAAGCGAGTAGATTGATACTATGTAGGCATTTGGTAAGTAGGTATATCCACTACCAGTTAGACTTCAGAAAGATCTTAAGAGAAAGAAAAACAAATCAATATAGGCTAAATACCTAATACCTATTTGTACCTATATAAAAATAAATTAATGAAGAAATAAAATAACTAGTTAAGAGACACGCGATCGATAAACCCCCGTTCACAAGTGCCCATAGAATTTGGTGCATTCGCACGCTGTATGGCCAGGGACATAAGTTGAATCAAGTACTGACCAGAGAGTCTAAATCTTTTGATGTCAATTATTATTTTTAGGTTGGCTCTATAGTTATTTAAGTTTACACCTGATGTTAAGCGATGATGCGGTCTAAGACGCAGTGCGTTTACCCAAGAAAAGACCAATATATTCTTGATTTGAAGACACTGGTATCATAACCCTCGGGAAAAACTTACTCAAGCAACGCATTGGCAGCGTAGAAGCGCTCATCCCAAAAGTAGAGTCAAACCTCTTTGTTCGAGTCTTTGATACGGTAAACAAGAAACGATGTCGTTTTCAGAGTACTGCTCAGAATACCTTTGCGATTTTGAGAGGATACCTACCTCTATAGTGTTTCGTTAGATACCCTTGATCAAGAGGTATTGAATTCCATAGGTTACATCACCGTGTTTACTGCTAGAAATTTAAAACGGAGTATGACATTGTTTTTACTGTTTGACCTCTGTGACCATTTGACCACGTTACCCCATTGACCTCCGTGGCAGCAGCCAAATCTGAATAACAAAGCGATGGATCGGCCGTTCGCATAAAATGTCCTCTATAAAACTCTGTTACTGCCAACCCTCTTTTAGAAAGTAATGGACATAACTTACTTTATATCTATGCGTTTTGGTCAATTTGTATTTTAGATTTGATGATACTTTTTACTTTGGCATCAAAGGAGGTATTCCCAAGTAACTATAGGTATACGAAATTATACTTGGTTTTCAGTAGCAATCTCATTGTATCGTTTTACCAGGTAACATAAAAGACCCATCCTAAGTTGAAATACCAATCCTAAAAAAAAGCTCGCTATTCATTCGATACGCTTCTACTTACTATGTACAACTTTTTAATGGGGACAAAATTTCATGAATTAATGAATTATTCAGTAAAAAATTTGCCGTTCCGTGCAAAAATTTTGCTCTTTTAACTCGAAAAAAGTATGAAAGATCTGATTTTTGGGGCATCCACAAGTATGTATAATTCATAAACAACGATCTACTCTACACTATAAGCACATAGGTATGTATACATATAGGTATTTATTTATCGGGAGTGTTATGTAATGAATGTTCATAAAAGGGAATATGGGAATTAACGCGAGCTAAGCGGGTATAGCTGCAGGGCGCTGCTAGAACCGATATAGTATATGTACTTATATATGTGTTAAGTACATATATAAATATAAATATGTGTACCTACTTATACTATCATCATCATCATCATCAGCCGCAAGACGTCCACTGCTGAACATAGGCCTCCCCCCTAGATTTCCACAACGTACGGTCCTGCGCAACCTGCAACCAGCGGTTTCCAGCGACCTTTATGAGGTCATCTGTCCATCTAGTGGAGACCGTCCAACACTGCGTCTTCCGGTTCGTGGTCGCCACTCGAGAATCTTGCTTCCCCATCGGTTGTCAGTTTTGCGAGCGATATGGCCTGCCCATTGCCACTTCAGCTTGCTTACTCTTTGAGCTATGTCGGCCACTTTCGTTCTTTTGCGAATATCCTCATTACGGATTCTGTCGCGCAAAGAGACTCCGAGCATAGCCCTCTCCATAGCTCGCTGTGTGATTTTGAGCTTCGTTATGAGGCCCACAGTTAAGGACCACGTCTCAGTTCCATAAGCCATCACTGGCAACACGCACTGGTTAAAGACTTTCGTCTTTAGGCATTGGGGTATTCTGGACTCAAAGATGTGCCGAAGTTTCCCGAACGCTGCCCATCCGAGTTGGATCCTTCGCTGGACCTCTTTGTCGAAGTTACTTATACTGTATAAATTAGTAATATTGTTGAACATTCCTCACGTAATAATACTATTCACGCATATTATTAGTCCACAAACTACGCAAAGCTTGTATTATGTGAGCTAGATTGCTGATAGACCTAATGAAATAATAATATTTATATATAGTTTTTAAATTGGCAAAGTTTTTATTATTGACATTATAATTTATATTCTTCAAAAATAAACCTACTTCAACTTAAAATTAAATTTAAAAAGATTTAATAGGAAGCAATCACTTAGTCATCGAAGTAACGAAAGTAAGTTTTAGTTGTTTTTTCTTCATATTTCAAAAACCACTACACTTTTAATAAAATTTATATGGGATCACCTCTGAACTAAGATCTATCAAACAATAAAAGGACCATCAACATTTATTCACATTTGGCGGAGCTATCGCGTAACATATCTTCGTACAAAAAAGAAACATAATACCGAATTGAGAACATCCTCCTTTTTTGAAGTCGGTTGATAACTAATATACATACAATGACAACTACACTACATCCCTAACTACTTAAACTAATTATCAAATTAAATTATAATTAATTAACTTGTGATTATATAATTTATATGTATAATTGTAAATACATACTTATGATACACAGAAACACCCAGACATAGAACAAACATTTGTATTCATCATTCAAACATGTAAGCAAACATAATGAATAGCTAACGAAATTAGAAATGACATCATGTAGGTAATTAATATTTTAATTATATACTAAAATGAAAAGGTTAACCAACACTCATAGGTCCCTGGCATCCATAAAAGCTTCGTGGAGATTCCAAGCATAATATAACTGTTGATTACTTCGGTGTAAATTAGCTCAGCAAAGTGGCGACCGCAAACCGCGACTTTAGATCAAACGTCGGCCCTGTCCGGCCGAGTTTACCTATTGTTCACAACTGCAAGTCACTTTCCCAAACTAGTTGTTGAATTCTTCAGGGAAATTTAAAGGAAACGGGGAAAATTCCCGCTTTTGTGGTAACTTTTAATGGTTTTCTAAATATAGAAGGGCGGCAGCAAAAACAAAAAATATCCAGAAGTCACACAGGAATCAAACGGTTAGTGTGTTGTCACCAGCATCTACAGTTATTGATATATTTTTTGCAGTGGTAGAGCCCTTTGCAGAGTTCGCCTGCGGCAGTACCACAATATTACCAGTTATTCTACCGCCAAGCAGTAATGTGCAAATATAACTGTATTTCTGTTTGAAGGGCGATATTTCTAGAGAAATTATGAGGTGTACAGATAAATTATCTCATATCTGGGTGAATACAAAAGAAATTATGACTTTGCTAAATTCGGTTTACTTTTTGCTTACATGAGCTCGGTTAAAAATAAATAAATATTGGGTAACACCACCTTTGTCGCATTAAATACTATTTTTGTGGGGTTTTTTGTATTCTGAAATCTTGAACTTGAAATTATTAACAAGACTCGCGTCTGATGGTGAGCAACAAATCCACTTATAACGGCACAGTCCCACGCAGCTATTTGACCATGAAGAGCTTAAATTACTGCCTCCCAATGAGGTCGTCATCTCGTGATATGTAGATGATTTACCTCTTCTCGCTGTGATTTGTCTAGTTGATTTTTTTTTACCAATTTGCCAAAACCGATCACAGTAATTGGTTATTTTAATTAACATCTACAGTCATAGACGTGGCGGCTTGTATATCTATACTTAAATAATAGTAATTACTTATCTTTGCTTTAACACCGCTGGTTATATTTGAACATCTTTGTCATATGTTTAAGATTCTAATTGAAGAGGAAACGAATAAAGGTAACTAAAAGAAAGTTATATCGTTATTAAGTGCACAACCCAGAAAAATAATACCCCAAAACCCTTAGAATATACGGATTAATGTGTGTATACCTATATTTATTAGATATTGGCATGTACATTTAATTTACGTGTGGTGTTTCGGAAAATTATTTTATCAACTTTAAGGAGAATAACCAAAATGTATTGATTCGAACTTCGGAAATATTTGGCAAAAAATAACCACTGAAAAAATACTTCAGGAATAATTTATTACTCATCTTCTTCTTCATCTTCAGGAGTAATAATTAATAATTTATTATTAGATTATGATTATTTTCGATTCATTACTTTTTCGGTTCCGCGGATAAAAACGCAACACAGTGTTATTTTTTTTTTCTCGAATGAATTCAGGCCATTTCATTTTTTTGAAAAAATGTTATAATCCAAGTGAGTAAAATTGATTTAGCCAACGCAGTTCCCAAAAGCTTTCTAAAAGCATTGCGGCTTTTGAAATGGTTAGCTTTTCGATTACTCCACCCGGAAAAATGTGTTTACTTTATGGCATTGCGTTTGGCATAAAATATACCTACCAGTCGTACGAGATGGCATTAATCATTGTGTATGGTAAGTATTTGGAATGCTTTGAGTATGCACTTAGGTATGCTTTAATAATTGTGCGTTAAAAAAGTTAGCGCGTTTAGGTCAGTAGGGTCTTTGCCTTCTGAGCTAGCCCGGAGCTCGATAGATACTAGGCTATCTGAGGGCAATAGCAAAAAACGCAATAAATCTGTCAACTCACACTTTTATTTTCAAAACAGTGTTGTTCTGCCTGACCTTGCGTCTACAATTATAGAGCACAATGAAATGCTACGCAGTGAATTAGATTTATCTCTTATGTGTAAATAGGTCAGTCAGGCTATTTCAGTTCATTCAGTTTGAAATGCATACAGTGTGCTGAATCCCTACTATTATAAATGCAAAATTAACTATCTCTATCTATATCTGTCTGTCTGTTATGATTTCACGCCTAAACAACAGAACCAACTTAAATAAAATTTGAGACAGTTATAGTCTCATAACATGTGTAGACCGTTAAAAATGGTAAAAAGCGATAAAAATCATAGTAGAATGAAATCTATTGTAAGAGGAAGCAATATGATAAAAATGATAGGAAAAATAATTAAGGCCAGGTAGTTCTGTCAAATTAGGCATTTAACGCTGTCTTGTTCTCGCGACCGTCACCGACCGCGGAATCGGTGCCACAGTGCAGAAATAACATTAAAATATTGGACTATGTAATTTAAACTCATTTTTTGTTCAAGATTTGTTTATACTGGTTATACTAGTGATAACAATTTTGTGAATTGTGAAGTGAAACGAAGAAATACTAAATTTATCTATACTCTTTTTTCTATGAGGTAAAGATCACTTACTGAGCATAAAATTACAAAATGCTCACAGATCCAGGTAGAGCTTCAAACGCCAATTGAAAAAACTGTTTTAGCCGATATTTTGGAAACTATATATTTTGACAATAATTGTAGAAAATAAAATTTTGCATCTTTTGTTGCAAGTAACCTTTTTTTGTAAAACTTACCGTTTACGATTTATAACCCATTTAATAATACGATTGCGATGATGCCGATAATAGTGGATGTAAATGATGTGGTCTTCTCTAATTGAAACAAGCACAGTGTACCTCGTAACCCCAAGGTTCGAACCTTCGACAAAAACCAACTCTGGCAATGCGTTTCACAGCTTAGTTGTTCTTATTACAAAAGTGGAGACAACTCTTCGTTCAACTCTTCAATCATGATGATGAACGGTGCTGTTTATTCGAGCAACGAGCAATATGATAGAATAACTTTAATTTAAAAACCCCGACTACAAAAAAATCTACACGTAAAAAAATATTACCTACTATCTAAGGACACTTTGGTGAGTCAGACTAGTCTTAGCATATCTTTGATACCATAATCCATCCAACCGTTTGGAAGATATGTGCAAATAAAAGATTTACAAACATAAAAGATACGAGCGAAAAACATAACCCATCTTCCATTCCGGTAAAAAGGGACATGTTTGTGCTATTGGGAACAGAATTCACATCTTATTATTTTTACATTGTTATCATCAAATTTGACATAATAAATCGTAATCGGTAAGTTCGAAAAAAAAGTTTACTGGCAACAAAAATGGGAAATTTTATTTTCTACAATAATAATAGGCTTTATAACTTTTTCAGAATATCAGCCAAAAACGTTTTTTCGAGCTGGTGCTTGAAGCTCCACCTGGATTTGTTATTATTTTGTGATTTTATGCTCAGGAAATGATTCTAAACCTTATATAAAAAATAGGAATCGGAAATTTAGTGCAGAGTAAAATTCTACGAGTAATTTTACTGCCTAAAAGGCTTCTTATCAAATTTGGTCGAGTGTCTAAATTTCTATGAACAATATTAACATTTTCATCAAAAAAAAAAAGAAAAATCAATAAATTTTGGTGGTGTCACAAACTTAGAAAAGAAATAAAAAATTAAAAATTCTAACAAATCCATACGTGTATCTATGGAAAGTGTTCAAATTTGTATTGAAGTTCCTAACATTTTTTTTCTAAACTGAATAGTTTGCGCGAAAGTCTCTTCCAAAGTGGTAAAATCTATATGTGAGGACTTTTCTTCCAAGTACTAAGTACCTTACTACCAAAGAATTTACCTAAATGGCATATAAATGCAAGTTAGCTAATAAAGTTACCTAACTTGCATTTATATTAGGGGATTTACGCAGGGGATTTCTCCCCTCTCATTATTTCCTTATCCCGATCTCTGATTAGACGGACGAATATTTTACCGATACTTATCTATTTTCCATTGCATCCGCATTTAATTTTTTACTGATGTGTTATCGACGTCAGTTTTTTGAGACTCCCTTATTTGTCTACAACATAAAGTAAACAGCGTACTAATTAATATCAGCGTCTATTTGCAATTCCAATGAAAACGGTATCAAAAATCAAGATCATAGCGTGCTTCACTAGTAATACCTACTGATATTGTTATACTGTGGCACTATGATCGTAATATTTAAAATTTATTGGTTGTCTAAATTGCAAAATCAAGCACAGGCCCGTCGTCCGTGAGCGCCGAAACGCGACTGATCAGGCCTGCCGAACGGAGCGCTATATATATGGTAGATATTAAAACATAGTGAATAACTGATACTTTTTATCAAGTCAAGCTCTGCGAATGCATCTATAACTTTTTAGTGGCTTTCGTTGAGTACAAACATTTAGTGAAAAAATTCATTAGTTTAGTCATAAACTTGAAAAAACTTTTTGAAAAGGGGTAACTTTGGGATTTTTTTCTATCAAGTAAAATTCATTAAATCGTGTTATTGACTGCGAATTGCACTAGATTAGATCCTTAACTAATACATATTTTTTTTTCCAGAGTTTAATACACTATTTTAAAGGTCTTAAAGTTGTTTTAAAATTCAAAATTACGGCCCACACGCCCTTAACGGGTGATCTGAGGTAAGAAGTGGATGGTTTTAAGGGTAAAAACAAATATACGGTCGAACTGAGAAACATCCTTTTTTGAAGTCGGTTAAAAACGACGTAAAATCGAGATAAAAATGTTTTATCTCGATTTCCGGCAAAACTACAAGTCCTGTGGAAGAAAAATGTATGACAAAGTTGTAGGTAATAAATAGATCTACAACTTTTGTTTACACACCTTTTCACGAAAACTTAAATTTTTGTTATAAAAGCGTCACGTCAAACGTTAGATTTTTGAATTGATTGAATTTTTTGATAGAAAAATTACAATGTATTTAAGAGATAAAAAGGTATGTTTTTACTAAGCTTCGTGAGTATTTTTTGTTTTCTCAAAAATATATGTATAATCTATAGATAAAAATTTAAAACCAGTTCTTTTCAGAATTTTTCACATAAATTTTGAGTTTATGTGAAAAAATGGTTCAGACCAAAGTTGTAGATCTTTTTATTATCTTCAACTTTGTTTTATAACTTTCTTCAATAAGACTTGTAGTTTTGCCGGAAATTGAGATAAGGCGTTTTTAATCCTTAAGCCCTTAACTTCGGATTGCCCGAATTTTATTTTTCCTATAATTTTTGGCATATTACATCCTTTGAAAATAGGTTTCATCCTACTATTATTTTTTTCAGTTTCAGAAGTTATTGACACTTGTCTGCTAATTTCTTTAATACGAAATAAGGGCTATAGGCTTGAAAATGGAATGAAAATGTGATGATAGTTTGTGTAGAAGTTTCGTAACTTTTGAAGCTAGAAGCTTGAAACCTTTTTATGGCTTTTGACTAAATAAAATTAAACACGATATTCAAAATGTTCTAAAAAAATATTAAAACTACGCAGTCGTGCAATCCCTGTCTAGTATTTTTTTTATTAAAATCATGCGCTTCTATGGTTTTCTAGTTTAGTAGCTCTTTTGATAAGCGTAATACGAGTAATGCCACCAATTTTACAGTTTGTTTCTTGTCACCTTTGATTTACCATTATACTTTTGTGTTTGCACTATGAATCACCATTCTTCCTAATGTATGAGTAGTATGGAATTCTAATGAACAAGTATAGTATGGAAGTATAGATAGTCGGCTAGACCTGATTTTTTGTACCTGATACACAAATATAAAAAACAATAAAGATAAACATTCTAATGTTATGTTAATCTCCAGCCATAGGAATGCGGTAAATTGCACCAATTTAAACTTATTTATAGATTCTGAACTTCTCAAACGAACTCGCTGAATTACGTATTTCTTATTCGTATCGCGGCGGCCGAAACTTTGAATACCTATTTAGGAAACTTTGTCGAGGTATCCGGGACGATGTCCCTTTGCTTCTTGACCTACTACTCTCATGGGAAATAATTCTTTCAAATACTACTTTAAATTCTAAACTAATATTACAAATGCGAATATTGTGCAACATTTATGTGTATTGTGTATTACAAATGGATAGATGGATGTTCATACAAAAACTACTAAGTGGATGTGGATGAAATTTAGTACGTAGATATCTGGAATAACACATAGGCTATAATAATCTGGAATAACACATAGGCTAATATTTACCCCGGAAAAATTAAGAGATCGGGGACTACGCGGCTGAAACCGCGGGGCGCTGCTAGTTCTAAATGTATCGATTTCAGTGCAATAACGGTGAACTACAATTTTATTAAACTAAATCTTAATCTAAACTACTTACTTAGAAGTTATTTGTAGCTATAATAATATTAATAAGCCAAAAAGCGAAAAACACCGTATAGATAGTAACCATACAACTTTGTTTACTTTTACATAAAATATAAGGAGTTATTTCGATTTGCAAATTTACATAAATTAATATAATTCGGTGTTATTATGAATCATCAGGGTGCATAAGTATATACATAAGTATTATTTCAGCTATCCAACAATATTTATTTATTTAACTTGATTTTCAAATTAGCGAATGGAAGTAGATGTTGAATGATGAAGAACATCTAGGCTGTGGAATAAGTTGCCTGAGTGGGTTTTCCCCGATAGTTATAATCTTGGTGTCTTCAAATCGAGAGTGAATCGGATTTTTCTAGGTAAACACGCTCCATCGTAGACCGCATCGTCGCTCAACATCAAGCGAGATGGCGGTCAAGTGTAAACCTATAAAAGTTAAAAAAAAAAAGATGTAAATTGTCTTAAAAATATTTTAATTCTATTTCACACATACTAAGGCGTTTAGCCGACAATCTACTCTTAGCATCGGTGATCGACGATTTTGCGTCTGCATCGATTCTGCATCGCGTTTTGGCGAATCTCTGTGTTCAGACGCTGCATCCAAAACGCGCGTGTAAGGAACTTTTAGAAGCTGCATGCTGCTGCTTTTTATTGTATATTTATTCATCAAAAATATGTACTAAAAATCTATAATAAAATATTTAAGCAATTTCGGAATGTTATGAATGTACCTATAGTTACGTTTAGTGCTGCCAATACGGATTTTTAAAGCAACGTAGGCAAGTTTAGGAACTACGTAGAGTATACTTAATTATGTAAAGCGTGTATATCTTAGTACTTCTTTTTTTTTAAGTAAAACGAAGAAATTAGGTTTGGTTAACTTATTTTAGTTAATGAATAAACAAGAACAAAATTAAAAATTTTGATTAACCCCCGACTACCTTAGATTTGTTATCTGTACAACATTCTACTAGTCAAGCCCTTTCATTTGATACCCATATTAAGGGAATTGTGAAAAAGGAAATGTAATTCGCCATTTTGTGGTAGCGGCCATCTTGGATTTGAAATTTGTCATAGTGCAAAGTATTCTACTAATCAAGCCCTTTCATTTGATACCCATATTGAGGTAGTAGTGAAAAATATTATATAATTCGCCATTTTGTGGTGGCGGCCATCTTGGATTTGAAATTTGTTATAACGTTTAGTACTCTACTAGTCAAGCCCTTTCATTTGATACCCATATTGAGGTAGGTTGTGAAGAAATATTTTGTCCGCCATTTTGTGGAGGCGGCCATTTTGAATCGATATTAACCAAACGTAGCTAAGAACACCCGCACGGATATTAACTTTCAAATAAAAAAAACCGCATCGAAATCGGCCTATCCGTTTGAGCTCTACGGTGCCACAGACAGACACACACACAGACAGACAGACAGACAGACAGACAGACAGACAGACAGACAGACAGACAGACAGACAGACAGACAGACAGACAGACAGACAGACATCGACGTCAAACTTATAACACCCCTTATTTTTGTCGGGGGTTAAAAAGACATCAGTGTAAAGCAACATTTTATCTTCTCTTAAAATGTCTGTACCTACAATGTACACGACTGTTGACCCACTCGGCCTAACTTTCTGGGCGTCCCTTCTCAGAAGCACTGAGCGACCCTTTTCTGAAGCGTTTGCAGATTGGGCCTTTTCGTGCTGAACTATTGGTATTGAATTTTACTAATATAATAGAGGCGGATATTTGTAAGTGTGTATGTTTGTTACTTCTTCACGTCTAAATGGCTAAAGGAATTTTAGTGAGATTTGGTATAGACTTAGCTGACACTCTGAATTAGCACATAGGCTACTTTTTATCCCGAAAAATAACGGGAACTACGCGGGTAAATTTGTGGGGCTGCTGGTAGTATCCAATAAATATTCTTAAATAACAGATGCGCATGATTTTCTTTCACACAATCTTCAAAAGAAGAACCAACTCATCGAAATATTTTACTGGCTCTCTGAGTCGACGAACTCGATGTTCATTTGCCTGCAGTCCTTTGTTGATTGTTTTTTGTAATTTTAGTTAACAAAATCTAGAACAAACTCAATTACCCTCAGCTTCAATTTATAACACAAACGTGGACGGGCAGTCTCATAGACCACACTCAAAATATATATAAGCGAAAGTACTTATGCAACATTCAGCCGGTAACGTAACGTAACGCCAACACGCCACGTGGTTCTGCTACTAAAACCGAAGCTACTGAGGCGTCATATACGCGTGGGGCACGCGGGCGTATATAGGCAAGAGAATCACAAACTGCTCGCTGCCTGTGAGACCGCACGTCCATAGTTTAAAGGGAACAACATCAATAAATTAATAAAAACATTAAACATGAATGAATAAGATGCTATATGTCACAGCCCTCTGAGTTCCTCTGTATTGATAGCACTTACCGGAAGTTTAAAAGCGTCGTCCTACTGCTAGTTTTTCTTTAAACTGTGACTGAGTCGCCAGCAACTTGCATCTCGTAGTGTGCGTTTAGTCACTGCATCACGCTTTTGAAAAACGCCAATCGCGGCGACTTTCGAAAGCGTGACACAGCGTCTAGACGCCAATCGCGGCCTTTCTGATGCGTGATGCAGTGTTTAGACGCCAATCGCCGATGTTTAAAGTAGCTAGTGTGCTGTGGCTCTAAAATGTTTGGAAAAGAACTCTGAGGAATGTCAAGGGTATGCAAGGATATAAAATCTACAAAAAGTTACGCCGTTTTGAAACAATTGGATCAGTGTGCTTGATCAAAATACATCAGATCTGATCAAGATTAGTTCCTTATTTTAAACATTCTCACGTCTAAACACTACACCAACAATATACCAACAGATAGAGTCCAATTTGTATTCAAAATATTTCATCAGATTTCTGAGATTTGTGTAAGAATAAGTGTGTAAGTGAAAAACATGTACATTGCGAGGTTAAAGTGATATATTCTCGATTTCAGACGAGCACAAAACAAATTATTTTTGTATCGTAATAAATACGTCACCGGGCTAACTGGGGGCACGCTCCCGAGGTAGATACGCCGCGTATTGGATTTTCATAAATCTTACGATTTTATTTAACGCTACGCTCCTGCAAGGTACCTACATTATTCATGATACGGAGTTTATAGTTTATCTATTATGGTTCTGAAAATAGAAATAGAATGAAATAGGATTACGTACATTTTACGTAGCTCCAAAATTGAATGTTTTAGGTACATTTGTGTTCTGAAATATTTTTCAATAAGCTATTTGCAAAGTCTGTTTGGGAACTATAGACCCACCATATCAAACATACGCCAGTTAATACCAAGATGAAGTAGTATGCAAACATCACTGAATTTTAGCTTGATGGAAACGGCTCTCAACAGAACTACTGGATAATGAGATATGTTGACATTGATTCGAGCTGGCACTGTTGTTAACTACACTACTATAATTAATTACGACAAATTTGCCGTGGTTGTATAACGAAGCGAAATCTCGATATTTCGATGCCATTTTACGCAGGGGTATCTTGGGTAAACTTTATAAACAGTAAAAATGACGTGTGTATTAGTGTGTGTGTGCGAGAGAGAGGGTGTGTGTGTGTATATTCGTTTTCTGAATTTACTGTATGTGAAAAGTAGTTTATTCCTTCGGTCTTCATAAAAAAAATTCACATAAGAGAGAGAGAGAGAGTGAAAGAACAAGCTAAATTTAAGCCTAATTTTGTTTACATATGTTTTGAGAAGAGAACGCAGGTTTTATAATTCTTTATTTTATAGAGACGAGCAGGACATGTGCCTCATGGTTAGAAACACGCCTGCAAGTAACAGCACAGTAATACGTAACTATTGTAACACGAAGAGCCGAAACCATTATCTACAACTGCAACTGCTCTCGTTACCCTGATATATTAAGTGACTTATCTCTATGCTCTGTAATTTCTCTGAAAACAATGCCCTTCAAACCGAACCACAGTGAACAAATAAAGAATCCATTGATTGGTTGTTCTAAATAGTATGTAGCACTGTAGTGTAATTTTTTTTAAATTGGGTTCGAGTGGCTTCTGGTGTTCAAAGAATTTTGGGCTAGTGCAGAAGGTGCAGGGTCCTATTATAAACCTACTAGTACCGAGTAACCTACTAGTACTTCACGAGTGCTACATTTCGTACAACTAGCACAAAAGCACTTCAGGCGCTACGGCCTAGGATTGGTCTACAGCTGATAGGTGTCAAGCCACGACCGGCTATCTCAGAAGAACCCTCTTCTAAGATGCCTACGTCCCTAGTAGAGAAGATCTAATCGTAGCAGCTGCCGACTTATAATCGAGCTAATGTACTAGTTTTTGTGTAAAATAATTCGGCTGACTAAGGGAGTTGAAATTGCGTTGCTAAAAAAAAATCTGAGTCGGCTGAGTACTGTAACTGTTTTACGTAAGCATTCACGCGTAACAAGCGTAACATTCATTTTCACAAAATGAACCATCAATTGCCGAAATTTCTGGGTTTCTGAATTCACATTTCGATCAAATGAATATCATTTATTCTCAGTATCTAGCAAGCGGTGGTAGATACCCTTCCGCACCTATTAATTGTGAGTACAGTAATGATAACTTCCCGAACGCGTGTTTTGTTTACACTAAGTTATTTTTCAAACAATCTTATGTCTACCCACGGCGTCTTCATCAACAAAGTCAACAGTAATAATTGTATCGTTGTACGGACAGTTTGAAACACAACGTCGGCTGTAATACATCGAGTTTGCGTTATGGATAGAGTAAGTTTTGTTATTGGATATTTTTTAGCTGATTTATTCTTTGTGAATCTATCTGAAGAAGCAAACGTGTACGAAGAAGTCAGGTTGCATTGTAACTATAACAAAAATGGAGTCTTTTACCCCATTCCCGATTAAAGATTTATTTTGTTATTTTTTTCAATAACTAATTATTGAATTTAAAACCAAAAAATATTGTTTAGGTTAACACTTAATCGGGAATCGGGCAACAGACCCCGTTTTTTTGTTAATTATATAATAAAGGAACCTGACTCCTTGTCATGTATCTTTTAGAACTGATAAAGAAAATTCCAGAAAATGTATAGGTACACTTAGATAATTTTTTACTGATATTTTGAAATTGATACGACTTAGAAATGGAACGTTCCGTTGCCACTTTTGCCATGCCCTTATAGGGCCATATGTAATAAACACAAATAGCTTTAACCACACATGCATGTATTGTACATATGACGCAATAAACATTCGAGTATTTGGACGAAAACTTTTCCCATCATTGGGACACAGCTACATACTACATAGCTTACAGCTATCAGAAAATTAACCTAAGTTTATTTAATTATTTTTGTTCGCAGATTGTTGTTACATTGGTCATCGCCATGGCATATGAATTGGCCCGCGGTAGAGTAATACAAAACGCTTTCGTCACAAACCTTAAACCAATATTTGTGAGCAAAGAATCGACTTCTGTCTCTACGCCCCCAGCAACGGGAATGTCTGAGAAATCCATTGCTTTTGCAGCAGTGGAACCACCTCCAAGATATAAAGAAAGTATTCCTGAGAAAGTTTACCTATTTAATATCAGTTCGAAACCATGCGTTAGCTGCGCGAATCGAGTATCGACGCTACTGTTCCCTGGCTATTCACACGGATCGGTAAGAGCATCTCAGGATCTTAAGATACCGATCATATCTCAGCCCTTTTCTGACTACAAAATCATTGTAGTTACGGCTCCGTGGCATATGAGGATCAGTGGAAGTGACTCCAAGCCTACTGTCATTTACTTCGTATATCATGAAGATGAAGAAGATTTGTCAAACGTCAATATACCCGAAATTTATTTCGTTAAAAAACGCGGTGGACGAAAAAATAAGACTGAACCTATAGAACCCATCATAATCGTCGATAATAATCGTACAGTAACCGGATTGAAGAGCAAAAAAGTGTTAAAGTTTATCAAATTGAAAAGAAAGTTAAATTAGTACAACTACTTACCTAAATTATTTAAAAAGACAATTGATTCTCGAGCATTGCCATCTTCTCAAGGATTTAAAAATATAGAGTTGTTGACACCAGAACGATTGCATTTGTGTGATGAAGATTTTTTCTATTATAAATTATCTATGTTTTTTTTTTAATTTGATGGTAAGTGATAGAACGGCTTAATGTTACAATTAAGACAATTAATAAATTCTGATGATACAGATCAAAAAAATATATATAAGAGAATTTGGTAATAAGATTTTATTTAAACCTTTCTATAATAATTATGTATACAGTAGATAATCCCAAGTATGATCAACCTTTACCTATGTGATTGTCGAAAGAAATACATTTATTTTTTGGCGAATAAAATACGTTGCTAAACATATGCCTAAAATATAGCCAATGATATCATTTTTATTGTTATCATTTCACTGAATTTCATAGCAAAATTAGGAATTGCTGTGTACAAACAGGTAACTGGATAGTAGGAATTACGTTCATTTGCCTTTAGTTTTAAAATTATGTAGAAATGAGGAAATTTCATTGCGATTTTAATAAAAGATGGTCGATGTGGTTTGATGCAAATCTGTTCAGCTTTGAAATTTGAAAATCTGACCATCATATCAATTAATTAGATCCTTGACCATATTTTTTTAGGCAGCACCATTCAAATACACAAATACAACTAATATCCATTTGTGTGATAAATACGGATGTTTGTTTTGTATCTGGACATTTTTCTGTAAAATCAGTATGTATATAAAATTATTTAAAAGTCATACCATCAATTTGGCTTACACAGCATCAGTTTTGTTAACTTAAACTTTAAATACATATTTCTTCTATTCTTGGAGTACTACGGTAATCGGTTTCAAACCGTGGTGGTTATATGTTATGATATTTAATTAATTGATTCGTTTTAAAGCTGCGATCACGATTATAATTACACAAAATAATGCAATCCTTAGTAGCGGGTTGACTATACATGTGTCATTTGTAATTTGACAAAACCTAAGGTATTTATTTATATTATATATATATGTTGTTGTAGCGGCAGCTGCTCGTCAACGAACGTATGACGAGCGGCTGCCGCTTCGTGGATACAGATTTCATTGTTTGTACGCAAGATGCAAGCATTCGTCATGCATTCGTCTTGCAACCGTCAATTGACGAAAGCGTGCGTATAACGTGGACAATTAGCCTAAGCGCACACACCGGGAACCGCAGATGTGGGCCTCAACTTAATCTATTCAGAGCTCTGTACAGAGTGAAACATTTTTGTGTACATTCTTGGATATCTGTTTAATTGTAGTATTGAAAATAAGTATCGCTATCAACGGGCAACGCTGCCAGCGATTTGGGACCCTGCCGCGCGGCAGCGATCTCGACGACGTTTTTGATTTGTAGAATAACATTATTTCTATATTTTGTATACCTACATTGTACATAAATGTTTATGTATGTGTTGGCATTCCTTATCTCTTCGTTTTTTTTATGTAAATCTAAGTAAAGTCATCTTTTGTCGAGGAAAAAATTCAAAATTTTACGAGAGCCTCCGATAGGCTACTCAAAGTAAACGCCCATATGGCTTTTACAATTATTCGGCATTGTCTCTTTGTTCCGAAATTTATGTACGCTTTACGATGTAGTCCACTGTGGAAACATGGTGAGCTCCTTTGGAGCTTAGACAATGTCGTAAAGGAATCTTTAATATCGGTGTTGAATGTGGACCTGAGTGGGAGGGCATGGTCACAAGCCTCACTACCCATAAGGTTGGGAGGCCTAGGGGTCCGCCAAATTTCAAGTGTAGCTTTACCGGCATTCTTGTCCTCAGTTCATAGTACTCAAAATCTAATCGAAAAAATTCTCGCACTCTCATTAGGCCATTCGGATGTAGTAGTAGCTAATTTGTGCGAGGCTAAGAATGCTTGGAGGCTGGCTTGTCCTAACAACGATTTCCCCAGATGTCTGTCATCTCAGAGACAGTGGGATCGACCGATCTGCGATCTAGCACGGAACTCTCTTCTCGATACGTGTCCTAGTATCGCGGATCGTGCTCGTATCCTTGCTGTGTCTGTGTGGGAATCAGGCCTTTGGTTACAAGCTTTACCATCTTTCAATACCGGTAGCCTATTAGATCCAACTGCATTTCGTCTAGCTGTTAGCTTGCGCTTGGGTGCCAGGTGCTATGAAGCCCATCGCTGCCATTGTGGTACTGCCGTCGACCAACTCGGTCACCATGGTCTCTCTTGCTCGAAAAGCGCGGGTCGTATTGGCCGCCACGCCTGCCTGAACGACATCATACGCCGGGCTTTTTCCACCGCCAATGTCCCAGCCATACTCGAACCGAGTGGTCTTGCGCGTGACGATGGCAAAAGACCTGACGGCATGACTGTTGTGCCTTGGAAGTTGGGTCGGCCCTTAGTATGGGACGCAACTTGCGTCGATACTCTGGCACCTTCACATCTTCCAGAGACACATAGTAGGGCCGGTGCAGCGGCTAATTCTGCTGAGCGACTCAAACGGCGCAAATATGCAACCCTCGGAAGTGGTTACATATTTGAGCCCTTTGGGGTGAGAGACATTGGGACCGTGGGGCCGGGAGCTCACCTCATCTTCAAAAGCCTATCCGAGCGCTTGGTCGACGCGACGCGTGACCAAAATGCTGGCGTTTATTTGGCCCAACGCATAAGCATTGCCATTCAGCGTGGTAATGCCGCCAGCATGCTGGGTACGCTTCCGATTGGTAGTGGGCTTGAACATCTTGATTATCTATAGACCTACAGTGGTCTATAGATAATTCAGGTGTGCTTAGTGTAAGTAGTTAGTTAGGTTTGTAGTGTAGTGTATGTAGTTCTCATTGTATTTTAGTTTTGTTAATAAAGGCTCTGCCCAGATTAAAAAAGTAAACGCTCAATTGTATTGTAAATAAGAGTAATAATAAATAATTAGTATGATTTGCATTCGGAATACTTCCTTACGCGAATGAAGTTTTAGTTTCTGCTAGTCTAATATGCGAGTATGACTTTGAGTTTGAGTTTGTGATCTTCTGAAAGGGCTCGACCAATTTTTATGGGGTTTTTAAAGTATATTTGGTAGTAATGAGAATAGATCGTACCGGATTTCTCAGTGTCCCTCCCGTCCTAGCTTGTTATTTCTAATTGTGGTTTTATTTTCAAATTTAAATGTCGTGATTTAACCTGAATCTTCGTTATCTATGAAGTCACTATGACATTTCATTTTTAACCGACTTCCAAAAAGCAGGAGGTTATCAATTCCTTTGATTTTTTTTATCTGTTACCTTATTTCTCGCGAACCCCCGAACCGGTTTTTAAATTTATTTTTATGTTCAGATGGGTATGCTGCCCGAATGATCCCTTATAAATCTTATCGAAATCGGTCAAGTGGTTTTTGAAATATGAACCAAAAACTAAAATTTGCATACAATTTTCTGGATGACGTAATTGTAGATTTCACAAAAGTTATGGTACTCGAACCTGTCACTACGAAATTGGGTAAATACATTATAAAAAATTCGTTTTGCACTAAAAAGGGTAATTAACTATTTTCGTACAAAAAATTAAACCACTCATTAAAATAGGCACTTTATAAGTGATTTTGAAGTCGAAAAGCGAAAAATAAATTAATAACATTATTACAAGTGCTACTCACTCATCTATTTGAAGTCGGTGCCAGTCAGGCCAAAAATACTATGTAGGCACGTGGTAGGTAGGCATATCCACTGACTTTATATCAAGTGTTTTTGTACAGAAATCGTAAAACGGCCGCCATTGTTTTCCGAAATGTCGACCACTTAGAATAAAGGAAGCCGTATTTTATCTTCATCTACGTTTAATTTAGGGAGTGGAGACCTATTATGATGAAGAGAAGCCATCTTTAAGGATACAATACGAATGTTGGTACGTAATTTTCTTCTCGGGTAACAGGCTTGGTTCGCGCGTGTATCTTCGAGATTTGCCGACACGTGATAGGATACAGCAGTGAAACAATACACTATCTGTATTACACTTGACAGGCAGCTATTATCGAAATACGCTGTGGGTATTATAACATTTTCCGTGGAGCATTGTTTCTCCGTAACGTTGTCCAGACGATGCAAGGAAATCATTTTCTTTACTGCTAGTTTCCCTAATGTTAACGATTAGCGTTTTTATAAAGGAATCGTTTAGCACTACATACCTACAATAAATTGTATGATTTTAATCGAGCTATACATAAAACGTTGGTCGAAATTCAACCTTAATCCAATACTAAGCTATTCTCAATATGACCACAGACTTTAAATGTGTGCGTGTGATGTTTTTAATAGATTTAATGTATTACTTAGACATAACTTAAAAAAAAAACTTAAATATGATCTTAACAATTTTTCGGAAGTGCTTTTATTTTGAAGATTGACGCATGTTTACCATAAAATTACATTTTATTTCAAAATATTAGTATTTTCGATAATAGAGTAAGATCCCAGAGCCGCCAGACGTCACGTATTTTCTGATGGATAAAATAGTGACGATTGAGTAGAGTTAGTACGTACTAAGAACACATGCTTACCCGCAAACTTGCTTAGACGGCCAATTTTGAGATATGGGGTCTAGAATATGCATTACTTACTTCACGTATTTTCTGATAAGTGTTTTTCACGTATGTATGTTGCAGGCAATATCTTTAAAAATAAGGCCCCAATACTCCCAGACACTTTCCGTCGGCCGTTTTGCTTAACAGACGCTTTAAAACTCTATAATTTTGCATTTATTATTAGCGGTCTCGTAAGTTTTGAAATGAAACCGTAGTACCGCAACCGCGGCAGTCGCGGATAAAAATCGCACCATAAGTTCTTAGCGTATTGCAAGCATAGCTAATAGGTATACATAGTAGAATACTCAGAGTACGAGTATTTTATTAGCAAAGTCTACTGTACAAGGACAAAATTGTTTTTAAAGTAACTCCCGCCCTTCTACCGTCTAACGAGATTGCTCACGACCCTTATATTGCTGTCTTTTTTTCGCTCTAAAAATGAAAGAGATAGCAATATCAAAGTCATAGAGCTATTTCAGTGAGATGATAGGCCTCCGATTATGGGAAGACAATCTTTTTTGAAAATAATAACATTGTTGCCACATGTCTCGGTCGTAGTATATTTTGTGTCTAGAATTATATGTATAGCAGTGATTTGTGTTTATACATTATCTAAAATGATAAGCGCCTAATTATTTGAACATTTTTCTTGAAAAGTTAGACATAGAGGGCGCCAGTGTAGAACCATCTACCTACTTTCTTACATCTACACGCCAGATCGAAAAATATTTTTAGAGAGGATGGGGCTAAAAGTTGATGGTGTGTAAATAGTGGATGATACTCTCTTTTTAAAATGTGTACCAGCAAGACCCGACAGTTCATATTATAAACTCTTACATTCGTTTCATAGTTTTTGTTAATTAGATAAACCACGAAATTTCATCAAAAAAAAAACATATTAATATCTTTCCATTCGTTTAAGAGTTTTGATACCACAGATATAGATGATGAGGCCAAGCTAAAAGGGCGTGTTTTTATGATATAGAGTGATGGGAAGATCAAGACATGTGCTTGATGGTAACCAACGCGCCTGCCGTTATGAGCACAGTGCCAAGACATAAATAGTTCTCGTCACCCAGAGATGTATGATGATCTGTCTCTTTGTTTTGTAATTCGTTTGGAAATATTGTTCTTCAAACCAAAATGCAGCGATATAGGTACATTACTATACATAACTTAAATTTTTTGTTTTCACGTAATCACAATTGGTATTCCGTATGAAACATATACTCGTATTTAAACTTGACAATAAGAATGGAATAGTCTTTTTTTCATGATTTCAGGGTAAATTGGTGGACAATTGGTGGACAAATTGGTTTCAGGGTTGGCCCTACGGTTAAAGTTGCCAGAACAACGAGTAAAACAAAGTTTAATTTTGTTGCAAATTTAAAACTCAATCTTCATCTCGCCAGATGTTAAAATGATAAGAAGAAACCGATTCACTTTCGATTAGACGACACTAAGATTGTATCTATTGGGTAAAACCCAGTCTGCATTCCACAGCTTAGGCCTTTTCGATTAGTACAGATGGTGTTTGTATTTGTTACTGTGCATTAATACAAACTCTAATGAATGCTCTAGGAAGTTACAGTTAGTCAAGTAAGTTACGACTGGTCTAGTAAGTTACGGCTGGTCTAGTCGGGAGTCGCCTGCCGATCCGGAGACCCCGGGTTCAAAACCCACACGCACCACTGTCTTTTCGAAGTCATGTGCGTAATGCCGCTAACTTTAAACGGTGAAAGAAAACATCGTGAGGAAACCGACATATATCTAAAACCTTTTGAAGTCATGTATCATCCACCAACCCGCACTGGGCCAGCGTGGTGGATTAAGGCCTTAACTCGCTCCTTGCGAGAGAAGGCCCGAGTCCCAGTCAGTGGGAACGTTTAATGGGCTGTTGATGAGTTGATGACTGATACAAATACAGTTATAAATAAATAACATACCACTTTAACGCCGTTGTTTAAAATACGCGTTCAAGTGTCTAAATAAATATCTTCATAGTACGTTATGTACCCTACCGATGTACCGACCAGGAAAAGGTTGAATAAAAATACGAACCTTACTATTATAATCGTAATAAAGCTGAATCGAAGGGAATGAAAAATGTCGCCCTATATTTTCCCCCTGGGGATTTCCGGTTATTCACGGAAATAAATTTTACTTTTCTGATTTCCTGAATGACAAATGCCCTAAAACGTCAGCCATTGTGTAGCCTTTAGAGTGTCAAGAGTTTCACTCTTGTGGAGAATTAAACGAGAAGGAATGAGTAGGGACAGTACAATTTTTTGAGAGATAGAATAGTATATTCAGGAATAGATGTAGTACCTAGTAGTAGGTTTCTTTGCAGAGTCCGCATGGGGAGTACCTACCACACCATTGCCGGTTATTCTGCCGCCAAGCAGTAGTGTGCAAACATGACTGTGTTCTAGTTTAAAAGGCAATGTTTCAAGATACATTACTGGGCTAAGGGATAAAACACCTTATATCTCTGGGTGACAAGCGCAGTGCGATGCTAGGCAATGATTTCGACTCCTCATGTTCCAATAGCTGTGTGTCACTGTGCTGTAATGGGCAGTCATGTTGCTTAACATCAGGCACATATCTTGTTCGTCTTGCAATCAATATTATAAAAAATAAGTTTGATATTGTAAATACTGCTAATATTAAAAATGTGAAAGTTTGGAAATTGCGGTGTTTGTTGCTCAGTTACGTCGTAAAAAATTAACGGATAAGTGTAAAATTAGGACAAAGCTAAAAATCTAAATTATCATAAATTATCCAAAATAATACTAAATAGAGGTACAGTCAATTGATCTAAAACATCGCTACCAGTGGAAATCGTGCTAGATAAGCTGTCCCCTTTGGCGCACTAAACGACAAAATCAATTCCCCGAGCAATGGTGCTATCAAAAAAACTCTATAGACATATGTATTAGTAGTAGCTATCGACATTTACAAAAATAAATATTTGTAAGACCTTAAGTTAAAGAAAATACATGATAAAGTAAGTAATGCTATTAAAAAAATTTCAAAACCCTCTCTACACATGAGCCCTGAAATCAGAGGAAATGACGTAAAAGTAGTGGAGAGGAGCCACTACATCGCTCCTCCCCACTACTATTGTTTCACTTAATATATACTAATATTATAAAGCTGAAGAGTTTGTTTGAACATTAGGATCTCGGGAACTACTGGTCCAAATTGAAAGATTTTTCTTCTGTTGGATAGTTCATTTATCGAGGAAGGCTATAGGTATTACGCTGCTCTCAATAACAGCGGAGCATGAACGTAATGAACATGAAGAATATAAGAAATATGGGAAAACTATTCCTTATTTCCGTCAGCGCGCGCTGACGTGCGCCGAAGTCCGTGGCAGCATGACTGTGTCTAAGGTTGCGTAATTTGTTCTAAATCTGAGTTGGTACAACCAATTTTCGATTGGTGGCGAGCAACGCTCGCAGGGTTCAGCTAGTACAATATAAGGTGGTAAAGAGTATTTCATTTTAATCATTTATATTACCCTCCACGAACACCTGAGGCTATGTTTTTTTATTAACAGCTAGAAAGTATTATAAAAGAAATGTTAGCTAAATTTTGTTTTTAAAAATGTATAATAGCTGCTTACATTTATATGGCGTATGTAAATGCTGCTTAGGGGAGTTGAACTATTCCCACTATGCAGCACTTGTCTACAAGAGTGACGCTTGTCTTAGTTATCTATGTATCTTCGCCTACACTTTAAGAAAAGAAACGACCCACTACCTGGTTCCCTTACAAGAAACAGTCTTTCAGCGAGCATGCTTGCCCAAGCCATACATGTAGTTTTTAAATAGGTCGTATTCTTCGAGAATAGGTTTAAGATCGACGTCCTAGATATATCGCAAGATAGCGGTCTAGATTGTAAAACGACTACCTAGAAGAAACCTTAACCTAGAAAGCAGTACTAAGGAAAAAGAAGAATGCATTGAATTACAACTGCTTAGTGCTAAACTGCTGCTAAACCTTGAAAAGTTTCGAAATCATAATACATACAGGCTAGCTGGCGATGGTCCAACGATCTAGCCTAGTGAAGTGAATTGGGACATTGTTTTCTCGATCATCTACACAAAATCAAGGAAAAATAGTAGATATACGTATGAAATGATAAGCTGATAAATCACTACTTAATCGGTATAAAGACGAGTTTTTTTTTTTTGGTATGGTAGTTGCAGTGAAACATATACCTCTCTACGTACACAAACATATCAACCCTTATCGGCTCGTGTAGTATTTCTACCAACTAATACTTTATAATCTGACTCTTGGAATTTTAGTTCTTCTTTTATAAAGTTGAAACCAAGACTGTAATCCACAATCGTGGCTTGTAAATTTTTTGCAAGTAGAGGCATGTATCATCATCGTTCAATGCCTTATTTATTCCACTGCTGCGTACTTACAGGCCTCTCTTTAATCATGCCATCTTCCTTGATCCTATGCCAATCGAGTCCAGGCTCGTGCCTAACGACTATACGTACTTCTCGACGTGGTCATCACGGCTCATTCGCATAATATCATCACCACCACGATTCACCATGATTCACACCTTACATCTTAGCAGCGGGACTTTTCCTTGCCGTTAAAGAGTCAAACTCCACTGAGAATTTTCTCATTTTCTCCTCCCATCTAATACTACTATGTAAAATGTTTACAAGTCAATTGCGCATTCATACCTTGAGAGATGTCATTTAAAAAGCGTCCAAAAAATCGTCCAATCTAAAAAGCGAGCACTGAATACTCTGAGTATTTAGCCATATTTGTCTCAGCTAGGTATAAAACAAGCGAACTGTTTTCTAAAATTCGTTCGAGAAAGCCTTTTCCATTTATTCTACCGCGAAACAGTTCTGAATGTGCTCGAAATTCTATATTCCGGTTGCACCATGGCCTATTTTTAGGAGACGACTGCAGTACAGGCAGTGTTTTAAGGTTTTAATATCAAAATTATTACGTGACACTGTTTGTTGCCATCAATCGGGCCTATTTCTTACCATAAAGTGTCTGGTCCCATCATTATATTTTATAAACTAGCGGCCCGCCCCGGCGTCGCACGGGTACATACACACACACATACACCCTTTTTTTGTATCGGGTTTAAAAAAAAAAAGTAAAATTATAAAGGAAGTTTGAATTTTTTTATGATTTTTTTTATTAATGTTTTTTGTATTTTAAAATTTTATACATATATAATATTATTTACAAAACAAAAGCCATTAGTTTTAGTGAGTCAGAGCTTCCTTGTAAACGATATTTGAAGTAGTTTTATTTTGTGGCAGCAAAATAAATTGATTTTCAGGAGCTCCGACACGTGATAAGCCAACATACAGTTGGCCATGAGTGAAACATTCTTTTCGTAGGTCGATCCTTAATAATTCGAAGGTTTGGCCCTGGGACTTGTTAATAGTTAACGCGAAAGATGATTTCACCGGAAACTGAAGTCGTTTAAAAGAGATTGGCAGATCAGTTGGAATCATCGGTATCCTCGGTATATGAGCTAGTTGACCAGCTGCTGGGCCAGTGATAAAATTTTGTTCAGCAAGCCGCTGCGAACGCTCGATACTTGACTCTCTAGCACGCGATTGCGACGCGTATTCTCTCCGAATTGCAAGGCGATTTTCAGTTTCTGATGAAGATTCCTCATTACGCCGTATTTTTATTGCCCTCGCCTGGGAACTATGTTTAGAAAGTTGAGATCTTGATCTTTTTGGCAGTTTTGGGCATTATAAAATGAAAAATAGAAGGATATAAATAATTAAACAGGCTTTTACTAAACTTTTGCTTATTGAACTATATGAAGTACTAAGCTGTTTGAATAATTAAAATATAATATTTATTATCAGGTAAGTACTTATTGAAAGAAAATAAAAATTATGGGCTTAAGAAAAGAAAACTAACTTTTACTAATTTTTTGTTGAAATTTTGAACAGGAATACCCATAAAATACTACTATAAGCAGTTTGAATAGTTACATTAAAATATAATATTTATTATCATATACTTATTTACCTACGAAACGAATTCAAAATTTTTTCAAGCTAAAATCATACGATCACGCACACGACCGCTGCGTAGGGAGCCGATCGCGAGGGGATCCACTTGGCCCATTAGTCTATAGCTTAGTAGTCCATAAAGCCATTGTGGAACTGAAATCGCCTCTAAACATGTGGTACTTGGATGATGGCACCATCGGTGGTAGGCCTGACATTGTGGACCAAGACCTTCAAAGGCTCATTCCCCATCTCAGGAAGCTGGGTCTGGAGGTGAATCCGGTTAAGTGTGAGTTGTTTCCCTGTAGCACTGAAGCTAAAATACACTTCCGTCACTTTGATTCTAGGCTTCCTGGCCTTAGAGAACTAACAACTTCCACTTTCAACCTTTTGGGTTCTCTAATTTTTCTTGAGGCGGTTCCCGAGGCCATATCTGTTCGAAAACAGCTTCTTCTTATTGCTCGAGAGCGATTGCAAGATCTATCTGCTCATGTTACAATGGTGCTGCTACGTATGTGTTTTACCATGCCGAGGATTACATACCTATTGCGTACTGCTCCAACTTGGCTTTGCCCGGAAGAAGTGTTCGCTTTTGACAGCACACTGAGGGATGTGGTGGAGTCCATCCTTAATGGGTCACTTTCGGAGCTTCAATGGCGTCAAGCAGCCCTTCCTATTCGGCACGGGGGACTCGGGTTTCGTCGCGTAGTCGATGTTGGTTTGCCGGCTTTTCTAGCATCAGCACTATCATCCTATCTAGTGGCGACGGGGCGAGCATACCTTTTGTGCCTGAGGCGATGTCAGCCTGGTCTGCACTCAATGATGGAGCGTCAAAACCTATTACCCCGCACGTTCAGCGAATATGGGATGAAGTAGGAGCTAAGAGGATTGTCAAAGAGATGATTGGTACAGTAACTGGAGCTGATTTAGCGAGACTCCTTGCTGTGTCGCAAACAGAATCCGGAGCATGGTTGCAAGCCCTTTCTTCGCCTAATCTTGGACCTTGATAGACGACGACTCGCTGCGGCCGTGGCTTTGCGATTGGGCAGTAAGGTGTGTGAGCCCCATAAATGCACCTGCGGCTCTGTTGTGGAGTCTGATGGCTATCACGCACTTAGTTGTCGTCGTTGCTCAGGTAGGTTTCCGCGTCACCATGCTCTTAACGACATAGTACGTAGAGCTTTGATTTCAGCTGGCGTTCCTTGTGTTGTGGAGCCGCCAGGTTTGATTAGAACTGATGGGAGGCGCCCGGATGGTTTAACTCTAGTGCCATGGAAAAACGGCAAGTGCCTAGTCTGGGATGCCACTTGCGTTAGCACTGTCGCAGCCACGCATTTGAGTCGAACCATCCACTCGCCGGCGGCAGCTGCGGAGGAAGCAGCCTGTAAAAAGTACCAAAAGTACGCGACGATGGAACCGAAGTATTATTTCGTACCAGTAGCTGTGGAAACCATGGGCAGTTGGGGAGCCGAGGCTAAAACCCTGGTGAAAGACATTGGTCGCCGAATTCGCGGTAAAGGTGGTAACTCCCGGTCTGGTTCGTTTCTGGTGCAAAGGATTTCTATCGCAATTCAGCGTGGTAATGCCGCCAGCATTTTGGGCGCCTTTGCGCCAGGAACGGTGCAGGGCGGGCTTTGTGATAGCTTGTAATACAGAATTTAAATGTCATCGTTACTTTATTTTTGTGAGTTTATGATTCTTCTAACTACAATTTAAATAGATTAGTTATAGAAAATTAAGTTTTTTGTTGATTAAGTAAAGCCGTCTTGAATATAAAGTAATTTATTTTGATAAGGATTAATACCAAGGTACAAATGAAGAGCCTTTTCAAGAGGCGGCATATATAAATTAATATTTTAGAATAAAAAACTGCTTACTGTGACATAATAACATATATGCTGTCGCGACACTTTTTGTAGATAATGATGAGTTCTGCAAAGTCGTAGTAAATGATTTTGTTCTATCAATAGTTTTCGCAGCGCACGCGACGTAAGGAATTTTTCAGGTCATTTTTTTACACCTTATGTTACATTATTGGAGTTTTAGTAAGGATTCCTAATTTTTTTTTAAATATAATATAGCCTATGTTACTCGAGGATAATGCAGCTTTCCAAAGGTGAAAGAATTTTTGAAATCGGTCCAGTAGTTTCGGAGCCTATTCATTACAAATAAACAAACAAACAAACAAATCTTTCCTCTTTATAATATTAGTATAGATAAATCATTCGAAGCAAAATTCAATTTATAGACATTTATCAATGAAACATTTGTGAATTCACCTTGTGCGCCTACCTATGCCCATAGACGTTCTATTAGTTGATTGGCACCAGAGATGAAATTGATATTGAAGGTCCGTAGCCGCGAATCTCTAAGTACATTTTGCTGTAGATATTTCGGCAAACGTGTTCTGAAAGTTAAGAAAGTGCTAGGAAAAGTTCTAACGTTAATTACAAGTTCATTATCGATTCTACGTATTTGAGATTTTGCTCTCCCTTCAAGTTCTGCCCGAACCATTCTTACAATATTTTATTACGCTTCTTGGAAGGTTTTAAGACGAAGTTAAATTGGATGGATCATGATGATAACCGATTCAAGGGATTCTTTTTTTTTTGTCTTTTTGTGTCTCTGTTTTTTTATTTTATGAATTTAATTTATACATTTATTTTTTATAAAGATTGAGTGGTCGGACAAGTAAAACTTGTGCCTAATTATCAGTATCACGCCTGGTCATAGCAAAATTCTGACATACATTAATTCGAACACGAAGAGTACAAAACACTGCCTAGCGCCATACTATGCTCGTCCCCAGAGATATCGAGTTATCTCCTTGTCCGTTTCTTTGGAAATAATAATATGTTTAATCAGTTAAAGTTAAATAAATAAATAAATATTGGTGGACATTTCCCACACAAAGTTACAAGCAAAGTGAATTTTATCGAAGAAAATTGCTAACTATCTGGCGACCATAACTCATTTCGTCATGTAAAAATCAATTGCGCACGCAAATCAACATTTTCGTTAAATTATATCAATTTCCAATTCCGGATTTAAAAAAAATAATTGCAGTCATTTCGAGTATTTATTAATTTTTAATGAAACAGGAGAAGAGACCTACGCTAAAAATGAATAAGGTCATGAGCATGATGATGATGACTAATAAAGCATGAACTAGCAGCTAAATGTTTTGATCGTTTAAAAAGTTTTATCTGCGTAAACATGCACTCGGCTATTAAAACTTGATTGCATAAAACTAAACTGCAGCATTAGCGACGTCTTACGCGCAATTATCTAAAAACAATCTTAGAATTGGGTCACCGCTCCTACAGCGACTGTGCCTCACTTTACGATCCTCCTGCTAAGTTGTGTAAGTCATAAAATGTTCGTCTTCCCAGCTACCAAACAAACATTAAGGCTGCTTATACGACCCACCTCTCTTTACTGAGATACCTTGAGTACCTACCTATATATGCATGTCTTAACTTCGCTTTTGGTAATGCAATTATTGTGTCAATCATAAATTATGTTTAGACATGTAATTTAAGATTTAAATGATCAATTTGATTCTGTCTCATACAGAATAGGTTCATCAAAGTTAATAGTGCTAACTAAAATTGACGTTTGAGATCCTTGGAGCTTTACCTTCTGAAGTTTCTCTATTAAATTACGTCACGTCTTCAGTTACAGGAATTATATTTTAATTACGTCTAAAACCCAAATTTCCGGTTTCGTCACCTTTTAGTTAATATCGAAATTGTTTTGTAAAACAAACTCGTGTAGTGAAATACTGCCATGTCCACAATTAAAATACTACCCTGTATTAATTAAAAATAATAATTTAGAGTTGACTGGCCTTGTGGCTTAGTGGGTAGTAGCTCTGCCTGCGAAGCCGAGGGCCGTGGGTTCGATCCCCACCCAGCACCCAGTGCAAATATTTGTGTGATGAATTCAAATGTTTGCACTGTGTCTGAGTGTTTCTGTGTATAATAAGTATGTATTATAACAACTATATAAGTATTATATCAGCCATATTACAAGATTTGCTTAGTTTGGGGTCAGTTGGTGCTGAGTGTAAATTATCCACCAATATTTATTATTATTACTACATAAAGTATAATAATATACGAGTACTAAGACGAAAAAAAACTTTTACTAAGAACATAATGTTTTTTGTAATTGTTTGTGTTTTTGTAATTAATGTATTCGTTGTTTTATTACCCTCATGGGACCACCTTTTAAAAACACCCATTCGAACTAATTACATTTGCAATGTAAAATTTACTTCCAAACACTCTCAATTTGTTTTAATTTACCCGTCAAATGTTAATACATCGGAATAATGAAACCTTTCCTTCAGAATATGATTAGTTAACAATTAAAAATTATTGTTTTAAAATTTTCACTGAAATTGATTGAATTTTTGAAAAAACTGTATTATTACTTAACTCATTATTATTATTTTGGTTTTACTCAAATCTTACGAAATATCATGCAAATACCTACGTTTAAAGAATAAAAAGTTTCATACAAACTTTCTTCCCTTATTTCACCCCTTTGGAATTTGAATTTTGAAAAACACTGAACCTAATACGTTATCATTATTGATGCCCTGTCAGACTCTCTTTCTACGAAAAACGTAATTTCGGTTTAGGTTTTAGTCGGTAGGGGCTTCATTAGGGTTCCGTAGCCAAATGGCAAAATACGGGACCCTTATAGATTCGTCATGTCTGTCTGTCCGTATGTCAAAGCCACTTTTCTCCGAAACTATAAGAGCTATACTATTGAAACTTGGTAAGTAGATGTAATCTGTTAACCGCATTATGAGATTGATACAAAAAAATAGAAAAAAACAAAAAAAAAAATAGGGTTGTCCCATACTTAGAACTGAAACTCGAATTATTTTTTTCAAATCATTGCGTGTGGGTTATCTATGGATAGGTCATCAAACATGATATTGAGGTTTCTAACATTTTTTTAACCTAATTAGTTTGCGCGAAAAGTGGTAAAAGTGGCTCTTCCAAAGTGGTAAAAAGTGTCCCCCCTCCCCTGTAAATTCTTAAATAAGAGAATGACAAAAATAAAATAAAGTGTATGATGTACATTACCATGTAAACATTCAACGAAAATAGGTTTGAATGAGATCTAGTACGTTGTTTTATTTTAATACGTCATAAATCGACCATTGTTAAAACACTGATTAAAGTAACAACGAACTACAAGAACTTTTATATTGTGTTACTTGCTGCTACGGAACTCTTCATGGGCAATTTTATTTTTTATCGTCGTAATGGTGTCGAGCCCGACACATCTGCTGTGTCCTTTCAAGGTGGACAGGCGGTTATTTTAGATTATGAACTTACCCAACCCAGCGTGAGTTTATAAACCTACATTATAGGTATCGTACATTTAAATTCGACAATAAACGAATTTACTTATAAAAATAAGTATGGCGGCGCGGGACACATGACGTTTCAAGCTGTCACCGAGCGAGATACGTTGCATCCCGTTTCATAATTTGACGGTTTCACGCCCAATTAGTTATATTTATTGATTATAAATAATCCGTTAAATTGTAAACAGTATATAATTATACATGACGGTTCGCAATATTTCGACCTGATTACAATGTCGCTAGTGAGATTGTAATATAACGGCGTTTATAATATAACATGTTATTCACTCGCTATTGCACTCAACTTCAAAATTTAATAACAAAATATATGAAGCAGTAAAAATAAACTTGCAATATGTTACCTTATTGCTCTCAACGATGTCCTCATGGGAACCGCAGGATAGAAAAGAGATATTATGAAAATAGAAATACGGGGAAGTACAAATAAGGTGTATCCATACTGTTATAATTTTGAAAACGGACAATCATATTAAAATTATATAAATAAACTATTGTACTATTAATAACTTACTTTCTTCTCCTTCTCTATATAAACTATTATAGGTGTGCAAAATTCCATACTCCTCCGTCCGCGCAATTTTCGTAAAAAGGTGTACAAAGTTTTTCCTTCAAGTATTAATAGATGGTTGGATCAAGGATCAGATGCAGAAGGCGGCCATCCTAGATACAGCGCGCATCGTCAGGATGTTTCTCTCTCTGCAGCCCTAACCACCAGTAGCTTGGACCCTGCCCCGCGCCCCGCAGCTGGCGACGCCCTAGTTAAGTTTTTAAGTTTTTTTATAATGTGGTTTATTTTATAATATCCATTATAAAAAGCTAAAAAATTAAGACGAAAAATAAGTGACTGAAAAATAAATAAAATACCTACACAATAATATTTTACCAGCATAGTGGCTTATTTGGTAGTAAGTCTGCTTGCTAAGCTCGTGGGTTGGATTTCCACGCAGTGCAAATATTTGTGTGATAAACATAAGTATTGGTTTTGTATCTGGGTGTTTGTATTTAAATTAATAAGTATGTGTTTACATCCATATAAATAATTATGTTAGCTATCTGGCTCCCATTGTAGAAATTTTGCTTAGTTTGGGGTAAGATGGCGTTGTGGGTGATATGTTCACAAAAAAAGACTTATCTGGTTATCATTCATGAATTCATTTTTTCACAAGCGTTATTTATCTCGTTTACTTGCTGACATTGGCACGATTGCACTAGAGCAGCTCTTTAACCACTTGTTCATAAAAATTATTCTGCATACGAATATTGAGGTCAAATGGCAAACAGTTTTGAAACGTATGAAGGTATGAGTAGGTACTTGGCTAGGTATCGCTTGTATTGTGTTATGTTATAAAACGCACGCAATGTTAGTTCTGTACGCATAAATTAATTTATGTATTTAGGAGCTGTCAATTTATTCCTATTAAAAACTTTAGTTGATTGACCAGGCAGTCTTAGCTTGTAGATAGTATTAGCGTTGTAAGAAAATCAATTAAATTTTAACTCTTTTATCTCTTTAAACTTTCGTTTTCCATTGTTTAAAACTGGGGGAGTGCGCAGCTCTTCGTGATCTACTCGTAATACCACCTGTGCTTGTTTGCCGGATTTAAAAAAAGAGGATGTTCTCAATTCAATTGTATGTTCTGTTTTATATGTTTTATGTGTCCGCCCCGGCTTCGCCCGTGGTATATTATATAGCACTCATCAGGATACATATACAATACAACGTATAAATATACCGTACATATACAACGGTGAAAGAATGACTGAAATCGGTTCAGTCATTCCTGAGAATATCGCTTTCAAACAAAACACCTCTTCAGCTACCTGCTACGCCACCTGTCGGAAATTGGTCGTACTAACTCAGATTTAGAAACAAATTTGATTAGCAAAGGTTTACATTCAACAAAGGAGTTGGAAAATGAATACTCAATGACGCAATCTGTCATGTGTCATGTCAAAGCACTAAACGTACGAAAACTCTCAAAAAGATATATTTTTTCCGATTTTGTTACATTCTTGTTTCATGCTCTGCTTCTATTGATAGTAGCGTTATGTACTATAGCCTATAACCTTCCTCGATAAATGGACTATCCAATAAAAAAAGAGTCTTTCAATTCGGACCAGTACTTCCCGAGATCCTAGCGTTTAAACAAACAAACAAACTCTTCAGCTTGTTGCGATGCCCGGTCACATGGATTTCGCTGACCAACAAGTCATATTCAACATTACTCAATTGGAGGCGGTGGCGTGATTCCCACCGCGTTGCAAGCAGTTCCGCGAAGCATCGGACCGCCCGGAAGATGGACACCGATCGGCGATCGGCGTCCTTTAGCGTTACTTCGTAGTCTCATATCGACGCGTTGACACTTAATATAATTAGTTGTAATTTAAATGTAACTATAAATTTTAATAAATAATTTAATTTACAAAAAGGTTGTTTTTGCAACTCCTGGACCTAGCTTTATAATACTAGTATAGATGCGATTGCTCCGCCAAT
The DNA here is from genome assembly GCA_017562165.1 of Ectropis grisescens. NCBI lineage: Eukaryota > Metazoa > Arthropoda > Insecta > Lepidoptera > Geometridae > Ectropis > Ectropis grisescens. Next base: position 13,243,546 of record CM029767.1, on the reverse strand, counting down.
TGTGAATCGATTTTGATGATTATATTTTGTTTAGTAACTAAATCATACTTCAGAGGTATTTCGATTTAGCGGTTTTAGTGTAATCTTAAATTTGCATAGGTGAACACAGTTCCAATGATTTAGTGAGGTTTTAGAGTAAACGAATAAAATATCACTGCTGTACCTATGCAAATTTAAGATTTCACTAAAACCGCTAAATCGAAATACCTTTGAAAGATCATACATACTTAAGAGGTACATATTTGGATTCAGCTAGTTTCATCAAGTTTATTATTTTTTTTCAACTGTGGATAAGTACTTATAAGTTTGTCAAGAGGTCATTCGAACAGTATTGGATTTCAATACGAGGCGCAAGCGGTGTGCTGTCATCGCTTCGGCAGAGTCCGGATTATTACGTCGTGCGAGGCTGCTTGAAGACATTTCGGACGGGAGCACATTCCTCCTCCGATAGCCGTCGTGCGACCACGTAGTTCGGGAACTGTCTCACGTCTCGTTGATAAGAACTTTCTAATAAGAAAATTGTACCACGTGTCTAATCGTGTAGTACCTACTTTGTGTTAAACTCACTTGTAAAGTTCCTACGCATTTGTTCTTGTTCGTGAACCCCATCGAAGCCCACACATCATGTTTACTGAAGAGGACCAACACCAGTACCTACCATCCTGACTCTCTTAGTACCACTTCTGCCGACATCAGAAGTGGGATACGAGCAAGACAAAGAGAAGCGTACTACGAAGAGATAACGACGGGAGCGGAGACAAACGGCGGTTACTGTTTGGGAAGGCAAATTTCAAAACACTCGAATAAGACCCCGAGAAGAGCGACGCGGATGCACGGACGTGGTGTGCAATATCAGATCTTTGTTGCTGATGATGATGAAATCGTGATACTCAATGAGGTGCTTATGGGAGCAGTATCAGCGTGGCTATCGTCAGTTTCATATCCAGGTGTGACGTGGTCATAATTTAAAGAGTTGTTTACTGCAAGATTCGTAAACACGGAAACGCCCGCCGGTGCCCTATTGAAATTAAACAACGACAAATCAGAAGAGAGCGAATCTTTAGCAACTTACGGCAGTCGTGTTATGTTGCTGTTATCAAACCGTTGCGCTGGAAAGATCTTACCACAGAGAAAATTATAGTGACAACAACGGTCGCACATATTTCACAGTTCACCTGAAATAAATTATCGCCAATGTCTACAACAAAAACTACAAGCTGTTAGCTACTTGAACCTTGAGTCAAGTACCGGACCAAAAAAATCAAGTGTGTGAAGACATCTCGGTTGTCAACAATTAAATGTTTTCACTGTGCGAAAATTGGACACAAGCTAGCTGATTGTATACGCAAGTAGCAGGCGAAAGGAAAAGCGACTAACAGACAGCGCGTTTAACCTTCGAGACATGACCCTCATCAGCAAGTTGCAACCACAAGCTCGACCGTTTGCTACAAAGGTGAAAACCAAGGACACATCTTCACTCGCTGCCCAGTGGGACGCAGCAGCATCGAGACATCGCGCGTACAACATAGCGAGCGATGGGTTGTCATGTGCATTGTCGATCCCCAACAGGACCGTTTTAATCAGGTCAGTCGTTTTCAATTTGAGTCTGGTGCTGAATGTTATCTTATTAAAGAGCGTGTGTGAAAAAAAAATGTTGTCGTAAATGCGAGCAAAATATGGCTTACAGGGGCTAGTCAGCCAAGTGTCCCTATACAGTAAAATGCAGATTTTAAGTGTTGTTGAGAAGGATAATAATTTAATTGAAATTTGGTTGCATGTTTTGCCTGATGCCAATTTGCGAAGTGATATGATAATAGGCTGTGTAAAGATTATCTCATGGATTTTAGTATTAGCATTACCGCGACACATTTTGTTCCATGACAGACAATGTAGACAATAATTGCAATTTACATCTAGTCCCGGTTGGCACACGGTAACGGACCATCTGGTTACGATACCTAACTAAAATAATTTAAAATTAATTGACACCTTAGTTTCCAAAGAACAAAAATCTTTGATTATATCTCAGTTAACCCATTATTTGGACTATTTTATGAGCGGGATGACGTGAATTCGCGTGACGACATGTGAATGTAATATTCGTCAAGCAGATTTTAATTTAACTGATTGCAATTAATTGAAACCTTCATGTAAAAGATTGATTTGATACCGCGAGTCCACAGGTGGTAGCTTAGTGTCTTTAAACAATAATGATAAAAAGACATGGCACGCGTAGATTTCTTGTCGCGAAATCATCCCCCGTGTATCGGATCTGAGTTTAAAGCAGAATTTAAGAAAATAGTCAAACTTAGCTGAACTAATTTGTAATTGGTTACTTGCTGAAAAGTAGCGCGACTTTGAAATGTCTAAGCTCATTACTGATCTAACTAGTGGACAATTAAATGATGACTGAACAACAGAACTTACGATATTCGCAAAGGTCTCCATCGTAAGATGCAACGTAACAGTCGTACTTAGTGCTTACCAATATTACCTGGAGCGATCAGATTGTCAGTCGTGAACAACGACATGAATCAGTCATTCATTTCGGCTAAAATCTTAGAGAAATTTGATGACATTTTGAGCATAACAGGGTTATTGTTAAAGTTAATGTTAACTACAGTAGAAACAAAAGATCGTTCATATCAAGACTCCTTAGTCAACGTCAACTTGTTATTTTTAACTGTACAATCAATGTGTGACAAAAGAACTGTTTATTGATAAGGTGATACAGCCCGTTTCATTTATCCGCTCACAACCTAGAGTTCGAGACATAAATGTGGTGTGAGATGATGCCTGACACATAGAGCATGCCGCCACTTATGAAACGCGTAAGTTTGTTCAAACAAAGGCGCACGTAAATCAATTCTCTGTTGGTGACTTTGTTTTGATTATGAATGAGAAACGTAATCAAACAAAATTTGATCAGAATTATGAAAGTCCCTTTGTGGTCATAGAGTTGTAGAGGTTCTTTGAGGAGACGCTATAGATTAAAGACGCTTAATATTTGTAATCGTGCCTAAAAGTATGCACACGATAAGTTGAAAAAGATGACGGAGAATCAAAGTATAACTGACAAGATTGTAGTAGAGGAAAGTAACGATGGTCTAACGATGGTTAGAGATGAGAATAGTGCGTTGAGTTTGCATAATGGTCGGACCGTACCAGAGGTTGTCGTGTAGCCGTAGCTCAGTAGAAATCGGCGTCTACTGTTTAGTAGTCCGTGAGTACGCGGTAGGCAGTCAACTCTGGCGAAGGTCTGGATGGGTTTCAAGGGAAACCATTGTGAGTCTGGTGGTGACTCGGCGATCCTGGAGGGATGCGCATGGACCAGAGATTATGTAGAGCTCAAGCACATGTTTTGATTCAGCTGTGATCTATGTGACTCTAGTGAGAGTACATATTTTGGTTATCAAGTCAGTCGTGTATTTGATTTTCCCAATTCTTTTGTTTGTTGATGTTGATTTCTTATCGAAGCGCCATAAAAAAAATGTATTGAGAGCCTCCTCCTCTTTTTGTGAAGTCAGTTATAGATAGAGTTTTGTTGAGTTACTGGTTTTCTGTCAATTGATTTGACGAAAGGTCAGGAGTGACCGAGCTATGTGATACTGTGCTTGGAATATTGTTCCAGATGAACACACAGAGACGTGTGTCCAGCAGGATGGCCGTGTCAAGAGGTCATTCGAACAGTATTGGATTTCAATACGAGGCGCAAGCGGTGTGCTGTCATCGCTTCGGCAGAGTCCGGATTATTACGTCGTGCGAGGCTGCTTGAAGACATTTCGGACGGGAGCACATTCCTCCTCCGATAGCCGTCGTGCGACCACGTAGTTCGGGAACTGTCTCACGTCTCGTTGATAAGAACTTTCTAATAAGAAAATTGTACCACGTGTCTAATCGTGTAGTACCTACTTTGTGTTAAACTCACTTGTAAAGTTCCTACGCATTTGTTCTTGTTCGTGAACCCCATCGAAGCCCACACATCATGTTTACTGAAGAGGACCAACACCAGTACCTACCATCCTGACTCTCTTAGTACCACTTCTGCCGACAAGTTTAATTTTTTTTGAACTCAGATTTTATTTTTTTGGAGAAATATTAATCATGCGTATCTCGAATAAACGACATCACATCACCACGTTTCGTGGTTGACGCCCCTAAGAGAGGTTTTAATCCATTTTCGCAATAAGAACATCCAAGCTATGGAATACATTACTTAAAATTCGATTCAATTTCAAATTCGAATCTATTATTGGCTAAAAATAGAAAAGATTAAAAAAAAATGTCCATGAAAATCTTCTTAAGCGCTCATTGGAGTTTATTAAACTAGTAAGTAGCTAGTACCGACGTAGTTCCCATTTCCAGGATTTTCCGCGATAAAAAGTAAGTAAAGTAGTTTGTCTTATTCAAGATTCATGTGTAGGTATACCTTTTTTATAAGCATTTCTATGTATCAAATTTCAACCAGATTCATGTTGTAGTTTTTGCATGAACGAATAACAAACGTAAATTTCCGCGTGTACATAAAAACCATTCGCGCTTATAATATTAGTAAGATTAATATTTAAAATACATATTCCGCTTTTCTATAACCATCTATAGCTATGATTCTGACGGTTGCTATATTCTTAACATAATTTTATTAGATTAACAAATAAAAAGATAATTAAACTGAGCATTATTGTTTTCTTATTAGCATAAGTGATATTTAAAGTGTTTAAATATCTGATAAATTGCTGTAATTTTAAGCCAGCGGCGCCCACTAGTGGTGGTCACATTAACTTAATTGTAAGTAACACAAAACATTAATATTCATAAGTGATGTAACTACATCATTATTGACCTATGGACAACCTTGTCGCTCCAATAACTACGTTCTTTTTATTTTGACTGGTACTTATTTGTTTTTGTGAATATTGTGATAAAGTGGTACATTGTTAAGGGCTTAATGATAAAGTGTGTTTTGAAAGAAGCACGCTTATACTAGTTTGGGAGTAAGAAAAACATTTTGGTGGATTGTGGGCGATGTGCTGATAATTTGTCGTTATATAATAAATAAATATTGGTGGACACTTCACACACAACACCATCTGACCCCAAACTAAGCAAAGCTTGTGTGATGGCAGCCAGATAGCTGATATAATACTTATATAGCTTTAAATACATACTTATTATACATAGAAACACCCAGACACAGTGCAAACATTTGAATTCATCACACAAATATTTGCACTGGGTGAGGATCGAACCCACGACCCTCGGCTTCGCAGGCAGAGCTACTACCAACTATAATGATTAAACTACTGAAACTATGGGTATATCTAGAATCCCTTCAAACATTGTCAAGTGTTGCACTATGTGTATTGGCTTGTTTTTCCTTTGTTCAACTGCTTTTGGATTGTCGATCGAAGTGAAAGTAGGATACCGTCGTAATGTGTATAAATACCGGCCACATATTTTCAAAATCACAGACATTCGTTCAAAACCTGCATTCCTTCCTCAGAATTCGCTGACCATATTCAAATTCATCTTGACAAGTTTACCAATTTATGTCTATAAATTGATAAATTTGTCTAGATTTCATGATATAAATATTGGTCATAACTTTCCCTCCTAACACCATCTAGCTACAAACAAACTTGGATTATGGAAGCGAGATAGCGGATATTAGTAAAGTAATTTATAAGTGTGGTACAATATTTTTAGACTGAACGTCTAAGCGTCAGTCATCGTCACGCTATCGAAAAACCTGTTCAAATGTTATGGCTAATAACAAAATATGGTATTACCGCTAAAAATTAACTTTTTTTTAAAAATTGCAAAAATCGCCGTTTACCTTTTTTTTAAATTAATTTAAGCAACTCCACAGACTCCAGATGCCATGACCTTTGTCATTTGGGTTATTTTTTTTACGTTATTCTTGAATTGGGAAAAGAAAAGGGAAATATGGGGGAGTAGAGGACATTTTCATCTTAATTCTAGTGAGTTCAATTTTTCTAAGCCGCCTCCTCCCGGCCCAGAGGCTCCACTACGGCCGGATTTCTATCTCTGGCCATCAGTAGGTTTGCTTATAAACAATGAAGGAAAATATCGTAAGGAAAGTGACATGTACTTACGAGTAGAATATTTCGGAAGTCATGCTTCGCCCACCGACCCACGCTGGACCAGCGTGGTGGATTACAACTTGACTCTCTCTTTGCGAGAGAAGGCCCCAAGTCCTAGCAGTGGAAAACATTTAAGGGATTGCTTGTGCTTATGTTATATTATTTTTTGTATGAATAAATTCAGACAATTATATTTTCTGGGTGTTTCTATGTATAATAAGTATGTATTTGAAACTATATAAGTATTATATCAGCTATCTGGCTGCCATCACACAAGCTTTGCTTAGTTTGGGGTCAGATAGTGTTGTGTGTGAATTGTCCACCAATATTAATTTAAAAAAAAAAAAGAAGACAAAAGTAGTACTAAGGTTATAATTATAATTATTATACTTGCTAATAATTCCATAAATCAATTTTCGGGTTTGTAAAACATTAATATATTTAATAAAATAAATAAAAACCTCTTCGTGATTGCGTGTTACGAGTAGTAGTAGTGGCTTTGATGACCACCTTTCACTTAGTACTACGTACGTTCTACGTAACCTATTGAATCGATATTAATAATTATGTTAATTATATGTAATGACAATGATGTAATTGGCTTTACACACAATACAGTAGCAATCATGCCAATTTAATATATAATTGGTACTTAATCACATGTTTAGTACTTAAATCCGATGTACATAAGTGTAGGTACTCATATAAAGTAAAATTAATTGACATCTGATAATACTATTAAGTAAAAGCTTTCAAAGTATAATACAATTATTAACCATGTATCCTGGAGATACTCTGGAATATTGGAAGCTTGAACTAAGTGACGAAATAGCAAAAGGAGCATCAAGAGTAAATTGGGTCCAGTAAATTTTCAAATAAATAATTTTAGGAGGATACCCCCTCAAATGTAAATTCCGAGAGCTGGTAGCAAAATTTGGGTAGGTGTTTGAGGCAAGCTGAAATCTTGTCACTCAGTTCTCCTAATAATATATCCCTACACAGAGGTGCCGACCTGGCTGGTGAGTAGCGGGGCAAAAGGAATCCCTTAATTAAGATCACCTGACCGGTATAGAGATAATTAATAGTCACTCATTAGCTATCTCTATTTTTGAGAATCCTTATTTTTTAGTTATACGATTAAATAACATCCAATTTACATTTCAAATTGCCTCAAACCAATTTTTTGTATCTTTGCAAAACATATTTGCACGCAATGTTTATAATGTTTTATAATGTTACTTAATTACGATTTAATTAATTGTTTATCGTGATTAAGTCGTGTACATTATAAACATTATGTGTTAAAATCGAGAAAGTCTAACAACGTTAAAGCCCCGACTAAATAAAAATTGCATATTGCCTCAAACACATGGACTGTACAAAAAAAAAATTTTTTTTAAGTGTATGGATCCATTTTGCCCCCGCTCTCACCAGATCAGACTTTCGTGTTGGGGAATAATAGGAGAGCTATTTGTTTAACAGTTATGCACCTACCTAGTGATATGACTCTTCGGAGAGTCTCTCTGGGGAAGTACCACGCATTTGCCAGTTATAGTACCGCCAAACAGCAATGAGCAAAAATACTGTTTTCCAGTTTGTAGGAAAATGTCAAGATAAGCAGATAAATTATCATATTATATGAGTGAAGAGCGCAGTAGAGTACTGGACAGTGTTCTGAACTCTTCGTTTTCGAATAGTAGCGTGCACTGTGCTGTTATGAGCATACTTGTTGCATACGTGTTACTTATCTGTACGCTTTTGGAACATCTACAATGCCCGTAAAGGGCAACTAACTTGTAAAAGTTACTATACCGATTATTATTGTAGAACCATAAGGTACATTGTAAACTTAATGGCAAATAAAGATTTGAATTTGAATCATCAGAAAAGATAAACTGTATATGTATGCTACTCAACCATGCATAAAATGTTTGGATTAAATCTTCACTCCACTCAGAAATCAATCATAATTATTTTAGAGTGATACAGCATCTGTCACGTCTAGTTTTACGTGTCACAAAGAAAACATAACGTAATTTATAAGATAAATGTATGATAAAACAGCGCTTCAAAAATAAGCGAGACGTAAACTGGCTAAAGATTTACTTTCACTAAATATTCAGACGAATAATTTCATCTCTGAGTTTTTTATATATACACACAAGTAGAATTTTATTTTCATGTAGAAATTTTTAGAAAAGTTTTCAGGTAGCTAAAAGAGTGTCTGAATCATAACATAATCATAATATAAGCAGAACTTCTATTGTTAATAATAAATATCCCTTGATTGGTAGACAATTCACACACAACACCATCTTACCCCAAACTAAGCAAAGCTTGTACTATAGTTCTTACTACTTTTATATGATACAAGTTTTTTTACATACTAGCGGCCCGTTTCGGCTTCGCTCGAATATAATCTATATCTTAATATAATGTATATAAACTAAACGACACGTAGTTTATCTACAATTTGAATGGCATAAAAAAGGTTATAATGACGCAACCTTAAAACATACACACACACACGCAAAATTTTTCTTTCGATTGGACCAGTAGTAACCGACATCCTAACAACAAACAAAGAAACTCTTTAGCTTTAAAATATTAACTAGATGTCCGCCCCGGCTTCGCCCGTGGTCGCCCGGCTTCGCCTTACATAGCAATCATCGGGATCCCGTACAAATCCAACGGTGAAAGAATGATTGAAATCGGTTCAGTCATTCCTGAGAATATCGCTTTCAAACAACCTACCTTCAGCTACCTGCTACGCCACCTGTCGGAAATTTGTCGTACCAACTCAGATTTAGAAAAAAAATTTGATTAGCAAAGGTTTATATTCAATGACGCAATCTTAGACATATGCTGTCATGTCGGCAAGCACGGTAAGAAAACTCTCAAAATGGAATATTTTTTCCCGTTTTTTGTGACATTCTTGATTCATACTCCGCTTCTATTGATAGCGTAATGTTTTATAGCCTTCATCGATAAATGGACTATCCAATAGAAAAATAATCTTTCAATTTGGACCAATACTTCCCGAGATCCTAGCGTTCAAACAAACAAACAAACTCTTCAACTTTATAATATTAGTATAGATAGTATAGATTAAGTATAAATTTTTAAAGCTTAGAATTGTATGAATCTCGAAACTCATCAAAATCTGCCCCGCTGACCTGGCGCATGGCGTTGCCACGTTGGAACGAGTTCATAAAGTGAAATACTTCAACCACATTATTATTGCGGATCTATGGGACCACGCCAACCAATGCGATGGAGCGATAGATGAGGGCTATCTATCTAGTAGTCCGCAGTAATGTGTTGGCGAGACGATTGGCTCGTTGTAGCTTCTATGTAGAAGTACAGCCGATCATTAGCTTCTTCTCTAACGTGTAACTAATCTCTGGACGAACTACATCGAGGTTATCATGAACGAAATGCGCGTCTACTACTAGTATATGTATAAATAAATATTGGTGGAAATTTCTCCACGCAACACCATCTAACCCCAAACTAAGCAAAGCTTGTACTATGGAAGCATAGTAATGTGTATTAAACTCGTATAATAATTCGTGGAGGATATGTCATGCGCCCGTCGCATATCCTAATTTAGGTATTTTATTGTACTTTTTGATAAGTAACATCAGTTTTTTCTAGCTTGCTGAATATTTTTAAACAAGTAATTTCGTGAAAAAAGATGGAGTTAATTTTGTTTTTAGATGTGTCACATCTTTCAGTAGTGGGATATTTTTTATTTGTATAATTTCGTGAAAATGGACAGAAATTTGAAATAGGAGACCTGGGAAACGCACGGTATTTGATGTAACCAAAGAGTTTACATATACTACGCATAGAGTAAGATTTTCTGTACGGTCCCTTTGTGTCAATCGTATGCAGATGGCGTTAATCAATGGATGGCGTGCATTTTTTCTATGGCAACACAGCTATGTGCCGCGACAAAAGTATGACACATCCACATGATGCTACCCGTGCTTTCAGTGTAAAGCGTTTGTGCCAACTCTATACGTAGTATTATTTTTTTATAATTTAGAGTGACAAGACGAGCTGGACATGTGCCTGATGGCAAGCAAAATGCCAGCCACAAACAACACAGTGACACGCAGCTATTGGAACATGAAGAGTCCAAATAATTGCCTAGCACTGCACTGCGCTCGTCACCCAGAGATCTAAGATATTATATCTCTAAGCCCTTTAATTTCTCTGGTAACATTGCCCTTCAAACCGGAACACAGTAATGTTTGCACATTAATGCAAAGTATATGTAAACTCTTTGTTTGTAGCCAATGAGCGCACGCGGCACGCGGAGCCATCCCGCTTTGCGTGATGTTGCTACCACGTCGTATTGTCGGTCAACATGTACGCACATGTGTGACGAGATAGAGTAAGGAAATTAGAGAAGGAGAATGAATCAGCTGTGATCAAAGAGTTTACATATACTACGTATAGAGTTAGAACAAACGCTTTACTCCGAAAGCACGGGTCTGATCACTTTTGCCTTGTCGCTTTTGTGGAAGTGTCATACTTTTGTCGCGGCACATCACTATGCCGCCCTAGGTAACATACACCTCATCTGCTTACGATTGGTACATAGGAACCGTACGGAAAAACTTGATCTATAAAATCATATCAATCCATACATCCATCAAATATAATGTTACACATCATTTGTGACTACTTAAACGATCACTCGTTTATTATTATTATTTATCTGTGTATTGCAAAATATCCTAATAAACTACTTAATTTTCATTCTAACTCGTGGCTGGTTTGTTTTCTAAAACCGCTTATATTCTGAACACATGCGAATTGCAACTTATTTAATGTATATTTAGAATCTAAGCTCGGACCTAATCAAGCTAATATTATGCGTATATTTAGATAAAATAATAATAAATTTAGAATAAAATCACGCACATATAAGAAGATAACAAATTTACCAGATAAATAATAATAAAACTATTATAAAAACGGGTTTTGGTGAAATTAAAAAAAAAAAATAAATTAATTAACGTTTTTCCGTAAGTGGCTGTTTGGTCAAAACGGTTCATCAATCTTGATTTCAGCTGACGACTTAAAAGAAAAATAATTTAGATGATTAAGTATAAAAAAGACCTTTGGAAAACTTTATCTTGAACTTGGAACTATACTATATTTGGTAATAGTACTTTTGACTCAGTACTGTTTTAAATGTATAAAAAAATAGCAGCGCCCCGCGGTTTTACCTGCGCATTCCTATTCCCGTCATTTTCCGCCATTCCAGACTATAATCTGTGTTCCGAGTTTCAACTAGATCCGTGCAGAAGTTTTTATGTGATTGAGCAACAGATTTTCAAACATCTAAACTTTCGCTTTGTAATATTAGTAGGGTTTAAGTAGCCAACGATACAAAACTTAGCTAGGAATCATCTCAGTTAAATAAGCTCCAAAAACACATAACATTCTGTCGATTTCTTTGACTACATTGACCCAGGCAAAAAACGCGTACACACGCAGAAGCACGGACACGTGAAACATATCATCTATATCTATATATGTATTTAAAAGTGAAAGGCCACTCATCACGAAACCTCAGAAATTAACGAACTAAAAGGCTATGCAAAACTTTAGACTCCTTGATAGGAGGATAAAAATTTGCACAGAAGTGCCTTTTAGTACGTAGGCACTCGCTAAGATGGAGTTTTGCAAAATTTTATCCCTAAGAGGGTAAAATTGGGGATGTAAGTTATACATAAACGCATAGGGTCTAGAAATTTTAAATTTTGCACAGATTTTTCTCCTATAATGTAGGCGTCTACTAATGAAGGGGTTATCAACCTTCCACTCCCAAAGGGATGGAATAGGGGATTAAAGTTTGTATGAAGGTTTTTATTCCTTAGACATATTTGCATGCAAAATCGTCATTCATTCATTCAAACCCTTAGGGGCTAGAAACTTAAAATTCTGCAAACGTATTTTACAAATGATTTAGGGATCTGCTAAGGAAGGATTTATAAAAATTCCATCTCCAAAGGGGTGAAATAAGGAATAAAAGTTTGCATAAAACTTTTTATTCGTTGTACATACCTATAAAGGGGATGAAAATTTAATATAAACGCTAAAACGCGACACGCGCGAACGCTTGTAAAACGGTGGCAAAAGCTAGTTTTTAAAAACAGTCTTGCGCTTGGGAGAAATCTCGCGTGACGACGGCGGCAATGAGGCTCACATGGAAGGAATCGATTTACTTTCGGTCTGAAGGTAGATACCCAGATTATAATCATCAGGGAATATCCGCTCAGACAACGCATTCCATAGTTTTGTTATCCTTACTACGAAAGTAGACTCAATTTTTTGTAAATGTTCTTAGAATATCAACTATGGAACGATGTTGCTTTTTTAAACTACGAGGTGTCAGCTAAAAGGGAGCAAGGTGCTATTAAACAATTAATTTTTAAGAATAAATATAAGACTTTTCAAATAGCTCATATAGATCGAGTCGATCAAAAACGGTGAGCAGACGATCTGGTCAATAGATAAATGTTTATAGACCGATCAAATTATAATGCAGGTGAAGCCGACTGAAATATGCCAAAAGAACTTCCGAGGAGATGTCAAATACATTTACCGTTCCATCTCGAAACCAGACGGATATTTCCGTGTATCAATATCATGTCATGTGCCCGAGGGGAAATGTGGCCGTCTTATTCAGTATTTCAGGATCGAGTATTGAACTGTGCGACTCAAAGAGTAAAATGTAAAATGAGAAATGGTTTATTGAAAAATGTATCATAATAAAAAAAGGATAGGATACTTACATGGTTATATGCACCAGAACATTAAATTTAAAATTAACGTATTTAAATCACAAGCAAACGTTAAAAAAGGCAAAGGCAATTTTAGGCCGCTCGTGTGTTTGCAAATAATGCAAATATCCATTTTTAACCTTTAAGTACCGACGCTTGGTCTGACAGACAATGGCAGAGGTCGAATGCACTAGTTTAATGAGTTAACGAAGACGTATCCCCCCGTGTTTCCATATACCCCTCGAGCTGTCGCCAGGCAACGTTCGAGGATAGTGGCTGTGTCGGCGCGTGCGATTTCGGTGAGTTATAACTTTTATATAATTACGAGTGGTCTGACAGAGCACTCGTCTGTACTTATGTAACTTTTTTGGATACGTGTTTTTTCTGAGATTACTGTTTTTCTGTTTTGTTTTCAGCTGGTTATAAAAATGGATGAGCCGAGTACATCTGGTGTAAGCCAGGCTCAAATAAAAAAAATGTGTTTTTGTCTCATGAAAGAAACGTGTAACTACGCCTCACAATAAAAATCACAAAGGGATAATAGTGGAATGGCTCAATGATAGATAGAGTCTGAATCTTATGATATCGACCTGAATTGTATTGTCCTAGAGAGTGGCCATGATCGACATCTAACAAATTTGGCACTTGCATGAAACATGTGTGCATACAATGCAGGAATGCCAGTATGAAAAAAGTGTTTGTAAATTTTGAAAGATCGTGTGACTTTATGCCTTGCATTTATAAAAAAATGTTTTATACTTTATCTAATTCATATTTGAATTATTTTTTACTTATTAATCTCTGAGAAAAAAATACTTTGTGATTGAAAAACGTTTAATTAATTGATAAAAAATAATTATTAAGATAGGACTGATATTTTTCTCTCAAAGGTCACAAGAGTTCAAATGTATATTTTTAACCAATAATAAATGTGAAAACTTTTGTGTTTCGTTTTATTTATACCACAACTAGATATATTAACAATACATCCGATTTTTTAGCCTCACTAGCCTCACTTAGGCTATGGTGGTCCTGCAGACGTCACGTCGGTACTTATGTAACTAAAATGGCACGTCGGTACTTAAAGGTTAGAGTCTTACTGCAGCTAACAACAACAGAGCTAATAACTTTGAAATAATTGAACTAATTTTGATGCAACATAGCTAGGAATACTCGCGACTAATACACCAGATAAACAACAACAATATAAAATTAAACTCGATCCATATCCACCAAGTCCTAGTAGTGAGAGCATAAAGTGAGCTGCGTTATTAAGTTGAAAGAAAAGTTTAAGTTAAAAGAAGCGAACTGCGAAGCGGCTGCAGAAATTCAAAGAATAATTTGAACCAACGATTCGGCATAACGTACAAAATTTGATTCTACGAGTATACCCGAATGTCTTTTTGCTTTTTAATAAAATCTGAATCCTTAAGTCTTTGCAAGCTGGTTAAAATGTTTCGGTCGATAAAATGTTTCATGAATTTCAAAACTTTAACATATTAACTGATGCGTTAGGAATTCTAGATATTCCTTGCACAATTGTTTTATTTTTTACATTATTATTTTATTAATAATTTTAATTCTCCATTTTACTTCAATCTGGATGTTGTACGCAAATTCGTTGCTTAAGGGAGAAATAACGTTAACAGTCGCAATATTAATCTGTTAGCCACATTACTAACATAATATGCATGCCAAAAAAATGTTTACGTCATCCTTGTATTATTACACTAATAACTGTTATATGTACGTACCAACTTGTTCTTTGTTGCAATAAAAATATTTTTAAAATGTAATAATACTGAGACTGCTAAACTTTTATGACTTATCTTTGTGATGAGACTAGCGCTCCGCCCCAGCTTCGGCTGTTGTAAATATAGCACTTAGTGATCAAATACAAATTATACAAAGGTGAAAGAATTTTTGAAATCGATCCAGTAGTACATGGTTTCAAACGAACAGGCTCTTCAGTTTTATAAACTTAGAATAGATTAAGCTCATTGAGTCAAAAATACTTGAATCGATTTAATAATAAATGTCTATTTTATTACCGCTTCTAAAAATACAACTAAAACGTCTAACCTATGATACAATCGTTATTTGTGACTTTCCTCACACGTAATAATGAAAGGAAGTAACTTACTACCGTAAATAATAGCAGAGACGGGAGAAGACGGCCCTTAAGCAAGATAATACTTACTATGTAACTGATATGGGCTTCACAGTATCCATTACTACTTGCTTTGCGACTACCGGATAGGTATCCAATAGAAACGCGATATCTGTTAATTGAGTAAGCTGATCCGAAAGTTATCTAGACAATGTTATCGGAATGAGCAGCCAATTATTTCTATTTTTTTCATTGTTGTTGATCGAACGAGGATTTCTAAATTGAGACTCTACCATAGAATACATAATATACGCTACACTAATAATTATGTAATATGGTTTGAAGTGCAATGTTTCCATAAAAATTACAGGGCAAAGTTGAAACCATTTTATATCTCAAGCTACCAAATGGAGTGGAGTGCTAGTAATAATACTTGATTTAAAGTATTTTTCATCTATTATTTTAAAAACATGTTAGCATTATACCTCTCTATACTCGTATAAACAAAAACTTTTGCTCACTTATAAGTGTACGAAAGTACTTTATAATTTCTTACTATTCAGTCCGTGCAATTTTGTTTGCAGGGGTACCCTTTCATACAAATTTGCAATATCCTTCACGAGGTCTGAGCCCACCGGTGGGCTGGTCTTTCTATTTTATATATTTGAGGCCATATGCCATTTTATACAAACGTAATAGTTTAATTTTTGTAGAATAAACAACCAACTCGCCTGATGGTAAGCGAGGTTGTGGTCCAAGATGACGCACGTTGATTTAGAAAATACTCATTCATTTTGATCTTGTAAAGTTCTAGATTATATCTCTCAGGGAACAAGGAGGCTGACTAATTGTTCCACTCACAAACTGTACTTATGCGTAAAATGAACTCAAACCATTTTATGCGAATTTTGGGAATATTATTAACATATTATATAAGAGAGCAAGAAAAACTGCTGTCCGTTTTAAGTTCTTTAGAAGGACGTAAAGACTAATCGATACGCAAAAACCGATGAGACCTTCGTTCTATTTCATGTACGTAAGCGCGAACCTCTTGAAATATACTAAGAGCCTCTTTTACCTTCTCTTGATTGAGTTGAGGGTGGTTTAAGTCGGCGACGAATTTAGCTCCACAAGTGTGAACTTAATCTGACAGCTTATTTTGAACCTTATTCACAAAGCAAGGCGTCATGCCAACAGAAAAATGTCACATAACAATTCAAACCATAATAGTCCAGGATCCCTAGTATAATTTTTGCAATTGATTACTATCAAGCTTATTTTGAGTGAAAAATTATAAAAATCATTTTGATGAGACGCCTAACCTGTAAAAAATCTCGATCGTGGTAGCTAAATAAAATAGAAAATAGCTAATAAGATAAAATATTTCTGAGCGTAGGACCGGGATAATGTACCACGCAATTTGTAGGACAATATGACTGTTAAATTATATTAATATAAGCAAAGTGTGTGTTTGTGAATACAGATGCAACATAGCTTAGGCCATCCCTAAAGTTAGATGTTAGAATTATCGAATATATTTTAAAGTCCTATTCCATGTTGACCATAATAACAGCCAGTATTTATCGTAATAACAGCCATTGTAAGTAGGTTTGAGCATCTGAATGAGATCTCTTCATCGGTCTATGTATAATTTAGATGAGCTTAATGCACGCAGTAAAGGAATTAGGTATACCTATATTTTTTTTATAATATAGTGACGAGACGAGCTGGACATGAGCCTGATGGTAAGCAAAATGCCAGCCACATAACAGCACAGTGACACACAGCTATTTGAACTTGCAGATTCCAAATAAATACCTAGCACTGCACTGCGCTCGTCACCCAGAGATCTAAGATATTATATCTATAAGCCCTGTAATTTATATATTTATCGTAGTTCATTGCAATTTAGCCTTGTTACGAAAGCTATAAGCTGTGACGGCTTAGTGGCTAGAATGTGGGATTCATAGTCGTAAGATCGTAGCTTCGATTTCCGCCGATTATTTTTCCAAGCGCAGATGTATCCATTTTTATCACAAAAATTTCATTACCACAAGTTTAACAGTGAAGGAAAACAAGGTAAGGAAACCGGCCTGTTCCAAAAATCTTTCGAGGTCATGCGACATCCGACAATCCGCAGTAAGCGTAGTGGGCTATGGTTTCGGCTCGCATTCGGTGGGCTGACTACGGACTCTATGCTATGCAATAAAAGTTAAAAACCATGAGCACAGAATTAAAATATAATAATTAAACTTGTTGATTCATGCATTCCAATTTTTATTACTATTTACTTAAAATACCATTTAAAAAATCAATTACGTAATCCTCTAATCTGTAATTTTTATTTAAAGTTGCGAAATGTCAAGGTTCATTACAAATTCTTACAATATTTTTGCTGTGTTAGCTACTTAGCATGTCATAACATAATTTCAATAATATAGCAATAAAATTAATACACATTGTACTTTCCGAATGCGAGTTGTGAAACGAACTACGAAGTTTATTAATAGTTTTATATAATCGAATGTATTTTATGAGGAAAAGAGTTAGGCAAGTAATAATAGAATTTAACTTTAAACTAAAATTTCAGATTCATTATTTTTTTATGTAACGTTTAGTATCATTTACTGACCATAAAATCACAAAATGTTGTTAGATCCAGTTGGAACTTCAAGCGTCATCTTGAAAATACATTTGTGGCCGATATCTCGAAAACTATGCACTTTAGAGGAAAAATAATGGAGACTATAATCGTAGAAAATAAAATTTTACATCTTTTGTTTTCAGCAAACTTTTTTTTAAGACTTACTGCTTACGATTTATGATCCATTAAATGGTAGCAATGTAGAAAAAATAAGATATATGAATTCTGTTCCCAGTAGCACAAACATTATAAATCTTTTCTATCAGATTCCTTGTTGCTTAAAAAAAGCAACATCGTTTCGTAATTGAAGACTCGAACGAAGAGTACTCCCCTTTTGTAATAAGAACAACTAGGCTGGGAAACGCATTGCCAGAGTGCAAGCATAACAAAAAAAAACAAAACAAAAGTTTTTTTTCTACAATAATGATCTCATATATTTTTTTTAACCCCCGTCCAAAAAATGGGGTGTTATAAGTTTGACGTCGATGTCTGTCTGTCTGTATGGTCTGTCTGTGTGTGTGTGTCTGTCTGTGGCACCGTAGAGCTCAAACGGATTGGCCGATTTCGATGCGTTTTATTATTTGAAAGTTAATATCCGTGCGGATGTTCTTAGCTATGTTTGGTTAATATCGATTCAAGATGGCCGCCTCCACAAAATGGCGGACAAAATATTTGTTCACAACCTACCTCAATATGGGTATCAAATGAAAGGGCTTGACTAGTAAAATACTATACACTATAAAAAATCAAATCTAAGATGGCCGCCACCACAAAATGGTTAATTATATTATTATTTTCACTACTACCACAATATGGGTATCAAACGAAAGGGCTTGACTAGTAGAAAACTTTGATTTATGATAATTTTCAAATCCAAGACGGCTGCTACCATAAAATGGCGAAATACATTACTTTTTTCGCAACTCCCTTAATATGGGTATCAAATGAAAGGGCTTGACTAGTAGAATGTTGTACAGATAACAAACCCGAGGTAGTCGAGGGTTAGTCAAATTTTTAATTTTGTTCTTGTTAATATGGGTGGACAATTCCACATAAAACCCTCTGACCCCAAACTAAACAAAGCTTGTAATATGGCAGCTAGATAGTTCATATAATACTTATATAGTTGTAAATACATACTTATTATCGGATATTGTCATATAAATACTTTTAATCGAAATAAAAACTATCCTATCTTTTAAGTTGGACCAAACTATGTACATACAATGTGCAAATTTAATGAAAATCAGTTAGGTAGTTTAGGAGTACATCGCGGACAAACAACGTGACGCGTAATTTATATATCTTAATGTCTTATTATCATGTCATTGTTACCATAAAGTGCATAGTTTCCAAGATATCGGGCAAAACAGTTTTTTCAAGATGGCGGTTGAAGGACCACCTGGATTTCTCAGCATTTTGTGATTTTATGCTTGGTAAGTAATTATATATATAATGGATCGGTTTAGTGCAATGTTGTACAAAAAAATATCTACTAATTTACTGGCCTAAGTGAGTGATGAGATGATTTAAACTAATCATGCATGATAATGAACCAGATTTGCTTATAATACATAGAGCTAAAGAACCGATGAAATTGCTGTTTACCGATGAAATTAGGATTGCGATGCGTCCTATTGTCTCTGCTCGGTAAATGAACAAGAAGCTAGTTTTTTTCTAAGAACAAATTAAGTACATATTTTATACTGTTTTCACACATTTTCGATGATAATAGTTTTGCACTTGAACCCTATCTCATCTGACGTTAAGCTACGACGTGCGATGGAGCGTGCTTGCCTAAAAGAAACCCATTCATTTTTATTCTTGACATGAAAATTCTAAGATTAGTTCCATCGGGAAAACCTACTCCGATTCAGATGTATTATGAAGAAAGTGGAGCCAACCCTCTTGGTTAGAGTCTTCGGAACCTCAACCATGAAACGAGATCACTTGTCCGATTGAAAACATGACTTGGTGATATTAGATCAATGCAGATCAACTGCGCTGTGGCTGAAATGTGCCCAATAATAAAACGATAACTGTTTAAGTTGTTGCGATGTTCAAGACTTAGAAGTCTTTTTAGTACAATAATGTCATTGACTATGACCCTTTTCCACGTGGCCTTTACTAATGTTACATTACTGATTAGTAGCGACACAGGTATCATTGAAGAAGTTAAAGATTGCATGGCGTAAAATACAGCTAAAGATTTGTTTCCGAATGCGTCAAAAGGCGGCCATTTACTTCGAGTAGTGTTGTAACTGACAAATATATTTAAAAGTGCTAAAGTGATTGTTACTGATTTCGTTGCAATAGTTAATGTGGGCTCAGGTGTCAGACTGGGATCATTACTAGGCCCTGTATTCTATAGTTCCAGAACAGATTCTGATGTAACTTGAGCTGAAGAATGGTTACGATTGCATACAATCGCAGATCTATCAATATTTGTCCTCATCATGAGGTTCCAAAATAAATAGACCTCCGACCACGAACAGTTGCGACGAGTGATAGGACCAAGTTACACCAGAGCTTATGAGAGTTTCGTGAAGTTTACTGTGTTGTTATTTAATACAGAGCCAAAGAGCGTATCGCTCAACAAAAATTAAAACTTACATTAATCTTGTGTAATTGACTGCAGACTAGCTGCCTTTATTTTAGTGAAAATATGACTATAAACAATAGTGCTGATTTCGACTCTTCTTTCACAATGTTACACGTAAGACTGTGGAATTAAGTGTTTAACTACATATAATAAATATAATTTATATAGTTTTAGTAAACACATTGTTGACTCTGAACGTTAAATTATACCGTGGTCTAGAAAGTAGAACGTTACCTAGAAGGAAACTGCTTACTATAAGTTTGAAAACTTCTTCGCCCACATAATGTCTATTATTTTATGTAAATGTTTGTGACAAATATTTACCTAGTTGATTATTACTGTATCAAAACACCGTATCTAGTATAAAGTTTGCTCTATTTCGAAGAAGTATAGATGAAAACAAAATAAGACAGATTTGCTGCGAATTTTAATTTCTGAGGAACTTGATTAAATAATATTAGAAAAATGTTTTATGTCGAAAGTATTTCGTAGTAGTGATTAAGATAACATGTTTAGAAACGTTATGTAACAGATTATGCTGATTAACTATTTATGGTATCTATAGAATTAAGGATTTCTCTAATACGTCTAGATGTCTAAAAGCCTAGTTGGCTATACATTCGATCATATTTAAATTGAATAAAAATTTGCATATTAGAATTTGAACAAGAAGAAATTTCGGTATAAATGGTAGAATTTGATATCTTTTTCGATGTTCAGTATCAATGTGTTATCTTTCATTTACTGTATTACGAGGATTATTTTATGTTTTATTTTTTCTCTCTCACGGTAATAGTTGTCTAAGTATTGTCAACAGCTATATAAAACTCGAAACATTTCGGAAATTTAATGGTGCGCCCAAGATACAGGCTTAGCCTAGTTAGGGGCCCTATGGTACGGTTAGTAGATTTATATTATTCCACAATTTCACCATTTGCACTGTATTGTGTTTTTTGGACAAAAAGGTTTTTTTATTATTTACCTATTTAAATAGAAAAATCTATTCTATTATACACTTGAACGTGTGACTTTATACGCTACTAAGTAGCGTATTTATCTAAAGGTATTAAGATAAGGTATTGTTCTATAGAAAAGGTATAGGTAAGAATAGTAGAGCATTTGGTGCAACTCGCCTGGTGGAAATTGAAATTGGGGGAAAGTGGGGTATTGCAATTCCTGCAGTTCACATTAAATTATTAAGTATGACACTTATTTGTTAAAAGATAAGTCAATCGTATTAAAGGCACTCATTCTATTTTATTTTATTCACACAGCGAATTGTATCGGCTTCCGCGATACAGGCCTAGCCTAGTGCGGAAGCTACAATATTTTTTTTGTGTTAGATGTTATTTTGGCAAATGAATACTATTTTTCTTTTCTTTTCTTTTCAATTAATGGATGCAAACCTTTAAGACGAGCTGGTGGACTGTTTTATTTCAGCAGTTGTAGCATTGAGACAATGAATAATTTACTACATTGTACCTACCACTGAAAAGTTAAGCTGTGGTTGCTTTGTAGAAAGAATGTACAATTTCACAATCGTGAGATTATAGGTTCAAAGCCCATCTACAAAAAAAAAAGTAAGTTTTGAAATGACTCTTTATATCATTAATAAATCGTACTATGAAATCAGAGAAGAAATTTTAAAAACGAAAGATTTCTTTAAAAATATATTATTCACTTTTGAAAAAATACTAGTTCGATATATGGTATACACATATGTTTCTGTACAGACGATTAAAAGTAACAAGCTTAAGATAAAACAATACTTTCGGCCAAACTTATTGATAGCGGTAAAATTATACATAAACATTTACAAGTATAACTTATAAATTAACAATATACCATTTATGTGTAATGCTTCGTGTGTTACAATATTGAACCACCTTTAAATCTATTGCACCAATTTTTGGTGATTCACGCTCGAAATTGCAAACAAAGGTATTGCGTCACTTCCTCCATTCGATGCAGGTATGGTATTACCGTCTTAAGCAACAGTTGCTGCTCCAAATGCTCAAGAAGGATCGATAAAACTGTTTAATTTAGGAACCTTGCTCGTCCAGATGGGTGGTATGATCGCACCGACGTCACTCGAGCGACCGTGAGCTTGCAACATTTTTATGTCAGACTATTTAGCTTCGAGAGGTCAGTTACATAATGTACACCGATAAAATGCGCTCTTAGTTGGTAATTAATTAAGCAGATTACATGAAATCCCTGTTGAGCATGTGCCAGGAAGTGAGTGGAGACCGGACAGATGCATAAGACATAATGCCTCGCTGTAGCTTTACAAATCTTACCGCTTACCGCCTGCTACCGACAATGACCCATTGTACTTACAACTATCTCAATATGGATATGAATGCTGCAGCCGTTTGCCCGACTTCTGCTAAATGATAAATTTTGAAACAACACACTGTTACTTTTGAATTGCTTTACCGGTCTGACCTTTATTTAAGTAATATTACACAAAATGCGCCAATATGGGGTAGGATCTGAGTAGACATAGACTCTATGTCTATGAGAGTAGTTTATTTTTTGATCTGATTCAGTACAATGTCCTATTTTTAACCGACTTCAAAAAAGGAGGTTTCTCAATTCGACCGTATATATGTTTTTTTTTGTTAAAGTTTCCAAATGAAACAACTCGTACTGATTCTATTGATGCGTTTTTTTGCTTTTTCGTGTTTTTTTTTCATTGTTTTCTGTCATACATGCGGAAGTAGATTTTTGTTACAAAGAAAGAGAGAATAAATATAATGCCTAAATCTTTTCAATCATTGTCATGACATTAACATCTATCAATCCAATACGCTAGTTGGCGTTTCGGGGTGATACAGAACATTTGAGCTAACCCGAAAGTTAAGTTTCACTAAGCCTACATGTTCTACAGGTTCTCATGTAGGACTTATTATTATATTTGTGTGATAAGTACGGATATTGGTTGTATGTATCATAACTATGATGGCCAAAAACATACTATTCTAAGTAGTCCGCCAGGTAGATTATGAAATAACGGCGATACGATACGGCGTATTTTTTGTTTTACCAAATTGTTGAAAATCGACAAAGATATTTAAAGATCATAAAACTTCCGAAGTAGAGGGCTGTGACGTCACGTATTTAGATGTGACGTCACTCGAAATTTCTAAGCACAATCGCTTGGTTATTTTTTGTTAGTGAAACAAAAGAAACAGTAGGTATGTGTACAGTATTTTTTTAAATCTAACGGACGAACTAATTTGCCTTTTTAATCACTATGTCTTTTAGGTACGTCAGTATTATATAAGCTAGTTGGGTGCAGTTGTACAAGCGGCTTAGTTAAGAGCTAGATTGTGTCGTGTGAGAAATGGCAATTTATTTTTAATGATTTATTAAGTTTATTTGATTACTAGATGTCCGCCCCGGCGTTGCCCGTGGTACGTTATGTAGTACTCATCAGGATCCCGTACGTATCCAACGGTGAAAGAATGACTGAAATCAGTTAAGTCATTCCTGAGAATATCGCTTTCAAACAAAACACCTCTTCAGCTACCTGCTACGCCACCTGTCGGAAATTGGTTGTACCAACACAGATTTAGAAAAAAAATGATTAGCAAGGGTTTTACATTCAAGAGGTATATAATCTGTGATATTCAATGACGCAATCTTAGACACATGCTGTCATGTGTCATGTCAAAGCACGAAACGTTCGAAAACTCTCAAAATGGAATACTTTTTCCCGTTTTTGTTACATTCTTGATTCATACTCCGCTTCTATTGATAGTAGCGTTATGTTCTATAGCCTATAGCCTTCCTCGATAAATGGACTATTTAATAGAAAGACTTATTCAATTCGGACCAGTACTTCCCGAGATCCTAGCGTTCAAACAAACAAACAAACTCTTCAGCTTTATAATATTAGTATAGATTCACAATGAACGCAATTTTTAGCTTAAAAGTCATGCCTCTTGCCGAATAAGTGCCATGCATGCAATCTGCTTAACCCGGTATACGTTTAAATGTTTGTCGATGTGCAATAAGTCAATGTCAAACTCACCGTGTGGATTAAACAGTTCTTCGATAAGTAAAAGTGAATAGAATCGTAAGTGAAAGGAATTGGAATATCTGTGGATGTACTCATTTTTATATTGATCTGCGTCTTAAAATATCTTTTCGCGTCTTAAAAGACATTAAATTCGCATCTTAATTTTTTTATCGCTGTCAATTAATTTTGTGTTTATTTATACTTTCATTTACCTAATGATATCATTCATGGAAATTTTATTTAAAATTTAATCGACTCTTACCAACGCATCTTAATGTTGTCATTTTTGCTCTCAAGGTGTTTGTGAAGTCAAGAAAAAAAGGTTAGGCTCATTTTGACATCATATTTTAAGTACTAATAATAAGGATACTAAGTATATTTATGTAGCCCGCCGATTCACATCTAGATGTTAAGCATTTGGTTGATAAAATATAGTAATTGTCTTGTCATATGATTTTTTTGCAATCCGGAAGAAGTTCTATCAAACCCCGGATTTAAACGAATGGAAATAATAAATTTGTGTATCATAATTTATAAGGTCTAAAGTCCAAATAACACTGTTCTGAACGAAAATAAGAAATCGCGAAAGTCAACTGGATGTTACATATATAACTCACTAGTGGTCCGCCCCGGCTTCTGCCGTTGTACATATATGTATATCACTGTGAAATTACGTACATATCCAACAGAGATAGAATTTTTTTAAATCGGAAAAAACGCCTCAACTTTATAATATTATTATGTATTAGGGCCGTTGCACTAAGGAGTTGTGTTCTTGAACTATATTATAAACAGGTTCCGTAGAAATGCTTAACCTGAAAGAGAACTTTCCGTGGAACCTGATCTCGACGAGTAGTGTCAGTAGTCCGGTTGTTAGTTCGGTTAACCGAACTACTGCAACTTTTTAGTGTCAGTAGTTCGGTTGCACGTCATCACCGAACTGTTGACACTGCGGAGTGCCAGTAGTCCGGTTGTTAGTTTTTTAGTGTTAACTTTTTAGTTGCATTAGTTTTGGTTCTATAAAAGTACTGAACTATTGCTTACTTATAGAAATTTGGGTATATAAATGAATAAAGAAATTATATTTACTCAATTCTTTTTGTTCAAAATTTTTAGCTTGTTCTTACAAAATGTAACTTTAACAGTCCCACTTCCGGGCAAATTTCTTTTCAAATTCCCTCCTTTTTTGCGTTTCGGAGATAGTATCGACCAATCTTTTTCAAACGCTCCCAGCTGCAATGAGTTTCAGTACAGGTTCTTATTCTCTACTTTTATATATGTAATTAGATTATTAAACAATTATTTTCTCCTTCCTAATTATGCTAGTAAGATTATTAAAGTGAAAGATTGAGGGTTTTAATGTTCAGATAGTGAGATGCTCGGATGTTAAAAAAATCCAATTCGGTTATTGGGTTATTTGTTGCTCAATCGTTGAAATGACTGAACAGATTAGGTTGAAACTTGGTACCCAGATAGATATTTACTGTAGGTAATAGCATAAATGTACTTCTTATTGCAGTAAAATGACGGGAACGAAAACTACACGGGTCAAACTCTGCTGGTCATTCATGAATCACTTGTAAATTAATTTTTTTTTGTTTTTCATCTATTTCACGTTTGGTTTTGATAGTTGCCTGGAAGAGAGATCTGGAAATGATAAAGTGATTATGGCACTATAGAAAAGAATTTTGTTTGTATTGTTTTACTGTAATTGTATCGGTGTGCGTAATATAGTGTATCTGTCTGTTTGTATATTAAATACTAGCTGTACCCTCCACGCTTCGCTGTGGCACGTATGTGACTGATGCAAAAATTAGATAAAAACAATCCTTGATGCGGATTATATATCATTCTAAAATTTCAGCTCGATCGGTGCAGAATTTTTTTGAGTTTTTGAAGCGTACACAAACCAACATAACATTTTTATTTATAAAGAAAACGTTATGTTTGTTCTCCTTAGTTCTTCACCGATCGAGCTGAAATTCTTGTAGGTCTTGAATAAGAAATCATTTATTTGGATAAGAATCAATACACATGTGTGGCTAACATGGTCTGAATTTGATAGGCATTTTTATCTACTTTTAAAATATAAAAAAGTAGTTGTAGCGACGTAATTACTGTAGCTAGACATATAGTCTCGCGAGGTTTTTTGTAGATTTTAATACGTTCTGTAATATTGTAGAACATTGTTTTGGTCTATCATTAGTACTTTCCGCAGCGTATGCGATGAAAGCCATTTTATGTCTGTTTTTATTCCACCTTGCGTTGGTTTTAGTTAAAATTTCCGAGGATATCTCATTTTTTTCATGATAAACATAGCCTATGTTACTCAGTGATAATGTAGCTTTCTACTGGCAAAATAATTTTTGAAATCGGTCCAGTAGTTTTCGAGTTTATTCGTAACATACAAATCTTTCCTCTTTATAATATTAGTATAGATGAATAGCTTCATGTAAATGTCATAATAATCTAAAACTATTCAGTTAAATTAAGCGAAAACTAGCAATCCTCTGAGATTGCTAGTTTTCGCTAGGTCTAGGCAATAGTTCAGTGCTTATATAGAACCAAAACTAATGCAACTAAAAGTTAACACTAAAAAACTAACAACCGGACTACTGGCACTCCGCAGTGTCAACAGTTCGGTGATGACGTGCAACCGAACTACTGACACTAAAAAGTTGCAATAGTTCGGTTAACCGAACTAACAACCGGACTACTGGCACTCCGCAGTGTCAACAGTTCGGTGATGACGTGCAACCGAACTACTGACACTAAAAAGTTGCAGTAGTTCGGTTAACCGAACTAACAACCGGACTACTGACACTACTCGGATCTCGACATGGTCCAAACTCTAAAAATATGTTATATTACTCCGGACAATCTCTACAAGTTTTTGTATGTTGATGACCCTGAGATTTCGAAACCAAAATACGTGGTTACATAGAAACTAGATATTTAATGTAGCTGTAATTTTTTCATTTCTTTTTGTTTGGTCATATAGTTAAATTTGGTCAGTCATAATGGTCAGTACAATGATTCAATTTATTTCTGCTTCAGGGAATAGCGATAGTGGGGGAGTAAAACAGCGTTACAATTATTGATAAAATGTCATTTTACAAGTATACCAAAAATAATTACATTTATGTAATATTGCCATACAAATACGAATTTTGTATTTTATAAAATTAATTAAATTGTTTAAAAATAAAAATATTTCAATGATAACATGAACATAACATTAATAAGCATACAATAAATTCATAGTTAAATTTCAAAACAATAGAATTCCTTGTAATCATAGCTAGAAGGTTTGCTCGATCAGCCATAGTTTTATTTTACAAGAACAAAATTAAAAATTTTGATTAACCCCCGACTACCTTAGATTTGTTATCTGTACAACATTCTACTAGTCAAGCCCTTTCATTTGATACCCATATTAAGGAAGTTGTGAAAAAAGAAATGTAATTTGCCATTTTGTGGTAGCGGCCATCTTGGATTTGAAATTTGCCATAGTGCAAAGTATTCTACTAGTCAAGCCCTTTAGTTTGATACCCATATTGCGGTAGTAGTGAAAAAAATTATATAATTCGCCATTTTGTGGTGGCGGCCATCTTGGATTTCAAATTTTGTTATAGCGTATAGTACTCTGCTAGTCAAGCCCTTTCATTTGATACCCATATTGAGGTAGGTCGTGAAGAAATATTTTGTCCGCCATTTTGTGGAGGCGACCATTTTGAATCGATATTAACCAAACATAGCTAAGAACACGAAGATTAAGAGCACGAATATTAACTTTCAAATAAAAAAAACCGCATCGAAATCGGCCCAACCGTTTGAGCTCTACGGTGCCACAGACAGACACACACACAGACAGACAGACAGACAGACAGACATCGACGTCAAACTTATAACACCCCTTTTTTTGGTCGGGGGTTAAAAAGCGTGCAGATTAACCACTGGGCTACGTTATCCGGTACATATATATATATTTTAATGCAGACATATTATAGTGCATGCACAATTAATAAAATCATCTGTAGCTGTAGTATAAAACACACGTTTACAAACCGGCTAAAAGACGAAAGATCTATGCCAGATCCTCCGCACTAAGGCCGTAGGGCAACCCTTTCCACTATTTCAGTTCGATCCTTAATTTTCCTTACTGTCGTCAACCCAAACCGAGGTCATACCTTCTGACAAGCCCTTTACTTGTCGTCAAAGCAGCAGTATTAATTGACTGCAGTGAGTATAGTAAGTATATGGAATTACTTACAGGTATGCTCCGAGTATTTCACACATTTATGCTCTACGGATGTGCAGAAATATTGTACCTACTGCTAAAAAAGTTCAAAGGGCTTACGCGAAACGTTACGTGAAGTGAAGTCAAAACTTAACGAGACAATATCCTGCTCAAAATATGTTTCAAAGTAAATTGCGTAAATTTTCCTCTCAACTACTCACAAACCGTAAAATGAAACATTTGCTCATTTTTTTGTCTTGTGTTTACTCAACCAACGCATTCACTATAAAAGGACACAGAATAGTGAATAAACAAAGTCATGAAATGTTATTAATATCTTAACCGCATGCAAGCTCACCAAACCATTTGCCTCGTTTAGTGACATTGCGTTGGCATTAAATTTTAGGTCATAGGTAAATCTTGTTGGAATTGAGAAGTATTTTGCAACTGCACCTATTACTCATTTAATATTGGTTTGGTTACGTTTGGTAATACATAATGAAGTCATACACATGCTGCCACTTTTATGAATACGAACTGTGGTTCCGTTAAATGTACATTTTTTCAAGTGGCGTTATAATCATTACTCAGATACAGTTGCGTCTTCGTCGCCTTGAATTATAAAAAGGCATGAGAACGAGTGTTTACGTGGCCTTCATTGTTACTGAATGCTTGACAGAGGCTGGGTATACGGTATTCTATCTTAAATAATGTAGCGTTTGATTTCTGTTCTTCTAAATCTTTTTACAAAATGTTTAAACAATACTTAGATACAAATGTCATGCCCACGCTTATTTTGCGGCTAGTGAATGCAATTGTAATTAGACGAGACGGCGGTCAGACCCAAGCACAATAAATTCTCAGTCGAGTAATACCAGACTGAATTTCATTCGGTACCAATATTGAGAGCAAACTTTTTGTGTTGATACTATAGCTTCTCATAATAAGCTTACTTGTTAGACAGACAAAGACGCCTGTAGGTATATTACACTTTCTCTCTAAAAAGGATTTTATTTTTAAAGTATAGAAACATGATAAATATTTTCAGCATACTCCGCAATATGAAATTGTGGGATCTGGGGATCTCAAAGAAGCTTATGTCGGTGAGATGTGAAATAAATTCTCATTTTTCCAATTCAACACTTTTGTGCTATGATTTTTGACTCACTCTGTGAGGCTTTACAGAATATCTTTTATTACATTGAATAATATTAGGACTAGCAAAAATACAAATACAAGAAAAAGTTACATTTGATGTCCTTAACTTGCTCAGGAATGAAAATAATGTTGTTACAGAGTGTGATACCTAGACGAATTACTAGGGTTACTAAGTTAAGTAGAACTGGCGCAAAGGGAAATAGTTTTCGTATATTCTTATGTAGCTTCAAAATGTTATAATCTAGTAGAAGAAGTCAATTAACGATAGATTGAAATTGCTTAACAATTTCTATCTATGGATAGTTAAAAAAAATATTATCTTGAAGACAACGAGAACACCTTAAACGTTTGGTAGATGTCCATACAAACGACAACCTTATTTGTGGTACTTATTGGCGTATTTATGGTGCGTGTTAATGTGCTGCCAGTAACAAACATAAGTTGCTCCTGTACAGACACACTCACCTATAGCAACATAGTGCATTGTAGGATTCCAGCTAGAATTAATTTAGATCGGATAGGAACAAAAACAAACAAAAAGCATATTGTAGTTGCCCCGTCATATAGGTATACTACATGTAAATCGCGGCAGCTCGACCACGGGGTGTCAAAGCTCCGATCAGCGGAGACAATGAGTCTCTATTCAATGTTTAGATATATCTTGTCTTGCATAACTTCAATTATAAGATAAAAATAGCATACTACACGATAGAACATACCATGTTAAAATCACCCAATCTATGACGACGCCATCGGTGTCTGTACAGCGAGTGTTGACTGCATCACTGCAGACCATCCGAGATAATTACTTGCAGATGACCATCAGGGACAGAAATGGAAGCTTTGAGCCAGGTGGAGGTGACTTAGTTAACAGCAGAATCGGACCAAGGAGCTGAAGAACTTTAACTTCTCCTAACATTAAAAAATAGCAAAATAGCCTATAGGTATCACAAAGATTACGAACAGCGGAGTCTATGGAGTTGCCAAATTATAAAAAAACTATTCATGGTCTAAGATTTTTTTCTCCAATAGTTCACATCAAATACTATTTAAAAAAGTCGCAAATAAATAATTACTTTTTCAAACATAGCCTTTGGTTGTGTGTAAAGACTCGAATTTTAGATTTTTGGTAATTTGGAGTAATTGATTTAAATAGCTAAATGACGTAAATTTTTGTAAAAATACCTACAATCTTGTCGTATCAACAACTCTCAAGTAGGCATTTCGACCCTGTAAGTTCATTTGTAGTGTTTTTTTTAGCTTTTTAGCCCCAGAGCTTTTTTAAAAAAGTCGATGGTGTGTCTACCAGGTTTGTACCAGGTCCTGCCGGATAAAGATCTTTATATCCGGTAGGAAGATTTTACCGATGACCAAACTGATGATGGTCTAGATAAAAAAATTAAATTAAAATGGCAAATTACTAACCGGAAGCCGACCTAGCAGGCAGGAGGCGTGACCACGCAGAATGAGAATGGTCCAGCCGTTAAGTCAAATATGCGCAAGCATTTTAGTCACGAGGTGTGGCGACCAACCTCTCGAAAAGGTTTTGAGTATTTAAAGAGCTTCCAACCCTCACGAATTTAATGTCTTAACACCAAATGCTAAAGATACGTAACCGCGTCTAAGGTTTGCATTTATTTATATTTGATTGGCAGGACTGTTAGTGTGCTGTACTCCAAGGGAAAATGGTCCTTCAGACCATTGGTAATATTAGTAGTACAGATCAGAAGCGCAAGCGTGAATCCCACATACCCACTACATTATTCAATGTCACAGAGGGGCTTCCGTAGGGCATTCTCGTCACCCCATTTTATTCTCTGGGACAGTAGAGATACACAGCAGCCCATAAAAGGCGTGCTTTTAAAAATTCATGTTTTTCCTTCTTACAGAGAAAACCAAACTTATGGGATTTTTTATGAAGTTCGGACGTGAAGCCATAACAATATTTATTTCAAACGACGTTTGCGTAAAAGTTTAATAGCCTACGTTTAAATTAAGCAAACATTAGGAAATCCGTTTTGTAGGAATTATTTGGTAATTGTTTGTTTAATGTTTCATCTAAGACTAATTGTGTTCAAATTCAGAATGAAACAAAATAATATTTTGATTGTACTCGATGAAAAAATTACGATTCATATTTTGACCACGATATGAAGAATATTGTCAAAGTATCATAGAAGATGGTTATTTCTTTAACATACTAATCAAAACGTGTTAAAAATAAAAATAAATAGTTAAAAAAATTGACAACAAGCTTTTACAAAAAAAAAGAACTAAAAAGTATTTGTCATATATGTATGTATGTCATTGCTCACTAATAAGATGCAAAGTTTAAAAAAAACATACATACGGTCGAATTGAGAAACCTCCTTTTTTGAAGTCGGTTAAAAAATCCGTTGTCTCGAAAGTGATGAATATCTTGTTCAAAGAGTCTGTGACATATTATACAACAAATTAATAAAAGCGCGAAAGAAAACAAATGACGACAGTACAACATACGAGTTTCGTAGCTTGTTAAATCATGTTTATTATATAAAAAAAAGGATTCAACTTAATGATATTACTAATAAACATAGTAAGGCCATTTTTTGTACGATTATTCAGTTCTTTAATTCCAGACAGTAACTTCATTATTGATCTCGGTTCAGTAACCGGTAAAATAAGTAAATAAAATAAATTTAAAACGATATGCCTACGCGAAAACACGAGCAACGTAAACTTATACTTAAGGTACTGAATAAATTCAATTTTTCGTTGTCAGAACATCGATATCTTAGGATTCTTATCTCGGTATTACTTTTGTATCTTAATGAAAATCCACAAAGATTACAGATACTACATTTACATACCGGTAGGTACCTACAACGCCGATGGTATGTGTGTTATGGTATGCACTATACGCCGTGTAATAGTTTTTTAAACCAAGTTAGCAAGATTCATATGTAAATAAAAATTTGGACAGGATATAGCTGTCCAAGTTTTTTCGACATGTTGCTATCGGAACCCAAAAGTTTCATACTCTTATAACCTTTTCCCAACTATCGTAGAATATTCACACAATGTTGTGATTTGAGACGACATCGAATATTAATTTATCTAGAAGTTTATTCTAACTTACTAGGTCTTTGGAACTAGTCTAAATGAATAGAAGATGAGGAAGAAGAAGACTTTAATCAGCTGACAATTTTTTTTCGTTGTATAAATTAAGACTACAACAAATTGTCTTGCCAGACATATTGCATGTTTCTCGCAGAGGCCAGTTTGTATGAGACAAATTTAAAAAGGTTTTGTATCATATATTATCTTACCTACAAACAGCAAAAATGATTTTGGTATTTGTATTTGGTTTTGTAGCTAAGTATGAACTACGTTTAGTGAACTATTTTCAGGTTTTACTTTTAGAATACCAATTTAGAATATTTTTTCAACTTTTGCAATACTGGTATTGTAAAAAAAACCCTGTTTAATTCACATTCATTATCCCGAACAACGCTTGTTCCTGTAGGACAGTCGCGAAACGAAGAGAGAGGTTTTTTATGTAGGTCCCTACGAGTAAGTACTAAGTAATAGGTCAATCGGTAATGTATTTGTTATGAAACCCCCATGAAATATGTAAGTGTGAGTAAATAAGAACAGAAAATTGGCCCTAGAAAAATAATCCTGGCATATTTCCATCGTTATGTAGAATACTCCGATTCAATGGAGTGGCGACATACTTCGTTAGCTGTTAGACAAACTAGTCAAGGTATTGTTGACGAATTCGTAAGAGCCGACAGTGATGATGATGGCAATCTTCTAAGCGTTTCGTATCTAATAAACACATCCTATTTAAACTGAAGCCATAATATTACAGAAAATATTGCAACACTTCGTTAAGCGGAAAGTCAACAATAAAGTCTAAGAAAATATTTTACAATGAAGCAACCTTATAAACAACTTTGACGGAAAATAAATTATTTTAAAGATTTTCTAATAAACAAATCCTTTGTACGCAAACGGAAGCCATAATAATATAGGAAACATTGCAACACTTCCTGGAGCGAAAAGTGAACAATATGAAAAACTTTTACTATGAAGCAACCTTTTAAAAAACTTTTAAAAAAATTGAAGGCTTTTTTCTTATTGAGGTAGCAACCGAATTTATGGGGAAACGTTGCCGGAGTTGGTATAACCTGATGATTACAATTTTTGTGTTTTTAAATTGAGAATAAATCATTTTCTTCTAGGTAAGGTCGCTTCATCGTACATATACTTACTGCGTTTTCACTTAACATCAGGCGAGATGGCAGTCAAGTGTGAACAAATCTTTGTCCAAAAAAATTATATATATCTCTGCTAAAAATGTATATTATAAATGTTTATTCCTAGCGATTTCTTTTGACATCGTAACTTTTATCCGCTTGATACGCCGAGGGCACTATATTACACCAAATGACGAAATCCAACAAACTTAACTTTGCGGTCGGGTTTTAGGCGAGGCGGGGTTTTTTACCAGTACATTTGAAATAGGATTATCAGTAACATGTTTTACAAAAATGTAAGTTTTAATGAATTGGCTTAACATAATACTTTTAAAAATATTAGTTGACAATATCTGTGCAAGGTAAATAGAGAGGTTTTTTGATAATTAAAGTAACAATGAAAGAGATGGCTCGTCTGATGACAAACGATAACCGTTGCCCATGTATATCAATTAAATATAAATTTAAGCTTCTTCCGCATTCACGACTTAGATAAAGTGGTAGTGACTGTGAATTGACAGTATTTAAGCTCAGTCAAATTTATCCTGTTTTTAGAAACGTACAACAACCATCGCACATACACGTCATGTGCACTGAATAGTTTAAACCAAAATAAAGGTATTATAGTGCGACCACCTAAAAGAGTGAAAGTGGACTGTCCACTCGTAACCACACCACGTAGGTATTTGGATGATCAGTGGAATATTGCCATTGAAACTTACTGCGGTCAGACACGCCTCAACGATATAAACGGTTTAAATATACAGTTTTAAAATAAACGTCTCTTGTGTTTTGCATAATCATGGCGAGTTTATTTTATGGCAACTCATTTATTCCTGACCTCGTCAATTTTGATTGATAGAGATATGTGATAACTAACGCAAGAAAATTACCTCGCTCAATTCAAATATACTTTACTTATAAATAATACTTAAGTGTATGTTTGTAATGACATATTGAAAGCTTTTCGCTAAAAGCATATATGGAATTATACATATACGGTAGTTAGGTACATACAAACTATTTTTGTCTGTCTACTTGTTCCGGCTAATCTCTAAAACGGGTTGATCAATTTTAACACAACTTGTTTGGAAGGTAGCTGATGTTTTTAAAGAAGAATTAAGGTATATTTATTTTAGAAAAAAAATGGAGCTCCACTAAAACAAAATAAATAAATATGTCACTCAATACCTATAAGCCGCAGCTGACATCGCGGGGCTCAGCTAGTAAAACATAGAAACGATAAGGTTACGTAAGCAGTTTCGGTGTCACTGGCTGTGTGAGAAGTTCTATCGATTCAAATCTTATGGTCAATATGTTCCCATACCCAACACCATGTGATAGTTGTCAGGGTATTTTTTTTGTTTAAGCATTCATGGTTGTTCACCGATTAGTAGTATTAATTACGATTTATTTACCGTGGCTATGTGGCGGAGTGAGATCTTGATCACGGGGAAACCTAGGGCTTACCTACATAAACCAGAGTTTACTCGTGAAAATTGTGCATAGCACTGCGTTGAAATATCAGATACTTGCTCCTCTATATGGCTTCGGTGAAAATATCGTAACTGAATAACGGTGCTTAGTTAAGTTTAATTTAGAAATCACATTTACTGCCTATATTAAATTATTATTTGGAAAGATTTCCTAATTTCTAAGTGAATCGTCTCATAGAAATGTTTAAGTGTTC
Source organism: Ectropis grisescens (assembly GCA_017562165.1). Taxonomy (NCBI): domain Eukaryota; kingdom Metazoa; phylum Arthropoda; class Insecta; order Lepidoptera; family Geometridae; genus Ectropis; species Ectropis grisescens. The sequence goes on along the minus strand of CM029767.1, from coordinate 13,207,927 downwards.
CTGAGAAATTCCACTTGCACTTAAGATACATGTTTTATACAAGAAAATATCGTTATTTTCTGGAACATTCTAGTATACTGTCAAACAATGCTATCGTATTCAAGTGATTAATAAATATTTCAAGAATCAATGGGTGACTCTTCAGATTATGTCATTTATAGTTCAGTCATTTTTGTGTACATCTCATTACATATGTGGGATACACGTAGATGTACATGATACGGTCGGTTTTGTTTGTGTGAATAGAATCAACATAATCTAGGGATGCGTAAAAAGTTATAAAAGCGTTCTTAACAGACGTGAATAGAAAAGTATTTTTTGTGTAATTATTAGTAGTGGTTCCTGACGATATGACGGTTTGAAGGGCAATGTTTCCAGAGAAATTACAGGGCTTAGAGATATAAGATCTTAGATCTCTGGGTGACGAGCGCAGTGCAGTGCTAGGTAATGATTTGGACTCTTCATGTTCCAATAGCTGTGTGTCACTGTGCTGTTATGTGTCAGGCATGTTGCTTACCATCAGGCACATGTCCTGATCGTCTCGTCACTCTTCATTTAAAAAAAAAACATTTACGTTATGTGCCAGTTAAAATGTCAGATTTCATAATCGTTCGTAGTTTCGCATCCCGCTTGCACCTGCATTTTTTTCAAGTGCGGATCTACGAGCTTGTCATTTTTGATTTAACGGCATAAGAACAGCATCGTGAGAAAACTGGCGTGATCCAAAAAAGATATCTTTCAAGGACAAGTTTCATCTGCCAACTTTGGCCACTATGGTGGATTACGGCCATGATGTTTCCCTTGTGAGAGAAGGCCCCGAGTTCCAGCACTGTGAACATAAAGTGGGCTGCTTATGCTAATTTTATTAATTAATTATGGAAAAAGCCATTATTTTCATTCTTAAATGTACAAACTGAATTCAATTGTTTCTCATCAATAGAATAATTGCTCGAATAAAACATCTAAAGTCATCGAACTCTTAAAAACGGCAGAAGCGGCAAACCCGCTTCTACTATGGCGCTGCAAAATCAGGTGACGTCTCCTGATTTAGTCTCAGTCGCAACAAGGAGTTGTGTACGTTTGCTGACAATTGTGTACGTTCGCTGACAATTCAATTTTCAAATTTTTCAAACAAATTTTCGCCACGTTATGTTGTCTTTAGATTACAGCATACCTCATCTTCGTTTCTTTAATTATATCGATGTCTAAAGTGTAATTAAATTATTTCTAGGTACCTACATGTATATATCTTAGTATTCAGTTTTCAACTGCATAATAAAAGTTTAGATATAGTAAATAATTTAAAATGTTGTTTTTATGTCAGAATAATATTTAATTTCAATCAAAAAACTATTCTATTTAGTATTTACACTATTTGACATAATTATATTTTAAGTTATACTTACGAGTATGTGACATTTTGTATGCATTTATATGAACGCACTGTTTGTACATATACCTCTAGAATTTAAATGTTTTGTAAATTCCGTATGGGGATAAACCCATTCTTTTTTTTTATAGAGCTGATTGCATTTTAACCAATTTCAAGGTCAACCATATAGCGAAAGTTGTTGTAATGTTAATTATAAGCTCCATATTCGGTTTGTCATACCTAGTCTTTCTCTGCCCAATATATTAACCGCTGTATTACAAAATCATACTTAAACTCAATTTTGTGTCATTGATTTCGATTAAAACATCAAACATAGAAAAAAATACAGTAAATTAAGGAATGTTTACTTAATTTATTGTATTTTTTTAAGATAAGGCTAGCAGCATTTTGGGGTCACTAATCCAATTATCATCTATAGACCCTACGATCGACAATTCTAGTTTTTTTTTTTTGGACAAGAAAAATATTTTTTTTTACACAATAAACCCAAATCTCTGTCTATCACTACTCTTTTTCGTTACGCTAATTTATATCCATCGGTAATGTATATTCTCTCTGCTCTCTTATTTCTTCGAAAGTATTGTGCTTGAAAAGGAAATAATAATGTTTGCACAGTACTGGCATTAGAATGAGGCGTTTTCTAGACGCAAAAAGACTTGTCAAAGATATTTCTAAATATTGCCAAGTGTGGCACCACTGTTGGTTTTTGTGAAATTTCTCGAACAAAATAAAACAGTGGCGCCACCTACAGCGAAATTGGGAACTGTCTTTGACAGGTATTTTTGCCTCTTGCAAACGCCCCATTGGTAGCAACGGTGTAGTACTTACTACTGCAAAGAGTCCGACACTACAAAATCACTGCTCTATCAAAAGCTTAAAATAAATTTGCTAAATTGCTTCGGTAATTCGTCTGGGCAACAAACAACAACTACAAACACGTATTCTGAAACGGTTTTTCATGGTGAGTGGGCAATTACGAAGTTACACAAACAATCCAGCTTCTGTCAGGCTATCTTGATAAATTACCTATGCTGATGTCTCTACTCAAATAAATGTACTGTACTAATAATGAAAGTAGTGTAACTAGTTGGCAGTATACGCCTGCGCGACTGTTGCCCGATCATTTCGACTGAGATTACATAAACTTCATAAACGACTATACATGGGGTTTTTTCCACTATACGATTGAGCGCTGTTGTTAGTTTACTTGAATGGGCTTACAAAAACAGACATAATATTCTGATAACCGAGAGCTGATGGCAAATTTTGTGTAGGTATTTAAAAATATTAGTATTTTCGATGACTAAATATACAACAGTAAAGTAATTTTGAATTTTGTCGCTAAAATACTAACGACTGCCATGACGTCACTACCCGCAAAACATTCGTTGTGATTCATGACTGTATTACCAGTTTATGTGTACATATACTCATATTTACTTGAATACAAACAATCAAAATCATCGTTACTAAGATCGCAAGCTATCATAAAAATTCAGAGAAGTAAACGGTATAGTCAGTATTCGACAGCTTGTTTTGCGGCTAGTGACGTAATACGTCATATTGGTGCTTCCAGTACGTGACAATAGATTAAAAATATAGCATTCAAAATCATTTATAATAAATTGACTACGTAATATTAAATAATATAAATGTGATTTTCGTCGATATTCTATTAAATACAAATTATCATAAAATTAACACAAAACATTAATTTGTGATTAGTGTCATCATCCCTATTTAAGCTACAGATTTAGTAATTACAGCTTAAGTGCGACAGATAGTGGCCTTATCGCTAATAACAATCTCGTCTAGGCTACCTTAAATATCTCTTACGTCGACGAAATCTCGTATAAAAATGTTTTACAGATTAAGCAAAACCACAGATTGTTAGATAAAAACACGACCAAGATTTATCAAACTGATAATTTGCCGAGCTCTGTCAGCGTTCTCGAAAGTAAACAGAACGTGTTATCAGAGAAAACTCATTTGCGAACACATTGTGAAATCTAAGATTAATATCGTTAACGATTTTGTTGATTTAAAAAAGTGGGCTTTTTCCCAGCACTGGGATAGCTTAGGCTAATAATCTTACTAATATGAAGGTTTGGATGTTTTTTTTTGATGTCGTAAAACAAGTGTGGATGTTTTCTTCTCAATCACGTCGGAACGGCTGAATGGGTCAGGTTGAAATTGGAAAACAGTTAGAATTTTGCCTGGAATACCACAAAGGTTATTTTAACAGGAAAAATATAGGGAAAATTACAAGAACGGGAACTACGCGAGGAATCAATAACGGTACTATCCCGATCGTATCCGGAAGAATACAAGCCGAGTGTAATGTTCAAGCACAGAGTCAATAAGTTTCTTCTAAGTTAGAACGCTCCATGGTAGGCCGCATCTTTTTGCTTATCATCAAGCTAATTAAATAGGATTCGATCGTTAGCCTATCAATGATTAAAAAAAAGTTTAAATATCTTTCGAGGAGATGGAAATATACCAACCCGCACTTGGCTAAAGTGGTGTACTAAAAACTACACCTTTTCTCTCTGATTCACCTTATCTCCTGACAAAAGGCCCTGAGTTCAAGCAAAGAAAACAAAAGAGGGCTTTGGTATTATCACAGTCTAAAAAATCGTACAGTCGTTTGACGAAGACGAAGGTTGGGTAATAGCGCGGGGCGCGCGCGGCTAGATCCGAGAAACGGGCTCCCAAGCTGCGAACACGATAATGTTAGCAGTGTGGGAGCGTGGTTCAGGGCTGATGTTTGACGTATATTTTTATGTTGCTTATTCAGAATTATAATCCAGAAAATAATTATTTATAATTAAGATAAAGTCGTAGTAATAAATATATTTCTAATAATGTTATAATATGTAATAATGATAGATACTACGTAACCATGTTTATGATTAATAAATAAAAAATATATTAATAAACATGTCTTAATTGACACAGCCACACACGTCACTACGTTGTCAGCATTTCTCGCTAGTTGAAAACCGTCCTACTGGTTGTTTTTCTTTATACTGTGGCATTTTGCTGCGGCTATGAGCATTTTTCTAAATGCTGGAATTCCCCGACATTTTAATTGTGAGAGCCGCATGCCTTTATCCGAGTATAAACACGTCTATAGTTGACCTAGTTCTCTTCGACGACCTGCTTAGTGCAAGTAATATATAAATAGTACATTAAGAGACATACAAAAGGAAATATTGCATATTAAAATAAATAAAATACATTAATTAATGTGTAAGTCTGAAAACCGAAGGTCCGGTGATAAAAAAACGTTAGGGCAATGGCTAGCACTAGCACTATCGATTTCAAAATCACGAGCGCAAAGAACCGAATTTGTCATCATCGCCGCGTTTAGACTTCATGGTGATGTAAAAATCCTGATTAATCCCATGTGTTTCAAGCAAAACGAGGTGGATGGCCTTGGCCTTGTAAAAGAAGGTCCCGCGCCGCTGCAGTGGGAACATAAAATGGGTAACTCATGTTTATGATGCACATTGCACACATAAAGATGCAAAATATCTGATTCGAGAAAACGACCATTACGTTCGTCGTTATGAAGGGGACCTTAGCACATGTTTGTTTACTAATATTATAAATTAAAAGAAAATGATTGAACTTGAAAGCTCTAGGTGGATTAAAATATCTATTTATCTAAAATGAATTTAACCTTATTGTGAAGTCACGGACTATATCGTCTAAACGATTTTCACAGTAATTAACTTTCGCCAAAAACTCACATTTATAATTGATTTAATTAAGTATCCCACAGGCACAGGTACCACACATTTTAACGGGATAACAAAAATAGCCCGTGTGCTATTTATGGTACTTTATTTATATGTTAATGTAATTAAAAATCAGTTCAACCATTTTAGAGACGAATGGGAAAGCGTAGTGATATGTGGTCAGACAGCTACTTAACCCTAACGCGTTCTAGTCATATCGAGACTAGTCCTAAAGCTTCTAACCCATACCATAAAATGTTAAGTATGTTTTACATTATTGTTTACCTAATTTAAAAAGAATCAGATTTCTAAACTGACCAAGTTACCTAATCATCTAAATTGTATTATTACTATGCAAGGCTCGCACATGTGCAGTTGTTTTGAAAGGGGCTTAGTCGGTCGGACGCTGAATATGAGAGATCTACCGAGCCCGTACCATGAGCTCGCTGTGCGATGAATGTGTGATAATGGACGCTTATCGCTGTATTACACAAGTTAACTTATACTTACTCGTATTTGTTATTCGCCGAGCGTAGAACAACAGAAACGTAGATAATTTCGATACCAATTCGACTTTACTCCATGGCCTAGATAGGATATCTCATTATTTTTTAAAATTTGGAATTCGAGGTACGGTTTTTCATTCGCGATTCTCGACCATATACCTCGTTGATACGATTTACGATTTTGTTATAAGCCATGTTGAGCGTCAATTGTCTAGTGAATCTATCGCAGTCAGAGATCATGGTACAGAATGGTTTGTATTCAAAGTTCCACGCTTATGGTTACACTTTAGAACAGCCGATGTCTGTGAGTATTGTTAATTCTGTTTTGTTAAGGTCACAAGCAGAGCTTCAATTTACGTGATGCTGATTTAACGTAGAGGATTGTTTTACGTATCACATGGTTCATCAAAACAGAGTGTTTTTTTAAATTTAAACTTTTGCCACTACAGAGGTACAGACACGAAGGTTCGTGGTATTTGTTGTAATTAACATGTTCAATAGGAATTTAATACTTTGGAAGAAACCTTGGACCGATGTTCTAATTGCTGTGTACCTCATATACAAGTGCAACGAACAGTCCAACTTCTATGAAAAAATTCCCGTTCACGAGTATGATGTTTGGATCAGTAAATAATGCGACTTCTCATAATGCTAAATAGTTTTTTTCGTTCGATCTTACATACATCATCGTTTACAATGTAATAAGTTAATTTCGAATACTGTAGTGGTATAAATATGTAATAGTTTATTTTTTCTTTAGACATACGTACAAAGCGTTTCCTAACATAATTACTTACTATCTAGCATTACGCTAATAAATAATTTTAATTAAATCTAAAGTTCAAGTGATTAGCTATTGTAAAAGTATGTTCAGATTATTTTTTTTTGGTAATTATCTCTATTTACATGTCACGTATTTCTAATGACCGTTATCTAGCGATGAAACTACCAATGATCAAATTGAATCGAATTAAAATGTGTCAATTGATTATTGACAAAATCTGCCCACTACTTCGTTCGTAAATTATTATTCTCTTAACTCTGTTTTTTTTAAATACCAATATTTCGGAACACCTCTATTTCAGTTCCAATTTTTTGCTTGATTATTCAATTTTTATGACGTGACTGAGGAACGAATATCTAAACATTCACTCTTTCACATTTACTACAAGTATATAAGTGGGATTTAAACCCAACATTTTTATCCTAAGGAGACCACAAAATTAGTTAACGCATTTACAATGTAAAGTGGTTATTTTTAACTGATTTGTACCATTGACGAAGGCTTAGTAAGTAGTTAAAATTACACATACAACTTATGTACGTCTCAACGCAACTGTGTAATTAATGCAGATTTCCCCACAATATCGAAACAAAGGAATATTTATGTATCATGTGATGACTCAGGGACAGTAGAAAGCGAAGTATTTATTCATAAAGCATTCATATTACCAACGAGGTGCAGGAATTCCTGAATTTGAATCGCACTTGCAATTCAATGAAGTACTGGATTGTGTAAAACACCAAAAGGTTTGCCAATAACGTAATATCGTAAAATGATGAATGCATAGCGTAATCGTTTTGTAACTTTTTGAAGTGAAGACTTCTTTAAGGGCATCAGGAATTTTTCGATTTGGAAAACAAATTTAACACTAAGACTTGACACACGAGTCGCATGTAATTATGTACATATATTGTTTTTCACTTCTGTCGGTATTCTTGCAGGTCTACCGCTTAAGTCTCTTGCTTACTGCTATGCTTTTATTTGTAAAATCATTTGTTTTGCGTAAGCAGTGGAACTGAAAGCAGATGTAGTTGTCTCCTTTCATAGGAGCTATGCGATTAGATAAAGGATAAGTAATAAAGTAGTTTGTACCAATCGTAAGCAGATAAGGTGTACATATGTTAGCTATGGCAACAGAGTGATGAGCCGCGACAAAAGTATGACACTTCCATAAGAGCGACAAGACAAGAGCGATCAGACCTGTGCTTTCGGTGTAAAGCGTTTGTTCTAAATCTATACGTAGTATATGTAAACTCTATGGTTGAAGCAGGAGAGTTAGACGGTAGACCTACCAGTCTGCTTGGTGTCGGTGACAGTACCTAGGTCTTTATTGTGTATAGGTCCACGTCTGGTCACCAACTCGCCTGATCGTAAGTGACACTGTGGTCGAAGATAACTCACGCTGACCAAAATTGTGTGTGTTCGAGTATCTCGTGTACCTACAGCGTAGTTGCCGTTACCCCTCGCTCGGTCCATGACACGCTTAAATTTTAATTACGGACCCAAAACGCGACAATCTCTAAACTTGATCAATACGGTTAGTTTATGCAGTATGGATCAACTAATTGTGTCCAATTTTCAATGGTATTATTGCATAGCTTTTGAAGGAAGCTGCCATTGTACAATCACAAGCGTTTGAACAATCTTAATTACCTCTATTATTACGAGTATAAACGAGCAATTATTGCATATACATATATATAGAATCTGAATCGCGGAAACGGCTCGAACGATTTTCATGATATTATATATGTAGGGGGTTTCGGGGACGATAAATCGATCTAACTAGGTTTCATTTTTCTAAATAATTTTATGCGCATTTATAGACACTGAAAAGCTCTCACATAAAACGTCAGAATGTGTCGGTAAATTTGGCAATGTTGCGCAACAGTATAATTAATACCTCAGGCGGGAAGTTGGGCAGTCGTGAAACAGTAGATCCGGGTTCGAATACAGACGGCTCCCTTTTTTTTCAAGTTCTTTTTTTTATTTATCTATTTCTTCTGTAGGTATCTAATATATTCAGTGTTAAAACCGAGCAAAGCTCAGTCACCCAGGTGCTTATAATTATTAGCGACTACTAGCTCCACCCCACGGTGTATCTCACTGTTTACCTGAACTTTTAGTAGAAATTATACTCCCTAAATGATTTGTTTACACATTTAGAATGCAGTGTTTATTTTTAAATGTGATCGAAAACCCAAAAAATCAGGGTTCAATCAGCTATCTGGGTCTTACAGTACACATGATTTGCTTTGTTTGGACCAAGATAGTGTTGTGCAAGAAATGTTCGATAGCCAATATTTATTGATATACTCGTACTAGCAGCGCCCTGTGGTTTCATCCGCAAAATTCCCATTATCGTTATTTTCTCGCGATACAAAGTATACGCGTTAATCCTAACTATAAGCCAACTGTTTTCCAAACAAACCAATCCGTTCAGTCGTGTGACCTGAAGTGATTAAGCAACAGATATCCAAATTTTCACATTTATAAAATTAATAGAATTTGTTAAATTTGCTCAAAATTTTGTATATATTTTGCCATAGAAGTAACCCTAATAGCATCAAAGTTATTCGTCATTATTTGGAGTTGCCTATTTCTATAAGTTTATGTTGAGTCTTTTCGAAGTGTGCATGTATTGTGTCAATCATAACTCAACTGCCATGGTAAAATAAAATATTATACCTGCGTACAGTAAGTACATACATTTTTAATACAAAGTGAAACAAATGCTTTGTCGCAAAACTATCCTTTTAGCAGGTGTTCTTATTCCCTTTATTATTTTTATTAACAATAAGGAAAATTGTTACCAGACTTGGGAAATTCTTCACCTGACTGTAGAGTGACGAAGTTAACCAGTACAAATTATGTGTTTAATCAATAACTAAGTGTATTTAAAACGCCAGAGGCTTGAAATGCAGGGGTTTGAGTCATAGAAACCTTTGGAAAATAGCCTACTCAAAGTAACAAGTAAAAAAATCACATAATGCTGTGACTTAAATTCTCCATTTCAGAGATTTTGAACCAAAACCTAAAATTATTGGGGTCCTACAATATGGTGATTGTGATTATATACCTTATGGTACAGTGAATGCGTAATGATTGCAAACAAGTTCCCAATTTATACAAACTCTATGTAAACAAAAAAAATCTTAGTAGTTTCATTTTAAAGTTGTTGTTAGTAGGTAGTACAAATATAAATCTATTATATGATAAAATATAACAATTTCCTTGTCGAAAGTGACACACGTTAATCAAATAACATTACTCGAACAACCCACAGTGTGATCTCACTATCACTCAAGGCTTCGTCTCAAGAGCCTTAATCTAGGCTGGTCAACAGTAGGACAATAGCAAACGAAACAAAAACAAAAATGATTTTATATTTTGGTACAAAAAATGGTATCTAATGATCTAGATTTAGAATGTACGTTCACTGATCTTTAATTCTTTATTGTATATTGCAAAAATGGTAGCCAATAAAACTGAAATTTCATTGTAAGTGTGCTTAGCAAGTGAATGTATTGGAAAGGTCACTTTCCAAGGTTCTGTCTGCGGTGTAGAGGTTGAGTAACACTCGTCAGCCGTTAGAAATCCTGAAGTATTCAGTTGAATTCTTCTTTGAAGCTATTGTACGGCGTTTCCTACTTCCTGCACTTACAAGGCAAATTGGCTGAGAGTGGAAGATTTCGTAGTTTACACATTCTGATTTAGTCGAGAAATCCGCAATTTTCCTGTTGCACATAGTATTTTGAAACTGTTTTTTTTCAATCTGATCTAATTTTTAGTAAAGTAAAATATAATATATCTATAATAAGATGCTATGCTACTAAAACCTACTACTGTGTCTATGTTTTTTTACCTTTCATTTGTGGCCAGTATGTAAGCGTTTAGCAAACATTTTTTTGATCTTGTTTAAGCTTCTATTTTCGTTAGTGTGTAAACACAAATTTAAATTATGTTTCTAATATGTGTAGACGTATGTAATTCTAAAAAATATTTTTTTGTGAAATGCCTTTCGCAAACTATACACTGAGGACTCATTTTTAATCCACTTATCGCAGCTGATCGATCCAGTCAGTCACTCACAAGAAAGCCTATAGTTAGATCGGATTCCATAATTCACATTTAATATTAAACTGTTTAGTTATTAAATCTCGCCACCGTATTCCTAAAAAAAATGCCTTTGCGAACCAAAAAAAATTGATTTGAGTGAATTGGACTGCACGGAAAATGAAACTATTACCTAATAATGTTTAGAAGTCGCATTTCGTCGAAGATTCAGCGTGGGTGGGTGGCATTCTTTAAATTTGATGACGTACACAGATCTGCTGTCGTTCTACAATGTCTGAACACCCGCCTCTACAATCAATGTGTCCTGCCCACCACGATCTATGGTGCCGAGACATGGACGCTGACTAATGAGGCTGTGTATAAAATTCAAGCTGGACAGAAAGCCATGGAGCGAATCATGCTCGGCATCAATTTACAGAACCGTGTGAGGAATGCTGAAATTTGACGTCGGATGAAGGTGTGAGACATCTGAAAAGCGACCACTTCTCTCAAATGTAATTGGGCTGGACATATTGCTAGGCAAAGTGATGGGAAGTGGACTCAAGCCGTTATACATTAAGTGTGATTTTACATACTTAATTAAAAAAATGTTAGCATTCTGGACTCCTATGTATAAAGTTTCATACTCTTCTATCAGCACAATTTTCGTAAAAAAGAGTAAGTACCTGCAAAGTTTCTGCTTCTCGTTTTAATATCGAATCTAAAACTGCTCTCGTAATTACCTCATAATGTATTATTACTACTGTTTCACAGAATTTTAATTGAGCAATGAGAAGGCAATTGACCGTTAAATAAAAATAGATAGACCAATTTAAGTAATCATCATGGTCAAGTCATGGTCACTCATCTTCAATAGCTCTAGCTGTCAAGCGATGCTCTGCAATCATCTTGCTTTCACAAACAATTCACTGATGGTCTCAATGACGAATGACCTCTAAGTAATGATGGTATGAACATAACTAAGTCATTATTGCCGATTCATCATCACCGAACTATACTCGGGTCAATGTATAGTTCAAGGAGATAGATAATTGGTCATCTGCAATTGGAAACCTCAGTGTCAGATTGCTTTTCGTAATTAATGAAGTTAAAGCGTCAGCTAATTAATAGTCTCAACATCGTATTATAAAACTTAAGTTAAAGCTAATTTAATTCTGTCTTTCAGTAAAAAAAAAACATTTTAACCAATACTTTTATTTTATGGAGGTTATTGTCAATACAAAAACCTCCATAAAATAAAAAAGCTTGAAATATTTTTTGACGAAATAAATATTATTATCTAATATATAAAATTCTCGTGTCACAGTTTTCGTTGCCATACTCCTCCGAAACGGCTTGACCGATTTTGATGAAATTTTTTGTGCTTATCCGGTATCTATGAGAATCGGCCAACATCTATTTTTCATCCCCCTAAATGTTAGGAGTAGTCCACCCCTAAATATTTTATTTTATTTTATTTTATAGATAAAAATTTTAATTTTCTATTTTTTTATGATATAACATACAAAAATACATACAAAACTCAATTTTCCCCCTTCTACAATCAACCCTTATTTTTAATAGCCATTTTAGTAATTAAATCATTTTTTCCTCTCCGGTCGAAAACTGATAAATCGTCATTTAATTAGTTATCCCCGCCAGATATCTACAGGTGTCACTTCTGACCCAGTAAATAGCACGATAATTTGGGGATCAAAAGTAGCCTATAGCTTATATATAGATTTAACACGCTAATCTCGGGAACTACTGGACCGATTTAAAAAAATCGTTCACCGTTCTTTCATATGTTCGTAATCCTTGAATGCTGTAGGTTATATATATGTACCACGTGCGAAGCCGGGGCGGGCCGCTAGTGTTTAGTATATTTTTCTAAAGAAGTAAGTAAAATATAATTCCGTAGCTTTCTATCTAAGAATCTATTAGTACAAACACCTAAACTAAAACTTTAAAACTTGTAGAGTTGTAACTTGTAAAACTTATAATACTCGTACCCGTACAACGCGGTCACATTAACTTGACGCATCACTTGACGCGGTGTTTAAGCAATTTTTAAGAAACTTGTCTTTTATAGATGATGGTTTGGAACCTTTCGTGCGGGACTCCGACTTGCACTTGGCCGATTTTTTTGCACACCGTACTTGAGCGCCAAAATGACGTCACATGGTCAAGCGTCTAGTTAATGTGACCGCGTTGTACGAGTATATAGAAAATTATAAATTTATACTTAATTATTTAATTATTTTCTTGTTATTTCCAACTCATCATCTAAATGAATTGTACATAGGTAATGACAAAATAAAAATTGTCAGTATTGAATTAGTATTACTTGAATTTTTTTGTAGTCTATAACTTTTCTATAACTTTATATACTGTTCTATAACTTTAGTAAGCATATGGAAATTTCATGTGTTAGATTTATTGTGACAATTTTGTTTAAGTATGTATTAAATATTTAATTAATGTAATTGTATCCACAAGCAGCTTGTCCCGGCTTCGTGCTGTTATATATTAAGTAGGTATACGTCAAAATCAATTTATATTAATACTAGCGGCCCGTTCCGTCTTCGATCGTAAATAGATACCTAGATACCGACTGCAGCGGCATCTAAATATTGGTGGACAATTTACACACAACACCATCTGACCCCAAACTAAGCAAAGCTTGTAATATGGCGCCCAATTAGCTGATATAATACTTATATAGTTGTCAATACATACTTATTACACATAGAAACACCCAGACACAGTGCAAATATTTGAATTCATCACACAAATATATGCACTGGGTAGGCATCGAACCCACGACCGTCAGCTTCGCAGGCAGAGTTACTACCCACTAAGCCATGAGGCCAGTCTGCTGGGATGATTTGTAAATATAAACCATCCAGGGCCCTACCCAAACCTACCCACCCAAAAGAGTCGTTTAGAAGGAGTTTACTAAAACGAAAAGTGGCATTGATTTTTTATAAATATAGATCAGGTTCATAACTTTATGCTTATTTATTTTGTGTGAACTAAAAGTGTTTATTTTTATCTGTTTGTTACCTTCTTCACTTCAAGTTTTAAACCAAAGTCACAAAATGCTTTTTTTTGTTGATGAATATCTTAGTAATGAGGCGAGACGACAAGTAAAAGCAATTTGATTACGAATAGTTGAGAAATAATTATTTTTACCAGTGATTTCGCTTTACTTGTACACCTAATAGAATTTTGCTCTATGTAGTTGTTTTATTACATTAATAACTACCGTACTGCGTGGTGCGTAATCACTGCGTTATCATGTACAATAAATCAAAGATAGGTATCAAAGAATGCAGTAGCAATTGAGATTATGACTTAGAAACGACAAGTCTTTCAAACATTATAGGTAGATCGTAGATAATATAATCTATACTTATAATAAAACTGTAACGGGTCGAATTCTGTACATTGAAGATATTTTGAAAAAATTTTTTTTGGGGCACTCCATAGTCGATACTGATGGCGAAACTGCATTTTTTTTCTTTCATGTCTGTCTGTCTGTCTGTCTGTCTGTCTGTCTGTCTGTCTGTCTTTCTGTATAGGGATCACGCATCACGCCGAAACTACTGATTCAATTCAGCTGAAACTTGGCATGATTTTAGTTTATACTAAGGACATTGCTGTAGACTACTTTTGATCCCCAAATTCTGATCGGTTTTCTTGCGGGAGGGGGTGAAAGTCATAATGTGTATTTGGTTGTAACTCATGTTTGCGTTGTTTAATTTCATTAATTCTTTTTTTGTTAGAAAGAACACATTTTTTATATTGTCCCGTCAAAATTTGAACAATATCGGTCTGTTGGTTCGGAAATAACACAAACATTAAATAATAATCTATACTTATAATAAAACTGTAACGGGTCGAATTCTGTACATTGAAGATATTTAGAAAATTTTTTTTTTTGGGCACTCCATAGTCGATACTGATGGCGAAACTGCATTTTTTTTCTTTCATGTCTGTCTGTCTGTCTGTCTGTCTGTCTGTCTTTCTGTATAGGGATCACGCATCACGCCGAAACTACTGATTCAATTCAGCTGAAACTTGGCATGATTTTAGTTTATACTAAGGACATTGCTGTAGACTACTTTTGATCCCCAAATTCTGATCGGTTTTCTTGCGGGAGGGGGTGAAAGTCATAATGTGTATTTGGTTGTAACTCATGTTTGCGTTGTTTAATTTCATTAATTCTTTTTTTGTTAGAAAGAACACATTTTTTATATTGTCCCGTCAAAATTTGAACAATATCGGTCTGTTGGTTCGGAAATTACACAAACATTAAATAATAACGACACGCGCGGCGCGTTCGGTACATACTAACTTCTAAGTATTCTGTGTATCACAGACGATCCACAGAATATCTAGATTCTAGATACTAGAAAGTGCCCACGTGATCGCGTCGTGTCATCTTGGATGACAAAATAATTGTCAAAAATATATTTTTGTGTGGAAAAACAAACATCATTCGGTTATAATCGACTTCAAACAAGGAGGATGTTCTCAATCGGGTTGCATGTTTTTTATTTGGTTTTATTTAACGCGATAACTCCGCTAATTGTTAGTTGATTTTGATAATTCCTTTTTTGTTTGGTAGAAAATACTTCAGAGGTGATCTTAGATATCGAAAACAGGGAGGTAGTTTTTCAAATATCAACAAAAAATTAAAATCAGCTTAGATTTTTCTGTACGACATAGTGATACCTTCTTATAAAATTTAGTCGAATGACAGAATTAAATTACCTGTCATTGAAGTAGATTTTTGTATTTTGGAGAAAACATATCAGCATAATAAGTAGCAGCATAAACAACCCATTAAATGTTCCCACTGCTGGGCGTCGGGGCCTTCTCTCGCAAGGAGAGAGACAAGGCTATAATCCACCACGCTGGCCCAGTGTCGGTTGGTGGATGACATATGACTTAGAACTTAGATTATAGGTAGATTTCGGTTTCTTCACGGTGTTTTCCTTCACCGTTTTAATTACCGGCATTACGAACATGACTCTGAAAAGGTAGTGGTGCGCGTGGTTTTGAACCCTGGGTCTCCGGATCAACAGTCGGCGTTCTCCCGATTAGGTCAGCTGTAACTTACTAGACCAGCCGTAACTTATTAGAAAACGTATTATTTCAATCCAAATACTGTTTAAAATTTAAAGGTAGTGTTCAACAAGCTTCGGTGACCGAAGCAGACCGTTGTTAGGGTTCCGTACACAAAGGGTAAAAACGGGACCCTATTACTGAGACTTCGCTATCCGTCCGTCCGTCCGTCCGTCTATCACCAGGCTGTATCTCAAGAACGGTGATAGCTAGACAGTTGAAATTTTCGCAGATGATGTATTTCTATTGCCGCTTTAATCATGGCGGAACGTATCAAGTGATCGGGTTGAAATCTGAAATAGAATTAGATTACAGTCTGGAAGAACACATAGGCTAAATATTGCCTATGTATAAGTACTCTATGTATTACGTAACAAACATCCAAACAGTGACATTCATAATATTTACAGGACAACGTTGGAACGGCTGAACATATTTGGATGGAATTCGAAACACACGTAGTTTTTACTCAGAAATAGCAAATCGGTTACTTATAGGTAACTGTGACGTAGGAAAAACTAAGCAAATTTGGAAGAAAGTTGAAACAGAAATAACTCATAGTCTAAAATACCACATTTGTGTATTTATTACCTATCAACCTGAAAAGAAGCATGGGCCCTAAGGAAACAAATATTAACTATCACGTCAAAATGGCACAACGAATTGGGTTGACATACGAAACACATATAGTTTAGAGTCTAAAATTTCACATGGGCTAATAAGTCTACATTTTCATTTAACTCCATATTAATATAAGCATATATTTTCGTCAGGAACTTGATGTGATGGTAAGGTAAAAGCCAAAAATGAAAAAACATGCACCCGTTTTGGCGTAGATAATATAGGTGATTTGCGTTCACAATCAAAATAACAAGCAACATAATATTCTCATTAGACGGCGCTAATGCCAGTTTAAATCTAAAAGCACTAAAGGCCATTTAAATCGATGTTTTGCTATTGTGGTATGTATTTTTCTTTCATCACTAGGTGGCGTTACTGGTATTCTAAATTGTACTAATAAGTTTTTTGCTGCTAAAAGGATTATGATGCCAAATTTGGATTCTTTCGTTCTTGATTTTGTTGTGTGTTACCTACAATTAAATTCATACATTAACATTTCACTTGGACTTGGCTTAGATTTACGGGTTGAACTTGCTTGAATATCATTAAAACTCAAAATTTTAATTATTTTGATTCCACACAGGCTTCGTTCAAAATTTTACGCCGGCGAAGTCGCGAGTAACAGCTAGAAAACAGCTTGCGGATAAAAAGAAATAGGTAAAAAAAATAGGTATCAGATCATGCACATTAGCTTCAGACTTTTCATAATGTATCCTATAAAAATCCTACAAACTTAACACTTTCGGCTATGTTCGATACTACGAAACCTTACTAAGTATGTTTGATTTTGTTTAAAAAGAAAAAATAAAGATGATAAAATTAAATAAATTTTGTGTGGAAAACAAATTCACCCAAACTCAAAGGTTTTTCAATGACTACTTATCCAAATATTTGACGTACGATACTTCCAATTAATGTATAAGTCAGTAACATCTGCTTACGCGAACGAAGTAGCGGGTTCAGCTAGTCTTAGAATAAAAGTAAAAATAAAGTCGTTGTTACAAACTCTTATAAACGTGTTAGTTGTGAGTGATGTAGTCATTCTAGCATGACCAAAAGTTTAGGCAGAATTCGGAGGCCTCTTTCGACCTATCAACTGGTGATAAATATCTGAACAATTAATTATCTCACAATTTCCATTAAGTAATATCTCTGAGATTTTTAAAAGTGGCTGGTCACGTGATCACGTTTATTTAACAGACCTATATATAATCTCTTATTACATGGACAAACTCACTGAAGTTATGTGGAAATTTTTAACTTCATAGAGCTCAACACAAAATGGCGGCAGATTCTGATCGACTACGGTAAAATAATAACAAAATGTTATTAAAATGCCCGTTTGGACAGGATCAATCGAACACCTGAAAAAATAATGCTAAAACTTCATCAAAAGAAGGACTTATAGACAGACAGCTTATCTTGACAATATTTGTTTACGCTTGGCTGGAAAACCAGGGAGAAGAAAACTTGTGCAATGCGCCTATTTGTTGTGAATTTTACCGTTAAAAAGAAAATAAAACAGGGTATTGTCAGATTAAACCCATACATTTGATGGAATAGGTACGTGTATAAAGAAGTACAGTGCATACGTGCCTTATAATGATAAAGCACCAACATGGGCACCAATAACCGCCGAATTCCAATTTTCAATCCGCTCAATGCTACCACAAAAAAATTATTGTCTATAAAGCCGTTTGGTTTACGAACGATAGTTTAACACGTGACAACGTCATAACAAAACATTGATAGATGCGGCGCAAGCGTACAATGAGCGTAACGGGACATAACGGGACACTTTTTCGTGCATGCAGCAGGGGTTCATCGATTTATTAGACGTTGTCACGTCAAAACTTGGGATTTTTTTTGTATACACCCCAGAAAGTTTCCCGTTCAGTCGACATAACCCGATCGTCCTTCCCAGGAAGAGTATGCATAAATGCATTTCCTCCACGTAAAAAAAGGAGTATAAGTAAATAAATAAAATAGTAAATCTGACAGTTACAATTGTATATTGACATAGTACACATCTTCACTTGTTTCACTTTTTTTTTTTTAACTTTTATAGGTTTACACTTGACCGCCATCTCGCCTGATGTTAAGCGACGATGCGGTCTACGATGGAGCGTGTTTACCTAAAAGAAACCGATTCACTCTCGATTTAAAGACACCAAGATTATAACTATCGGGAAAACCCCACTCATGCATCTCATTCTACAGCCTAGAGGTCCCTATCACAAACGTAGAGTCAAACCTCTTCGTCCGTGTCTTTGGAATATCTACCATAAAACGGTGCCGCTTCTTCGAGTTACGAGAAGTACGATAGAAAAAAGGGCAAGGAGGTATTAGATCATGCAGATCAGTTGCACACTCTCCGAAGTGTATCCGATAAAAAACCGATAAGCTAGTAATCTTGCGGCGATGTTCAAGACTTTGAATTCTTTTTCGCGCTAGAATGTCTTTGCCCATGAGCCTTTTGGCACGCCTCTCAATCGATTCCAGAACCTCAAGCTGTTACTTGGCCGATCCATCCCAAAGATGCGAACAGTACTCCTTACAAGAGCGAATCTGTACTTTGTATAACAAAAGTAATTGTTCAGATTTGAAGTACTTTCGCACCTTTGAGAGGACACCTAGTTTTTTGGCAGCTAATTTAGCCTTGGACTCGATATACGAGCCAAAGTTGAGCGTAGAAGTCAAGGTAACGCCTAAAAGCTCAAGATGATCAGTAACCGGCACGGGTACACCTCGAAAAGTAGGAGTCAGTTGAAATGGACCCTTTTTTGCAGCGAACAGACACGCCTGCGTCTTTCCCTCGTTAAACGTGGCCAGATTGGTTTCGCCCCATTCAGAGACTTCCTCAAGGGCCATGTTCAAACGCAGGTCATGCTCTCTCTCAGTACCTTAGTTTGCTGTCTACTGGCTCTCGCGCTAGATATGTAACTCTCTACAACGGTGCTATCATCTGCGTACCGAAAGATACCGGGCTTCAACAGTAGTTGATATGTAGTAGAAAAAGAGTCTCAGAGAGTACCGACCCTTGAGGGACTCCGGCATTGATAGCCATTCGATCCGACGAGCAGCCATCAATGACAACTCGTGTGGATCGATCCCTCAAGAAGTCCGATGTTGTGTGATTTGGCAGTTGAAGGGTACACAAGGGTATAAAACAGGTGCTCTATGACACCATTGAACCAATCTGTCGTCAGAACCGCTACCATTGACGATGGAAAATGGCTACTTGGAAAACTTTGATTCAATAACCAGTCTATTGTTTTTGTCTTACTATTTTCCCTAAACTCTATGTATCCAATATGGTGTGAACAATAAAGAATTTCAATAATACTTATGTATAAGCGAGCCGCTGATACCCTTCAACGGCCAATTCACACAACATAAACTATAATAATAAAGAAATCGCAGTAAGGAACCTTAGACTTGGCACGGCTTTGTCTAGATTTCATTACTTTTTAGAGATAAATATGCAGCTCCATCGAGACTTGGCTAGTTTTTTACAGAATGTTTTTGGTGGGATTTCACTTCTTTTTGTAGAAACGTGGACATATTGATTTATTATAATATTAGATGTATTATTTGACACATTTTCTTTCCCTTTAGGAGTACTT
Organism: Ectropis grisescens; assembly: GCA_017562165.1. Lineage (NCBI taxonomy): Eukaryota > Metazoa > Arthropoda > Insecta > Lepidoptera > Geometridae > Ectropis > Ectropis grisescens. The sequence continues at coordinate 13,188,065 of CM029767.1, read as the reverse complement.
TTTATCATTACAAAAAAAATTCTTTTCTTTTTTTCCGGTTATGATTCTTGTACAGTAGCAACAGTTTTTCGTATTGCCCATTCGCATTCATTATTTAAGTGGACTCTCCATAATAGGTAAAGAACTTTAGAAGATTGGAAGAAGACTGCAAATAAATTAAAGCCAGTCTAGTCTTATCCAGAGTTTTCTTTTAATTTTATTAACATACATATTTGCGTATTAAAATTTACTCTGACCAAATATTGTTATACTAACTAAACACTTCGTAGAAACGTTATGGTGGACGCGTGTGTTGTGAGCTGATGTTCAGCAACGTTTGCAACTATAGCAGATCTGATACTTCAAGTTGAGTCAGTTCTACCATACACCAAGAAAGATATTGAATGGAAGAGACAAGACCCGTCTTTGGGCGTACCAACTAGCCAACTACTTCGTAGCCACTAAGTTCATCGTCGTCTTTTGATTTTATCGATTTTTTTTATGATATTATCTTGCGAAATCAAACACAAGTAAACTCTACGACGACAGTGACTGACAAAGTCGACTGACAGCGTATAAACGCGAAATTAAAAGTTTTCCTTTAATTTTAATTATATGCGTATTAAAACCAGAATGGGAGGCATTCGCCTAGTAGTGGGAAGCAATAGGCTAGATTAAATTAGAAGATGTGTCCCACTATGCTGGATTTTAGCAATGACAGTCGATTTTTTTATGTACCAGTAGCAGAATGGGGCATTACTATATCTCTAATACAGGTGAGACAAGCTGAGGGTTCTTCATCAGACAATTCAGACCTTCGATTTTTGACATCAAATGAAGAGGCAAACAAAGTTGAATATTTTTTGTAAAGGCGGTATGTCGATCTTTAATAGTTTGGTTGGGCTCTTGTGTTTTCAAATAAGGGGGCACCAGGTACTACAGATTTTCGATACTCCCTAGTTTTATATTTTCTCCTTTATGTGGCCATTAAACCCTAAGTCTGTACCAAATTTCAGCTCTCTGAGTTTATGGGAAGTACACGTTCTATTTTGATGATCTTGAGTGAGTGTCGTAAATGTGAAACTTTGCTTTCGCTTAACTTCAGCACTAAATGACGTACAGACTTGAAATTTTGGATTTTAAGTATGTGATTATAGCTTACTAGATGACGAAAATTTCAACGTTCTGGTCTTATCCAGAGGTTCTCAAATAGGGGCCTGAAAATGCAGCGAAGTGGTTCCAGTAAAGGATGGTACGGCAGTGTTTGTTTCGCGCTCGACTTGGCGAGGGCACTGCCGTGCCCCCCAGATACCTCAGGCGGGAAGTTGGGCGGTCACGAATTAGTAGATCCGGGTTCGAATCACGACGGCTCCTCTTTTTTTCAAGCTTCTTCTTTTTTTGAGAAAGTCTATTACTGGGAGCCCCTTAGCTGTATAATCAGCAACAATAATATCTTTCTAAGTATCAGTATTTATACTGGGCAAAGCTCGATCACCCAGGGTCTATTCAATTAGATGCGTGGCATTTTGCAGCTAAGACATGTTGTTTACCATCAAGCGCACAATTCGATCATTTTATCACACCGTATGAGATAGGTATATAAAATAACAACAAAAATACCTAAAAGTGTTATTGATTGAAGCCGTTGTCAAGTACGCACATGTTGTAATAGCTCGGCTTAAAATTTAATGAGGAAAGAGGCAATTGATACATATTTATTAGAGGTATAAAACTGGTTTACAAAAGTACTTTGGACACTTATTATTCGTTTCTACTTTACATAATACATGACGAACAAAATTGAAATCGCTTCATTATTTCTATTACATTTTCTTTTGAACTTCGCAATGTGTTACCGATTTTGGTTTTGTAGACCATTTCAAATGTGTTACTTTATTAGGTACATAGTTTTGTTACGTAACTTGTTTATCTTGCTGATGCTGTGGTGACCTAGTGGAATGAGCGAGTCCACCAGCATGAGGTCAAAGGTTCGAATACCACAATGTTTTAGTATTTTTCTTAGTGGAAATGTACAAGGCTTTAACGGTTCTTTTGCGGTTTAACAGTGGCGAAAAATATCGTGAGGAGACCTTTTCCAAGAAATACACTTTTCGATGTCTTTCTGACTGCCAACTCGCATTTGGCTACCGTGGTGGATTATGGCAATAAGTCTCTCCATGCTCGAGCAACCAACTCTCTCAATAGAAGAGTCTCGACTAATGGGAAAAAATAGTACCTTTGACTATCATAAATAGTAGGCGTATAAAGTGCTTTTGATTTATCTTTTTAGCGTAGTCTTTGCCTGAATCGAGAGTTTTTGTTAGGTTGGTTTTGATTTTACCAAAGAAAAAACAATATTATAACTCTTTTCAACGTATATGGTTATAAGAGGTACTCCTCACGTCCTGGTGAACCTGACAGAGTAGAATTTTTATATAGAAGCAAAACAATTAGCAAACAAAAATATTGTTTTAAAGCTTAAATGTATATAAAATTATTACATAACCTTTTTGTTAAATTTAAATTTCAAATAATTTATTTTAAATATAAATTATTATAAAATCTTAGCATAAAAGCTAAGATCATTTGAAAAATAGAGTTTGCAACAGTAGTCACGGCCAGTTTTTACGCGTCACATCCGTTATTTTTTTTACGGTTTTAGTCTCACGTTTTTTTTTCAGCTTGTTTGCACAGCAAAATCCCTATGTGGGTCAGTACTTTCGCTGCCTGTTTCCTACTCGCCATCCAGCGGGTCTGAAGTGAAGGCTTTTGTTGTTGTCTTGGGAAAGGGGACGCCCTTTCCCTAAAAATGATCCCTGCTCAAATTTATCTATCTAGTCCAAAATATTTCCGTGACCATACAGCGTGGGAATGTCGCTAGTCTTATAAGCACTAGAAGTGATTTGACGATCGTGGAGACTAATGAAGGCTAATTTCCGTGCGGATGTTCTTAGCTATGTTTGGTTAATATCGATCCAAGATGGCCGCCTCCACAAAATGGCGGACAAAATATTTCTTCACAACCTACCTCAACATGGTTATCAAATAAAAGGGTTTGACTATTAAAAACTATGTACTTACTATGGCAAATTTCAAATCCAAGATGGCCACTACCGCAAAATGGCGAAATACTCGTACATTTCTTTTTTCACAACTCCTTCAATATGAGTGTCAAATGAAAGGCCTTGACTAGTAGAATGTTGTACAAATTACAAATCCGAGGTAGTCGGGGGTAAATCAAAATTTTTAATTTTGTTCTTGTTATAGAAGATCGAAGTAAAACCTCCCTACAGTATATGTTAAAAAACATAAGAAGAATGTGGTGTCACGGGACACCAGGTACGAATTAAGTTCCTTCGGATAATGCAGAAATAACAACAATTTTCAAAAATAAATTACTTAATTTTAATAATTAAGGTACGATCATCTCAAAAATGAAGTTGGAAATACGGGTCACGGGGAGGTTTTACGCGTCATTTCCGTTTTATATTTTTCTTACGGTTTAGGTGTCAACCTAAACATTTATATTTTTTTTACATTTAACCAACCTAAACATTTATAGTTTTAAGTTTGTTTGTGCAGCAAACTCATTTTTATAGTAAGTATAGACTAACAAGACAAAAACATATGTGCCTGATGCTAAACCACATACATGCCTGCCTATAACAAAACATTGACACTCAGCTTTGGGAACATGAAAAATTCAAATCATCACCTAGCACCGCCACTGCGCTCATCACCCGGAGGTACAAGGTGTTTTATATCTTAGACCAGTAATTTATCTGGAAACATTGCTCTTCACATCGGAACACAGTAATATTTGCGCACTACTGCTTGGAAACAAAATAACTGGCAAAGGTACCACTACTATCTTATCTCCTCCAAGCATGTCATATGTATGGTACTTCGTTCCAACAACAATGGCCCCTAGTATTATGTTTAACTTTGAAGTTTTTTTTATAAATAAAGACTGATGAGACGAGCACGACATGTGCCTGATGGTGAGCAACATATCTGCCACATAATAGCACAGTGACACGCGGCTATTGTATTATACCTAGCACTGCACTGCGCTCGTCACCCAGAGATCAAAGATGTTATATCTCTGAGACCTGTAATTTCTCTGGAAGCATTGACGTTCAAACCGGAAAACAGTAATGTTTGCACATTGCTGCTTGGCGGTAGAATAACTGGCGAAGGCACGTTTATAGCAGTAACAATAGCCAGTCAATTCTAATTAGTCAAACCGACAGAAATTAATGAAATCTTCGTAAATTAAGAGATATACAGAGCTATCTTCAATCCATTTCTCACTAAATGGTCTACTTTGTTTGAATGGTATTCGGCTCTGTTTAATCTAGTCTGAGAAATGAATCAAGCTATTTTCATGCCGAGATATCGCACCATTGTTTGTTTCAGCCCGGGAGGCTTCGATTCGTGAAAATAGTATTTCTAGTTATTTTATATTGTTTATGTATAGATACTAGGGAGCTAAAGCTGCTTGAGTCAATCTCTCAAAAATTATAGGTATGTTTTTCGAGACTTTGATAAGTAATGGATGAAATAGTCTTGAAATTATTTGACAATGTCTTGTTAAATTGTAATCATATAATATATTTTAGGAATATCGTAAGTATTAGAATGTCATCTGTATTCGTATGTGTAGTTGTAGTGTTTGTACTTATAAATGTAATTCCTTAAGTATTTCTAGATACCTACACACCCTGCTTCTTAAAATATTTCCATCCTAAGGTTGCCTGGAAAAGATCGCATTTAGCGATAAGATCGCCGACTATAACTCTACTTTTTATTGTTTTTCTTTTTCTGTATAAGCTTTTTTGTGTGTACAATAACGAGTATCAACCTGTGTATCAATATTCACTTATGAAGGACTTAATTGACAAAATAGGTTTTATTTAATTCATTACTTTTGCTCGTTTATGCTGCAAAAAGTAGCTATTTCCATTCAGCGGATTAATGCTGCCAGCATTTTGGGCTCCTTTTTCGCCGGTAACAAAGCAAGACGGTTTATTAATTCGAATTTGACATAATATTTTAATGACATTGTTTTTTTAAATCAATTTGGTAGTTAAGTACATTTTGTAACTATAACATTAGTTTCGTATTAAAACATCCCTGTAGATAGATGTTGAATGAGGTCATAAGGTCATATTATCCACTTCAACCTTGTGTGCACCTATGTCGATATTGTGATTTAACTAGGAATTCCTTTATCATGAGGAAGTTTTCGGTTATCGGCAAAGATATGGCTTACTACTATACGACAAACAAATTAATTGGCTCAATTTCTTATTGCCATTTGTTTTTTTTTATAATTCTATCATTGTCTATTATTCTATAATTTTTTGGCGTAAATTTACACGATATAGTTAAGTAGCAAAGTAGTTATTTAATTTTAATTCGGTTAAAAATAGAACTAAGCTGAGGCTGAGACTGAGAGAAATTAAAATAACAAAATGCAGTCTAAAGCAAAAATATCTCGTTAGTGTTCTCATACTAGATTGTTTCTCACACGATGTCTCAGCACTACGGTAATGTTATAGCGAGTGGACGTGATTAATTTAAAAATAGATCTATTTTCATGAGGTTTTAATGCAGTTCTATATAACGATTTGTACAAGTATTTTACCTATACAGCGCCAGATAGAAAGCATATAGGCTGTGCGTGAATTTGAAAACATTCAAAGATTTACACTTGCCCATGTACTGAAGATTTACTAAAACCACAAAAAAAAATTGAATATTTTTGGCAGAACACAAACCTCCAATTCGATAAATTCTTTTAAAAAAAATAGAGGGCAAATAGATTAATCATCTTAATCTCTGAGTGACTATGGCAGTGCAGTGCTAAGTAGTGGTTTAGACTTTTCAAGTTCAAAGGCTGCTTCGCTATGCGCTGTGGTGTTACTTACCATCAGGCGCGTGTATTGATCGCCCTGTTAAGCTAAAAACTAAGCTATACCACCGACTTTATGGTTTCAAGTCCGAAAATGAGTGCAGTCTCAATATTTAAGCGAGCTCCCGATCGCATCCCCAATTTTGTTTTAATGTTACTATTTATTACGATAGTATGTATAAAAAAGCCCATGGGTTTATTATTACGAACAATTTAAATGTATTTGAATGAGAGCAGTTAAATAACGATTTATTTATTTGACAGCCTGCATGTCAAAGAAATCTGTATAGACGTGTGCACCGTGTAAGCGGTAAAGTGGTGAGGCGAGCGATGGTCACTGAGGCGGTGCGCCGAGTGTGGCGCCGTTGCGGTGGACCTCGCCAAAAAGAAAGGACCGTATACTCGTTAAATAACGACGATAGTTGCATGCTCCCCAGTGAAATGCTCGTAGGGATGGAGTGTTCTGGCGAGATGAGCATTTTGGTATTTAAGAGCGGTCCGGCATAGCGAATGTCATCAGTTAACACGAGCTCTCAGACACAGGAACATCTCCGATCGGTGGAGTTGTTCTAATCGGTCAAAACCCAAGCACCCGCAGTAAGCTCCTTAACAGACAGCATCGTTCCTCCCAAGCACAATATGCGCGCATTCGTGGTAAGAATCGCTTGCGTGTAAACTAATTTAATTTACTATTTGGCACATGCGATTATCCAGTTTTTATTGTGTGAACTATTTTTTTTTCTAAAACAACCTTTACAGGAAAACTTTGCGGACAAGTGAAGTGTTCAGTGATATTCGTCACGATATGGACTCTCGCAGTGTGCCAAGTAGTGAATAACTATTTGTGTTATCAGTGATTTGTGAGTGTTGAATATAACGTTTATCTACTGTCGTGGATTTATAAACCAGTTTAAGGGACACCAAGACATGGATTTGTAGATAAGGATCATGGAGTACAAAAGTTCGTGTGTACCCACCATTATGGATGCCCATTCATCACTTCGGGAGTATTTCCGCTTCGGGGGTTCATAGCGTTCCATTCAGACATTAGTTACTTGTAGTTTTGGTTATCGAATGCCCCATTTCCGTTAAAACGTTTGTAGTTCTTGTCAATGCAAACGATATGAATTATAACACAATAACTTTGTATCGTTTGTGGTTTTATGGTCAATTCGAACGTGGATATTGAATAGCACGAGAGAATACCAGTCGATGTATGCGGAAAATGTGAATCGCGGCTGTTACTTAAGCCGCGAAAGGAGTGCTCCATCATTATTCAAGCCGAGTGCGGTCCCCATTTTGCCGAGTCCATTTCCTTACTCAGCTTCAACAACTAAAGTAGCACTACCTTTTGTATTTAAACTCAAAAACCTAACATTTGAATTCTCGTCAGAGTTACGTAATACAAGATTATTCGAACTTGTTTACGAGATCCACAAGCAGAGCGATTCGCCTTACGTCACGTCCGATTGTGTAGAAACCATCTCTTAATACAAGACGCTCTTATCTCTGTTACATTTATTACAAAACTTTGGGATCATTTACAAGATACTGCTCGTGTGCCTGGCGAATTCATACAGCTCAGCTCTTCTCTTCTATAAATTAAATTAGCCGTTAAATCTCAATGTTCAATTTAGTCACTCGTTAATCCTTTAAGATTAACTATTATCCAAAGGTATTTCGAGATTGTGTTTTATAGTAGATAAACACAAAACTAAGCCCACATGAAAATAAATTTGATAAATCGTGTATATGTGTGTGTCGTTACGCGATATTAATAGCCCCAGGGACACGTAATCAGGGGATCTAACATCGAACGTCCATTGCCGCACACCCCTAATCGACCGCTCGATGTTCAATTTACCGCGATCAAACGAGGCTTGTATGTTCTTCGCCGGAGATTACGGCACTAGGTTTATTAATTTTCGAGAGATAAAATGATTTTAAAATTATATTTCTTCTTTTCCAGGTACTCGCCTGCGTGGCGTTGGCTTACGGCCGTCCTGAGCCTCCAGTGGGTTACAGCTACTCGGCTCCTAGCAGAGGACACTCGTCCTCTTCAGGTGGCCACAGAGTGGTCTCCATCGGAGGAGGCCATGGTGGCTCTCTGGGTGGTCTATCTGGCGGCGGTCTCTCGCTTGGAGGTGGTCACGGTGGTGCCGGTATCGGAGGTGGTTTTGGAGGCGCTGGAGGATTCGGTGGCGCCAGCGGCCTGAGTTTTGGAGGTGGAGACGCTGGATTCAGCGGTGGATACGCCGGCGGTTACTCTGGAGCTCCTCTCGTGCAGAAACACATCTACGTGCACGTTCCCCCACCAGAACCCGTAGAACAGAGGGCTCCCCGTATCCCTGAAGTCGCTCCTCCCCAGAAGCACTACAAGATCATTTTCATCAAGGCCCCGACTCCCCCTACCCCGGTAGCTCCCATCATCCCCGTGCAGCCTCAGAACGAAGAGAAGACCCTCGTCTACGTTCTCGTCAAGAAGCCCGAAGAGCAGCCCGACATTGTTATCCCCACTGCCGCGCCCACCCAGCCCTCAAAACCGGAAGTTTACTTCATCAAGTACCAGACCCAGAAGGAAGGTGGTGCTATCGGCGGCGGTGCTATCGGTGGTGGTGCCATCGGCGGCGGTGCTCTGGGTGGTGGAGCCATCGGCGGTGGAGCTATCGGAGGTGGTGATGACCTGGGTGCGCTCGCTCTCGGCGGTGGTGCTTCTGGTATCAGCGGTGGTGCCGGCGGTCACGGTGGCGCTGAGATTGCCGCCGATTTCGGCACCAGCGGCGGTGACGACAGTGGATCCGCTCACGGTGGCGCTACCAGCACTCAGTACGGTCCTCCCGGACACGTTGCGGGTCCTCTGCACTAATCTGCTCAACTAAAACTCCGGTGGTAGGACGTTAGATACGCAGCTTTGTTTATTAATTCCGAGCCTCGGAATTACTAAAGCTTATCTAAGTCCCGTCACCGGCCGCAGCGCGCGGCCGAACGCCATGTAAATAGTCACGTATCTCGCGTTCGTCCGCGAGCTCCAGTATACGACATAACACCTATCATCGAATCTCATCATCGCGACTCATCTCTACTTGTTATTAGTGCACAGTGTTAATGTTGTTCGAAAGGAGGTATTATTTTGCGACTGTTACGTTATGTATTATAATATAGCTTTTATATTTTTTTTATAATAAAAACCAAATGTGATGCTTAAATCGTTTATTTAGTAGCACCTGATTGGGTGTTCGAAAATTGGAATGGTATTACGACATAACCGAAAGTAGTCGTGAAAGGTTGCCCCCGTGAGGCGAGCGAGGGCGTCGGCGTTGGTGATCGCGATCGAGCGGGTCCTTTCTCGTAGAGACGCGATTAGCTTCAACATAAAATCGAAATTGTGAACAATCCAGGCTGTGGTGTTACGCAAGAGAGCGTAACGAGGTCGCGGCAGGCGGCGTGGTCATCACGCGGTCGCTTGGCTCGCCTCTCGACCGCTCTCGTTACGCCCGCCTTAATGGATCATACGTGCAATTACACTTTCATTATAATCAAGTGAATGACGAAACATTTAAAGTTACATCACTAACGTTTCCGACATCCTTAACTCAGACGAATCAACAATTTAATGGATTAGGGTAATCACCGCGACCACATACAATTCTTAACTACATATTTTCTTTGGATAGTAATTGTGTTTATTTCTTTATTTTACAACGAAACGTTAAGAGAACATGCCATTAGTAAATTAGAGCCTTACAATTTCTTTGGTAGATATTCGTTGCCTAATGTCTGCGGATACCAGTGAGGATTCCAATTCCATGTGATGGCAGTTTGATAGGGGTGTGATTTGGGAATGGATCTTCAATATGTGAGGTTGTGAAATGTATAATTTAATTTGGGCGTCTACGACATTTTGAGTACTCAATCACTTTGACATAAAAACCTTAATTCAAACATGTTAGTGAAATTACTTTACATGTACATGATAATTTGTGTTCATTAACGCTTTCTTAAACGCAATTAATCAAAGATAACTAATATATTTGAAGCTTTTAGTCAAATCTTTTCTAAGTTTTATCAATATTATTCTATTTTCTTTAATCTCATTTAATTCTCACTCTATCGTCTGCCATTGATTTACCATTTAATACCATTTAATTTGGTAAACTTAGAGTGTCAAGACGCTGAAAGTATATAATCATTTGGATTTAGAGTAGTTTTTACAGTTTATTAATTCAATCAAATCTTTTATTTGATGAAAACGTAAAGTATTTCATAATAGTCGTGAACATGGTATTTTAAAAAAAGAATCTGTAACTGACATAAAATTGCATTTGATAAAGTATAAATCATTCGTGTATATATTTTATATTTATAAACATATAAATATAAATATAAAATATTCTTCACGATATAAACAAACGTGTAACATCCCTGGCTTGCACCCCCACAACAATAGTCTTAATACTCGAAGCGCCATAAAGTCCCAGACCTTTCTCCTACGAGAGATGACATGATTTTGGCATTGTGCCGAAAAACACGCCGGGTATGTCATTGGCTATGGTTTGGTAACCCGCTCAATACTGTTTCTACAATATTAAAGAACACCCCGCTTCACTAGTTTTGAACTTTAGCCCGTTGGTTTAGGAACTAAAAGAGAAAGGCGGGCATCAGGGAACACTCTCTCCGCTGCAAGGGTACAGGTCGTATAAGTATATAGATATATTCATCTGTACATTTGGTTCTTCTGGTTACGCAATGCGACTAGAGAACACTATCAGGTCATATAGTAATATGTAAGCTTCACGGTTTATTTGTAAACACACCGGAGTAATATTCATCAAGGGCTTTTTAACTTATTATTAAATGTTAGAGCTTCATACTTTTGTTACACTTGTATTACCAATTACAAGATAATTTACCGTGCTTAAATGGACTCCATGATTTAACTACGACAAATATTGTGTAAGTAATTGCTAATATCAGCAAAGTGAACAACCGTGATAACTTATAACAATATTTATACCTTTGTAGCCGTAAATAAGGAATACGTCGGTTTCGAAAGTAAAGGAAACCCATTATGTATATATGTCTATTGAGACTCATTAGACAATTGATTAATCATAAAATTTATGCATTATAAATTAGGTAGGTACGTTTCGTAAATTCCGACTCGACTTGACAAAATGTACAATGGAAATAACATACAAACACTGCGTCTTCAGTGTTCTTGGATACATTTTTGAAGTTATACTTCTTTAGGCGCGTTATGAAAAAATGATGAGAATGAAATTTTAAGATGCGCGCGCACCTGTGACACAAAATTAACAGTATGAAGTTGTCTGCTTAAGGTGGTTCGATTTTCATACTAATCTATTTGACCATTCATGGGCGACGAGAGTATAATTTTACACTGAAATGACTATAGTTGGCATTTAAATTGGTCTTTATTTGCGGTATTTCATATTTAGTTGAAGATAATATTACATAAAATTGTAGTTAATAGTAGAAATAACATCGAATTTTTTGTTCATTTATGTCAATGTGTGAGTGAACACAGATAGTGTCGTACGGTTGCCGCTACTAGGCATAGAATACATAATAGTAATTATACGGCGAAGACGCGCGACGTTGCCAGCTCGTGACATACGCGGGCAACGCGCTGTTGCCGCTCTTCTCTGTCAACTTTGCTCAGCTGGCTCAGCTCAAGAATCAAATAAATTATTGAAAGATTGGACAATGTATTGCCAGTATTTGAATGTTATATATTGGATAAATTTTCGGTGGCGATAAATTTTATAAAATAAAAGAAGTACTCTCACGCGCGTCCATAAGTATACGCACCCATTTTTTTTAACCACCATCTCGCTTGTGTGTAAGTAATGACGCCGTCTACGATGGAGCGTGCTTACTTAGAAAAAACCGATTTACTCTCAAATTAAAGACAAACATCAAGATTGCATCGATTGAAAGAAACCCCACTCAGATAACGATAGATTTATGATTATGCTAGTAGAGTCAAACTTCTTAGTTTGAGTATTTGGAACGTCAACCATGAAACAATGTCGTTTTTTTTAGTTCCGAACAATCCGATAGAAAGAGGTATAAGGTGGTATTAAATCATGTAAATTAGCTGCAAACGTATCCGAAAACAGCTGATAACTTAACAAGTTTTAAAGTTAACAATGTTAAACAAGTTAACAAGTTAACAAGTTTCCTGTTCACAGTTAATAGGTCTGGATCAGCGTACCTACTGCACCTTTGGCCGCGATATAAGTTCGTGGTCACATAAGTTTTTTTATAACAAAAAAAAAATCGTAACTCAGTAGCTGGTTTTTTAGTTGGCTAAAATGTTATTCTACAAAAACTAAAACTAGAAATAACTAATAATAGTTGCGAATCAGAATGTGACATGTTATACAATAACACGATTGCATAACTATGTAGCGGCGTGTTACTCGTTTTTATCATGGTATTCTAAATCCAATTCTGAGCACCTACTCAAAGATGATAGTTGACTCATCTGTCAATCTATTTAGTGTATTAAAACGTGGAAACTCTATTACTTTTTAAATAGGTAATTCCTTTTTAACTGTGGAGTGTGAGAACAATAGACAGTAAATTAAAAAAAAAGCATAAAATAAATATTTTAAACTCACTTCGTGACTCAGTCGGTAGTAAGTCTGCCACAAAACAATAGGTCGTGCGTTCGATTCCCACCCAGATTAAATACTTATGTTGAATGCGGATGTTGGTTTGATTGTTTTATGTATCAAGGACATGTGTTTACAATTATATAGGTACGTATATTATATTAGCTATCCGGTTCCCATAGTACAAGCTTTGTTCAGTTGAAAATGCCCATCAATATTTATTATAATCTAAATAAGAACCACTTGAAATTAAATATATGTTAGTAAAATCAGTTACGAAAATTGTTTTTGTCACTCAACTTACACTTTCGTTCCGAATTTCATTTCAATTCGGGTGGTCGAATCACGTAAAAATACATTTTGGGAATACTAAAAGTGTTAACAATGAATAATTTATATCGAGACACCGGTGAATCAGCAAGTATTATGAAATGTCTGGAGCCTGGCTTGAAATCTATAGTCAGGCTCGAACTAGAGTAGTTTTATTAGCATTATAAATATTTGTGAAAGTCACTCTGTGAACACGCGAACGTTATATTTCTCCAAAATAGTCCTCGGCGTCAAATCGCGCCAACAGGTTTATTATTTCATATAATTTACTGCGACGACAAAGACATGACAATTAAATAATTTATTTTCTCCAAATAACAATTGACTTTATAATTTAAAAGTAAATTCAGACAAATGAGGTGAGGTTTAAGTCGGTTCCAATTCGGCGTGGATGAGTGATTGCATTTCTTATACTCGCAAAAACACTACGCTTGTTAGCTGATGTAATATTTAAATCAATGTAAATACATATTTAATTTGCAAATAAATTACCAAAACACAGAAAATACATTTGCATTGACCACACAAATATTTCTTTCGGGTCGGCAATCGAACACACGACCTATAGGTTTGCGGGCAGCCTTACCGAAGCCAGGCGAATATAGATAATACGTTTCTCAGCGGCTTTCAACGTAAATTCAACATTTTGAGGGTGTATCTAGGCATATAAATGGGCTGGTACGTTTTACCATCTGGCCTAACGGAAAAATATTTATTTATCACTGCACTTTTTTATATTTTTTTCCAAAATTGTTTTGCGTGACATAAATCACGAGTGCTTAAAATGCTAAACGGGTCGCATAAATCCTCGTAAGGATCGCTGAGTGACAATTAGGCTAAAAGATGAAAGACCGACTCTATAAATACTTGAATCGTTGGGCTTAAAACATTATGTACCTTTTTGGATTAAGCTAAATACGAAACGGTCCATGTCGGGAAAGACCCGTAGCCACTTTTGACACAAGAGCGATTTATTCAATTTGGGGTCGCGTTGTAGATGGAAATGAAAATATAAAGGAATAAGTAAGTGAACCCTGTTTCATTTTATATGATACTGAACTTTAATTTGTCTGCATCGGATTATGGGAAGTTAAAAACATAGATTCAAGGAATTGTCTGTTGTGATGCCTTTTAAATTACTTTTTTGAATTTAAAGTTGAATTACTTTTATGATGCCTAGAACTAAAATAGTGTTACGAAATCTTCTTATGTTTTATACGATGTTTAAGGAAATTACGATTTTGATTCTTCTAGGAAAGCCAAGAGGAATTTCAAGAGTTCAACTTATTTTATTTATATTATTAGCTTTACGTTTGATTTTTGCTCACAGCGATGCAGAACTTGTAACACTTGTAGAATACTCAAGCGGGATGATTTGAATCTTCGTCTACGATTACTATTTCGAAATCTGAGGTTTTCTCCATTACACCATCGTGGTTTAGTACTAACTACGAATATTACCATAATAATTCTATCTATTCTAGAAGTAAGCAGTGTTTATTAATTTCGTTTCAATTTATTGTTCAAAAAATACTTTTTGGGCTAATATTCGTAAGTAAGTAGGTTAAAGTAGATTTTATGAAAAAAAGAGCTATAGAACACTAAGGCAAATAAAATAACCTTACCAGCCTGACCTGAGCAGCAAACTACTATTTGACATGCGGTACATGGTAACATTTTAGATTTGAAGAGTATTTCAACAGTATGGTTATTTTTGCATAAATACGATAGTCATACGCGTGTCAGATTACAAGATGGTTCTTTTCTATCGCACAGTTAAGTCCCATCTATCTACTGGGATCTTTTGTTATCTACTGCTACTTTTCTACTGTTATCATTTGTTATCACCGATTGTTGAGCATTATAATGTTCGTGTACGCAATTTCCCTAAATCCACTAAGATCCATTACAAAAATCCATTGATGGATCTTTTTACACTTTTATGTCCACTTTAATCCTCGATCCTAGAATATCGCAATTTCACCAGATTTTTTTGATTTTTCATACGTCGTATTTTTAAACACGAAATTATATTGAAAATATTTTGTACTTAACTAAAATTATATGTATATGAACTTCATCATCACCTACAAAATCTGAATAAAAAATATTAAAAAAATTTAAAGGCGATAACAATTGGTTTGATGATTATTAAATGACATTTCAACGAAGCTGTTAGTTTTGTAAGATTAAACCCAATATTCGAAGAATTAGTTTATTTTATAAGTTTTTAACGTTTATATTATTATGGAACGATACACTACGGAACCCTAGAATGGCGATAACATAATTCAAACAGAACTCATAAGTGACCATCATTGTTCTGACCGGTAGGATATAATCAAAAGTTGTACTTGACACTTTATGCAACTAGCCATTACTTCAATTGCACACATATCAGTCCAGCCTTTCTCTTTCAAGGCATTCACTTCACTAATGCATTTACATTACGCGCATTAAGATTGTACATTTTATTGGTTACTAACTAGTTCTCGTGTGCGGCTTTACAATATGAAAGTGATTTGAGTTCGTGTGTGTGGTTTGACTTATTGTATGATTTATTTCGATTCGTTGCTCTGATGTCTTAACACTTAAGATACTTAAGATGTTAGATAAACAGGCTACCGATTACTGAGTTGAAATATTTGAAATCTTTAATTGTTTTTTGCTACATTACTCTTATGTTTCGGTATTTCTCTATAATTGACGTTGTATAATTCCTGTAAATAATATCTATAATAGTTTAACTAGCCTACTAAACGTTTCCCCTGCTCGAACTCAGGGCTTGAAGAGAGTCACGGCCATAATTCACCACGCTTGCCCAGCGCAGGTTGGTGGATGACACATAACCTCGAACGATTCTAGGTACATGTCGGTTTACTAACGATGTTTTCATATACTGTTTTTTTTTAAGTTAACGCACATTACTTCGAAAATACAGTGGTGCACGAGGGGATTGCACCCGGGGATTCCGGATCGACAGTCGCCGCTCTCCCGACTAGACCAGGCGTAACATACTAGACCAGCCGTTACTTATGCCATCTTAATATTATGGGTTACTCGAAGTTTAATTAATTGTTTCAAAATTTTGTGGTTACTTTATCAAAATCTACAATTTAAATATACTCAAAAACAAAGACTGGTAAAGTTGAAAATGAGAATTGTATGATTTTCTCAGTAACAATAACCAAATCTAAAAACGACTGTGATCCCTGAGGTCTATAAAATTCTCGTGTCGATGGCATTGCTATACCTTTCCTCAAAATTTGAGTGAATTAAAAAAAGGGGACCGATTGTAGTTTAAAAAGCAGCTTTGTATGATGGTATAAGAACCGGTTCAATTTGTTATATTTATTTATACAGCAACGAGTGTTGGTTTCAAGTTACATTCACGCACGGTTGCACGACACACGCGTTTTGGTTATTGACCATAGAAAATACAGGCTTTGATTGAGATAGAGATACAATAAATTTATTGATATTTGCTGCAGATATCCCATAAATTTTGGTTATCGTAAATTAATGTAAATATGTGTGTGTGCGCACATGGTACAGCGTTGTATTGGAATACTGTTCGTAGCTTGAAATTGTGATATCGATTCGTGGTCGACGTCCCAAAGACTTTACAAAGGTTTGTCTCTACTTTTGTGATCAGAAAGTAGTGGAATGTATAGTCTGAGTGAGGTTTTTCGATGGCTACAAGTTTCTTCAAATCGAGTGCAGATCTGTTGCTTCTAGGTGACGACGCTTAATTTAATTTAAATTAAATCCTAGAAATATTGTAAAAGTGAAAGCTAGGATGTTTGTAGCTCAACCACGTCGAAAAGATGAACGAAACGGGTGCGAAAGAATGCATGTCTATTGCTCAATCATCGAATGGCTGAATGGATTGGTTGGAAATTTCGAAAACAGATGTTTTATAGGTCGGAAAAAATAACATAGGGGTCGAATTGATGACACATAAGCTTATTTTCAATCATCGCCTTAAAATTACTAGAACGGGAACTACGCTGGCTACGCTGCTAGTGACAGATATATTAGTTATATATACTTAGTTGATCTTTTTCAAGTTCAGTGGAACGTACTGATGGTAAAAGTGTGGCTTCGACCATGAAACTGAAGGTTAAGACCCTCCTTTAATCTTTGATAGCCCGTTATAATATCTTAAGAGAAAGAAAAGAAATGATTTAAAAAAGACGCTCCCCCTGCGGCTAATAAAAAGCGGCAGGTGGCTCTAATTTGACTAATTTTAACTAAAGTGTTTTTGGGAAAGAAACGTTTTAACTTTTACTACATTCCTGATTTTTCCCTCGAGATTTCTTCTCGGATCTTAATTTGTTTTAGGAGCAAAATACCCATTTAGAGCATTATTGTTGCAATGCACCTTCTAGTCTAGTCAAAGAAAATCTTCAGTTGCTAAAAGAGTCTGAAAATATAAAAAAACGAACATTAATGCAATATGTAGACAGACATATTAAAAAATATTTTTATGTTTGACTTGTATGTTTTTATTATTTGGATGTTTGGATGTGTGTTGCTCAATCACATAGCAACGGCAGAACAGATAGGGTTGGAATTTGGAACAAAGTTACATAATAAATAAATGATCTTTATTTAAATTATTTTTGTGGGAATTGTCTACCATTTTTTATTTGTGTATTAAAGTTTGGGTTAATACACAAGCTACTTTTTATCTCGGGAAAGGGGGCAGGAGCAGAAACTACGCAGATGAAAACTTGGGGTGACAATAACAACAAACGGAACAATAAAATAAGCTGTTTAACCATGGCAACACACAAACGTGTTGGCTTGTGAATGTGTCTCACAACTTCTTATACAACACAATCTTATAACACGCTTTTGATTCATTCTTGATTATATTCATTTATTCATAAATATTTATTACATGCCAGGTTATAAGATTGCAATTAAGTATATTTATAAATGTTAGCTAATTTAAAGAAAATGGTACTCGTAGGAACAGCCGATAGAAGTGAAACTTATTACTTTGAATGTTAGTCATCATCATCATCAACGGTTTCCAGCGACCTTTGTGAGGTCATCTGCCCATCTAGCGGGAGGCCGTCCAACACTACATCTTCCGGTTCGTGGTCGCCACTCGAGAACCTTTCATCCCCATCGGTTGTCAGTTCTGCGAGCGATGTCGCCTGCTGTGTGATTGTTAATATAAAATAGTATTCATGTTGCACAATGTACATATATCTACAGATATACTGTTATTAAGCAAGTTGGTGATGCGAACTTAAAATATTTCACCTATTCAAAAACATCTAACGCGGACGTTCCGCCATTTAATAGGTTTAAGTATTTATTAATGTTTTTGAAGTAGATTTTTTAAAGATACAATTTTGCTACCTGTGTATTTTTCACATAAGTAACAATATCTGCATATAAATTACTCACGTGATTGGTAAACAGTACGAGCTCAGATAATATGTATTCGTACGAAGACGTGTGTTCCTAGTTGTACCTAAATAACGTACCAAACTAGTAATTGTGCTATTTATTTATTTACCTCCTTAGAGTCTTGGGCTAGAAATGTACAAGTCTTTCTCGCTTCAAACATTTTACAGAGAATACGAACGCAGCTACATAAAAGAGCGGACATTTAAATGCATCCTGGGTACAGGATGCATTTAAATGTCCGCTAGGTAGATATACCTATTATACATTGCAACTATACAAAACAAGACTCACAACAATTAGTAAAAGATTTTGTTTTTTTAGTTTAGTAATTTTAAAAGGTATAATAAAAAAAAAGAGCTCTACGGTGCCACAGACAGACACACACACAGACAGACAGACAGACAGACAGACAGACAGACAGACAGACAGACAGACAGACACCGACAGACAGACAGACAGACAGACCGACAGACAGATAGACAGACAGACAGACATCGACGTCAAACTTATAACACCCCTTTTTTGGTCGGGGTTTAAAAAGGGGTACAAAGTTTTATTTTACGTATCTATACTACTATCACGTAGTAGTTCTTTATACTGTGGCTAATATAATACAATTGAAGAGGTTTAATTGTTTGAACGCGCTATTCTTAGGAACTACTGGACCGTATTCAAAAAATATTTCATCGTTGATGACATTACACATTTGTAAGTGATCTTTGACTGAAATAGGTTATAATTGTAGTGTGTATCACGGGCGAAGCCAGGACGGACCGCTAGTTATGTGTATAAGTATTTATATACATTGTTGTTTTTAAAAAAAGTATAGATATTTTTAAAACGGTGGATTTTTAAACACAGTTACCTAACCGCGAGAAATTTACAAATACATATGACAAAGAAAATGTATGAATGAAGAGTGGAAATATTCTTAGTTTAGACTACTTAAAGCGAGATTAAAATTGCTACAAAATTCTCTATTTCTAAGAATGTACAAAATGAAACGGAATAGCAACATTAAAATAGTAGTTTCCAGAAGCTGCTCGAAAATTTAATGTTAAATTAAATGTTGGGTAAACGCCGCCATTTTCTCCGTTATTAGCGTTTAAACGATGCAATGTTTTCCTTGATACCGAAATTCCTTGATCCTAATTCGCTTACACGCATTAGCAAAGTACCTACACCAAGCAAGAGTTAACTTTCAACTTTAACCATACACAATCAGGCAGGCAATAAACGTTATTACGTCGATTCATCTAGTTTTCAATTTATAACCGCCATCGTGAAAGGCGGAGGTGTTACGTTCGGGTGTATGTATTTTTTGTTAAATACAATATTTGATCCTTCGCTTCAATAGTTTACAATGATACAATTCACTTTGATGCTTTCACAAGGATAGCTTTTTATAAAGAGGGTACGCGTAGCCCTTAAGCCCTCAGGCCCCTATAAATAGAGGGAGGGCAAACTCTTTTTATCCATTACTTGTGACAGCTGTCACTGTCACATTATACTTTGATACCAGTATAAAAGATTTGTTTACTGTCCATGCTAGGGATGTTACAATCACAGTACGTTGCGATTGCCATAGTAGAGAGTAGACCTTTTAATAAAGGTATAGGTAAATGTTGCTTCCATAAAGGTTACAATTAAATTGTGTAAAGTAAATGAATCCATCTGCATCTCCAGATACTACTACCACGAGACTACCACGCTTTTGCCAGTTACTCGTATAAGTGTTCAACCAGTAATGCAATAATTATTGTGTTTCGGTTTAAAAGGTCATTTTCAAAGAAATTACAGGGTAAAGAGATCACTGTTTTGTATTCCTGTGTGACGAACGCAGTACAAGGCAGATATTTGGACTCCTCATGTTCAAATTGCGGCTTTGCACTTTTCCTGATTTTTCCAGACAAACCCTGTAAAGGCTATATCATCGAAACATTTATACATTTGGATGTGAAATCGAAAATGCTGTCAGCGCTTACTAACAGTATCTTGCCAGCTAAAAAAAATGGAAATTGCACAGAAAAAGTTATTCAAGCCAGGTCACAGTGCTTGAAGGCTTTAAGAAAACTCTGTAGAAAAGGCTTTGTTCTTGTATCTGCCGATGCGTTGTCTACATTTTAACTGTTACCCGAGAATAAAGTCAGCTTGGTTCACGAAGAAACTTTAATTTAAAAAAGGAAAAACGGTGTAAATAAAGTTCATTTCAAAATTTGAGAACTTCTTTGATGACTAAGGTCGTTAGGTTTATTGAATTACTTATTGCACAGAACAGTAAAATTACTTCCCTCAGCTTACCCCTAGATTGACTATAGATAGTGCACTCTAGCCTCTTAGCAGTTTACCACTAGGGTTTACCACTGCGTGTCCTAACCCAGAAGCTCTTCACATACCGTTAGTCTAAGGACCTCATTAATGACCAGCAATAAAGGTTCCAACGTAACTGGTCAACAAGAGTTAATCTAGCATTTAGCATTCTCACGTGTTGAGTGAAGTTCACCCACACCCGCGCTTTTCAAGAACTGAAGCTCGTTTAGTAGAGAAATTAGCGCAGTCCCTTGTCATCTAGAAAGATTTGTGGTCTAGCAGCTTGTGTTTTGACATAGTCTTTATAGCAAGTTTTCTGTATATTGTATTATGATTTGTTTGCTAGTTTATTGAAGGATAGCAAACTTCTTGAAGGATCGATCCATACTAGTGATCACTGGTATCTAGCTTAAGTAAGTAAGTACTTCCCGAATCTAAATTAAGGATTAAGCAGGAGTCCTGTAAAAGTAGGCGCGCTTAGCGACTAAATCTTTGTTACATATCAACGAAACCCGGTGTTTGACGCCAAGACGATAGCGCCGTCGTAGATATCTAGTGCACGGGCCAGTGAACAGTAAACAAGGATTCTGAAAGAGAGTATGTATTTTATATCATCTGGACTTAGCTCTTAAATCAGTGATGCCAACATCGCCCCAATTCTCCAGACAACGGGTTGGCCTGGTCAAGTTTAATGTGAAGAAGACGCCAGCGCGTTCTTACTAATACTTCCTACATAATTTATGTATCCTACTTTTTTGTATGTATGTGTTCCGTTTATTGGCCTTCTGACACTTTTAAGCATACGTTTTTGGATATATTTTTGTGTCGAAAACTAGGTACCGTATAGCATAACATAAAAGACGCAAAGGTACTCATTTTGTATCAAGCTAAGTTCGATATTCTATAAAACTGTTCGCATGTTTGTCCTAGCATCAAGCCCCTAATTCGAAGAAAATTAAAAATCTGTAAAATTGCTGGTTTATCGGGTATTTTATCGGATTTACTTCGGCGAGCGTACTACTGCTCTATTTGATCTAATTCCACTTAGCCCTTTTTTCTATCGGGTGATGTTGGTTTAAGTCGAGAGTGAATCGATTTCTTGTCGGTAAACGCGTTCCATCGTAGAATAACATCAGGTTAGCTAGAGATCGATCAAAAGCAGCGGCGGACTAACGGGGGGCGG
The DNA here is from genome assembly GCA_017562165.1 of Ectropis grisescens. Taxonomy (NCBI): domain Eukaryota; kingdom Metazoa; phylum Arthropoda; class Insecta; order Lepidoptera; family Geometridae; genus Ectropis; species Ectropis grisescens. The sequence continues at coordinate 13,166,278 of CM029767.1, read as the reverse complement.
AAGGAGCGGCTGATCAAATCCACTTTAAAAATGTGCTTAATACTAGTATTAATATTTTTTTTAAGTTCAAAAGGGTTATATTACCACTGGCTTTATAAATAATCGTGAGAAAACTAACATGTTGTAAGTATCTTTTGAGGGCAAATAACTTCCTAACCTTTCTACATATGTTAGAAGGAATCAAACTCCAGTAGCTGTAAGGGGCTGATTATTATATATGCTGATATGCTACCTAATATGGCAGTACTATGATTTATGTCATTTCGTACCTCTACAGTAACCCAATTGTCCATCGCTTTTTCGCTGTCAGCATTGGTACAGCTTCCATGTATTACTATTGGTTCTCATAACAAGTACTACTGATCTCAAAAACTGTCTAATAGCTAAAACGGACAAATTAGATGAAATCGATCATGATGCAAGATTAAACCCTAAGTAAGAACCATGAATTCGTTTGCTTTTACAACATTAGTTTCTCAAACGAAAAGAAAATCGTCAGGAAAGCAAAAACACCTTACCCTGTGCTCTCGGAACCCATTCTTATGAACGATTCTGACCTTTGAAGCAAATGGAGAGTTTCTTCGATTACTTTCGAGCACTTTAATGTGAATAGTATTGTACTCGACAGCAGCTGTAGTACAAAAAAGAGCAATCCTTTTGTAAAGTCACATTACAGAGATTGTCTCAATTGTAATCACTAGATTGCTTTCTTTGAGACTAACATCATCATCTGAGGATCTATAGACTGACTCAATTGTAGTCTTTGCCATTGCTATTTTTTATATCAAGCCAAATTAAAAAAGACAACATTACCAAATAACACAAGTTATTTTGTGTGGGCTCTACCACGACACAAAATTACAATGTTAGTAGCCACAGACTGTAAATTTTATAACAACAAATCTAAGAGCATTATCAATCATTCATACAGCTGTCCAAAACACAGTTAACAAATAGATTCATGAAAGTACTGATTTTTAAACTATGACAAGCTGGGATACACCGCTTAATGTTAAGCGACGACACTATCTACTGTAGAACGTGCTTACCTAGAAGAAACTGATTCACTCTCTTGAAGACATCAAGATTGTAACCGTCGGGTAAAACCTACTCAGGCAACACATCTTTCTTATTACAAAAGTGGAGTCAGACCTCCTGTTTGAATATTTGGAATGTCAGCCATGACACGATATCGCATTTTCGAGCTAGTAGCAATCTGATAGAACAAATGATAAGATGGTGTTAGATCACGCAGAATAGTTCCACATTCTCCGAAACACATCCGGTAAAAAAGTGATATATTAGCAGCTTAACAATACTGTTGTAACACTGTTGTTAATTCCATACAATCTAATGATACGGTATTCCATAATATCGAGGTAGTACGAGTAGATTGTAATGGTTGAACAAAAATGAGGTTTGAACTTTTAAGTTAAGAAATGCGAATGTAAACAAACTGTTGTGTTGCTACCAGATGCCGCAAATAAACTTTCACGAAAGTAATTATTGCAACCCTTTTGTTCCCAACCTTTACAATGTGTCATATTTTACCTTCGTCATTATCTACTCGTTTAGATGCAAATTTACCTACCCAATTTACATCTCCAGTAATTACACCTGTTTGATATTTCGCGAGCAAATTCATACAACAATTATTTTTTATTAAAAAACAGGCCGGAACGAAAAGTAAATTAAAATGGAGTTTGGAATAAACTGATTACAACAATATAGACCAAGATTAAACACAAGTTTAAATTTGATTAAAAAAAAATGTGTTTAGCAAAATTTACTTTATGAAAAACAATTTATTTTCAGGAAAACGTGTAAGTTCTTACTCACATAATTCATGAACTGAAAAAGTAATACCACATGTAGTAATAGAATAAAGCTCCAACAATCCGAGATTTTGCGGGTAGGTGGTCAAAAGAAAACCTTTCTTCGAGTTTAAAGATCACAAAGAAACGTCGACGGACCAGCGATGAAGAAGCGGAAACGAAGAGAAAATTAGAATGAAAGTAGAATAGATCTGAAAGCATTTGTGTTCAACAGTATTAGCTATGGATACTATTACTAGAGGCGATTTTGAAATGAGCTATTGTTCGTACCTCTTTTAAACGAAAGATGGGTAACGACTATTCTGTCAGAAACCACCCACAAAAGTGATGTACAAGATGAATAGTAACATTTTGTGAAAAGATTACATGATTTTATCATAATTTAGGTGATGGATGTTGTACCCAATATTTTAACGTCCTCCATACCATCACAAAAGAAGTCAGTACGACGAGCTACAATCCTAATTTAAAAAAACTGTTATACCATTATATGTATACGATTAACGATATAGGTTAGCAATTGTAAAAATGTTAAGTAAGTTGCTGTTCTCCAAACTAAAGTAGGTACCGCTCTAATTACGAACTACATTCACTCCAAATATTAACCCTAATATTGAGACCAAAATCGGCCGAATTACAATATTATTTGAAACTTTCGACAACTTTTTGATGTTAAATGTTTGACATCCGCATTCTCTATAATTTTTTTTTTTTTTTAAATTAGCCACTCCACAGACTCCGGGGTCCGTGATCTTTGTCATTACAATTATCGTTTTTTACACATATCTTGGATAAGGAGAAGAAGAGGAAAATAGGAGGGAGTTGGGTACATTTAAAATCCAATTCTAGTGCTCGTCTGTAGAACCGATCACTACCGGTTGGGATTCCGCTAGTGATCGACTCGACATCGAGTGTTTGCCTTGCCATTTGCCTAAGCTGCCTCCTCCCGGCCCAGAGCCTCCACCACGGCCGCATTTCTGTCCCTGATGGCCATCTGTAGGTTAAAATTGCGGATGGTCTTCGGTGATGCAGCCCACGCTCGCCGCACGAACCGACCGATGGCGTCGTCGGTGTCGTCTGCGTAGTATGTGAAGGTCCCCGTGTGCCGTGAGATTGCCACTACCGCATGGGGCACGCTCTCGTGCAGCTTCATGTTTGCCTTGGTTTTGATTACGATTACCGACTCGTATGTTAGTCCTTGAGCTTCATGGATAGTAAGGATGCGTGACCCGGTGCCTGATCCATAACCCTGGTTTGTCAGGGTCTCCTTCTCCTCTTGAGTGTGAACTAAGAAGAGGGTATTTGGTAGGGTGTTGGGTATTTGCGCTCCCTTATATCTTCTCTGTTCTAGGGATTCTCTATAATTTACTGATGTGATGTGTGTAAAAAAATGCGGGAAAAAATTGATTTCTTCCAAGATTTACGTTTTAATAATTTTATCTTCAGTTTTTTGGCTTTGAATGTGAAAAAAGAAAACGAAATGAGTTGCCGAAGCCGTTTTCCAGTTTTTGCGCTTATCTTTTTTATTTATTAAATACTAGCTGCACCCCGCGTTGTAATACTGCGGCTTACAGAAGCTATTTAAAGTAACATTTGAAACTATTTAAAGTAACATTTGAAACTATTTAAAGTAACATTTGAAACTATTTAAAGTAACATTTATTTATCTCGATGGCACGGGTCTCCGTTTTCACTTCGAAAATAAAGCCTAAGTTGCTCCTCATAACATCAGCTGTCTGCTAGTGAGTCTCGTTAAAACCACTTCAGCCGTTTTAGAAATTAGCCTGAACAAAGAGACAGACAGAGAAAGTTTGAAAAATTGTTTTTTTTTTAGGTAATTATCGTACTACACCTAAAATTATTTTTAAAAACGAAAATAAACGAAATTAAAAACAGTAACTAACTTCAATTCTAGTTAGATCCGTTCAGCGTTAAGTTTTTCTTTAGTGAATCTTATCCAAAAGCTCAAAACCAGAGCTCGGTCTAATCTTTATTTATTACGTACTTGTTTATTATTCTAGTCCTGTCACTAGGATCATTAGCCCTTCCCGTTTCACATACTTCTCCTCAAGTGCCCTCTAAGCTCCGCATACAGATGCGCCCTTGCCTTCTAGGTACACGACGCTAAACGACAATGCATTAAGTACTTGTACTGTATGTGTACTGTTATACAGTCTATGGTCTATGTCATCAAACGTAGCAACTTATATGTGAAGTTATGATTCGTTTATTTATCAAAACATTTATATTACTGGTAATGACAACATGTGTCTACATAATATCTATCTCAATGTTTTAAAAATCCAATGTTTTGATGAACTTTGCCAGTAAACTCTTCACTATATTATAGTGTACAATTTTACAGAAGTAATGACATAAATAAGTACATTTTCCAAAACCGTTGAACAAAGACCCTACTATAAATCCGGCAGATTCTTTAGCTTGCACTTCAAAAAACACTCAGTAGTATGGCTATGAGCGAAGATCCAGTTCCAAGGATTTCGTTTTGTAGAAGATGCTTCTCGTTTTTGTGTAATGATTCAATTTCTATGAGAGTTGGATTACTATTTAAGGCCAGGTAGTTCTGTCAAATTAGGCATTTAACGCTGTCTTGTTCTCGCGACCGTCACCGACCGCGGAATCAGTGCCACAGTGCAGAAATAACATTACAATATTTGACTATGTAATTTAAACTCATTTTTTGTTCAAGATTTGTTTATACTAGTGAGAACAATTTTGTGAATGTGATAAGAGTTTTTTGATATATGAACGAAGAAATATTAAATTTATCTATACTCGTAGATATACAAAACTCAACCTTTTCTTTTTGGTCACACTATAAGTTGAGAACGGCTTTTCCAATTTCATGCATCTTTTTAAAATGTTTCCTAATAATTCACAAGTTCGTCAAAAATTTAAAAAAATGTGCTGAAACGTAATGAAAGGCCAGTAAAAATAGAAGGTTTTTGTTCAACTTTGCACTAAATTCCTAATCCAATTTTTTTTCTATGAGGTAAAGATCACTTACTGAGCATAAAATTACAAAATGCTCACAGATCCAGGTAGAGCTTCAAACGCCAATTGAAAAAAACTGTCTTAGCCGATATTTTGGAAACTATATATTTTGACAATAATTGTAGCAAATAAAATTTTGCATCTTTTGTTGCTAGTAAACTTTTTTTGTTAAACTTACCGTTTACGATTTATAACCCATTCAATGATACGATTGCTATGATGCCGATAATAGTGGATGAAAATGATGTTGTCTACGATGGAACTTGTTTCTCTAATAGAAACAAGCACAGTGTACCTTGTAACCCCAAGGTTCAAACCTTCGACAAAACCCACTCTGGCAATGCGTTTCACAGCTTAGTTGTTCTTATTACAAAAGTGGAGACCAAACTCTTCGTTCAACTCTTCAATCATGATGATGAACGGTGCTGTTTATTCGAGCAACGAGCAATATGATAGAATAACTTTAATTTAAAAACCCCGACTACAAAAAAATCTACACGTAAAAAAATATTACCTACTATCTAAGGACACTTTGGCGAGTCAGACTAGTCTTAGAATATCTTAGTTACCAAAATCCATCCAGCCGTTTGGAAGATATTTTATGTGGAAATAAAAGATTTACAAACATAAAAGATATGCGCGAAAAACATAACCCTTCTTCCATTCCGCTAAAAAGAGACATGTTTATGCTACTGGGAACAGAATTCACATGTTATTATTTTTACATTGTTATCATCAAATTTGACATAATAAATCGTAATCGGTAAGTTCGACAAAAAAGTTTACTGGCAACAAAAGATGGGAAATTTTATTTTCTACAATAATAATAGGCTTTATAACTTTTCAGAATATCAGCCAAAAACGTTTTTTCGAGCTGGCGCTTGAAGCTCCACCTGGATTTGTTATTATTTTGTGATTTTATGCTCAGGAAATGATTCTAAACCTTATATAAAAAATACGAATCGGAAATTTAGTGCAGAGTTAAATTCTACGAGTAATTTTACTGCCTAAAAGGCTTCTTATCAAATTTGGTCGAGTGTCTAAATTTCTATGAACAATATTAACATTTTCATACAAAAAAAAAAAAAACAATAAATTTTGGTGGTGTCACAAACTTGGAAAAGAAATAAAAATTCTAACAAAACCATACGTGTATGAAAAAGTGTAGAAAAGGTGTTCAAAATTGTATTGAAGTTCCTAACATTTTTTTTCTAAACTGAATAGTTTGCGCGAAAGTCTCTTCCAAAGTGGTAAAATCTGTATGTGAGGACTTTTCTTCCAAGTACTAAGTACCTTACTACCAAAGAATTTACCTAAATGGCAGATAAATGCAAGTTAGGTATCATTTATGATACCTTACTTGCATTCATATTAGGGGATTTACGCAAGGGATTTCTCCCCTCTCATTATTTCCTTATCCCGAACTCTGATTTAACGGACGAATATTTTACCGATGCTTATCTATTTTCCATTGCCTCCGCATTGAATTTTTACTGATGTGGTATCGACGTCAGTTTTTGAGACTCCTTATTGGTCTACAACATAAAGTAAACAGCGTACTAATTAGTATCAGCGTCTATTTGCAATTCCAATGAAAACGGTATCAAAAATCAAGATCATAGCGTGCTTCACTAGTAAAACCTACTGATATTGTTATACTGTGGCACTATGATCGTAATATTTAAAATTTATCGGTTGTCAAAATTGCAAAATCAAGCACAGGCCCGTCGTCCGTGAGCGCCGAAACGCGACTGATCAGGCTGGCCGAACGGCGCGCTATATATATGGTAGATATTAAAACATAGTGAATAACTGATACTTTTATCAAGTCAAACTCTGCGAATGCATCTATAACTTTTAGTGGCTTTCGTTGAGTACAAAACTTAGTAAAAAATTCATTAGTTTAGTCATAAACTTGAAACAACTTTTTGAAAAGGGGTAACTTTGGGATTTTTTTCTATCAAGTAAAATTCATTAAATCGTGATATTGACTGCGAATTGCACTAGATTAGATCCTTAACTAATACATATATTTTTTTTAGAGTTTAAAACACTATTTTAAAGGTCTTAAAGTTGTTTTAAAAATTCAAAATTACGGCCCACACGCCCTTAAATAAGGAAACAGAACCAAACAAACTTTCTGGTTGGTTCATAGGACATATAATCACTGTGGTGCTGCAGGTTATGCATATTAGTTGATAAAACTGTACATTATACATGGATATGGAAAGAAAACAAAAGTGATGGATAGATTTATATGAGGCAGAGCAATAGAAGAAGCAACGCATGCGCCTGGTGCATTGGATGCATGGAAAGCATTACGCCAACTCACCTATGTTATTCGATGCCTAGCACTTCACTAACTGTTCTCTGGAAATATGGCATTTAACACCGTAGTAGGTATATACCATAGTAAACACATATTACTTTCAGGGGGAACAATAACTGGCAAAAGTTTAATACTTCATTAGGTTATCCCTACAAACAGTAAAGTACAGTACAGTCCGCGAGGTTTAAGCTGAGCTTTGCATTTGTGTGAGTGTACATGGATAGTGTAGGTGGGACAACCGGCCTTAGTCGCGGCGCCATTTTCGCCCGATAAAAACCGGTTTAAACTGATTTTGGGTATCCGGCCTGAGGCGCGGCGCCATTCTGTCTCGCCGCGCTCCTGCCGCACTTCACCTCTTGTACAGACTGCAGCGTGACGTGTTTAATATTATTTTGTTTTTGTTTGATATAAGTGTTAGTAAAATGGATGCCAACACAAATAAGCGCAAAATACGGAAACCATTAAATAGCCAAGTAAAAGAAATGTTGTGTAATTTAAATAGCTATTTTAAAGACATGAACGATAAAGACATGTCAAGTGTGACTAAATCAGCCCAATTGGTATCGACATCGACAGGAATTCCACTGTCAACTGTTAAAAGAGTCTTATTGGAAGCTAAACGTGTTTTGAAAGATGGAACCAAATTCAAATCTCCGAAAAAGACCAGACGCAGGAAAAATATAATAATCATTGATGATTTTGATAAAGCAGTAATCCGTAGAACAATTCATAATTTTCACATTACTGACAAAGAGGTGCCAACAATGAAAAGAATTCATGAAAAATTAAAGGCTGACATTAACTATCCAGGATCAATATGGTCATTGCGAAAAGAAGTATCTCTTTTAAGATTCAAATGGTCAAGGACAGAGAATAACAGAAAAAATTTAATGGAAAAGCATGAGATCCGTCACCTACGTATAATATTATTTACTTAAAATTTCCGAATACCGTATTCAGGGCAGGCCTATCGTTTATACCGATGAAACATAGGGTAATTCTGGGAGAGATGGACCACGTTTTGTTGCGGATCCATAGCTTTTGATAGAAAGTAAATAAAACAAAACATTTGTTTTCATATGAATACAGATGTATTAATAAGCATTATCATTACAAGTAATTAGAAAAAAAATCGATCTTACTATACTTTTTTGGCAATAATAAAAAAATCGACGAAGTCCATCTCTCCCGTACTGTGCGGGTGAGATGGCCCACAGAATCAGGAGAGATGGACCTAACAATAATAATCATTTTAATGCGTAAGAAATCGAAAAACAATATCAAAGGAAGAACTTAAACATAATCAGTATTTATATTTTAATTAGTAATAGTATCTCCACATCTCTCACACATATCTTTGTACTTGGTACAGCTTTCGTGAGACCAGCGTTCGCAAATTGTACACTGTAACCAATCATCTCTGCTGGCTGGGCAAACAGGTGATAATAATGTTATGTTGATCAGCATACTCCAGCATTTCTGCATCACTGCAATGAGAAGCATGGCCGTCGAGGATAAGAACACACTTGCCTTCACGAAGTGATTTTTTAAGCCAGTCAAAAAATATATCAGAGGTAACATACGCCGACTTCTGTGACATTTTCACCACCAAAGAAATAAAAAACAAAACTGGTCCAACTCTCCTTAAAAAAAGTGGTCCATCTCTCCCTGAAGTTAAAGGATAGATGGGCTCGCTCACAAAAAAAAACAAAGCACCAAAGTCAAATAAAATGGAAGTTATAATAAAGTTTCATTGACACAAAGGCACAGTAATACCGTGATTACCAATAAAAACACAAAATCGTGTACATACCTTCAAATAACTAACACTGGCTGAAAGAAACTAGGGCTACGAAAACCTTCGAACACTAATAAAATGAAAATTATAACAAAAACGCATCGTCGTTTACACTTAAACGGAAGAAATGGCGGACAGACACACTTTAGTGTTGCCATATTTAAAAAAAAAAACGTTTTGGAAGTTTTTTGAAGATGGCCCGTCTCTCCCGCTGGTCCATCTCTCCCAGAATTACCCTGTATTGACACCACTCACACTTCATCAAAATCATATTCAGATGGCAGCACTTCTGGTTTGAAGAAACCTATTTCTAAAGGAAATCGATTGATAATCGTTCATGCCGGCGGCGAGGACGGTTTCATACCAAATGCGCTGCTGATGTTTAAAGCTAATCAAAAAAAGTGGTGATTATCATAACAATATGAATACAGAAAACTATACAAAATGGTTACAAACGCAATTAATTCCCAAGTTGAAGCCCAATAGCGTTATTGTAGTTGACAACGCATCTTACCACAATTCGTTAAAAAATCCCGCTCCCAACACAAATAGTCGCAAACAAGATATGATTGACTGGCTCAAGTTACGCAATATCGATCACTCAATATCCATGCTTAAACCACATTTTTATCAATTGATACTGCATAATAAACAACGATTTATTGAATATAAAATTGACACCTTATTAAGAGAACATGGTCACAGCGTCCTTCGTCTACCACCCTATCACCCAGATTTCAATCCGATTGAAAATAAATGGGCAATGATAAAAGGATACGTCGCGAAAAAAAACGTGTCAATGAATATGGATACAATAATGAGGTTAGCAAATGAAAAAATTGAAAGTATCACTGTACAGGAATGGAAAAATGTTTGTGACCATGCAATAAAAGAAGAAAAAAAGTTTCATGGATACGACGCCGTTATTAACAATATAACGGAAAGATTCATTAGTAAAACAAACGACACATCAGACGAGAGTGAAAATGATAACGAGAGTGATAAAGAAAGTAACTATGGTGCAATGTCTGGTGTAGAAGATGTGTAGTTATTTTGTCTTTCAAATTGAATTTTTAGTAATAATCACACAACAATATGTACTCATCAGTCAAATACACAGCTGGACTTTATTTTATCAATTTAGTTTTATTTTATTTTAATACTAGAATACTTCTCCGACTTATGTTATGCCTTAAGTACCTACCTAAAATATAATGATAATAATTTTTAAGAGTTTGTTGTCTGACTGTACTTTTGGTGATCACTCACACTAATGCAAAGCTCAGCTTATACCCCGCGGACTGTACCCGGCGATAAATATTGCACATCGACACCTGCAAAGAGACAATCGGCCAACTTCGGCTTCGTAGAGCGTCATCTCTGTCGCACGAAATACAAACAGTCCGGTATCTATTAGGAGCTGTTAAAACCATTTAAATTTGCTTCTTTTAATAATTCTTTTTATTCTTTGTATAAAATACACCATATTTTCTATAAGTGATGGCTTTAGGTTCGGGTAAAATTAAATAAAAAAAATGTGCACATTATGTTTACGTATTTAATTACTTTGGAAAATTACAGCTGTAGTGTACATAATAAACACCATTGTACCTATTGCTAAAATGAGACATTATAATAAAAATAATAATAATTGTAATTCTCAGTTACTTCCATTTCACTATCTGTGCTCTGAAAGAGGTCACTATCACTGTCAGCCATATTTATCACTAGTCTATCAGTGTAATTGTCTAAACCGTGTTGAATGCTTCTATATTCATTCTCACATTTTATTGTGTGATCGCAAACCTTTTTCCACTCTTCAGCCCCGATCATGTTTACTTTTTCAGTCAATAACATTTTTACTGTAGTTAAATTCATACCCACATTTCTAGAGGCTACATAGCCTTTTAGTTGAGACCATATATTTTCAATTGGATTAAAATCCGGATGATACGGTGGCCATCGCAACACAGTGTGCCCATGTTCGGCAAGTAATTTGTCCACGGAAAACTCTGTATACCTCTCCTAAATAATATAACAGCGTAAATCTGGGTTTTTGTTAATTTTGGATCAACTGGAATTTCATGTCTGTTTAACCAGTTGATCATTTCCTGTTTGAGTTCGGGGGTCTTTCAACATATTTATTGTGATAGGGTGTGACGTTGTCGATAATTAGAACGGAATCACTAGGTAGGTATATTTGGGATTAATTGATTAACCAGCCATTTCTCGTAGTTATCGTTATTCATTTCAATGTGTTAGTCACTTGTAGTATCCATGGATTTATATGTTAAAAAGGCACCGAGTACAAAGCCTTTTTCATTTTCCGCATGAACTATAGTCAAACGTTGACCTTTTGATATTGGCTTTTTTTACTCCTTTTTTTTTATAATCATTCCAAGATTTCCCTTTAGTGTGGGATGTATGTATGTTAGACTCGTCCATGTAGACGATATTTTTTCCTGTTTCGTATTTTTTTTTTTGCGTATTTTATCGAGGTATTGTACATATATCTATTCGTTTGAGACTTCCATCGTGCTTTTTCATTAAAACTTTTCGATTATCTTCCATTTTAGTGAACCGAAATCCCATCTCGTGAAGTATTTTTCTCAACGTCTTTTCAGACCCATTGTAATTAATAGCTTCAAACAATTTAGCTTTTAATGATTTTATTGTTGGCAGTTTATTAAATCGTAAGTGAAAATCATAGACCATTCTACGAACAACATCATAATCAAAATCGTCCATATCCAAACGAAATTGCTTTTTTGGTCTCCTTTTTTTGGAGTGATTAGCTTAATTTCAGTAGAATGTGTTTCAGTATTGACTTCGTTTAATATTTTGTTCAAAGTTTTTTTTGAAATTCCAGTGGCATTTGAAACTCGCGCTTGAATATTCTTAAAATAACAACTTACATTTTCATCTTCATTTTTTTTAAATCTGTCATTTGCGTTACAAAATATTTATAAACATTGTAGATAATCTGACGTGACTGACCTCGTAAAGGTTTCCCTCTTTTTCCTAAAGGTGTCATAGTACAACTTTAAATTATTTAAATTTGGTGTTAACAACTCTACATATATTTTTTTTTTGAACTGGATGCGAACGCACTCTATCTCACTTGAACAACGACTGACAAAACGTCACATAGGTAGTGTGCGACAGAGATAATGCTCTACGAAGCCAAAATCAGCCGACTGTCTCCCTCCAAAGGCCGATGTGCAATACGTATCACCGGGTATTGTAGTATGTAGTGATCAGGAACAACATCTAATTTCAAGCGAAGGAAACTTCACCAATATTTCTTTATTCCAAAATTGAACTTCCTTAAGACTATTTTGTCGGACCCTACTAATAAAACTTTCATCAAAATCGCCGAACGCGTTTGGTCTCTCGAGAGCCATAACAGAACAAATTTTCAAACACCACAAACATTTCACCTTTCTTTGCGCGCGGCTAAAGAAATAATTGAAATCACGAAATACCTACTAACTCCCCGCCCCCGCACATGTACCTCTAAATTTAGCCGTCTAACTCTAAAATGGTATAAACCGTGATAGACTGAATTCCTGTTACCACTGTTTTATTGAATTTTACCGCCGCCTGAACTTTACGCTCTCTCTGAATGGGTTACAGCTTTATAAACACGTATATTTGTCACGCAAGCCTTGGCGTCGCGATACGCGTTACTAGGTGTTAGTAAATATGTTTTCTCCTAATTTGGCAACTCCAAGGTTAGACAGATTAGTGAAATGGTTCTGGAATGACAACCGCGAAGGTAGTGTAGAGGACGGTCTGGGCTTAAATGGAATGACGATTTACGAAAAGATGGGGGTGGTTGTAAACTACTATATTTACACTCATATTTACACATACATATTTTTGTTATATTATATTTGTATTGATAAGTTCTACGATGATACAAGATTAGATTACTTACTTGAAAAAATGTTTTGACTGTAAGTTAGACAATAAATAATAATTATTACCTACGATTGCCATGGAGTCAACCCTGGTGTCGCGAAATAAATCATAAAGTAAAAGATTTGGTTCCTGATACTTTTTGTTTACGTACGCCGTATTCTGACTTGTCCTCATATTATTTTCCATTCTAAGATTACTTGAAAGAGATCGTTTTCAGAGATAAGGTCGTCAACTGTCTACTTGTTTAAAGTTTGTAATAATCTATCTATCTATCAAATCTATTTGCTGACCAAATTTAATCTGATCCGATCAAACCTAACAATCCAAACATCCAAACTTTCTCATAAATAATATAAGAAGGATAGTAGAAAATACATTTTAAATTCTATCAAAAAAAATCAATAAATAAGCAGACGAACACAGTGAAACCACAAGAAGGCGGCTCAGTATACTACGGTCCCCTTAGAGGCATTGAAAGCTTCAGCGCTCGACGAGGAAGGACGGCTGATTCAGGTGGCCTGGTTTTCTTTAATCCCTCTCTTTAACGCCCTCGCCTGTCATCAAGATTATTTGTCGCTGAAAATAATACTGCTTTTTACATCCACCTTTTCAGAACATAAAAAAAACTGAATATTTTGAGAAAGTATAGGTACCTAAATGAAAATGATGAGTGATGAGTACTAAATACTAAGCTTCGCACTCGATAGACAGTTGCCGCAAGAGCGTTAGAGATGGCATAGAAAGATATCTCAGTAAAATAAATATAATTTAAAAACTCAGACAACCCGACTGCATAAAAAGGGAACTAAACTACGTATTTACGTACTATAACATAATTTAAAAACCCAAAAAACCCGACTGCATTACATACTGCATAAAAAGTGAACCAAACTACATACTTACATACTATAAAACTGAAAAGAATAATACAAGCACTTAGATTTCTGGTGGTCTAGAATTCTATAATATGTTATTGAATTAATAATATATGTATTATATGTATCGCAGAAAATAATAATGTATATTTTAGTAAAGGAACATAACAACTGAACAGTCGGGATCCATTGAACAACTAGATTGGCTGTTGATTAATAATGGATCCCGACATCCGTGATCCCGACTGTTCAGTTGTTATGTTTCTTTACTAGAATATATATTATTTTCTGCAATAGTATTAACTCAATAACCTATTATAGAATTCTAGAATTCTCTAGTTTGGTTCACTATTTATGTAGTCGGGGTTTTTGAGTTTTAAATTATATTTATTTTATTTTATACTTTTTAGTTATGAACAATGCTATAACTGTTACTATAATCAACAAAATATTAATCTTTTGGTTTTGACCAAATATCTTTGTTTCTACTGATAATATGATATGTAGATTTTTCTACTGCATATCATTTTTTATAGTTTTATATAATCATAGATTTTCGACCGAAGTTTAGTACTATATCGTTTGAAGTCGGAGATAGATCGGAGGGGGGCCAGGCGGAGTAATCCGAGAGAGATTCCGTGTTTCTACCATCAGCGGCAGAGTTGAAACCCCATAGAGGTTTTAGTAGATAGAGGCACCACTTCCATACATGGTATAGAGTGCAACATAACCCGGCCGTGTCCCCGTGGCGGTAGAGTATGCGTAAATGCATTTCTTCCACGTAAGAAAACAGGTAGTCCAATATACCTACTAGATATTTTTGTATATATGTCCATCCATATTCACACGTACAGCTAGTTTTTTAAATAAAGAGTGACGAGACAAGCAGGACATGTGCCTGATGGTAAGCACGTCTGCCACATAACACCACAGCAACACGCAGCTATTGGAACATGAAGAGTCCAAATCATTACCTAGCACTGCACTGCGCTCGTCACCCAGAGATCTAAGATGTTATGTATACCTTTAGGCCCTGTAATTTATCTGAATTTACACTAATGTCGTGTCTTTAGTGTCACTCGCGAGACTAAGAGGAATCGATTGACGTGTGAATCAAAAAAATCGGCCCAAGCGTTTGGTCAGTATAGTGCTTCAAAGAAAGGAGAGTGCGCGCGCGGGTTCGTAGCTCGTTTAGCACAAAAAGATCACCGAAAAGATCTCCCTTGAAAAAGATCGCCGGACGCGATCGAAACTTGAGTCGGACTGGACGGACTATATTAAACGTGAGTTACCCGTGTATTTATGTAAAATGTACCTTCTAGTTAACCACGTTACCTTCTAGACATAACATTGCTTAACAACGAACAAATCGGGACACAACACGACGTATCTTGTTTAAAAAAAGTGTATTACGTGAAGCCAACTCAAAGAGACAAATTTGAGCTCAACCAGGCTTAACCAGTGTAGGTTATCAACTGTACTCTACAATACTATGTAACTTAGAATGTACACGACGACAAATATTTCAAAAACGTACTAATGAAAATAAAAACAAAGGCGTTTCGCTTGAGTAATATCCATACTAATATTATAAATGCGAAAGTAACTCTGCCTGTCTGTCTGTCTGTCTGTCTGTCTGTCTGTCTGTCTGTCCGTCTTTACCGCCTAAACCAACCAACAGATTTTGATGAAATTTGATACATAGATAAAATAGATCCCGAGAAAGGACATAGGCTACTTTTTGTTCCGAAAAAAGGGTTGAAAGGGTTAAAATAAGGGATGAAAGTTTATTGTTTTATTAATCCCATCAATATGGGTATCAAATGAAAGGGCTCAACAAGCAGAATACAATATACTATAAAAAATTGAAATCCAAGATGGCGGCCGCTACAAAATGGCGGATAACGTAGGTTTTATCAATACCATCAACATGGGTATCAAATGAAAGGGTTCAACAAGCAGAATACAATATACTATAAAAATTTGAAATCCAAGATGGCGGCCGCTACACAATGGCGGATAACGTAGGTTTTATCAATCCCATCAATATGGGTATCAAATGAAAGTGCTCAACCAGTAGAATACAATCCATACTAATATTATAAATGCGAAAGTAACTCTGTCTGTCTGTCTGTCTGTCTGTCTGTCTGTCTGTCTGTCCGTCTTTACCGCCTAAACCAACCAACAGATTTTGATGAAATTTGATACATAGATAAAATAGATCCCGAGAAAGGACATAGGCTACTTTTTGTTCCGAAAAAAGGGTTGAAAGGGTTAAAATAAGGGATGAAAGTTTATTGTTTTATTAATCCCATCAATATGGGTATCAAATGAAAGGGCTTAACAAGCAGAATACAATATACTATAAAAAATTGAAATCCAAGATGGCGGCCGCTACAAAATGGCGGATAACGTAGGTTTTATCAATCCCATCAATATGGGTATCAAATGAAAGTGCTCAACCAGTAGAATACAACGTATTATATAAAATTAAAATCCAAAATGGCGGCCTCTACACGATGGCGGATAACTTAGGTTTTATGAACCCCATCAACATGGGTATCAAATAAAAGGGCTTGACAAGAAGAATACAGTGCACTATACAACCTCAATACTTTAGATGGGCGCAGCCACTAAATGGCGTATCAGACAGAATTTTTGATAGTCGACGAGATTTCCATGGTGTCTTATCAAATGTTATGCATGATGGACGCTCGATTAAGGCAAATTAAGAACTGTGAAAATGAGTTTTTTGGAGGAGTAAACGCATTACTTTTCGGTAATCTTTTACAACTGCCTCCTATAAAATGATCAGGAACACCTGTTTTCAATTCTAATATGAAATTATATATATGAAAGTAACTCTCTCTGTCCGTTACCGTCTAACGCCTAAGCCACTTAAAGAGTTTGTTACAATTTGGTGCACAGATAGACTAGACTTAGGAAAGAACAACGGCGACTTTTTATCACAGAAAAAGAGTTGAAAAGAGTGGAAAGGAGGAGTAAAAGTGTGCATGGAAGGATCTTTGCACTCTTTGTATGCTATTTTAACCGACTTCAAAAAAGGAGGAGGTAATCAATCCAGTTGTATTTCCAATTGTGAATCAATTTAGAGGGTTATTTTTTTGGTTGATAGATCAGAGGTTCAGAGGTGGTCATATAAATTTTATCGAAACCAGTGCGGCGGTTTTTGAAATATGAACAACAAACTAAAATTTGCGTTCATGTAATCAGACGATATATCTACTAATATCTACTAATAGACTCTAATAAATGGTGGACCGTCCCAATATGATTTTAAATTAAAGTCTGTTTTTGATTTTTTTTTGAGATCATAGTTTTTTGTAATTTGTCGTGTTAATTGTACATTTATTAAATATAAAACTTTGACTTAGACCGATTTTGATTACGAAACGTGAATTTGTATGGTAGTAGACATACGAGTAGGTACTGCCTCAATTACTTTAATAAATATGTGGCGCGGACGAAGTCGCGGGTAAAAGCTAGTTGTGGAATATTTTAGTGATAAAAACGTGGTGGGCAAATTTCACGAATGTTGGTTATTTTTCGTTGGCTTATGAAATGATTTGAAACTTTTCACCAAGGTTTTTTCGCTAGATAAATTTCACGTCAGCCTTTTGGGCTTCTTATGAAAATGGCGAGACGACTATAAAAACCTTTTATGCTGAATAGTGTGGGGAAGGGCGCGTATATTAGGGGGAGATATCGTAAAGCTTGTTTTATCCGAGACGGATCTGCTTGCATTGAGATTAGTTGAAAAAGTCACAATTTTCCCAGTAGTTAGTGTGTTTGTCTCCCGTCTCAATTACCAATATTTGTGTTTATGTTCTAACTATTAAGCATATACATATGTATATTGCCTGACAAACATTATGTCGAAATAAGTCTTCTCACTGAGGTCCGTGACTTGGAATTCTTCTCAGAACAAAGATTTGGGACAAGAGTGTTGTTTGAATAAATAAAATATGCTTGTTAGTTCTGCGTCAAGGTGTTTTGTGTCGTTACGAGAGGTGAAACGAGTAGGACATGTGACAGGCAACACGCTTGTCCATAACAGCACAGTTTCTCGAAGCTGAACGAGCATGAAGAGTTCATATCATATCATATATTGTTACCAAGCACCGCACTGACGGTCACCCAGAGATATTAGATGCTTCACCTCCATGCCCTGTAATTTCTCTGGAAACATCGCCCTTCAAACCGGAACACATTGATGTTTGTAGCAAACTCTGTGCAAACATCGGCTTGCCCAATGCTGTCCGCTGCACCAAACATTAAAGCATGTGACTATCTTAAATGTTTTTATATTTGTTTCCAATTGTTTTTTAATTCACAATTTGTTCTTGTTTAAAAAAAAGAAGAATACTTATAATTTATTATGACTACCTACTATGGTTGTTTCTGTTTTAATTTATGTGTTTATTTTATCGGCTATTTTAATTATATTGTTTTGTGTTGTATTGTATATTTGTATTATATATTTGTATTGTACTTACGATTTTCCACGAAAATAAATATTAATTAGACCATCTTTGTATCCACGCTATCTAAGTGCTTTATTTCTATTTTATAATTGATATCATCTAACATCTAGCTTGACAATAGCTATAAAATGATAACTTGTAAATGACTCCAAAAATTGCGGCTAAATTTCGATAGAAATGCTCCCTGGCCGATCTCGAGTGTATCGGGTTAAGCGGCGAGTTTTGGAAACACGAAGGCTTTTTAGTCTCACTAAAATGTTTCTAGTTTTGGTATTGCTCTTACGTTTTTTTCGCAACAAATTAAAGAGAGAGCTATTATAAAGTCATAGCCGCTTTAGTTAGGCCTTCGAAGTGTTAGCCCAGAACCGAGAACCGCGAAAAATTCGTTGTGGCTGTTGAGAAGAAGGATCTCAGGATGGTTATAGGATTTAAAAAACCTAAAACCTGAGTTAACGGAAAAACGATAATGTACAAGAGAGCAAGTACCAGAATTAGATATAAAATAAACTGAGTAATTATTGGCGCATAAAATGCTGTGTTAAAAAAATTGGTTGCCTGTAAAGTCGGTATACGGGCGAAAGTTTTACGTGACAACGACTTTGAGTGGTAAAATAATTTTACGGAAGGGACGCGTGCCTTTCACTTTTTATGTCTGTCTCTCTCGCTCTTAGGCGGGCTAACCATGCCCGAGTGGAAGGGACGCGTGCCTCTCACTCGCTCTCGTTGTGAGCGCATAACGTGAGCGGAGCGTAACGCAGTTTCTTGAAGTGTCACCCGGCAAACCAATTTATAAGACGTTGTCACGTCAAAATCTATTCTAAATGCTCTATTCAGGGTTATCGTTAATTCTAGTGCCTCCGGCCTCCGGACTAAAAGTAACTAAAGAGTAACAAGTCAAAACACATCAAGTACATATATGTATTAAGATCAGGTGCGAGTGACGCATGCTGGCGTTTATTTGGCCCAACGTAAAAGCATTCATTTCAGTTCGGTCGCCCAGCAAAATCCCCGTATCTTCCAGCCCTGCCGTAAGGAACTTTGTTCCAATTAATCGTTTACTGAAACTGCGTTCCATTAGACTGCTTTTCAGAGTATATTTTCACTATAGTTTGTTGCATTTCAAGAAAATTAGATTGCATCAATTTGTGTTCCTGTTACGCTACGTTTGCAGGAACAAAATTTATCAAGCGACAGAGGTGACAAAATGTAGTAGAGATTCCATTCTAAAATGCACGTAACACAACTACGTCTGTTATTACAAAATGAACACTATCTATATGCAAAAAGGTACATTTTGGGACGTCTTTACTGGTGACATATATTAGAACGAAATAAATCTGTACAGTGAAATAATATGAGTTACCATTTGGCGGTCGTGGTAGCATTGTAGAACAATACTTCTATGCGTAAGCGAAACGTGAATAGCACGTGTTAAAAAATCCAGTGTTTTTTTAATATACTTAAAAATGGGGATATTATATAGTTTTGTTTAAATAATTAGTTATACAAACAACTAAACATACTGTCACTATAAGCAAGCCATAGTGTACATGTGAATAGTTACGTAAAATTGACTGCCTGGTGGCTCAGTAAGTAATGAGTCTACTCTCTAACCCGTAGGTTATGGGTTGAATTATCCATAGTTAGATAATTAAGTAGTGTTACTTTCATTTGTAATAATTTACTTTACCTAGTTAGGTTACAAAAGGTATGTCCTATTAAAAAGTACTTATAAATGATAGATAGTAACACAAAGACACTGAAAAACAAAATATCGTTATGAGAGGCATTCAGACCCATAACCTACGACATAAAACATTTACCAAACAAACTTTAACCCATCACTGAAAAGTGCGTCAAAAACGGACTAGGTGTTTTGGATAAAATGACAACATTGATTTGCACAAAAATGTTTACTGCAGCGCCCTCTAGTTAGTTGTCACCATAATATCTAACTAAAAACATGCATTAATTAAACCTTAACCCATCACTGAAAATTGCATCAAAATCGGACTAGTAGTTTCAGAGAAAAATGGCAACATTGATTTGCACCAAAATGTTAACTGCAGGATCCCCTGGTGAGTTGTCACCGAAACCCTATTCCAAGGACATGTATCAATCAAACCCTAACCCTATTACTGAAAACTGAATCCAAATCGGACTAGTAGTTGTTGAGGAGAAAAATGGAAACATTGATTTTGCACAAATTTTTTTACTGCTGCGCCCCCTGTTAAGTTATCACCGTTATACCTATCCATGAACATGCACCAATCAAACCTTAACCGTCACTGAAAATTGCATCAAAATCGGACTAGTAGTTTTAGAGAAAAATGACAACATTGATTTGCACAAAAATGGTTACTGAAGCGCCTAAGAACATGCACCAATCAAAGTTGTCACCGTAATATTTATCTTAAAGCATGCACTAATCAAATCTAAACCTATCACTAAAACTGCATCCAAATCGGAATGGTAGTTTTGGAGAAAAATGGCAATAAATACATATATATATGTGTTTGGAACAAACATCCTCTCACCCCAAACACATATCTCTCTGTCTCCGTTCGCAGATACAAAAAAGCGCTAAAAAGTTTTTTGAAAATAAGATGAGCTCCCGACCCCCACTGACCCAGACCCAATGTATCAACTCCAAACGCTTCAAATTTATATGTAACCACTTCAAACTATTTTAGGAAGGATATTTT
This sequence comes from Ectropis grisescens, assembly GCA_017562165.1. NCBI lineage: Eukaryota > Metazoa > Arthropoda > Insecta > Lepidoptera > Geometridae > Ectropis > Ectropis grisescens. The sequence goes on along the minus strand of CM029767.1, from coordinate 13,145,292 downwards.
GCTCGGCTTTGAGATTTGGGACACTCTATAAATAGGGCTTAAACGGACAATTATAGTTCTTATGAAATAGCGAACCGATCTCGAATTGACGAGGGTGAAATCCCATTGGGCTTGCAAAATATAAATTTGTGTTCAAAATGTATAATATTTACTGTCATAAAAATTCTAAGGGTAATAAAATGAATCACTGTGGTAGCTTCAAGGATAAACCCAAAAAGCGCCCGAACACCCTTCGGGGTGTTAAGGCGACCTTTTTATTTAATAATTAACTGCCATGAAAGCGGCAAAAGGTCACGTGTATTTGTTCTTTTCATTAATAATCGCCTTCTGCAGGCAGAGTATGAGTACTACATGTCCGTCGTGTAAAGGTAGCGGTTCGCTCCTGTCGCGGTCTCGGCGCGGACTGGCGCCCATACAATTCCATAGAGTCAAGTGCCTGTCGCGGTCTCCGGTCGCGGTCTCCGGTCGCGGTCTCCGGTCGCGGTCTCGCGTCTCGGTCTCGTATCGCGGTCTCCGGGCGAACCTAACAGCCTAATAAATCATTCGTTGGACGAAGACGTCTAGATGGGGAAATCGTGTGATACGCGGAAAGCGCACTCCCAAGCCGAGATCAAGACCATGTTAGCAGTTCAGGAGCGCTGTTTAGGTCTGACGTTTGATGCATGTTCTGATTTTACTTTGTTCATGATTGTTGACAATTAAATAATTGTTTAAAGTAATACTTAAACACGTTTCAACAATATTGCAAATACTTAATAATGTAGATTACTAATGAATAAAACAAATATTAGTTTGCGGTCGAGGTGGCTGGTCCATGGTGTGTCGAGGCTCGGTGGTTTGTGCATGAGTTGGGTCGTCATCTCTGGGATAAGGGGCTGGATCCTCACTCTGCCTGGTATTTGATGCAGCGCATCTCATTGGCTTTATAGCGGGGAATGCAGCTAGCGTTCTGGGGAGTTTTGGTCACGGATTTGTGCGCGTAGGACTTATTGAGTAAATTGTACTAGATATATTTATATATTTATTAATATATACCTCAAAATTTTATTCAGATTAAGAAGTAATGAGTCTTCTCAAATTAATGAATAATTACAAGAACAAAATTAAAATTTTTGACTAAGCCCCGACTACCTCAGATTTGTTATCCGTACAACATTCTACTGGTCAAGCCCTTTCATTTGATACCCATATTAAGGGGAGTTGTGAAAATAGAAATGTATTTCGCCATTTTGTGGAAGCGGACATCTTGGATTTGAAATTTGTCATAGCGCAATGTATTCTACTAGTGGTCAAGCCCTTTCGTTTGATACCCATATTGAGGTAGTAGTGAAAAATAATATAATTCGCCATTTTGGGGTGGCGGCCATTTTGGATTTGTTTTTTTTTATAGTGTATAGTATTCTACTAGTCAAGCCCTATTATCTGATACCCATATTGAGGTAGGTTGTCAAGAAATATTTTGTCCGCCATTTTGTGGTGGCGGCCATCTTGAATCTATTTTAACCAAACATAGCTAAGAACATCCGCACTATATTAAATTTCAAATGAAAAAAACTGCATCGACATCGGCCTATCCGTTTGAGCTCTACGGTCAGACACAGACAGAGGCACAGACAGACACACACACTGACAGACAGACAGACATCGACGTCAAACTTATAACACCCCTTTTTTTGGTCGGGGGTTAAAAACCACATTAAAACAAATTTGGGCCATTTGAAAAAAATAAATAATAAGCATTTTTATTTGTCACAGCCATTGCGCGCCATATATGTGTCATTGGATTGTCAATATTTTTCGCAGGTTCAAAAGCGTCGTTCTGCTGGTAGTTTTTCTTTATATTGTGCTACATTACCCCCCACTGCGTCTCAGGTCTTCTCGCACTATGAGACAGACTAGGTCATAATCCACTACACTGCTCAAGTGTGAATCGGTGAATAACAGATGTTCTTAATTTGAAAACAATTGAAAAATGCAGTGTCGGATTTGTGGTTCTAGAAGAATTTAAGCTTTTACAGAGAATTTATTTAATGAAGAATGAGAAGAAGAACAACAATATACAAATAGATAACTTTCGTATCAACCCATTGAGTCATATTTGGGGTGGTAGTCTCCCCAGCTAAGTTTAAACAAGCTTGCTTAGGCTATAGCTTACCACGCTGGCAAGTTGCAGGGTGGGAGGGAGCATTCAAATCAAATGATTTATTTCCTTGTGGCTCTAAGTTATATATATTTTAATTAGGGCTAGTAACGTTCTCCAGGTCCTGTTTGGTTAGCGTACAAGTCGTAGTTCATAGTTATACATTGCTTGGTACATTATAGTTACATTTTTACAACATTCACTTGCTTTTGTTACAAAATTCTTTCATTAAACTACAAAGTTTAAGAGACCTTTCTCCGATTACCAAGTTTAATTACGATATTATTTCTTCACCGTTTTTAAGTCACAGGCATTTTGCAGATAACTTCGAATAGACCTAGGATTACCACCAGGGGCTCCAGTTGGGCAATCGCCGTTCTCGCGAGTAGACCAGCCGTAACTTACAAATTATAGTAGGAGATCCCGCTATACAACGACCTTCACCGAGCTGTTTATTGGATGAAAAGTATTTTATATGTAATTTAATATGTCAACAAATATATAGCAAATGGGTTGCCTACAAATTTCAGTAAAGAATATGATTAATTAACATTTATAAAAAATATTTTTTTTAACCCCCGACAAAAAAAAGGGGTGTTATAAGTATGACGTCGATGTCTGTCTGTCTGTCTGTCTGTCTGTCTGTCTGTCGGTCTGTCTGTCTGTCTTTCTGTTTGTCTGTCTGTCTGTCTGTCTGTGTGTGTGTCTGTCTGTGGCACCGTAGAGCTCAAACGGATGGGCCGATTTCGATGCGGTTTTTTTATTTGAAAGTTAATATCCGTGCGGGTGTTCTTAGCTATGTTTGGTTAATATCGATTCAAAATGGCCGCCTCCACAAAATGGCGGACAAAATATTTCTTCACAACCTACCTCAATATGGGTATCAAATGAAAGGGCTTGACTAGCAGAGTACTAAACGCTATAACAAATTTCAAATTCAAGATGGCCGCTACCACAAAATGGCGAATTACATTTCCTTTTTCACAATTCCCTTAATATGGGTATCAAATGAAAGGGCTTGACTAGTAGAATGTTGTACAGATAACAAATCTAAGGTAGTCGGGGGTTAATCAAAATTTTTAATTTTGTTCTTGTTAATATTTCAGTAGAATTGATTAAATTTTAGAAAAAACTGTATTAAGTACATAACTTATTATTTTGGCTTAACTACTCAATGCTTACGAAATCTCATTACGAAATTAACCCCTAAGGGTGTAAAAAACGGGATAGAAGTTTGTATGAAACATTTTATTCCTTAAACGCATTCGCATAAAATTTCGCACGAATTGAGCATGATCAAAATAATGAATTATGTATTACAGTATTTTTCAAAACTCAACCTCCCAAAGGGGTGAAATAAGGGATGAAAGTTTGTGTGAAACTTTTTATTGTTTGAAAATATTTGCATGAGATTTCGTAAGCACTGAGTAAAGCCAAAATTATAAGTTATGTTATACAGTTTTTTCTAAAATTCAATCAATTTAAGTGAAATATAAAAAAAAAACATTTTTATTGTTAATTAATCATATTCTGGACTGAAATTTTTTAGGCAACCCATTTGCAATATATTTGTTGACATATTAAATCACATATAAAACACTTTTCATCCAATAAACAGCTCGGTGAAGGTCATTGTATAGCAGGATCTTAGACCATTACTTAAGATGCTTAAGGTCGACGCTATCATTTCCACAGGTATATCGATATTCATCTTAACAAATAATTATAAATTAAAATTAAAATTTCATACATATCTTACCTAAAGAAACCGTGGTGAATTCCAAAATAGTCACGTATGTCGTGGGTCACAGTAACCCATCTAACTCCAAAAAGTCGGTCTTCAGCTTATTGAGTTTGAATGAATATGAATAAAGGCTACTAGTCTAAAAATCAGTTTTGGCTACATCCCTGTCTGTCTGTTTATCATTAGCCGGAACCAACAGACACACAAAATAGGTATAGGTAGGTATATTTAGTAAAAAGCACTTAATCTTGAATTACAACTAAACACTTCCATTTGACACGGGTCAAAGATTTTCCAGTATTGTATAGTAGCTAACGCATTCAAAGGCTCGGAACATTAGCTAGCGTCTACATAAAAATTTAAAACGATTGACCCTATTCACATATTAAAAAATAATGACTACACACCGCTGAGCTCACCTCAGCTCTAATTAAAACAAACATAATGGGAAAGTTCGAAGCTCTCTTTGTAATCATAATAAACTCTAATATGAGCTGCACGGAGTTTCTGACATAATATTGTTGTAAAAGGCTTACATTTGTCGCCAAACAAATACATACAAAGTAACAGACACAGTAAGAGAAGTTCACTAACATTTTAACTTTTACGAAGAAATCAGACCTATGTAAAAAAGTAAATGTAATAAATAATTTCTATGTAATAAAGGTACCTACTTGATAGATTTTAGTTACTTTATCAGTATTTCGAAAATTTTAATGAAGTCCGGCTATACTGACGCTACAATTTAATTCAAAGTTATTCTTGTATAACAGATTAGACCGTGGAGTGAAATTAGTTTCGTACTACAACCAACAGCAGTAATTATCTGTTTTCAGCTAAATAATTATTTTTGGCGTAAAACTAAACAACCTTCGAATGGAAACGTGAAGTGAAAACCCCCATCGGGATCTTTATGTATAGTTCTTAGTAATTTTAACAATAAGGTCTAATATGTAATTCGTCAAAATAAATAAAACTCAAAAGAATGGACCAATTAAAAAAAAGCGAGTACAATGAATCTAATCTGAATGTGACTAATCTGCATTACCATTGCAAACAAATCGATAATAAATTGAGAACATTATAGTCTAAGATCGCGCTATACAATGACCTTCACCGAGCTGCTTATTGGATGAAAATTGTTTTATAATTTATGTAATTTAACATGTCAACAAATATATTGCAAATAGGTTGCCTAAAAAATTTCAGTCCAGAATATGATTAATTAACAATTAAAAATTATTTTTTTACATATTTTACTAAAAAAACTATAAAACATAACTTATTATTTTGGCTTTACTCAGTGCTTACGAAATCTCATGCAAATATTTTCAAACAATAAAAAGTTTCAAACACACTTTCATCCCTTATTTCACCCCTTTGGAGGTTGAGTTTTGAAAAATACTGAAATCCATAATTCATTCTTTTGATCATGCTCAATTCGTGTGAAATTTTATGCGAATACGTTTAAGCAATAAAATGTTTCATACAAACTTCCATCCCGTTTTTTACACCCTTACGGGTTGAATTTCGAAATGATATTTCGTAAGCACTGAGTAAAGCCAAAATAATAATTTATGTTATATATTTTTTTCTAAAATTCAATCAATTTAAGTGAAATATTTTTAATTGTTAATTAATCATACATATTCTGGACTGAAGTTTTTTAGGCAACCCATTTGCAATATATTTGTTGACATATTAAATTACATTTAAAACACTTTTCATCCAATATGCAGCTCGGTGAAGGTCGTTGTATAGCGGGATCTCCTACTATTTTAAGGATTCCATACAAGAAAAGAGGTATTCGCCGTTTATTTGCTAATGGTACGGAACCCTTCGTGCGCGAGTCCCAGCCGCACTTGGCCGGTTTTTTTCTGCTGGCGTCAAAAAAATGTTTGTTGATAAACCTTCATTTATGATTTGTTTTGTCAAAACTACCTGCGAAATTTTTGAGGGTAGAAGATTTTTTTTCATAAATATAATGAGTAATTTCCGACGCAAAACCCTTATGGATTTCGGGCCGCTTTACGGGTTCATTCAACAAAAGAATTTCAAATGGGTTGTCTAAAAAAATCCAGTCCAGATTATGATTAATTAACAATATTTTTTTAACAATTTCTTATTTTGTTTTATAGAAACAATCAATAACAATCGAGAGTATCAAGCTCATAGAATATTACTAGTCACGAGTAACAGAAATTAGACTTCTTAGCGCGAGGAATAAACAAAAGAATTATTAATTTCTTGCGTGTTTAATCAAAACACACACGTTTTTAGTGTTGTCGGTCAATTTATTTTTTGTAGAAATTTTCTCCAGAAGTTCTTAACAAGTTATGTCATATCACGTCATCGTGGACACATTTTAAAATGTATATTTTGCACTAACTATGCATGTGCAGACGTGACGAGTAATTTCGTGTGAAGTAGTTACTAGTTGCATTACCTACATAAATTAGTGTTCAAAGTTGTGATACTCTAAAGGAGACACTGGTCAATTTCAAAGCGTGAGGTGGTAATTTAAGTTAGCCTGGCTGCTAGAGAAGTTGCACATTCTCTCGAGTTTGTCATTATCGCTGACTTTAATAGTGATGGAAAACGCGGATAAAGAAAGCGACGTGTAAAAAACCTCCTCCTTTTTGGAAGTCGATTTAAAAAAACAGGGAAACATCTGCCAATTCGCATTTGGTCAGCGTGGTGAAATATGACCTTAACTCTCTCTCCTTCTAAAAAAACCAGAGTGTCTAGAGGAGGAAACAACAAAGTAGCTGTTTATGTAACTAGTGTTACTGCTTTAATTGTCAGTGTGTGGGCTTAATGTTCATTGGTGTCGAATGAAGAATGTCGACCGACACCTAGGATAGTGAAAGTTGTGGCACGCGACCCATTACCGACTGCCTTGGATGTGAGGCCATTCCGTCCCCGGGATGTCTCGAAATTACGGGACAGCTGCAGTAGAAACTAACAGATACCTTACTTGTATCTTGATTCTAATTGTAAGCAATACGACTGCCCACAGTGACACGCAGAAATTAGAAAAAGAAGATTTTAAATCATTCAATCATAATACAAACACAACCAACGAGTTTCCTTACTCATAATATATATACAACCAAAGAGTTTCCTTACTCATAATATAAACACAACCAAAGAATTTCCTTATTTAATATAAACACAACCAAAGAGTTTTCATATCTCCTGCTCGACAAAGCCCATTATATGTCATGAAACGTCAAAACAAAGCAAGTGATTGTGACTTTTCAAAATGCCAAGGTTAAACGCTCCACACACGAGTCCTAAAATCAGAGGAAATGACGTAAAAGTAGTGGGGAGGAGCCTACATCGCACCATATGGTAATTTATGGTGCGATGTAGGGTCCGCCCTACTAGTTTTACGTAATTTCCTCTGATATTAGGGCTCGTGTGTAGAGGGTTTAAGTAATATTGAGAAGATTCCCTAGGGATTAAAATGATTTGAATTTGGAACGTTAAAATTCGTATGAAAATTCTTACCCATAGTACCATTGTAAAAAGACTTTATTAAAAACTCGAACTTTTTTTTCCAAATATCGAACTGGCCACCCGCACGCACAGAAACAAAACACAAAAAAAAGGAAATATAAAAAGGCGCCACTGAGTCGCATTTTGTTAGTTTTGAATTGTATCACTTTAATTCTTAAAAAAACACCAAAATGTCTTCAAGCGATAGTGAATTGACCCCGGAGTTCATCAAATTGGACGTTTTAGGGATTATTAATAATCTACTTCCGGAAAAATTGAAAGATAAATTACCTAAAATATCTTACGTAGCCCTTTCTTTTAATTGCCTCGCAGAAGATATGAATAGTAGAGTATTCACCTCTGAAGTAAAAAACTGACTCGTGTCATAGGCGGCTTGGATCCCTCGCTGCGCTCAGGATCCAATATGACGCCCATGACTCAAGACAGTGCTTTACTCCCTTGGTGAATAATTCTACTATTCCTTACTTATAATATAAACACAACCAAAAAGTTACCATACTAATAATGTAATCACAACCAAAGAGTTTATTTACTTATAAAATAATCACAACCATTTATGGCAATCGGCCCCGGAGTAACGAACTCGTTGCACATGACTTTGGTTTTATCCAAATTCATCCGGAGGCCGATGCGTTGAGAAGCGATACCCAAGCTGTCCAGCATACACTTCAAGTCTTTCAGCGACTCTGCCATAATACCGATGTCGTCTGCAAATCGTAGGTGAGAGATGTACTCACCATTGATGTTTAGGCCAGGTCCAACCCAATCCAGCGCCTTAAACATATCCTCTAGTGCGTTTGAGAACAATTTCGGAGAAATTACGTCCACTTGTCTCACGCTTCTTTGCAGCAAAATATGTCTTGACTGCTGGTCTTGAATTTGGACTGTCATTGTGGCGGCGTCGTACAAACATCTCATCACCGTGATGTATCGCCAATCGACTTGACATCGCTGTAAGGACTCCAGAACAGGCCGGGTTTCGATTGAGTCGAACGCCTTCTCATAGTCCACAAATGCTAAGCAAAGGGGCCGACTGTACTCCTTTGTTTTCTGTACAATCTGCCGTACCGTATGAATGTGGTCTATGGGTCTGTACCCACTTCGAAACCCGGCTTGTTCCGGGGGCTGAAACTCGTCGAGTCTTCGGGCGAGACGATTCGTGATTACTCTCGAAAACAACTTATTGACATCGCTCAGAAGCGATTTTGGTCGATAATTCTTTAAAAGGGTCTTATCTCCCTTTTTAAAAAATAGGATGACCACACTTCTGTGCCATGCCTGTGGAGTTCTCTCAGTGAAGAGGACGTCGTTAAACAGTTGTTAGAGCTCTTTTATCAGTGGGCTCTACCTGCCTTTAGGAGCTCTGTTGTAATCACGTCCTCGCCTGCGGCTTTTCCATTTTTAAATTGCCCAAGAGCCATCACGATTTCTTCTAGACTTATTTCCGGCAGTTTTTGGGTGTAGTGGAGAGTCAGAGTGGGTCTTTTGTCCTCGTTTTGTGAGCGTTGAGGAGCATGCGATGCGTACAGCTGTAAAAGTCCTCCACTTTCGAGAGAATATCAGCTTTGGATGCAACGACTCTCCCCGTCGAGGTAGTTAACTTCGTCAGGTGGCTTCTACCCAGTGTCTTGACGAACACTTTTGGCCCCCGATGTTGCTCAACTGATTTTTTAATCAAGAGCGTGTATCTAATCGGAGATCATGTCGTACAAGTTCGGTAACTAACTCTCTTTCTAAGAGTTACTTGTTCTGACAAAGTTAACTTACTTAGTTCGTTTTTACTTAATATAAACACAACCAAAGAGTTTCCTTACTTATAACAGAATCACAACCAAAGAGTTTCTTTACTTATAATATAATCACAACCAAAGAGTTTCCTTACTTATAATATAATCACAACCAAAGAGTTTCTTTACTTATAATATAATCACAACCAAAGAGTTTCCTTACTTATAATATAATCACAACCAAAGAGATTCCTTATTTATAATATTAACACAACCAAAGAGTTTATGACTGTGTAACCATTTATGTATGTTATCAACCAATTAACTGTTGACAGCTTCAATTATCCATGATGACAACGTATATTCCATAAAAGCGTGTGTTAGAGTGTCTCTCTACTTAGTCTGTACGTGTGATTTTCGCGGATATGCCATCAAAAGTAAAACAGATTGTTTAACTCCTAACCGACGCTCAGTCTAAATTCGTCGGCCAAATTTGGCCGTTTAGGGTAAATCTAACTTATTGCTGAGAAAAGACTAGAGATTACATCAGTTAAATTAACGTGAAAAGATGCATAGCTTTAAGAATGAGCGCAGAAATTCAAAGCCACTATGCAGATAATAATGGTAATTCACCCTTTAAAAACACATGATAGTTGGCCGTTGGATGGCTGAAGATACACGATACGAGGGTTCAATACACGAATGTATTGTAATTCAGATGCAAATGACATCAGAAAGCTCCACAGAGCAACTACCTACTGAATTAATTACAAAATAAAAAGAAATTTCTTTCAAACTAGCAGTTGTGGTTGTACTCGCAATGTTTCCTTTTCCATTGTTTTTCCTCGTTGAAAAGTAGCCTACGTGTTATTCCATACTACAATTTATCTGTATCTGGTAAATTTTAAAACTGATAAATTTGACCCGTTCAAATGTTCTGACGTTATTAAGTAACTTTCGCATCTTTACCTACTTTACCTACTGATATTATTAAGCTGAAGAGCTTATTTGTTTGAACACGCTAATCTCAGGAACTAATGGACGGATTTCAAAAATTCTTTCACCATTCGAAATGAACGTAATCCCTCAGTGCTAAGTATAATATATACATTTATAGGCAATATATGTAATATCACCACTGCGAGCCTGGCTTGTTTCAAGTCTCGCCTGAGGCGTTGGCTGGTCGATCGGACGTCGTATAGCTTGAGGGTTTTTTTTGAACTGTAAAATTAAGGCCTGTACTGTGGTACAATATATTTTTTATCATTTATTAAATTTGACTGTTGAGCCTGATTGTGCATTTAGGTTGATTTTTTCGTTTTATTAGTTTAATTAATTTAATATGATTATTTAATTTGCCTATGTATATCCTCAATTGTAATTCTATAACTTGATATGTAAATAACATTTATGAATAAACTAGCTGTACCCTGGCACGCTTCACTGTGGCACATTGTGATGCAAAAATGAGATAAAAATAATCGTTGATGAGGATTATACATCATTGTAAAATTTCAGTTCCATCGGTGCAGAAGTTTTTGAGTTTTTGAAGCGTACACAAACCAACATAACTTTTTTATAATTATATAAATAGACTAGCTGTACCCTGCTACGTTTCGCTGTGGCAATTTGTGATTAGATAAAAACAACCCTTGATGCGGATTATATATCATTCTAAAATTTCATCTCGATTGGTACATAACTTTTTTGAGTTTTTGAAGCGTACACAAACCAACAAAATATTTTTATATATAGATATTAATATGAATAATATGAAACACGGGCGAAACCGGGGCGTACCGCTAGTTTATAATAATAGTAGAATTTATCAAAGTTGGGTATCGCTATAATTTAAATCTGTGTTAAGCAATTGTTGTTATGACACTCTGTGGGTATATTGGTGTCCAAGGAATTTGCGTACGTGGAGATAACGCAATCCTTTCGTGGCATGGGTTTTAGTATTATCAACATCTGAGATATTTTGGTCTTTGTCGGTAAATTATTCGAACGG